>CM035132.1:183574770-184774770 GCA_020205605.1 Panax ginseng
GAATTATTTTTTTTATTAATTTTCTAAGCATTTTTCTCATTTACTTAATTTTAAAAACCCAACAAGGTGTTAGGTGAGTTTATTTTTTATTTTATGTGAAATGTATTTCTTTCTTTACAAAAAAAATAAAATTAATATTTTAAGGAAAATTTAATACACTTATAAATTGACTTAAAAAATTAATAATTATTTTATATATGGACTATATATTTGATTAAAAGAGAGTACAATTTTTATATGTGTTTTTGATATTTTCACATAATTTTTCTTCACATAAAAATGAAATTCACTGTATACTCTTGTAAAAATATTTAAAATAGATGTGAAAATATCATGAACCCATCCCCTCCCACCTTCGCCCTCCCTCTCCCCCTCGTTTTATTATTTTTATTTTATATTTTAATATATGAAAAATATATATTTTTTTCATTTCCATTTAAAACTCGCACAATCTCTACAAAAATAATGGAATAATTTGTAAGGCCATCCAATCCATTTCAATCCGTGCCATCCAATGTTGCGATCAACAGTATATATTATAGTTGTTGAAATAGTACCCGTGACAACCGATTGCCAAGAATGGGGGCCCATATATATATATATATATATATATATATAGCCGTGTATATTCTATTTGTGCACAGTCTTTCAAAATTACGTCATTTTTGACATATTTGTTTTTTATTTCTGATTTGGGAGGAGAGAAGCTATTTTTTAATAAATAAAAAAAACTGCCAAAACGACATAGTTTTGGCAGACTATGCTTATTAATAAATTATACACATCATGTATGTATGACCATATTACTTCTATATATTAACTTACCAAACTATAATTATTAACATGTTATAATTTTTTTACTTAAAAAACTTAATTGCGATGTCGAGAGGCGGGAGCAATAGACAATATAATTTTGAAAAAAATAATTAAATATTCAATGTAAACTTTTGAATTTAATTATAGATTATAAATATTATAAATTTTAAAGTGTATATATATAGGGTTTCTAATTCATGGCAACCAGGTTGTTAGAGTACTATTCTTCAAAGAACCATCATCTCTATCGTTAATCAATACAATTAATGGTTGAGATTGAAAATTTTAAAAAGTCTTGCATAAAATTGTAATGGCGGTAATTACACTTACTAATCTACTAAAGTAAGTGTAAAATCGCCGCCACAACTTGTAGCGAAAGACTTTTTATTTATTTCAATCTCAACCATTAATTATATTGATCAATGATAGAAAACGATGGAGATGATGGTTCTTTGGAATAAGATTTCTAACAACCGATTCAGATGAATTAGAACCCATATATATATATATATTAATAACTTGTATTCAATAATTAATAAGTCCCATATATATAAATTAATTATATACATATAATGCTTTATTACAAATTTTATACTTTCAAAATTTACTTGCAAACAATAGATAATATAGTTTTATTATTAAAATGTGTTAGGTTCAATTAATTTAGAATTAATGAACTATACTTTAAAATTTATTATTTTTCTTTATTCTATTTATAATTGTAATTAGAGAATTCATTTTAAAATTAAAATTTAGAATTTCAAAAATGATGAAAAATTATTTGAATTGTAATTTAGATTATTGATTATTGTATTTATTAAAATAAATAAATTAATATTCATTCATTAATATTATATTTTAAAACTTATTATTTTTTTTTATTCTAGCTATAATTGTAATTAAAATATTTATTTTAAAATTTAATATTTTAAAAATAATAAAAACTTACTCGAATTATAATTTAAAATATTAATTATTATATTTATTAAAAATAATAAAATTAACATTCATTTATTAATAAACTTTACTTTAAAATTCATTATTATTTTTATTCTGGTTGTAGACTTGTACTTACAATTAGACGACTTTTATCTTTCGCTATCTATAACCACAAAGATATGTAGATCTAGATCGAGATCTTCTTCTTCTTAATGTCGTTACTCGATCAACCACTCATCATCGTCTACTCGGATTGGGCACACTTTTTTAGATTGTGAAACCCTAGGCATCGTGGGATCCATTCCCATCTCTGCCCTTTTGATGAGACTGTGATTCAAGATTGTAGCAAGGAAGATGCATCTTTTGAAATTCACCCTCGGCATTTGGAGTTCTTTATTGACTGCAGTGGTCAGCAATTGGTTCCGGTCGAATTGGTAGGTTCAACAACTGAAGAAGATGAAATCTAGTACAAGGTTGAGGAAAATCAGGAAAATAGTGATCATCACGAAGCCCATTTGGGTTCTAAATCAAATACTGTGTCTCAAGTTGAAAATTTTATAGAGAACAGGTGTTGTATTGGGGAGGGAGATGCAGTAGTTTCTGTCCAGGAGAATATGGAGGAAGCCAAGTTTGCATTGTTTGAATCCATGGAAATGGTTGTTTGCTGTTGCTCGAGCAGCCCAAACCCCATCTGTGGAAATCAATGATATTCATGACATTGCAGCTCCTACAGGTAATTTGGACTTCCATGTTATTTTTTGATTGATATTTCTTTTTGTTTGTCTTAAGCCAATTATAAATTGTTGTACATTATTCAATATTATGTAGAATCTGATGAAGTACCTCAAGTGCAAAATAATAAAACTGAATCCGAGGTCTCAATTGAGACAAAAACTGTTGTACAAGATATGGAAGATAGAGAATTAGATATTCCAACTGGTAACTAGACTTGAACATTTAAGTAATAATCTATTTGTTCTTTCATTTTTGAAATTATTTAACATTTTTTATATTAATGTTGAAATATAAATAGCCAATGAAGAAGTGTCTCAAACTATAATTAGTGAAACTGAAGCTGAGGTCTCAATAGAGATAGAGATTCCTGATCTAAATTTAACAGATGAGGGTCATGCTCAGGACATTGTTTGTTCACATGAAGGTCCTTCCACAAGTTATACTAATTTTCATGAAAATCATGAACACGGTAAGGTCGGAATGTTGTTATATACGTACTTTAAAAAATAAATTATGGTTCTTTTCTTTGCAATAACTAATAAATTATGTGTTTCAACTTTTCCTTTTCTTCAATGTTAGGTTCTGAGAGAAAATCCCATGAACAAACAGTTGAATTCCTAAATTTTTTTGTTTCAGGCTGATGTTGAGACAAATGAGGTTTATGCTCAGATGACTCTGCAACCGCTAAACCCAGTATGTCATGCTGACTTGGTCAAGTTCTGCTCTGCTTGTTTTTTATTATTTTTTTTATTATTAATTCTGTGTATCTGTAGGAAGAGCAAAAGGAGGCATTCCTTCCAGCAGACTTGGGTAACCCCAGCAAACATCCAACTAATTATTTCTGTAAAACATTGACGACTAGCGACACAAGTACTCATGGTGGTTTTTCAGTCCCTCGTCGCGCAACTGAAAAAGTTTTCCCTCCATTGGTACATCTTTAGTCTAAAAATGGTTTGTTTTGAGATACCCTTCATTTGACTACCTTGTAATGTAACATTATATTTTTGGCGTACAAGACTTCTCCCAGCAACCTCCTTCTCAAGAGTTGATTGCAAGAGATCTACATGATAATGAACAAATTTAGACATATTTCGTGGTGAGTTTTATTAACAAAAACTTATTTTACAGAATTAGGAAGCAACAACATCTATTATTTGTTATGGTTATTATCACTTATAAAAATGTGTTGGGCCTTTTCAGTAGTAATGTGTTTACAATCAGTTTTATCACTGTCTATATTGGTTTCAAGTCACCTTGTTTTCTCTCATGTATAGCTGACCTTGTTTTCTCTCACGTATAGCTGTTGCAGACGACAATCAGGGATTTGTCTTCTTTTATTGTTTTGCTCCTAAAATTTTCTTTGTTTCAGTTTTAATAGTTGGAAGTCATTTTCTGGTTGATTTTCTGATATTTGGAAACTAGATGGATGTCATTTGAGTTTGTTTGTACTAATTTTCTTCTTCAACTAAAATGCATAACAATGTGAAATATTTGTCGAGTATTCTAAACTGAGTCTGCTTTGTACAGTTCATTTGAATTGAGTCTCATTTGTTTCATGATTTTTATGTTAATAATGCATGTTGAAAGGGAATGCAGGATCTTTATATTGAGTGAGAGTTTTGACATTTTAGTATTCTGCATACCTCACTAAATTGAGGTTGTATAAAGATTACTTGACGATAATAGTCGTTTGTGTCATGTTTTCCTTTTCCAGTTGTTTGCTTATGAAGTTGTGTATGTTTGGGTTTTTATTTTATGGTTAATTGAATGGTTCTGTTTGTAGGGTTATGGAGTACAATCTGCTAAAGAGAATTAAAATCTGACAGCAACTGCAAAACAATGATAGACAAAAACTGCACTTATTTCAGTAATTGTATCGGCAGTTTAGCTGGGCATCATCAAGAACCTTGCATGAATGACCCATAGGATCCATGGCTACAGATAGTATTGGGGGGGGGGGGGCACCCTAAAATAAACAAGAAGGTATCATCAAAATATATGGTACAGTGACCTGAAATTTAGATATTTTACACTTTTCATTACACCTTCTCCCAGTAATTTAACAGAAAAATGTAAAGCAATTACACTATATACTTGAAGTTCCACATTGCCACTGTAGTCCTATAAAAATTGAAACTTTATTTGATAAATAAGTGGTACTGAACAGGTAATTAAATAGTATCTAGCAAAATTAAAAATGAAGTGGCACAAACATCATCTAAAACAAGCTGGATAATTGCAAAACAAGAGAAAAATCTAAATCCCTAATAGATCCAGAAAAATCAGCTACACAAACCCAAAACTCAATATGTAATTAGAGACTGGTAATTCAAAATTAACCTAACAAAACTGATGTGTACACCAAGACTGCGATGAACAGCCGAACAATCAATACACAGCAAGATCCCGTACGTAACGGATGCCCAAGTCGGATTCTTCGCGTTGCAATTAAAACACATATGTGCATCAAAATTCAAATTTCAATCAGATCAAAACTGAAGATCTATCTTTAAAAAATTGCAGATATGAATTGAAATCGAGTTAGCAATGTAGATAGAGAAAAAGAATAGACCTTATTATCTGATTTTGCTCTTAGTTTCCTGAAAATGGTAGTCTTGTCGGTGAAATTCTCTGCCGCCATGGATACTGTTTGCTGAAATTCTCCGAGGAGGAAAGAGGGTTATGGTTAATTGAATGGTTCTGTTTGTAGGATATAGAGCAAGAGGGACTGGCATTGTAAATCTGATAAGAGGTAATCCTGTTTTCCCAAGATCTTAAAAGCTGACAGCTTCAAATAAATCCTATGTATATTAGACTTATAAAATCAACATTCTATGTATATTGGTCTGAATATATAAAAAAATGCAGAAGTAAATTCTAAGGACTTGACAACATGCTTTGAGTATGTTATCAATGACTACACAAACTTCAAAGTATAATCTCTCATAATTCTGCCAAATATAGCCCTGAATAATTCATTTTCATAACTGACATGAGGCAGAAAAGTGCGAGTCTAATCGTAAATATGGTCCTGGATCTCTTCTCAAGTTGATGAAGGCATAAGATAAGTCTTTCTGTTTCACTTTCTTTGTAGTTATTGTTGTTTTCTGTCAGTTCAGTTTCTTCTGTTTAGTTAAGTATACTTTCTCTCGTTACTGGGGAAAAGAAGAACAAATTTTTTTACCAACTTTGCATGCATTTTGCCGAATGTGTTTAAATGTAATCTTTATGTAAATGACTTCAGACTTCCCTATAATCATACAGAGTATACAAAGGAATACTTGCCATATCTTGAGTAGTTAGCAAAGAGGTTAGATTTTATTGTAAAAATGTCGACATAAGTGACATTTGCATCCGAATATTGCCCCTTTAGTTTTGTGCAGAGCGCGTGAAGCTGCAGGTTGAGAAGTTTAGAAGCTTGGTTATGTGTGCTCACACATCCTAGCTCGTCCAACTTTGATGGATCTGTTCCAAATTTGGCGATATTCTGTGGTAAGCAACTGAGAGGACCTGTGTTATGAATCCAAAAATTTCTTGCCCCTTCATCGTATAATTTCTGAAGAAAAGAAAAGTGCAGAAGTATTAGAACAAATTTTCGTGCTACGTTTACGGAAGACAAGGGACAAAATTATGAAGTTTACTCTCTATATATATGTAGATATATACTTTGATTGAAGAACTGTGGTAGCTTTAGATGGTTAATTGTAAAGATAATGAATGATTATGTAGTAGATGATTTTATTAAGTTAATAATATTTTAGTTTTTTGTATTTTGCCATTATTTGCTATGGGGGGATATTGAGCCACCACGTCACACAAAAAAGAATGTCAAATTTTGATTTGGCAACAATATAATTCGTTACCAAAGCATTGAACAAGTTTTAATATAGCAACAATTTTTTATATATTTAGCAACAAATTTTCATTTCTAATGACATTAAAAATATAATATTTGGCAACGAAAAATTAACCTAATAACAACAGAGAGGATATTGTTGCTAATACTAAAATAAAAGGCAACATTTTTATCGTTGCAAATCATATCAACTTTCATTGCACATATAAAGCGGCGAATATATATAATGTCGCTAATAATCGACGACTTTTCGTTGCTATTGAAAATAACCAAACAACAAACATTTTCAAGGTCTTGATTCAAAGATAATGTCGTTGCCAAATAGTATAATCAACAACGAAAATCGTTGCTAAAAAGTTTACATTCCGTAACGAAAGCAAGCTTAAGCAACAATTTTCATAATGTACTGCAACGAAAAATGTCGTTGTAAAATGGTGTCAATTGCAACGAAAATGCATGGTCGTTGCAAAAAAAAAAAAGAGTTCATTTCGTTACCAATTAGCAAGCTTTTGCAACGAAATGGGATTTTTAGCAACGACATTTTAATTATTCTACAACAATACATTTTGTTGCTAAAGGATCGACGTCTCTGTACGAAAGTCAAATTTCGTTGCAAAATGTATTACTTTTGGCAACGAAAAAAATACGTTCATTGCGGAACAATTAGCAACGCTCATTGCACAACGAAAGATGCAACGACAGTAAAGTCGTTGCCAAAACCCTTTAGCAACGAAATTTGACACCTTTAGTTGTAAGACCCCGAATTTTTTTTATATAATAAAATGGAATTTCCTTTATTTATTATTTTGAAATAGTAAGGGTTGATTTGATTAATGTGGTTAGTTATGGGTAAAATGCGCAAATTTTACAAAATAAGCAAGTGGTTATAAAATATTCATTGTTGTCAGGGAATATTCGTTTGGTCGTGGAATATTCGTACTGTCGGGGAATATTCGTACGACGGCGCAGCCATGTGTGGGCCCCATAACGGAAAGCGATTGGAGGAAGAAAACGACAAATATAAGTTGTTTAAAAATAACTTGGCGTAGTTATTCTGATTTACATCGTTGGAATACCCGGTGGTTAAAACACAAGAATATCTGCGTTGTTGCCTGAAGATAGACACTACGGTATTGCACCAATTATTGATTCTTACGTAAAGAAGGCACTACTCAATAATGGTTACGATAATTCTTCGCTTCAATATTTTATTTTATTGGTTCAATAATTGTTGCGTTGATATTTTATATTCTTTGTTGTTTCAATAATTGTCATTGCACGATATTTTTTTCATTATCTGAGCAATAATTCATATTATCCGAATAATATTATTAGATAACATTATTGGCAATGTCTAGAAAGTTACGTCTAAGGAGAGGTTTGGTCACCTAATTGCGTGCGATGAAGGAGAAATTCTTATTGGAAAGCCCTCTCTCACAGAGAACCGCACATTTGTCGATATTGTGATTCTGTAATATTATTTGTGAATAATTAATTATTGATTCATATGATGAGGAAAATATTGATTTTATGTGGATATAGATAGAGAAAATTTTTAATGTGACAATTGTTGAAAATTGAAATTTTATCTTTTTCTGATAAAATAATTCATTTAAATATATTATTATATTTTAAAAATATAATAATGGTGATATTTTTACAACGAATGTGGGATATATGAGTATACGAGGAGGAAGAGTATTTTTGTTGCAATAAATGTTTAAAACATGTTAAACATGTCGGTGGACCCCATTTCTTGACCAAATTTGATTATAAATACGTAAAATCGTCTGCTTTATGGATTTTTCATCAATTTCTGTTTGGAATTTGGAAAAACTTTCTTCTGCAAAGTTGTAGAGAATTGAATTTCCTATAAAAATTCGCGAGATTCAAATTTTCTAACAAAAGAGCTATTTATTATGAATTATTGAAGTTCCGGATTAATTAATTATTATTTTTTTGGATTTTTAAATTAAATAATTATGAAAAACGTTTTTTTTGATGTAGTTGACTATTGGTGGCTAGCTGATATTTGAATCTCATTTAGTGTGCGTAAAAAATTTATATATATATATATTATTATTATATTAAATTTTCTACTTTCAGTCGTTCTAAAGCATTTTCCTATAAATAGGGTGCTTAGGTTAGAATTGAAAATCACACCGTAAAGTTTTCTCTCTCTATTATCGAGCGTATTCTTGTGAGTATTTAGTATACTTTGAGTATTGCTATACGGTGAAAGTTCAAGTTATAGCCTATATCCATATTCCAGCTATTAAATCTTTATGCATTAGAGGTAAGGATATTATTTTTTTCGTAATGATATTATTTCTTCAATATCATTATCTTTGAAATATTGATCTGAAGTTTTTATCAAATTTGGAACTTTTAAGTGTTTGAGTTACTATTCATGTATACTGACTATTCACGTTATCTGATCTTATTCACGAATACGACCTTATTCATCGAAAAATGAAAATTTTTCTTTTAAATCTGAAATATCTATTCGGATACTAGCTTTGATTGTATCCATGTTTTGATCATTCTTGAATTTTACACCACTATGATTATTTTTGAGGTATTTTTGGACGTGGATAAAACAAAGTACGAATCCTTAATCCTTAACACTTGTTCTTTTGTTTCTCTGGATTCGTTTTCTTTAACATATTTTTCATCATCCTCAGTCCTAAATGATGATATTACTCAATATCTTTGGCTTTGTAGTGCAAAGATGAGTGATTTCGATGAATATCTTTGGCCCGTAGTGCAAAGATGAACATGTGTTGAGATGAACATGACCAATCGATGAATATCCTTGGCACAGAGTGCGAGGATGAATATATGATTCCGGATATATATTGATTGATGTTACGAGGATAAAAATATTGATGATGGATCATTAAATTCATAGATATTAGTAGATTTCATCATCTACGTAACTCTTCTATGAATTAATATTTTCATCATGCAGTATTGATTTAAAACTTGTTGTCTATTGTATTCTATTAGATTTTTCCTGTTGAAGACTAACGATAATTTGTTACAGTATTATCTTAGTCATAATATTCTTTATCGGGCTAGTTGAGCTCACCCTTTTCCTTTTTGTTCCATTTTTCTTCTCGGGGAGGCGAGAATGTAGCGAGTACAGTGAGCCTCGAGGGTATGGAATGATGGTTTTAGAGAGTTGTTTAGTAGTCCTCACTATTTTTGTAAAATAATGTATCAATAATTATGATGAGGATTTATTTGTATGTGGATATTGTCTAGATGGCAATATCTCGTATTTAAACTCACGATTTATATGTTGTATGATAAAGTTGTAGTTATTTCGTACCATGTTATTGGCGACTCGAAATGGGTGATGTATACCTATTTTGGGGCGTCACAATTAATATCGAGCTTAGGGATATGATCTCCGGCGGAGATCGGGGAATAGAACTAGGAGGGAGAGCGAATAAATCCTTCATTAAAGGTGTCCTACCTAAGCTTATTTGTTAGTCGGTCATAATATAGGGATATTATGTGATATGTTAATTTGTTTAATTAACCCTTATTTTGTGGCAGTATTTGAAAATGGCATCCGAAAATGTTGAGATAAGCAATGGAGCACAGGAGACCGTTGAGTCTCCACAGATCAATAATCAGGATAATATGCAACCAGAGGACAATAATCCTGATGAAAATAATAACACCGATGAAATGGTGAATGATGGGATGGTCAGAGGCTTTATGCAATTCATGCAACAACAGGCGAAGGCAGCTCCTGTCCAAAATGCAGGTAGAAACATTGATAACTCTTGGACGGTCACCGCTAAGCAGTTTAAGGAGCAATTCATGCAACAACGAGCGGGCAAATCACCGTCCATAATCTGGTGGAAATGATAAAGAACGCTGCGATGCATCACAAATCAAGCGATTCAAGGAGTTGGGACCACAAGATTTCCATGGAAAGCCGGATCCGATCAAGGCAGAAACGTGGGTCAAGCAAATTACCAAGATATTCGATGTCTTGGGATGCACGGAGGAACAGAAGGTTCCATTCGCCACCTTTATGTTCCATGGCAAGACAGACTACTGGTGGGAATTTGTGAAGCGTACCCATCCAGATCTTTTTCAAAGATGTCTTGGGAGACGCGTTGAAAACTATTTAATGACAAATACTTTCCCGAAAGTGTTCGCTCGTATGAAGGAAGTGGAGTTTATTAGACCGGAGCGAACAACATGACGGTGTCTCGGTCTGAGGCGAAGTTTGCGAGTTGTCGAGTTTGCACCTCATTTGATGGAAAATGAGGAGCGAATGACGCAGATGTTTCGAGGGGTCTAAAATCCGAGATTCGATAATATCTTATCTCTCATAAATTTTCTTTATATTCGATGTTGTAAATGGGGCTCAATTATTAGAGCGTGATAATGAGTATGTTCAACCGAGGGACCACAACCGAGGTCATATCGGTGGTGGCAATGATCATCGAATAATGATGATAACCAGGGGAGGAAAGAATACGGACAAAGCGGTAACCACTCGGGTGGTAATCGTGGCCGTGATAATAGGAGAGGTGACTCAAGTGGACATTTCAAGAAGAAGGTTCAACAACGACCATGTGAAGACGTCGGCCAAACAAGAATCGGTTCCAAAGGAGGGAAACAACCACCGGTCATTATATCTACAAATGCGGAAAGAAGGACATATCGATCAAACCGCCCTAACAGATTCAAGGTATGCTATAATTGTGGAAAGGAAGGACATATCGCTCATGATTGTATTATGGTAGCAAAAAACATAGTTCAATGAGGGACGGTGACTCAAAAGGATGTCCCAGACAAGCCAAAGCCGGTAGTTTAAGAGAGAGCATTTTTTTGTGACGAGGAACCTGAATAAAATTATCACGGGTAAGTTAATCATAAGTTCTTGCGAAGTCTATACCGTGTTAGATACCGGTTCTACTCACTCTTTTATTTCACCTAGTTGTGTTCAACGTTTAAATTTGACTCCGGAGAAGTTAAACTTTGACTTATTGGTTAAAACTTCGTTAGTAGGAGCCTTCATTACCTCTACTATTTATAAATCTTGTTTGATTCAAATCAACACTTTCATGTTACCTGTCAATCTTATCTCTTTGAAAATATTTACATGGATGTGATTTTTGGAATCGATTGGTTAATTACTCATCATGCTTTTTGTAAGGTTTTTAGCTTTCATACTCCTAACCAACCTATTATGCGAATTCAAAATAACCAACCCACTAAAGTCAATCATTGTCATATCAAGCCATAAGTAAAGAGCCCTGAGCCTTTCGTTGTTGACTTCCTTGTGTGGAATGCATGTGAAGCGGACTTTTTCGTAGGAGACGCGTTGTGAATGATGATGGCAAGTTGTTAGGTATCAATGTGACGTGTTATCCAAGTTTTGGATGAGAGTCACACGATTTTGAATGATATTTCTATCGTTAATAAATTTTCCGACGTAATCCACGATGACTTCCTAGCCTACCCCTAGGCGAGAAATCGAATTTTGTATTGACCCTAAGACAAAACCTATTTCCTAAACCCTCGGATATTTCTTTAACTAAATGAGCGTATGATGCGCCAAAAGACGTTGGCTCGAGTATGTTGAAGATTATGATCGTACCATTCAATATTATCGTAGAAGAGTGAACGTGGTAGCTGACGGGTTGAGTAGAAAGATCGTATCGTTTACAAGTGCGATGTTGATAACACAAAAAACTCATTTCGTATAACTTACAAATGATGAAGATAGAGTTAAAGACTCTAGGGACTCACGTGATGATATACTGAGTAGAATCGACTTTAATCGATAATGTTAAAAGCCGCTCAAGCTCTGCAGACACTGAGGTGATGAATATAAAGAAGAAGGTGCGAGAAGGCGTTATTCTAGAAGTAAGAGTCAATAAAGAAAGAAAGCTCAAACCTTCGATTTATTAATTCATTCTCGATCGAGTAGAAATCGTGGCCTATAGACTCGCTTTACTACCAAGTATGTCGGCGTGTTTTATAATATTTTTTTTACGTCTGATGTTACGTAAATATGTGGACGACCGAATAACATCATTGAGTTAGAACCGGATGAGATAGTTTGAAGACTTAACGTCTGAAGAGGTACACTCAAGATCTTGGATATGAAGGAGTATATCCTACGCGTAAAGGTCATACCACATGTTAAAGTTTTGTGGAGAAACCATGCTATAGAGGAAATGACCTGAGAGTTGGAAAAAGAAATAGAAGCGAGGTATCTTCATCTTTTCGAAACACCAGGTACGTACGTCAATTTCGAGGACGAAATTTCATAAGGAGGGGAGGTTGTAAGACCCCGAATTTTTTTTATATAATAAAATGGAATTTCCTTTATTTATTATTTTGAAATAGTAAGGGTTGATTTGATTAATGTGGTTAGTTATGGGTAAAATGCGCAAATTTTACAAAATAAGCAAGTGGTTATAAAATATTCATTGTTGTTGGGGAATATTCGTTTGGTCGTGGAATATTCGTACTGTCGGGGAATATTTGCGTACGACGGCGCAGCCATGTGTGGGCCCCATAACGAAAAGCGATTGGAGGAAGAAAACGACAAATATAAGTTGTTTAAAAATAACGGCGTAGTTGTTATCGTTTACCTTTGTTGGAATACCCGTTAGTTAAAACACGATGTCTGCCGTTGTTGCACAAGAAGACAGCGCAGTATTGCACCAATTATTGATTCTTACGTGAAGGCACTACTCTCAATAATGGTTACAAGATAATTACTATTCGATATTTTATTTTATTGGTTCAATAATTGTTGCGTTGATATTTTATATTCTTTGTTGTTTCAATAATTGTCATTACACAAGATTATTTTTCATTATCTGAGACAATAATTCATATTATTTGAATAATATTATTAGATAACATTATTGACAATGTCTAGAAAGTTCTGTCTAAGGAGAGGTTTGGTCATCTAATTGCGGCTAAGTAAGGAGAGATCCTATTGGAAAGCCCCCTCTATCATGGGAACTGCCTGGTTGTCAATAATGTGATTCTGTAATATTATTTATGAATAATTAATTATTGATTTATATGATGAGGAAAATATTGATTTTATGAGGATATAGATGGAGAAAATTTTTAATGTGACAATTGTTGAAAATTAATCTTTTTCTTATAAAATAATTCATTTAAATATATTGTTATATTTTAAAAATATAATAATGGTGATATTTTTACAACGAATGTGGGATATATGAGTATACGAGGAGGAAGAGTATTTTTATTGCAATAAATGTTTAAAACATGTTAAACATGTTTGGTGGACCCCATTTCTTGACCGAAATTTGATTATAATTCAGTAAAATCGCCTGGTTTGTGGATTTCTTGGCCATTTTTGTTTGGAAATTGGGAAAACTTTCTTCGCAAAGTTGTAGAGAATTGAATTGCCTATAAAAATCCATGAGATTCAAATTTTCTAACAAAAGAGCTATTAATTATGAATTATTGAAGTTCCGGATTAATTAATTATTATTTTTTTTTGGATTTTTAAATTAAATAATTATGAAAAACATTTTTTTGATGTAGTTGACTATTGGTGGCTAGGCGATATTTGAATCTCATTTAGTATGTATGTAAGAAAATTTATATATATATATATATATATATATTATATTAAATTTTCTACTTTTGGTGTTCTAAGCATTTTCCTATAAATAGGGTGCTTAGGTTAGAATTGAAAATCACACCGTAAACTAAAGTTTTCTCTCTATATTATCGGCGTATTCTTGTGAGTATTTTGAGTATACTTTGAGTATTGCTATACGGTGAAAGTTCAAGTTATAGCCTATATCCAATTATTCCAGTAAGAAATCTTTATGTCTGCGAGGTAAGGGATATTATTTTTTTTCAGTAATGATATTATTTCTTCAATATCATTATCTTTGAAATATTGATCTGAAGTTTTTATCAAATTTGGAACTTTTAGTGTCGGAGTTACTATTCACGTATATGGCACTATTCACGTATACAGTACTATTAACGAATACGGCACTATTCATCAAAAAATGAAATTTTTTTTTGTCCGAAATATCTATTCTGGATACTAGCTTTGATTGTATCCATGTTTTGATCATTCTTGAATTTTACACCACTATGATTATTTTTGAGGTATTTTTGGACGTGGATAAAACAAAGTACGAATCCTTAATCCTTAACACTTGTTCTTTTGTTTCTCTGGATTCATTTTCTTTAAAATATTTTTCATCATCCTCAGTCCTAAATGATGATATTACTGAATTCTTTGGCCTGTAGTGCAAAGATGAATGATTTCTGATGAATATCTTTGGCCCGTAGTGCAAAGATGAACATGTGTTGAGATGAACATGACCAACTGATGAATATCCTTGGCCTGTAGTGCAAGGATGAATATATGATTCCAGATATATATTGATTAATGTTACAGGGATAAAAATATTGATGATGGACTGTTAAATTCATAGATATTAGTAGATTTCATCATCTACGTAACTCTTCTATGAATTAATATTTTCTGCTGCGAGTATTGATTTAAAACTTGTTGTTTATTGTATTCTATTAGATTTTTCCCTGTTGAAGACTAACGATAATTTGTTCTGTATTATCTTAGTCATAATATTCTTTACTGGCTAGTTGAGCTCACTCTTTTCCTTTTTGTTCCATTTTTCTTCTCAGGAGGCGAGAATGTAATGAGTACGAGTCGGGGTATGGAATGATGGTTTTAGAGAGTTATTTAGTAGTCCTCACTATTTTTTTAAAATAATGTATCAATAATTATGATGAGGATTTATTTGTATGTGGATATTGTCTAGATGGAAATATCTGTATTTAAACTCACAGTTTATATGTTGTAACAATAAAGTTGTAGTTATTTCTGTACCATGTTATTGGCGACTCAGAATGGGTGATATATACCTATTTTGGGGGTGTCACATTAGCAACGAAAATCGATTGTTGCTGAAGCCCCATTTTTTTGTAGTGCAAATAGTTTTCTAGTTGATTTTCCTACCAAACTATGTTCACATGTAGGTAAATTGACCTTAGTGAGTGGGCCTAAAATATCTACTCGAGCTAACCTGGCCATTCTATCTTGTCCAATATGGCCTAATCTAGCATGCCATTGAATTGAACCATCATGATCATTTTCAACAAGTAAGGAATAATAATCACTACTACTACTGCTAGAATCAATAATATCCAAAATCATAAAACCATATCTTAAAACATTCGTCCCACGAGAAATTACAACACCATTATTCTCAAAACATATAGAGTATTCTAAACGAAGTACTGATAGAATAAAAAATAAATTATATCGGACATTCGACGCATAAAGTACATCATATAGGATCAATACAGAGCATCCTCGCAATTTCAGTTTGTAAATGCCGATGCCTAGCACGTCCACCCTGGTTGTTCCCATGTATACTTTTCTGCCAGCCAGAATGCGATAGTACTCCACAAATCTGGTCCAATAACGCGCTATGTGCTCCGTTGCTCCGAAGTCTATGATTCACAAATGGAGAGAATTAGCAACAAATACAGTGGAAGACACTAAACACATACCTTGATCAAGACAAGTGAGTACCTGCTTCGCTCAGTGCACTCACGAGCGAAGTGTCTTGCCGTGCCACAGTTGCAACAAATCAACTTGGCCTTGTCCTTCTTGCCAGAACTAAGTTTATTTCTCTTCTTCTTGTAAGTACCAGCCTCTGCAACCTTCTAAGGCGCATTAGTATTGACAATCTTTATTTGTCGAGCCTTTAGGAGTTCATTCTCTAGTCGTTCAGTCCTTAAACTCCTAACCTTTAGCTGCTTAGCTTCTAAGCGCTCAAGGTGATGAAAAATATCTTCCAAAGATTTAATATTTTCATCTTGAGCTATGTTAATCTTGAGATTATTCCAATTAATGGGAAATGAACGAATCACTGCCCGAATTTGTTGTTCATCTGGCAAGGGTTGCCAACAGCTCCTAACGCTACAATCATATTCAACATAACCTGAAGATGTTTTCTAAAGGTGTGTTCATCTTTCTTTGTATAACTGTCAAATTTGGTAGTTAAGAGATGCAACCTAGCCATGTCCATTTTTTTTAGGAAAAGAAAGAGAGAGATCTTATTAGAGATATTCAAGTAGTTCACCACAGTTTAAAAATCATCTTTGCCACATGAAATAAATTAACATAAAAACAATAGGACATAAATATAGAAGGGAGACTTCACTAGGCTTACGAATCACAATCCCTATAAATGTCTAATTAGTTAAATTTAAATTTTCAGCGCACAAGGTGTGTAATTTAGGGAATAATTTAATTAAATTACTACAACCTAAATCACTCCCATTAAGAACAGGGTTATACATGTAATTATAGCATGGTAATTTAATTCCAAGCACCAACAATTAATATCCCATAAATATTAACAAAGGAATTAAATAATAGGTTATATTATTCAATTAATATACCAAGTATGCTATAAAAACATTAAAATGCATCCAAAAAATTTTAAACAATATATTAACATCACAAAATATTACTGTAATTTTTTGCAATTTATTTTTATAATTTTGTTAATTATCACAATTAATTAATCAATGCACAAATAGTTGGAAATTAACAAAAGATATCCAAATCTGTTAATTTCTTCCAAATTTTTTATAACAGTAGCTTATCATCATAAAAGGAGCACTGGAATTTTCTGATAATCGTGCTAATTATCACAGTAAATAAACTATTGCACAATTAATTGAAAATTAACGAAAACTATCCACAACAGATAATGTCCTACTGAAAACTTCACAACAGTAATTTAATACCATAATACAGTCATTGTAATTTTCCTCGAATTTTATGATATGCTTTCTAACTTTCATAATTAATAAACCATTAATTAATAGGTAGAAAATTAACCAAAAATATCAAAAATTGTTAATACTTCAAAATTCTAGCAGGAATATTAATTATATGCTAATAATTAATTTCCATTAATTTTCCAGAATTTAATAGTCATAATCACTATTTTAAAAATAATTTCCATGCTAAAAACAATTAATAAAACATTTTCTAAATTTAATATATAAAAAATATAATTTCAAATTTAATCGGTCGGATAAATGGTCAGGGTCGGTCGTCCAGTGGATCGAGAGCAGTCGAACATGGAAAATTAGGCGGGTTGCTTAAATGCGCACCACACGCGCGCGATACCTTAATAGAGAGATTGCTACGCGTGGCTTCAATGGCTCGTGGCTCTGTGGCGTTCAAAGCGTTCGATGCAGCAGCTACGCCTCCTCTCGATCGCGACGTGTCTTACATGGTTGTGATCGACTGGTTCCCGTGATCGTCATGGTTTTCTCAACCACCATTATGGGAGCTTCCATGAGGGGGGTGAGACATACACAACTCCCACGTGATCGTCATGGTTTTCTCAACCACCATTATGGGAGCTTCCATGAGGGGGGTGAGACATACACAACTCCCACTGAGAGTGGGATTGTACTTCGCATTCGACCTTCAGCCACCATTAATTTATAGAAATGCTATTTTGTGACCCAAACTTTGAGGAGCCATATCTCAGTCTATATTATTTCGATTTAGACCCATAATATATTGTTGCAAAACTTATAAGATGTATTATGCATACATACAAGAATCATTTGAATCGAACAACCACATAAAAAGTTATGGCTGGTCAAAGTATGTTGTTTGCAAACTAGGGTTTCAAATTAATTATCCAATTAAACCCAAATTATGCAGATCGTATACACTATGTTTAGGCTACAATACACTACAATATTAGCCTCTAACATTTAGTGTATCTAAGATTGCCATTAATGATATTTTCAAGCTTTTTAAACATGCAATCATGACATAAAGTGTAAATATTTCATACATAGCATACATGAGATTATTAAACCTTGCACTGATACCAATGAAGTATTTAATACACATGCTATTTATATATTTACACATTATTGGAAGATCATAGGCATACCTCTTGATGCGTGATTGAACCTTTGATGCGGAAAACCTCCTACTATTTACTGAAACCCAGTTGACGTAACTACAATCGAGAACGAAACGCTATCACAATTTGTAGCAATTGGGTTTTGTCTCTGTATTGAGATAGCTTTTTGTATTTGGCCAACTAAAGAAAAATGATCCTCTCGTAAAAGTGAGGAGACGTGAGTATTTAATAGCTGAAGTGGTTGAACCCACTTCCCTATTAATTCTCCAACTCTCATCATGTAACGTAACGTATATAAAATTAACGTACTCTTAACTTGGTCAGTTGAGTTATCTGATATAACCAAATGGGTCGGACCCTCTATAGGCGCCCCATTTGTATACCCAAATTCCAACAGCCACAACCTAAATCTGATTGGCATTGTTTTTATTTTATTATAATATTAACCAGTTGTGATGACTACAGCCCCACTCTTTCCATGTATATATATAGAGAGAGAGAGGGAAAGTGAGAAACAGAGAGAGGGTTAATTATAAGTTGAAGAATTTAATCCGCCATTGTCCTCACCTCTAAGATCATTAAAGTTTTTGTAACAAACTTCCATTCGACATCCATCTTCCTTACAACTCATTAGTTCACTAAAATCCATTTACTAAGAGTTTTCTACAAGCCAGAATAAAAGCCCAAAGTTTAAAGCTATCTAAATTTACAACTCATTGATCCCAAAGCAAAAACCAAAAATAAATAATAATAATAATAATAATAATAATAATAATAATAATAATAATAATAATAATAATGAGAGAATTGATATTTTCACATATATGTAAATTTCATAGTTCCACGAGCTTTTCTCCCACATAAAGTGGACCCTACTTATTATTCATGTTAGAGAAAACTTGTAAAACTATTAAATTTATTTGTAAAAATATAATTCTCTTAATAATAATAATAATAATAATAATAATAATAATCTAATTACCACTACAGAATCTTTTGCATGAAAGTTTCTAACCAAAGTACCTCTAAAACTACTGAAAATTCTCCAAATTGCCACAGGTTTCAGGGTTGCCAGGGGCCCATTTCCGCCCCTTCTCTACATAAATTAATGCCCAACAAAGAATGTGAATGCAGGGTTTTCTGAAGTTGGTAGAGTGGAATAGAGAGTGTGAGAGACTGAGAGTAAGATTTTCCGTTCTAAAAATGGTCAAGGGTAAAGGAAAAGAGGCTGCAATGGAGGGACCACTTCCGGCCAACTATGACTGAAGTGACGCCAATTCCGGCAGTGCTATAAAGAGGAAGGCCAACGACACTGCCAACGACGCTACTGCCATTTTGTCTTCAAGTGCTAAAAAGAGGATAGCTTAGTTACCGATGCCTGAGGCTCCACCTGCCCGTGTAAGCTTTGATTTATGTTGCTGGTTTCATCTATTTTATTTCTAATAGATCTATTTTCTCTTGATTTAATCTCAATTTTCTCTTGGTTTCACTTTCTAGTTTTTTTTTTTTCAATACCATTTTCAAATAGATCTACGTTCCTTGTTCTTAAACCTACATTTTTAAGCAAATTTGAGTAGATCAGACGGCCTGCATGTGGAGTGTACCTTCAAGAAATTTCTATTTGTTTGTCAATAAAGTTATGGGCTTCTGTTTTCCTTCATTTTCTTATAGATCTTCTTTATTTTTTATTATTATTATTTTTTTGGTGGAATTCATTTTGCTTATTGATCTGTCTGCAAGAAAATAACAACAGTAATGACATTTTATTTTGATCTTTACTAGATTAATATATACTTTTATGTGAGATTTAGTAGATCAGATTAATTGCATATACTTTCATTTATCTATGTTTGTTAATAACTATTTGATATTTTTGCTTTACCACCAAATTTAGATGTAATTAATTATATTACTCCCACTCAGTTTAGAAAATATGAGTAGTTTAATTAAATTAGAGGAAGGTATAAATTTTCTGTCCTTTCTTTACGTTTATATGAAAAAATGTTTTAACTATTACGTTTATCTGGTGCTTTTCATGAATTCTTTAACTGATCATATATTTAAAGTCATATATCATCTGGAAAATCTTTCAATCATCTTTCAGTTTTATAAATCAATAATATTCGTCTTACAAAATTTATTTTCAAGCACGACTTCTGATCTCCATGTTGTTTCTGATCGGTATTAGCCTTATGTTAATATATTCTCAAATCTTAAATGAAACAAAATTATGTTAGATTTCTAAATTCCAAGTTATTTAGAAATAAAACAAAATGATCGGTACTAATAATGTTTGAAAATATCACTAGTACATAGTTTAGCCACTGGAATTGTTGCCAGTTTATCTATTGCTAGTGGTACTATTATCGTTACTATCTTTCTTGTTATATTCGCTTCTTTTTTTTAATCCGAAAAAGAAATTTCATTGATACCCAAACACAATTCAAACCCGGTAAATCCGAAAGGGTTGGATAAAATTACAAAACATTTTAATCAGTTCTCATAAAACACAAGTTAACTTTCATTTTGTTGAAAAAATGTTGAAGGCCCTAACAACATCACTGAATTCAAACTTAGCAAAACTAAATACTTTACATCTTAATATAAAGTAAAGCATCAGATAACATATTAATGAGTCCATAGCAGCAGATATCCTTGTCCAAACATTAGATAAAATTTAACACTAGTAGATAACCAGATATCCTTGCTTGTTATATTCTGTAATTAGATATAGTCTACAGAAACTATTTGGGTAACTTGTTAGGGAGAATTTAATATATACACTATTGAAAAGATTAATGTTAAGAATTTTCAAAGAAAGTAAGAAATCGGGGAAGCTAAACCAAATAAGTGCAACTACACATGACTAGATCCAAATAACAATTTCTTTTTATTTATCAACGTTCACTATTAAAACGTTGTCACAATTCTACTCTATATTTACGATGCTTCAATTTATATGAGAAAAATAGATGAGCATAATTTGCTAACTATAATAAAAATAACAACTCTTACCATGTTTAAGAAAAATATATATTTGAAAGTATCACATATGTATTGTTGTAAATTAAGTTGACACAAATCAAACAATAAAATAACGAGAGATAAACAACATAATATTTAGTGTCTGTTCGGGAATGACTTATTTTAAATAGTTTATAAGTTAAAATATAAGTTGATTTATAAGTAAAAATATTCGACATCAATGTAACTTATAAGTTAAAATAAGTTGTGAAGGTGTTCGGTTTATAATGACTTATAAGTTAAAATAAATGTAAAGATTATTAAAAATGACATTAATAAAAAGAGTGGCAAAATACACATTATATTTGGTCAAATTAACTTATTTTAAAATGACCAAGTCATTTTAAAATAAGTTACAAATACTTACTTTTTTTGACTTAAAAACTCAATTTATAAGTAGAAAAATAAGTCATTCCCGAACAAGTGAGTAGTAACAAATGACTTATAAGTTGATTTGACCAACTTATAAGTCATTCTCGAACAAGCTCTTAATGTATAAAATCCTTAAAGGGATAACCAAACTCTGAATCTCCATTATATGATAATAGTTTGTAATATTGCTCTCAATTAAGTTTTACACCATAAAACTTGATGTTACAAAATATTACAATCTCCATGACACAACTTTTTGCCTGTAATAAAATGTGCAAAACCCTCGCTCCAATATTATAATTCTTTGCCCAGAATAAAAGTTGTAAAACCTTCCTCTAAATAGTACAAGTTTTTTGCAAGAAATATAAAAACGGCAAAAACCCTCTTCTTTACACAAACTCAAAACTCACTTACATTATCTCTCAATTCTTAGGATGTTATATGATTTAAATGTGATTATATTACACTTCAACAACAAAATATAACTCTATTTGTAGAGTACCCACAAGTCTCTCTTTCTATTGAAAGTAGGAGTAGCATGGAATAAATATTCCTATTGAAAGTATGATAATTTCAAAATAAAACTCCTATTACAAATAGGTGTTGCCATGACAAAGGCACCACCGTGAAAGTAATGAAAAAGTAAAAATTATATAGTTGGATCAAATTTTTTTTTAAAATAATAATCTTATTAAAAATAAGACTCTTAATATAAATGAATATGATTTGAGGAGTATCCCAAGTTCCCAACACATATATGAAGGCTTTGATGCCCTTATACCTTTGAGTTGAAGCAGTAGCAGACCCACGGGTGACCAGTGACTGCAAGTGCAGTCACCGAATTTCTTATATATTTTTTTATGCTATGGGGGTATAATAGAACTTTTACTAGTTAAATCAATACTTTTCCCTTTCAAACTTGAATTCCAAACTTAATCCGATTGCATGCATGCTCTCAACACTGAAATCTCACATCTTGTTTCTCAAGTAAGAGCTTCTCCAAATATTCAATTCAGTATATTATGTATACTCTCTAACACACGAATTGCATTCAAATTCAATATGTTCATCCGTTTATTTACGATTGAATATGAACTTTAAATGCAAGAGTAAAATAATTGAATACAAATTTTTAAAAAAATTTCTTTAACGTTAGGGACAAACATGAAAAGTTGTTACAAATAAAATTATTATAATTAGTTTAAAACTATTACCTTATTAGCAACTACATTATTTGTGATGATTATAAATATTTTAAATATTAAAAAAGTATTTATAATGACCACAACTACATTTCTACATGTTTGAAAAAAATAAATTATTTTCTCTTAAAATTTGTCTTTTTAAAAACAAATCTTTAAATTTAGAATGAATGGATATGTAGTAGTATAATAATATAAGACTTGTACGAATTCATATTCTAATCCCACGTACTTACAATAAAAAATAGGTCTAGTGAAATTTTTGCTTTTAAATTTTAGAAGAGGTACTAAAATCCTAGATTTAACACCCAAACTACGATTACCCATGAAGTAAGGCATAGCATCTCTTCTCATAGTTGGGTCAGTCAGGTTATAGAACATGGTGTACAAGTTTATATAGCTTATAGAGGTTTTGATGGAGATATTAATTTGAAGTTTTATTTATTTTATGTTTATTTTATTTTTATTACGATTGTGACCACTCATTAAAAGTTCTTGGTCTTCCACTTGGTTGAAGAGTGGTGATCTGCAGTTAGACTGATATTCTTGATGTTGAAGAGTGGTAACTTCATTATATGTTATTAATTTCTTAGAAGTCTAGAAATTAAGGATTCGTGATCATGTTACGAAAGTTCATGGGATAGAACCTCACTAGACAAAAGTCATGTGTTAGTTCTTCGAAAACTTTGAAATACGTGATTACTGCTTTTTCGCAGGAAGTGAATATGTCAATGGTGCAGTTTCTATTTGAGAAAAAACTCACACAAAGTGATGTATCCGGTCCGAATCGGATTCTCATTCCAAAGGTTTGGCCAATTTTAAATTTAAAAATGTATCAAATTGACTTCAAAAAATCAATAATAGTCTTATGTTTTTGACGGGATACAATATTATTTATTTTCATATTGCCAACAGATCCACTTGATTTGTAAAATCCTTTCTCTGCCTGATGTTTTCCCAAAATCAAGAACATTCAGCATTGATGTTTCTAAGCAAGAATCATAATCTTGGAGTTAGAGGCATTATGTTTCCCCTTCCAAAGTTTTACCGTATTATTTGTTTTTTCATAACAGGCCAGTGCAGAAAAGTTCTTACCCAAACTAGATGAGAAAGAAAGCACTTACATTTTTATGGATGAGTGGCTGCTGCCAAAGTGTGGACATTCCTGCTTAGGTTTGGGTACTCTCTATTTAATCATCTTTACGTAGAGTGAAGCTCGTCACAAGTGCTTCGAATGTATTAATTCGTTTTCATTTGTGCAGGTCTTGGCAAAACTGCGGCACCAAAATGTTTGTGCTTGAGAACACTGGTGAGTTCATTGTTTCTATCAGTATTCCAGTAAAGTCCACATCGACAAAATTTAAAATGAAAACTCATTATATATATATATTTGATGGGCCTCTCTGCGTATTAGCAAAATAATTTTAATTTAATTAGATACTTCAACATAGTATCAGATCTAAGCTCTTCCCCCATTCATGTGGTCAATAACGGCGTACATCAGTATTTCTTTAGTATTCAACGTCAACACATGGGGGTTGGGACAGGTTATTGCTAAATATTCAATGTCACCTCATTATATATACTTTACGGGCATATATGGTTGAAATGAATCCGAGTGGTTCAAACCTTGGCTCAAGATCGATTTGAAAAATTCTACTGAAATTCAGATTCAATATTTAAGTGAGTCGAGTCGAATCCATTTTGATGCTCGAGAACATATGAGTTGAATATTAGCCGCCTACAGTTTGTTCATTTAGAATATCGATTTTTTTTACCTCACTATGTTAACTAAACCAAATATATAGATTCTAGATTATTCAAAAATTATCATAATTAATATTAGTACATGAATTGGTGATATCCAAGTACATGATACATGTATGTTCATGAATGTGTTCAAGTGTTAGGTTCATGTACATGAATATGGTCAATATTATTAATGTGGCTCTAGAAGTATCCTACGAGTCTTATAAATAGCTTGTACTTGAATCATTTTAATCAAGTGAAATCAAAGTGTTCTTATATTCTTCAAAGTTATATTTCACTTTCTCCCTAAAATATATTCTCTTCTTAATTTTCCATCAAAGTGGCGTCAAAGCTAGTTAAAAAAAGGAGCATCCATAGTCTCAATTGGCAACTAACAAAGTCAGTAGATGAAGCAGCCTGTTAAAAGTAAATAACTTAGGCCTTGATCTGATGTCAACAAATCCAGAGTAAGGTTAACACATCCCAAAATTCCACCAAGAAGGTTCAAAAGGCACGTGGTCCCATCATCATAATCATCAATACCAAAAGGATTCCTTGCTTTAACGTGAAAACAGTAGGAGTCAATTTTGTGATATTGCATACTAAAGTGAACAACTGATTATTATTATTTTTTTCTCCAG
The DNA here is from genome assembly GCA_020205605.1 of Panax ginseng. Classification (NCBI taxonomy): domain Eukaryota; kingdom Viridiplantae; phylum Streptophyta; class Magnoliopsida; order Apiales; family Araliaceae; genus Panax; species Panax ginseng. The sequence continues at coordinate 183,600,086 of CM035132.1, forward strand.
AGAAGTCTTTCAGCAGGTACCATCTAATTTCAAAAAAAATTCACCTGGTGTGCATAGTGGGAACTCAGAATAATTGTTCATTTTTTTTCAAAGCAATGTGGTGATGGCAAATTCAAATAATTTAGTCTCTCTAATTACTCGTTTTAACGGAGAAGACTTTGATTATTGGAGCCATAATATGAAAGTATTATTGAAGTCCTTCAAGTTGTGGAGTATTGTTGTAGATAGTTATGAAGAACCAGAAACTAAAGAGGGTTTGTCACAAGCCCAGAAAAATAGCCTGAATGAGAAAAGGGAGAAGGATAACAAGGCGCTCTTCCAAATTTATCAAGAAATTAAAAGACCAATTTTTGATAGAATTTCGAAGGCAGAAACTTCAAAAGAAGCTTGGGATATTTTGCAATCAATATATAAAGGTGAAGAAAAGGTAAAAAAGGTACGACTCCAATCTTTGCGTTTAGAATTTGAAAAGTTGCAAATGCAAGAAAATGAGACTATTGCTGACTATTTTTCAAAAGTTACTTCAATTGTTAATCAAATGGCAACTAATGGAGAAGTTTTACAAGATCAAAAAGTTGTTGAGAAAATTCTTCAGAGCTTACCACATGTGGGCAAGGAAATCGTACTTTGCTAGGGTTAGGGTTTTGTGTTGGCTAAGGAGGAGAGAAATCCACAAAGAGCACGAAATTGATTGATTGATTGAAGAGGGGAGAATGACAGGTGGGTGATTACTCCAACGACGCGTGGCAGAACTCCTAGAATTCGGGAACCGTGTTAGGGTAACAGGGATTCCAAGAGCCTTCTTGAGTCCTTCGAGTTGAGAGAATGTCCAAACTCTTTTTAGTACTTTTAGGTGGAATATCCCAGCCTTTAAGTCACCAAAAAGAGTTCTTTTGATCTTCCAAGAGTCCAAGTCCTGAGTCTCAAGAGAGGTCCAAACCCTATAGTGCTTTTAGGTGGAAAATCCAAGCCTTTAAGTCACCAAAAGAGTCCCTCAATCAATTCCCAAAATAAGCTGCCTCCACGAGCCTTCTGCCTCGGGACCCGTGGAGGCTTGTCTCGGGTCTCGCCTATTTATTTTCGACTTTTCAGTCTTCATTCCATTAGGTTATGCGAACCCTAATTTGCACATTTAATGAGGTCGTGGAACCCTAATTGTGCATTTAATTCAATTAGGTCATGTGAACCCTAATTTGCACTTGGGCCCACATTTACCCCCTGCGAGAGAGTCGCATTTCCAAAGAGACGATCGCGCAAGACTAATGCAAGCTATTTGAACGAGTTTGTTGGGCTCCACTGCAGATCTTGAAGACAATGGTCTAGTAGTAGAGGGAATCCTGGGGGGAGCCCAAACCCTTAGGGTTAAACCCTAGGGAGGCAAAACCTAGCGAAACTCTTCCTTGGGCGAATTGAGGAAATCTTCAAAAAATCTTTCCATAGCTTGGGCATTTGTTTCCTTATTTTTTAAAATTGAAACAAGAAAACATAATCAAATATCACCCAATAGAATTTAATTTAATAAAATCCTTCTTTTCGTAAACCAAATCTTCCTTTTTAACAAATAAAATCAAATCTTAATTTTATTTTGGAAATAAAATAAAATCTAAATTTATTTTGGAAATAGGATCAAATCTTAATTTTATTTTGGAAATAAGATCAAATCTTAATTTTATTTTGGAAATAAGATCAAATCTTTCTTTATTTGATCTTGACAAGATTATATATATATATATATATATATATATATATATATATATATATATATATATATATTAAATCAAATCAAATCTTATTTTTTCTAGAAATAAAATAAAATATTACGGAATCTTATTTTATTTTATTCGGAAAATAAACTTTTACTTATCTTATTTTGGAGAAGTAAGGAGTCGATATTCATAATCCATGGTCACATATCTTGCATCCAAATTGCAATAGAGACCCCATTGAAGCTATGCATCCGAATTGCAGAGAGACTCATTGAAGCTATCGTGTTATTCTACTTAACGACCATCAAAGTTGCTAGGTGCTAATAGCCATCAAAGTTGCTTGCGTGCATGTGTCCAATAGTTGGATTTTAAACTTCAATTAGGATTGTCTCATGATCACTTTAGGAACCACGAACCCATGTCTTTATTTTTGTAGTAGGCCTTGATTCATGTTATGTTCTTGCCACGTGTTTGAAAATTATGTTCCAAATAAAAGAAAACAAACCAACTTCTTTATCTTTGAATTCTTCTTGATTACTTCATCTATTTGTCTTTTTAGGTAATTGTAGCCTTTCTTTGTTTACGAGCCCCATTACCTTGATCATATCTTGGTTTTTCCTCGGAATTCATCGGAGGAAGGTTATAATTTTCATGGCGAAAGAGATTCGTTCAAGCGGTTGATTGGTAGAACAGCAGGGGACCTCAAAGGTATGAAGGGGAACAGCTCCTAGGTAGTTCAGGCCAACATGGCCGAACCCTAGGGGGTTGAAGCCTACATGGCCGCACCCTATGGGAAAATTGAAGTTTAAATGAAAAAAAATGAAGTTTTGGAAGAACAGTTACTATTTTGATCATAACTTTTGACTCGTTTGGAGTTTCTGGGCCCATAATATATCAAAACGAAGCTAGCGAGGAGCCCTACGAAGCCAACATGGTCAAACCCTAGGTGGCCTAAGGCAACATGGTTGAACGCTATGGGAAAAATGAAGTTTAAATGAAAAAAATGAAGTTTTTGGAAGAGCGGTTACTATTTTGATCATAACTTTTGACTCGTTTGGAGTTTCGGGGCCCATAATATATCAAAACGAAGCTAGCGAGGAGCCCTACGAAGCCAACATGGCCAAACCCTAGGTGGCCTAAGGAAACATGGGTGAACCCTATGGGAAAAATGAAGTTTAAATGAAAAAAATGAAGTTTTTAGAGGAGCAACTACTATTTTGATCATAACTTTTGACTCGTTTAGAGTTTCGGGGCCCATAATATATCAAAACGAAGCTAGCGAGGAGCCCTATGAAGCCAACATGGCCGAACCCTATGGGAAAAATAAAGTTTAAATGAAAAAAAATAAAGTTTTGGAGGAGCAACTACTATTTTGATCATAACTTTTGACTCGTTTGGAGTTTTGGGGCCCATAATATATCAAAACAAAGCTAGCGAGAAGCCTTACAAAGCCAACATGGCCGAACCCTAGGTGGCCTAAGGCAACATGGCCGAACCCTATGGGAAAAATGAAGTTTAAATGAAAAAAATAAAGTTTTGGAGGAGCAACTACTATTTTGATCATAACTTTTGACTCATTTGGAGTCTTGGGACCCATAATATATCAAAACAAAAATATCGATGAGCCCTACAAAGGTCATTGCCAACGGCCATGATGTATGCCATTATAAGTTCAAAAGAGGCTCCGAAGGATGCCTTTTGGCCGTCCGAAGTTTTTTTTAAAAACTTTCAAAAAATAATTGTGATTCCTAACTCTTTCTGACATTGTTTCTTCTTCTTTTTAGATGTTTTGAAGCTTAAATATCAGACTTTCCTCTTTGCCATGATGAGCACTTCAAGTTCAAATGCCTCATTTCTTGCTTCTTTAGATCCACTTATCTTTGAATTCTTTTTTTCTTGTAGGCCTCCTGTTGAACATTACGCGAGACTTGGGAACAACCAAGGAGGCCCGTTTCTCAATGATTGGGAAGGGCTCCCTCTTTTGGTCTTTTCGACGTCTTTTGAGAGTGAGTCTAGACTTATGATCGTCTGACACTTCTCCTTTGAAGAAGAAAGCTTGTTTATATCACGGATGGCTTGTGGAGGTTGGGATGACTTTCCCCATTCTATCGCATTCCCCAGATATATGCATAGAAAGCAAGAATACCCTTTCATCCCCTTAAGCTTCATGTTTGATTCATCTGGTGCGCCTTCAGGATAGCGGTTGGGTGATGAGATCCTTGAAAACACTAATTACGTGGATATACTCGAGAGTGCGGGCATCTTTTGTTGTGTTCAACTATCACGAGACCTATGTATCCATAGAACCATCATGCCTTTACTATATTGATCTCACGATGATGCTCCTCTACTTGCACATTCGTCATCTTTGCACAGGAATATTTACCTCTACTCTCTGGAGGGCGTCTATGTCATCTACCAATCTACCGATGTAAGCATTTGCCCCTACTTGGCGTGAGTCAGCCTTTGGTGAGATGAGCGCATGAAAATATTGTAAGTGTGGAAGTCTTGATTCCGGTGTTTGAACACTTTGCGGGGCTTGATGTTTTGCAAGCCTCGACAATGAAAGTCCTAGGAGAGGGAACCTCTACGGGAGCAAACCCTAAAAAGGCGAGCCTTAGAGGAGCTCTCTTGGGATATTTTGAAAATCTTTGTTCTAATATTTCTTACCATCTCTTGAAATTTCTCTTTTCTTTAGAGTCAAGAAGTCATTAAGAATAAAAAAGTCCGTGAAGTCATGATAGCCTCTAAGGTCTGATAGCATCGAAGGCCTGATATCCTCGAAGGCCTTATAGTCCCGAAGACCTGATAGCCTCGAAGGCCTGATAGCCACGAAGACCAAGCTTTAGGTATTCCTCTCTTCAATTCGACAGGTCATGGCCTTTAGATCATGAACTTTCGTAGTTTTTTCCATTTCCTGTATCAGAAAATTCATGTACATATATTTTATGCAAACTATTACTTGAATCTATACTTTTTATTTATTTATTTATTTATTTTATAAATCAAAAGAAATAATCAAGTATAAGTGAAAGTTTAACAAATTTATTGATAATCAAATTTCTTTTAACGAAAAGCATAACGTTTCATATAATAAATCTTATTTTTGTCGAAGAAAGCATAACGTTCACCACTTTTAGAGATAAAGTGTAACTTTATTGCTTTTATCGAATAAAGCATAACGTTCGCCACTTTTAAAGATAAAGTGTAACTTTTGGGGTTGAGAGCTTATACTCAGGTGCCTCCATCACCATTCACTTTTGATGATAAAGTGTAACACTTTCGGGTGCCTCGTCACTTGGGTCGTCGATTTCTTGGCAAGTCGTCTACGAGGACTTAAAATCGTCCTTTCTTGGGTTATCGATTTCTCTTGATCAAGAGTCTCGAGGACTTAAAATCGGGTGCCTAAATCACTTGGGTTATCCATTTCTTGGCAAGTCACGATCTACGAGGACTTGAAATATGGTGCCTCATCACTTGGGTCGTCTAATTTCTTGGCAAGTGCAATCTATGAGGACTTGACCACCATTTAGAGTGGACCACCATCTTGGGTGGATTTTTTTTTTCCGTCAATTACTTGGCAAGGGATATTCTTGAGGACTTAAACCACCATTTTTGGTGGACCACCATCTTGAGTGGATTTTTAATTCATCTTAGTTCGAGTTTTTTCGATGGTAGAACCGGTATTTGGGTTCTTGACTTAGGGGATCGCACCATGGGTGATAAGCGTTGCACGTTTTCTCTAGTTCGATCTCCCCGGCCACCGACTTCTCTGGTGGTATATCCTCCTCGAGACTATAACAATCCATAGTGGAATGTCCTGCATATTGGTGGTATACACAGAAGTCAGACCCTTCTTTTCATCTCTTCCATTACAACCAACCGGGGCCTTGGAGGCTTCACCACTCAAGTGCTCAACCCATTGTTCATACGAGCCCTGAATGACTTCTCATTGCATGTGATAGCCTCTGGGCCCGGCATTACGGTATACTTGTCACCATGCTTTTCTCTGCTTCGCTCAAATTTCTCATTCTTCTCTCTCTTGCCCCTTGTGGTTTTGGTGAGAATCCATGAAAACCACGGTTGTTGTCTCTCTTGCTCTTCCATGTAACCATCGCATGGTATTTGTTGGGAAATGTCATGATTCCCCCAAGTCTTTTGCAAAAGATGAGAGGGTCATGAATGAATCCTGAGCCTTGGTAATGAGGTGGGGCTTGAAGGCGTCTAAAAGCACCATTGTTGCATATCTTAACCAAGTTCTTTTCTTCAATCGACTCTGCGCACTTACGTGCACGGGCCTGAACTTGTCAGCGTAATCTAACAACTCCTCATTAAACCTGCTTGAACCGCATGAGCTCTCTACAATGGTTACTGTTTACTTGCACATAGAAAAATTTCTTAAAAAATTGTAATTTTAGATCATCCCAATCATGGTCTGATCCCTTCTCCAAGTTATAGTACCAACTGAAGGCATTATCCGTCAAAGTCTTGTTGAATTCCCTCATCAATAAATTGTGATTGTTCACTTTATCGTATCCTAACCATGGAGACATCGACTCCATGAACCTGGCAATGTGTTCCCTGGCATTTCCTTTCTCCCCATTGTATTTTGGAAATTGCGGGGGATGTTCGATATACCCTGTCGGGTAAGGTTGTCTCCAAATATGTGCCGGGTAGGGTGGAGTAAAGTCTAACTCAGCAGTCGGGATGTACACACTGTGAAGTTGATTGATCACATCGATCATATCATCCTTTGTGACATATTGGCTTGTGGTGTGGACTCTACGTGGTGTTGTGATGTATGGCGGCATTGGTGCGTGTGTATGGTGCGGAAATTGGTTGATGTACACTTTGGCATCAAGTAAATTCTGTATCGGTTGTGCTTGTGAGTTGGTTCGTTGGACAATGCCTGGGATGGTTGGTATCTGCACTTGTGAAAATACGGGGATAGTGGTCGAAATGATGTTTGTCTGAGGCTGACTGACTTCCAGTCTGGGTTGTGGCACGTCACCACTATTTTGAGGTTCCAAGTGGATGATTGGAACAGACTGATTCTCTGTCAATGGAGGTGCAGTCTGATTCTCCTTATTGTTGCTACCGTTGTTGTTGTCCTCCACTCCTGTATGTTCTCCCTGTAAATTATCTGGGAACATGGCCTTAAAAGCGGGAATCTGCATCAACTGTTGGTAGAAATTTTCCATTTCCTCTTACTTCCTCTGCATCTCCAGCATTATAGCCATCATCTTCCCTTGTTCTTCATGTGCTTCCTTCAACACCTTGAGCATCTCCAGTTGCACAGCATTTGGCTGATCTCCACTTTCTTCCTCATCTTGCCTTTCCGCGCCTGTCTGCCTGACATTCGTTAATTGTTGATCAGCCATGTATGGTGATGTTAAACTTCCTTCTGAGGCATCTTCAAGAATGGGTTGATTGAGATCTAGATTCACGCCTTGGAAAGCTTGACTCGCTTGCCTTGGAACTGGACCCGGTGAGGTAATGCTATTTGTTGGTGAAGCTCGTCCTGTTGTCCTCCCACTTCGAGTTGTGGGCATACCCTTCACGAATTCTACACCTCCCCAGCAGAGTCGCCGATTAAATGTGGGCAAGGAAATCGTACTTTGCTAGGGTTAAGGTTTTGTGTTGGCTAAGGAGGAGAGAAATCCACAAAAAGCACGAAATTGATTGGTTGATTGAAGAGGGGAGAATGACAGGTGGGCGATTACTCCAACGACGCATGGCAGAACTCCTAGAATCTGGGAACCGTGTTAGGGTAGCAGGGATTCTAAGATCCTTCTTGAGTCCTTCGAGTTGAGAGAATGTCCAAACTCTTTTTAGTACTTTTAGGTGGAATATCCAAGCCTTTAAGTCACCAAAAAGAGTCCTTTTGATCTTCCAAGAGTCCAAGTCCTGAGTCTGAAGAGAGGTCCAAACCGTTTAGTGCTTTTAGGTGAAAAATCCAAGCCTTTAAGTCACCAAAAGAGTCCCTTCACGTAAATCCACCTTCTTTACGGGAGGCCGAGGTGCTCCCCGTGGTCGCGGCTGTGGAGGAGGTCGTGGATGTGGAAGAGGTGTCTTCCAAGGAAACAAAGGTAGAGCTCTAATTTTCGTTGTAATGGAAGAGGATCACAAGGTAACAATAATAATTTTAAGGAAGAGTCATTTGAGTATTCAAATAATTCTCAAAGAGGAAGAGGTCGTGTTATTAATCAAAGAGAGAGAAAATGCTATATTGAAAGTTTTCATTCTCATAGGCCTGGTCATAAAATTAGTGAATGTTGGTTTGCACCATCTAACAAACAAGAGTCTGGATTGGTGCATGAAAACGAATCAGTTGGGAAAGATTGTTCAGAGTCATTATTAATTGTTTGTCAAGAAAATAATAATCGTGTTTGGTATTTGGATAGTGGTGCCAGCAAACATATGACAGGGAATAAGGATTTATTTTCTAACCTTATGGAGTCAAATTTTGGGCAAATAAAAATAGGAGATGCTAGAGCCTATACAATTAAAGGAGTTGGAGAAGTCACTTTCAAAACAAAATCTTGAAAATTTGAAAAAATGTCATATGTTTATTTTGTTCCAGGCATCAAAAGCAATTTGCTAAGTACTGGACAACTTTTGCGAAAAGGGTTTGATATATTCTTTCATGATAAATTATGTACTCTGTCAAAAAATATGCAGGTTGTGGCAAAGATTAGCTTGGCGGAGAATAATTTATTTTCACTTCCTCTCCAAGTGGAAAATTTTCAATGTTTCACTGGTTTTAATGAAGAAGTTTCCAAGTTGTGGCATGACAAGTATGATCACTTGATTTCGACAGCCTAAAATTGTTAGCAGTGAAAGGAATGGTGAATGGATTACCCTAGATTAATAAAATGGTGGAGACTTGTAAAGCATGCCAGTTGGGAAAGTTGCATCGTAATCCATTTCTCTCAAAATCTTCTTGGGATGCAAGGCAACCACTTGAACTTGTACATTCAAACCTGTGTGGACCTATGACAGTGTCATCTTTTGGAGGTAATAGATACTTCATTTCTTTTATTGATGATTACACAAGAAAAGTGTGGACTTTTTTTCTTCATGAAAAATCTGAAAGTTTTCAAGCTTTTAAAAATTTTAAAGCAGAATATGAATTTTTTTTTGGTTTCCACATAAAGAATTTGAGAACAGATCGAGGGTCAGAGTATCTTTCGAATGATTTTCAGCATTTTTGTAAAGATAATGACATAAGGCATGAATTAACAGTTCGCTATACACCGCAACAAAATGGTGTTTGCGAAAGGAAAAATCGTACAATCATGGACATGGTTTGATGCATGCTGAAAAGAAAAAGGTTGCCACGCCAATTTTGGGTAGAAGCTGTTTCTTGTGCAGTTTACTTGATCAACAGGTCACCAACAAAAAGTTTAAAAAATTGTACTCCTAATGAAGCTTGGTATGGGAGAAAACCAAGTGTCCAACACTTGAATATTTTTGGAAGTGTAGCTTTTGCTCATGTACCAAATGCAATTAGGACAAAACTTGATGAAAAGGCAAAAAATGTATTTTTTGTTGGATACGAAGAAAGGTCAAAAGCCTCAAGTCAGATAATCCAAAAACAAAGAAAATTGTCATTAGCAGGGATGTAAACTTTGATGAAAAATCTTTTTTCAATGATGTTGACATAAACACTGAAAGTAGTATGCATACAAGCCAATCATGTTTGATGATAAAGCATATACTTTGTAACAATCTTATTCATTTATTAATAAAAAGTATTAATTTATTAAAGGCTTTTAATTATCTACATGATGCTGTTTTATAATATGTGATAAACCCATAGTTTTAAGCAATGCTTTTAGAATAATGATGATGATCATTATAATGAGATCTAAATTCTTAGAAAGCTTAAAACTAAAATAGTTCTCAATCGTTGGATTACTAAATTGGGGATTAGTAAATCCGGATAGATTGGTACATACGTTACTTGCTCATTGGATGAGGATGATTGATCTCATGATCATTTGTGTGGAGACACTAAAGCAAGTATGTAGGTGCTTATTGGAGAATAAGTTCATTGAACGTGGCTCGCTAAGGAATACCTAATGGAGTTTTACTTGCCTATCAATAGGCATTCCTGTAGTGATAGTAGTACAAGTGATCCTTGGACTTGAGATCATCATAGTATCTTGTGTATGATGAGTTATACTTTGACTTATTCCTTAAGACCCTTAGGGTATATCAAAGGGTATGCTTGGGTATAATAAGTTGTACATGGAGATAATGTATGATCAATAAAGAATCTACCACTTCTAGTAAAAGAAGAGATATGTCCTATGTGATTCGAGAAATGACAACTCAGTAGTCCTTGGCCAAGGCAGAATGAAATTAGAAAGGAGTTTCTAATTTGCATTATTTGGAGTTGTGCATTTAAGAGTCAAAATACATATAATTAAATAAAATAAGACTTGACATAAATTTCATGTCTTATATTTAATTGGGACATTGTATGGTGGAAGGATTGAATTGTACAGTAACTATTTACTCAAAGGTTCTTTTATGATTAATGTTGAAATCTAAATTATCTGGAAAGTCGTTGATCGCTAGGGAGGCTTATCCCTATTGTAGAATAAATATTATTTATTTAAATAAATTAATAGTTTTATTTATTTATTTAAATAAGATTAGAATTGTTCTAATTGATTTATTCACAACCGGTTTAATATGGAGAACCTAAAGGGTCACACCATAAAAGGAAGAATAATTATTTAAGAAGTTAATGGCATAATCGTAATAATAAATTAAGTATATTTAATTTAATCTATGGTGATAGAATAAATTAAATAGCTTAATATTTATTATTTAATATTTTAGAAATATTAAATATAAATTAATAAGAGGAGTCTTATTATTATTATTATTACTATTATTATTATTTAATTCCTAAAGGAGTTTGAGAATTAATTAATAAGAGTATTCTCGTATATCCTAATAAGATTAGGAGGCCAATTAATTAAAAGAGTTTAATTAATTATTCCTAATAAGATTAGGGAGCTTAATTAATTAAAATAAAACCTAATTTCTTAATTGTTAAGGAGGGTTGCCCACATCTATAAATAAGAGGAGTCTTATTATGGGTGAGAAGGTTGTTGACCTTCACAACATACGTAGTTCCAATAGTTTGGAGAGTACACCCTTTTCTATGAGAGATAGAAAAACTAGGGTTTTGTGTGACGATCCCAAATCCAAGTACTTGAAACCCGAACTCGGTTCTCCACGATACCATTTCTTTAAGCTGAATAATACTAAAATAATAATACATTCGAACTTAATTTACATACATCAAAGTTTACTTCCCAGTGCACGTGACCTTCAAATACATTCCTTATAATACTTGAATAGATACCAATACAACTATAACCATTAACTCATGATACACATTCGATCGACTTTCCTTTTCATTTGTTCGGTTTTCGAGCCTTGAGTTGCTCATACATATAATCGAAAAACATTTAATTTAAGCAAGGATGAGCATTTGAGTGCCCAAAGTAAGTAATAGCAATTATATATATAAATTTGAAAGAATATAAGTATTCTCTTTACATAACACTTCTACAACGAATCGAAAGTTGTGAAGTAATCATCTTGATGAAAAATTCACATAACAAATCTCTTCCAAATTATTTAAATTTGGCTCGCTCTACCCATGAATAGGGTTTAAGAATCATACTATGAACATTCTTTTCATTTTCAAAAGGTTTGGCGAAAATCCATCCATGAAACCGCTTCTGAAACTTACTGAGCACGAGGGTGATCGGCCAGATTGTACCTGTATTGATCAATACAACATAACTTGAGCGAAATTCATCGCTCACTCTATTCGCCTTGAAAAAAAATCTTCCCATATAGGGATGTTCATACATGCACAGGTTCCAAACCCGAAGGTTTTAATCTTGCTTTCAACAATAATATGTAATTCAACATATATGTATCACGGGTAATTGATGGAGGTATATCAACATGTGAATAAATGCCATGGTTATCCAAGTGGGGACACTTGTATAACCATTTAGAAATCAACGAATGAATATATATACGAGCTAGCATGTTGATAATCAAAGAGTACATAATCATGCGGGAATAGAATAATTAAAACTTCTTACTCATGTCCATTGCATAAAGGAAATGCAAAGGTAGGATACTTTTTCGATTCACGATTACAAATCTCAACTTAGGTTTTATCTCTTTATCACAACCTATCAATAATCGGATCATTCGCTTCGATTAGAACAATATATCTTAACACATAATCTCGCTCTATTACAACGATTGAGACATAGTCCAATCACATAATCACGGTGATCATACTTTTAGTTCTATTCTATACTTGAAATATTTTTATAGATTTTCAAATATCTCATCCATGCTCTTACAGTAGTCTTTTCTTTTTTTTTATAAGGTCCTGACATTTGTTTGGCGTTTGACGACTTTTATCGGGTAAATCTTGAGTCTAAGACTCTTATTCTATACCTCAACATCTCAGAAATATCGGACATCTTATTTTTAATCATTTTGCAATATCCGAAAATTGAAAAATTTAAAATAATTCAAATCATCACTAAAGGGCCTATAGTGATATAATCACATTACTATAGGTGTTCTTCAAATTCGAACTTCATAATCGGTTCTCAAGTCGACTAGTTTGGCTAAATTTATAACTTTCAAATATCGGAATCATAATTAAATGATTTAAACATTAAACAATTTCATTATCATTAATAGTTTAATTAATACTAAACTATTAATGAAACCATTACCAAAATATAAAAGTCATTTATAATAACTCAAACTATTTTTAAAACATTTATATTACCCTTAAATGATTTTTAAAACAATAAAAATCATTTTTTAAATAATTACCATTAATATTTAAATATTAATGTACTATTTATCCAAATATTAAAAGTCATTAATTATAACTTAAAATATTTTAAATCCTTAATATCCTCTTTAAATGGTTTTTAAATAAGTAAAACCATTTTTAAACTATTTATTTAATATTAATCATTAAATAAACTAAATATCATTAATAATAACTAATTAATGAAATTTAACACAAAATATTAAAAGTCATCACAAATAACTCATTTACATAATCAATTTCACGCCAAAATAAACATAGTAACTAACTAGTTTATTAACAACACTAACTAAACTTCAAAAATTCAAACTTTAACTAACAATTAAAAATAATAACATTACAAAAATTAAATAAGAAACATACCCTAAATATGAATTCCACAATTTGAATCGCACTTCCACGCCAAAATTTAACTAAGGAGATCTTTATAAAAAGTTCTCCCACAACAAAGCCTTTCTAAAAATTGGAGGCCTTATTGTTAGTGAATGAAACAAAAGGCCAAGCCCTTCTATTTATAGGTTTAGAAAATGGTGAAGTTCTCAACTTAGTCGATGTGAGACTTGGTTTATACTAATTTTCAATAGCTCACTTTGCGATTTTCTAACGCATTGCTCATAACTCCGATTAATCTGATTTTTGGATATGTTATACATGGTATGTAAGACTATTTTTAAAAAATACGAATTACCCAATTCGGGTTCATTAGGTAGCCCAAACAAAGGTCGTCAAAAGTGGGCGTTCATAATGATTTTCAATCTCGTTTCAGCTTTACCCTCTTCCGCTAAAACAGTCATAACTCTTTCATTTTAAAACATTTTGAGCGATTCTTGAGCCCACGCGAAGCTAACTTCTGGGGCTACAACTTTTATTCTTTGACCATTTCCAAATTCCGAACACATCAGCCCAGAAATTCCGTTCAAATGGACTGCACCGCACTTGTTGGGAAGTTTTGACACTACTACTTTGAAATGTCATAACTCTCTCCTCCGATATCGGATTTAGTCCGTTTCAGAGTCTATGGAAAGATTATTCGGTGTACTATAACATACCAAAAGCCCAGAAGGTTTTGGAAACATTAACTAATTGAAACAGTGTCCCGAATAGCACATCCTGCTGCTGACTTTCAATTTTGAGAAATTTGACACATTTCCTTCCAAACACCGTAATTCCCTCATCCGAGGTCGGAATGAGGTCATTCCAAAGCCTATGGCTTCCTAAATCAGTGCACTACAACATATCAAAAGCCCAGACCTTTTAAAGCACAAATAGTGGACGAGAATGCCCCCATTACAGACTGCCAAAAAATAGTTTATCATGATCGGTCAACCATGTTTGACCATCTATAACTTCTAATCTATACATGATATGGACTTGATTCTTTTTGCAGATTAAAGACCACATATCAGGCTACACATAACAACTTTTAAAGAACAAAACTCATGATCGATCAAAGAGTTATGACCTCTGACATTTGGTGAAAAATAACAGAATTCAGTTTTTCTAACTTGCTTAAATCTTCAAATTTTTGCACTTTGATGTTATGGGTCTTTGATTTGTCAACCCATATCATCAATTAACATCCTATTACACAACGTTAAATAATCAATTGCATCAAACAACATCGAATCAAAGGATTTCTAGGTTTAGTGTCCTTATACCCTTTTTGCCAAAAATTCTTGATTCTTGCTTCTGATTTGTTATGGGTGATGGTTGGGCTTTGTTTAAGAGTGTATGGGCAATCTTGTACAAGGCAATTAGATGTAATATTTAATCACTAGATCTAATTCTTACAATTTACCAATTAACTTCTATCCTTTGGTAAATTAAAACACTTATACAATAACATCGAAATTAAACCCGGTAATTGAAATTAGGGTTTTCGATTAAAAATTTAGGGTTCTATGATTAGGGTTTCTTAACGTCATCAATTAGGGTTTCTAATTGACCATTAGGTTTCTCTAATTATCGTGTATATTACTAACACGATCGTTACGGTTTTAATTTCAACCTAGGTTAGGGTTATAATAATTAGGGGTTTGTCCTAATTATCGACGCATAACGATAATTAGGGTTTCTTCTAATTACCGATATTCTTATTCACGGAATAACTTCATATACACAATCACTACTCGTAAAATACCCCATAACCGAGTTTAATAATTAGGGTTTCACAACCGCGGTAATATCTTTATGACCTAATTGGTAATCGTTTCATCGCTCAATATTATCTCGTCACATACATACACATACATAATTATGGTATGGTAATCATTATATAAATAATATAATATTATTATTCTCATCTCTTGATCACAATCCCAATCCAGGGTTTGGATCTCATGTCTGACTTATTCTTCGTACACAGCATCAATAATCAAGTTAAAATAATTAACTTAAATATTCTAAACAATTCATATAATAAAATATTTATTATATAATTCTAATTATCACTTCATATATTATTTGCAATCATGTTTTCATGAAAAAAAATAATTAATAAAACATTTCGGCTTATAGAAATTTATTACCATATAATTTGTGGTAATTGATTATTCCAAAATTATTTCTAATTTTTCAAGTAATAAATGTATTCGCATTTATCGTTCACTTTACATGACACTTAGTCTCGTCATTAAATAAAAAAATTTATACGCAAAATTTCTTATTTATTTTATTTAGAAAATCTCGGGTTACTACATTTTGCCAAATACCCATCTTCTTGAATCTCTATTCTTTCTTGGTGGATCACCTCTAGAGGCCAAACACTTGGGTGGCTAACGTTGATCAAAAGAAGGAACCAAACCCGATGGATTCAAGTTGAACGCGAAAAGGATTGGAGGTGAACTTGTATCTGAGGAAGCTCAAATTTTCAAGGGTATGATTCTTGTTCTTTCTTTTTCGTTTAATTAATAATTGTGCATAAAGGGTGATCCGGGTTTATAGTTTGTAAAAATTTTAAAACTCTGATTTTACACGTTTCCGCTAATTTTGTGCAATTTGATTGCGTTCATGAATATTACAAACCTAACAGTGGTATCAGAGCCAAACCTTTATGAAAATTATTAATTGTTTTGATTTGATATGTATGCTGATATGTGTTTAGAACAATTTAATTGGGCATAATTTTGTTGTATAAAATTTATGTTTTTTAAAAAAAAAAAAAAAGGATAGCCGAATTAAAATTTGTGGTTCATTGATTAAAATCCATTGTTATTCGCTAATCTGTTGGCGGCTTGGCAAGTTGATTCACGTGAACATATCTGCATATGGACCATGAATTGGGATGCTTGTTAATTAATTTTCCTTTTGTCAAGGATGATCCTCGCTGGCCATCCTAAAAGTTTTCTACTGATTAATGGAAGTGCACGGATTATTTTGGAAGTGATTATATATATTTATATATATATATATATGTTAACGTAATATATATATATATATATATACGGGGAGGATCTAAAGTGGACCAAGGAGCAGACTAAGGCAAAAACACGCGGGTTTTAGGGTCAACCCGCGTGTTTTTCCGACCTGCACTTCAAACCAGCGTGTTTTTTGCCTTGGTCCGCTCTCGAGTCCGTTTCTTTTGGTCCGCTTTAGATCCTCCCCGTATATATATATATTTGATATATATATATATATATTTGCTATTATATATATATATATATAATAGTTATATATATATATATTATTCTTAATAATTTTATAATTAAAATAAAGTTTATTTTAATTTTAAAATTAAATTTCATGCTAACTAATTAGAGTTGGAATTTGATTCCATGATAACCAATTGGAGTTGAAATTGGATTCCTAATTTCCTTAAATAAAGGAGTTTATTTAGATATGAAATATGATTTCATATTATTCAAAATAAAAGAGTTTATTTGTGAATAGGAAAAAGAATCAGTCTTTCCTTAAATAAATGAGTTTATTTAGATATGAAATAAGATTTCATATTATTCAAAATAAAGAAGTTTATTTGTGAATAGGAAAGAGAATTCGTGGTTTCCTTTAATAAAGTTTTTTTACATGGAATTGGATTCCATAATTAATTAAAATAAAGAAGTTTATTTTGATTAAAGATTTTGATTAAAATAAAATAGTTTATTTTATTCAAAATTGGATAAATTAAAATAAAATAGTTTTATTTTGATTTAAATTTGGATTAAAATAAATGAGTTTATTTTGATTCAAAATTAGATTTTATACTAACTAAATTTGCCCATTAAATGATATCAATATATATATATTGAATGTTTATTATTCATGAGGTGAATATTATTTAATGATGCATATGATGATGTGTATGATAATAAATGGGATTGATTATGGACTATTGACCAATGTGATTGGATTTTATTTTAGTTGGATGCATGAATGTATGTGTTTTATTAAATGGGGTCTGCGTACCTCGTCTTCTCTAATTTTTCTTAATGTAAATTCTATCTTCCTCCTATGTACTTCCCCTTGACTGCTGATCAAGGTTTCTATTTATTTTTAAAATAGTTTTGTAATAGGAATAGTTAGAATTAATTTTGAAGAATTGGAGATCAAGGAGCAAGGAGCGCGTGAAGACCCGTTTGTAATGGAGCCCGGGTTTAAATGTAATAGTTATATTTAAATATTAATTCTTGCACCCCTAGGGTTTGACCTTTTTGGTTCACTTGGTGGCTCTAGTGAACCAAACTAGAATAAAAGTCCATAATCAATCTAGGTAGAATATAGTATTCTATATGTGCATGTTTATATTGTATATATTATATATTATGCAAACATGCTTCGCATGTTAATTAATATGACGCGTATTTTATATATATATATATATATATATATATATATATATATATATATATGTGTGTGTGTGTGTGTGTGTGTGTGTGTGTGTGTGCATGCACGCTAAACAAGATGAGACAAATTAATAACAAACCCCTCAAATATTTTATATTAAGTTGTAACGTTCAAAGATATTTGGAATATCGAACGTCGCCTTCTAGCATGATAGAAACAATAGAGTATTGAATATTTAATATGAGTTTGTTGTGCACACACAAGGCGAGTATTAAATATTTAAGATATTTTTATTACATATGATGTTTATAAGGAATTGAACATTACTGCTTTGTTGTGCACACACAAGGGCTGTAATTTTCTCTTCACTTATATGGAAATGTTGGGTCTGACTTAACTTAAATTATTTTAGTTCGGATGTGCACACACTTGACCATTATGATTTAAGAGGCAAAATACAAGGAGTTGCATAGTTGATGTAATTAACAAGAGTTGTCTACCTATTTATTTATATATAGTTTGTTGTGCACACACAAGGCTATATACATTTGAAATGGGATCCTTATTCTCACTAGCATATCTTTAATTAGATATTGCCGAACTATATATTGAGGGTAATATAGTTTGAAGAAAATAGTGGGAGATACCAATTTAAAACAAGACCTAAATTATTTTGGTAATTAATAAAAGAATGTATGTTAAAATGTTGTTAATTACAAATTCATTTACAGAATTTTACAATGTCTAAATTACTATCATCAAGGTAGAAAGATATTAGATGCTAAATTAACCGGACCGAATTAAACGGATTGTTTAAGGTAATTGAGAATAGTTCTCACGGCTGAAAAGCTATCTTATGTCCTTAATACACCTATCCCTGCAATGGTTGCAGACAATGCCTCTAAGGAAGATATTGCTACTTTTAGAAAGTGGCTAGATGATGCATAGTTGGCTCAATGCATCATGCTCGCATCCATGAGTAACGAGCTTCAGCATCAGCATGAAACAATGGATGCTCCTATTATATTCCTGCACATCAAGTAGTTGATGGTGAGGAAAGTAGGACTGATAGATATCAGATATCTAAGGAGCTCTTCCGATCTAGAATGATCGATGACACTACGGTACAGATAAAAGTCCTTAACATAATCAATTTGATTGATCAATTAGGACAATGGGTTTTGTCATGGATGGAGAGTTGAGCCAAGATTTGATCTTGCACTCACTTCCGGACTCCTTTCACAGTTGTTGTGAATTTTTCATATGAATGAGCTAGATATCAGCATCGCTGATTTGCTTAACATGTTGTAAAATGTTGAGAGTCACTTTTCAACCAAGAAAGACCATGTCTTACTGGTAGGGGCCAAAGTATCTTCTGAAAAGAAGAACATTCTAAGAAGGTAAATATAAAAGGCAAAAAATAAAGGATAATAAGAACAAAACTGATACGGATAGCAAAGGAGTTTGCTTCCACTGCAATAAGCTTGGACACTGGAAAGAAATTGTGAGAAGAATCTTGCAGAGGATAACCAAAGAAGCTTAGTGAAGTTTCGGTTACAAATACAAATTTGTTCATGATTGAAATAAATTTTTCTTTAAGTCAAGGTTCTACTTGGGTATTGGATACCGATTATGGTTATCATAAATATAGATTTATGAAGGGATCAAGCAGAAGTAGAAAGCTAAACAAATATAAGTAATCCTATGTGTGGGAAATGAAGCAAAGGTTGCTGCATTAGCCATAGGAACTTATAGTTTAGCAATCCCTACGGGCAAATCTATTAAGTCAATAAGTTGTTATTGTATTCCAGTACTTGTTGGAAACATTATTTCCATTTTATTATTGGATAATGAAATCTTTGGTATTATATTTAAGAACAATTGTTGTTCTATTTATAATAATAATAATGTTTTGTATAGAACTGGAATATTACTTAATGGATTTTATATACTTGACTTACGTGAAAAATAATTTTGCAAATTGAACAAACTAGTATAAGAAAGAGGAGATGATCATTCAAAGAGTTGAATGTTTGTATTTGATGAAATACAATTGTGAATTATTTGAAAGGTTCAAAGAATTCAGAAGTGAAACAAATTGACAAAGTATTAAGATTCTTTGATTAGATCAAGGAATAAATACTTGGGCAATAAATTTCTAGATCATCTCAAATAGGTTTTCTCATAATGGACGCCTCCTGATACGTAATAATTGATTGATGTATCTGAATGGAAAATTCGTACCTTGTTGGACATGGTGCAGTCCATAATGATTTTACCGACATTCCAGTATCCTTCTAGGATAATGTCCTAGAAATGGCTGCATATCTACGAAAGGGTAACCTCAAAATCCGGCCCCAAGACTCCATAAAAGTTATGGACAGGGAGGATTCCTAATCTTAAGTATGTTAAGATAAGGGGTTGTCCAACTTATATGAAAAGGTTTCAAAGGATAAGCTTGGGACAAAATTTGACAAGTACAGATTTGTGGGACATCCTAAAGTAAGTTTAGGGTATATGTTCTATAATCCTACTTAGCAAAAGGTGTTTGTTGTAAAACACGCTGCCTTCTAAGATAAATGTGTTTATCAATCAAGGGGCTAGTGGGAGGATAATAGATCTTGAAGAGTTCAAGAACCACAAAACATTATAGGTCAAATAAGAGGAACCAGTAGATAGACCTATTGTACCACAATCGAATCGTAAATCGAATAGTATCAAGATACCTAGGAGGTATGGATTCATCATGGATGATGATGATGAGGTACGATCATAGAAGATGATGATCCGAGTTACATACGATGAGGTAAGAGTTCTAGTGTGTACAAAAGGGTCGATGAGGAGCGTCGTGAAATTTCTAGTATTATATGTTGATATACTACGGATGAGGAATTACATACCAATGCTACAATCAGTAAAGATAAAGTTGTCTAAACATTCCTCCATGAATGATTTGGGAAGAGTATCGTTATTGTGGATGCAAATCTATATAGATAGATTTAAAAGGATGCTCAGCTTAACCCAAGGAATGTATATTCATTTGATGCTAAAGTCGTTTAGCATGGCAAACTCCAAGAGATGTCTCATGTTGATGAGCCATGGAGTGTATCTCTCTTAATAGTCCCCATAGACTCCAAAAAGAGAGATTGCATGAGTAACTATCATGTATGAAATAAAATGTATGAGACCTGATGTTGATCAGTCATATTCTGGAGAAGTTCACTGTGAGACAGTGAAAAACATCTTAAAGTACTTTACTGGTACTAAGGATGTGATCATATTTATGGTGGGTCTGAATTAAAACTAGAGGGCTTAACAGACTCAAGTTTTTTAGACAGACCAAGACGGTAGAAAATTCACTTTAAGGTAAAATGTTACCTTGAACGGTGGTGCAGTGAATTGGAAAGGTTCCAAACAACAAAGAGTTGCTGGTTTAGTGATAAAGACAAAATAAGTAGCTATAAATGAAGCTGCAAGTTGATTGTTTGGATAAAAGTTCATTACAGAACTAGGAATAGTTCCTAAGTCTCATCTTGGATCTAAACATGTGTTGTAACACTTTCATTTGATTATAGGAATCATTGAAAGACGGGAAATCACTATAGAGATAGTGGACTCTTAAGAACAACATTACATATCCATTTACTGAAGCTTATCCAACAGCAGGATAATCGTCACTTAGAGAAGAAGAGTATGAGATACCATGAGGATTGGCTTTAATGAAAGTGGGAGATTGAAAGTAGTATGCATACAAGCCAATCATGTTTGATGATAAAGCATATACTTTGTAACAATCTTATTCATTTATTAATAAAAAGTATTAATTTATTAAAGGCTTTTAATTATCTATATGATGTTGTTTTATAATATGTGATAAACCCATAGTTTTAAGCAATGCTTTTAGAATAATGATGATGATCATTATAATGAGATCTAAATTCTTAGAAAGCTTAAAACTAAAATAGTTTCCAATTGTTGGATTACTAAATTGGGGACTAGTAAATCCGGATAGATTGGTACATACGTTGCTTGCTCATTGGATGAGAATGATTGATCTCATGATCATTTGTGTGGAGACACTAAAACAAGTATGTAGGTGCTTATTGGAGAATAAGTTCACTGAACGTGGCTCGCTAAGGAATAGCTAATGGAGTTTTACTTGTCTGTCAATAGGCATTCCTGTAGTGATAGTAGTACAAGTGATCCTTGAACTTGAGATCATCATAGTATCTTGTGTATGATGAGCTATACTTTGACTTATTCCTTAAGACCCTTAGGGTATATCAAAGGGTATGCTTGGGTATAATAAGTTATACATGGAGATAATGTATGATCAATAAAGAATCTACCACTTCTAGTAAAAGAAGAGATATGTCCTATGTGATTCGAGAAATGACAACTCAGTAGTCCTTGGCCAAGGCAGAATGAAATTAGAAAGGAGTTTCTAATTTGCATTATTTGGAGTTGTGCATTTAAGAGTCAAAATACATATAATTAAATAAAATAAGACTTGACAGAAATTCCATGTCTTATATTTAATTGGGACATTGTATGGTGGAAGGATTGAATTGTATTTGCAGTAACTATTTACTCAAAGGTTCTTTTTTATGATTAATGTTGAAATCTATATTATCCGGAAAGTCGCTGATCGCTAGGGAGGCTTATCCCTATTGTAGAATAAATATTATTTATTTAAATAAATTAATAGTTTTATTTATTTATTTAAATAAGATTAGAATTGTTCTAATTGATTTATTCACAACCGGTTTAATATGGAGAACCTAAAGGGTCACACCATAAAAGGAAGAATAATTATTTAAGAAGTTAATGGCATAATCGTAATAATAAATTAAGTATATTTAATTTAATCTATGATGATAGAATAAATTAAATAGCTTAATATTTATTATTTAATATTTTGGAAATATTAAATATAAATTAATAAGAGGAGTCTTATTATTATTATTACTATTATTATTATTTAATTCCTAAAGGAGTTTGGGAATTAATTAATAAGAGTATTCTCGTATATCCTAATAAGATTAGGAGGCCAATTAATTAAAAGAGTTTAATTAATTATTCCTAATAAGATTAGGGAGCTTAATTAATTAAAAGAATTTAATTAATTAAAATAAAACTCAATTTCTTAATTGTCAAGGAGGGTTGCCCACATCTATAAATAAGAGGAGTCTTATTATGGGTGAGAAGATTGTTGACCTTCACAACATACGTAATTCCAATAGTTAGGAGAGTACACCCTTTTCTATGAGAGATAGAAAAATTAGGATTTTGTCAAATACCCATCTTCTTGAATCTCTATTCTTTCTTGGTGGATCATCTCTAGAGGCCAAACACTTGGGTGGCTAACGTTGATATTCAAGGGTATGATTCTTGTTCTTTCTTTTTCGTTTAATTAATAATTGTGCATAAAGGGTGATTCGGGTTTATGGTTTGTAAAAATTTTAAAACTCTGATTTTACATGTTTTCGCTAATTTTGTGCAATTTGATTGCGTTAATGAATATTACAAACCTAACAAACACTGCATATGAGGTACCATTGCTCGTGGAGGATTTGGATGGTTGTAGCAGTATGCCAAGTGAAGATGATCCATTCTTGACCCCACCTGATGTTCCGTCATCCTCAACAAGAGAGTCTTCTGGTAGCAACCCCAAATAAATCAAGACAAGAAATTTGCAGGAGATTTATGAAACTACGGAGCCGGTAGATGCAGGAGCAATTTTCTATGCTTTCTATGCAGGAGAAGATCTAATCTCCCATGCATGAAGATCCAGCAAAAGAAGAAAAATGGAAACAATCCATGAAGGAAGAAATTATGGCTATCGAAAGGAATGACACATGGGAGCTCGTCAGTTTACCACCAAACAAAAGACCCATTGGAGTTAAATAGATTTTTAAGACAAAGTTAAATTCAGATGGCTCCGTCAATAAGTACAAAGCGAGGCTCGTTGCAAAGGCGTATGCACAAAAGGAAGGAGAAGATTTTGATGAGGTATTTGCACCTGTTTCAAGACTTGATAATGTTCGTTTAATTATATCACTTGCTGCTCAAAACAATTGAAAGTTGTTCCAAATGGATGTCAAATCAGCATTTCTAAATGGGTTTCTTGAGGAAGAGATCTATGTTGATCAGCCACCCTGTTTCGTGAAGAAATGTGAAGAAGAGAAAGTTTACAAGTTAAAGAAGACTTTATATGGTTTGAGGCAGTCACCAATGGCTTCGTATAGCTGCATTAATTCGTACTTTGAGAAGAATGGTTTTCAAAAATGTCCTCAAGAACATACTTTATACACCAAAATTGATCCTTCAAAAGGAAGATTTATGGTGGTAAGTCTTTATGTTGATGGTCTCATTTTTACTGGCAACGATATGGAGATTCTTAATGATTTCAAAGCTTCAATGAAACAAGAGTTTGACATGACTGATTTGAGAGAGTTACATCATTTTTTGGGTATTGAAGTTAGTCAGTCCAGTAAGAGAATTTTTATTTCTCAAGGAAGATATGCAAGGGAAATTTTGAAAAAGTTCAAGATGGAGAATGCTAATTCTGTTTCAACTCCATGTATTATTGGGCTTAAGTTAAGAATGAAAGGTGAAGGAAAGCTTGTGGATCCAACTATTTACAGAAATTTGGTTGGAAATTTGATGTATTCAACTGCCACAAGACCAGATTTAATGTTTGTTGTTAGTATGATTAGCAGGTTCATGGAGAAGCCTCACTTAGAACATTGGGAGGCAGCAAATCGAATTTTGAGATATGTGAAAAGCACATTTAATTTATGGAATTTTTTATGAAGCTGGTGTTCCAGTTAGTCTTACTAGATTCACAGACAGTGATTTTGGAGGTAACATTGATGATAGCAAAAGTACTTCAGGTTATGTTTTTAATATAGGAAGCAGAGCTATTTCTTGGAGTTCAAATAAACAACCAATTGTTCATCTTTCAACAATTGAAGCTGAATATATAGCGGTTGCACATGCTGGATGTCATCTAGTTTGGTTAGAAGGAATTTTGAAGTATCTCAAGCAAAAACAAGAAGCTGATCCAACTTTGTTTTGTGATAACACTTCAACAATTTCAGTTACCAAAAATCCAGTTCTTCATGGAAAGACAAAGCAGAGTCGCATTCGATATCATTTCTTAAGGGAACTTGTGAATGATGGAATTATTAATATCAAGTATTATAAATCTGAGGAACAGCTAGCTGACATTTTTACAAAGCCGATTTATGGAGAAGTATTCAAGAAGCAAATCACTAAGCTCGGAGTGAAGAATAAATTTGGTTTACAGGAGGCCTTGTTAACTAAACCAAATATATTCTAGATTATTCAAGAATTATCATAATTAATATTAGTACATGAATGGGTGATATATATCCAAGTACATGATACATGTATGTTCATGAATGTGTTCAAGTGTTAGGTTCATGTACATGAATATAGCCATTATTAATGTGGCTCTAGAAGTATCATATGAGTCCTATAAATTGCTTGTACTTGAATCATTTTAATCAAGTGAAATCAAAGTGTTCTTATATTCTCCAAAGTTATATTTCATTTTCTCCCTAAAATATATTCTCTTCCTAATTATCCATCACACTAAAACCTACTCAATATATACTAGTATACTCGATTAATTTAATACATCGTATTCAGTAATTAAATAATTTTCACATTCTTTTAAAAGTAGAAAGAATCCTTATGTTTGTCGTACGTGTCCATCAATTGATTCAAGAGAAATAATATTTAAGGTTTTCTTGTACAGTTTTATTGGTAACCAAAAATGCGGTTTTTTGTGTCTTTCAGCCAAGTATGTAGAAGCACATGCAATAAAAGTTGGGGACTTCATTGTAATATACAAAGACAATCAAGCTGAAAGATATGTGAGTACCAGAAACTGCCGTGTTATACTCCTTTTATGGATTTCAGAATTATCTATTTTAATGGTAATGGTGTGTTTGAACATTTCTTATATAGGCGGTCGGATTCAGAAGGGAAAATGAGATTGATTTTAGTAACGACTATCGCCCAGAATTTGCTCCGGAGGAAGAAACAAATTTAATCTTTCCCGCCAACCACAAGTTTGACTTGGACGTTGATCCGTTGGTGTTAGGCATGACTAAGGAAGATTTTCTAGACTTAAATCCATTTGATTGGTTCCCAAATGATAAGTGATCTTTATGCCTGCTTTGAATGTTCAAAATGCTATCTCTTTCAGAGTGTTTATTGTGTTGAAATAATTGCAGATACCTTACTATGGTGCTACATTGTAGACATTTTATATCTTTTTAATTTCAGAGTGTTTATTTCGTTCTTTGATGCTCAGTATATTTAGTTTAGGCTATATTGGGAACTGATATTTCACATAAAAAAGTGATATTTTCACATTATTTCTCATATGAATAGTGAGTGGGTCTCACCTCTATGTGAGAGAAACTCGTATAAAAATATAATTTTAGCATGTGAAAATATCAAATTCCTATCATTATATATAAGATTTTTTTTTCCAACTTCATATGGGCAAAGTGACACTCTTCTTCTTCTTTATTTTTTAAAATGATTTCGTTACACTAGTTTTTGAATTTTTATTTTTATTATTACTATTCTATTAAATATGTGCATTAAAATAAATTGAGATGCAATAAGTCTGGGCAGACATGAATATTGGACCGGAATATTGAACATTTTTAATTATTTTTTTTTTGCTTGACTCCCAAAAAATGTATAGTATTTATTTCAACATAAATTTTTTATAAAATATAATGCTTTAAGTGTAATTTAGATACATGTACAAGAACATGGTTGTATAGTCTGTATAACCCTGTTTTTGTATATGTATCCAAATTACACCTAAAACACTATAGTTTGTAAAAATTCATGTTCGAATAAATACTATACATTTTTTTAGAGTCACAAGTAAAAAATTTTTTAAAAAAATATCCCATATTCCGATCCAATAAATATGTCCATGTAGAAGGACTCATTGAGATGAAGCCACCCCTAAGATATATATAATATCTTAATCCTACAAATGGGGTTCTGTGGGGTACCGTCACTTGATCCCATAGATTTTATTTTTAAAAAAAAATCTCTAATATTTTAGTAAATAAAACACCTAAAGTATATGATATACACATTAATTATAAATTTTTATAATCTCATATTTATTATTTGTATGTTTATTTTATTTAATTAATATATTTTATTTGATTTTTTAGGATTTATCTTATTTATCTTGGGGAGCAAATAAAAGATCACTATCCAGCTTTTAAAGATAATATAAGACTCTTGGAGAATTATCATGAAGAAGTTGAAGTCAATTTGGAGATTCAAAGATAAAGAGTAAAAAGTGACTAAGTTCAATGTATATAAGTTAGGGTACAAAATTATTTTCCCTATAAATAGGTCTCTTCTTTTAAAGAAAGGGAGTAGATTGTATTATTTTAGGTTAAGAGTAGGAGTAAATTAAATTACTTCTCTATTGTACGTTTGTTGGAGAATCATCAATAAAGGGAGTTTTCTTATTTTATTTCTTCTTCTTTATTTTAGTTAGTTAATTTATTTTTCATGTCTAGCTAATTTTTGTTATATCTAGGATGAAGATGAAATTAAATAATTATTCATGATAATATTTTTCATCTCTTCTATTATTTATGTTTTTACGTTTAATTGATTTCGCATTCATGTTTCGTTATTGAAATACCTTCGTTTTATAGTTCTTATGTGATTTTAAATTAATTAAGATGTTTTGATAGATTATTGTTAAGATATGAGTTTTTCATAATTCATGCTTGCTTGCTCGAATAAGTTTTGATGGGTTATAGTTAATCCTTAAATTTTCATAATCTATGTTTGTCCACGTTAATTATAAAATTACTAAATTAAAGAGAAGTGAGATCAAAATCATAGTTAAGTTATAAAAATATAAGAGATTAAATTATTTGTTAAGTTGATTGTTTAATAGATTTGGATTCCTAGATTGCTTCTTATCAATTCTTCATCTTTATTTCTAATTCGCCTAAAATAAATATTAAGGATACATTAAAGTTAATCTAGTCTATGTGGGTTCGACCTATACTTGCCAGTTCTTCAACTTGACACTGTGCACTTGCAGTTACATATGTTTATCACATCAAGTTTTTCGTGTTGTTGCCGAGGACTAAAATTAATTTTTTATTCCATAATTTTTATTTATTTGAATTGGTTTTTATCACTATTTTTTTTTCCAGGATTATTGAAACGGATCAAAGGAGCGAAAAGATAACGATTTTATTGTTGCGCTTTCTTTGGTACTTCGTATCTCTATATATTTTTATATTTTTATATTTTTTAAAAAATCAAAATAAAAAGTAATTGTTTAGTTCTTTTTATTAATATTTTTTTTAATTGCCACATTCATGCATTCACTCACGTAGAGCACATACTGTCAAGTTTTTATTTTTTGTCAAATATAAACTGTGGTGATTGCTGGAAGATTAAGTTACGTCAAAATTTCTCCTTCTTTCGTAATTTACATAGTTTTTGGATACTTTATTTGTGACGCCCCCAAAATAGGTATACATCACCCATCTTGGGTCGCCAAATACATGATACTAAATACAAATATAAACTTAATTATACAACATGAGCTGAGAGTTTTTACACGAATATTGTCTTCTAGACAATATCCAAACTCAAATGGAGTCCTCATTACATTTATTGTCACACTATTTTATAGAATAGTGAGGACTACTATAACACCATCTCGGACCATCACTCTGTTCCCCGACTAGTTAAAACCACGTTCTCATTTCTCAAGAGAACAAATGGAATAAAAGGGTGAGCTCAACTAGCCCAGTAAGAAATATTATGACTAAGATAATGCAGAATAAGTTATCATTAGCCTTCAACAATGTTAAACTGATAGAATATAATAGACAACAAGTTTAACTACAGCGAAACAAGAAGAGTCAAGTAGAGCATGATATCTACTATCTTCTATGATTTAAAAAGTTTATCATTAACTTTATTGCTAGGACTCAGCTTAATAAATAAATCACATCATCGAATCATCCCTACACTACGGGCTAAGGATATTCATTAGTATCACGTCCATAAATTATTCTTGCACTACGGGCCAAGAATATTTGTGTAATCATCAATGGTCATGATCATACTGAATTATCCCTGATCATAATCATACCAATCAACAGTCCATCTATGCACGTAAGACAAAGATGACTTTCATCACAATATAAGCATGAGGATGATGACAATGATATAAGAATTCAATTAAAAGAAAGTAAATGATAAATTTTTAAAGATTTATAACTTAATTTATCCAGAATTCAATAATGTCCAAATTGTCAACATGATACTACTTTGTGGAGTAAAATTCAAGAATAATATTCATGTATCAAAAATAATTTGTACAGAAAAAAAATAAATTTTTTGGTAAATAGTACCCCGTAAATAGTACCCAGTAAATAATACTTCAGGAATAGTACCCTATGAATAGTACCCTAGCATGAAAAGTGCCCCAAATATCCGAGTGAATAGTATTTGAGTGAATAGTAATCCGGTGAATAGTAACCCGTGAATTGTAACTTGTGAATAGTACCCCGACATGAAAAGTGCCCCGAATACCCGAGTGAACAATATTTGAGTGAATAGTAACCCATGAATAGTAACTCGTGAATAATACTCTGGCATAAAAAGTGCCCCGAATACTCGAGTGAACAATATTTGAGTGAATAGTAACCGGGTGAATAGTAACCCGTGAATAGTAACTTGTGAATAGTACCCCGACATGAAAAGTACCCCGAATACCCGAGTGAATAATATTATAGTGAATAGTAACTAGGTGAATAGCAACTCGTGAATAGTACCCCGAGTGAAAATATTGATATTTAATAAGAAAGTTTATATCAATATTCCAATAAAACGATACTGGATGAAGCGCAAAACTCAAAGATATTCCACTAATTTCAAGGATTATAGAAGTAATACTTACCATATTAAGTTTAGATTTAAGAATATGAAAAGAAATAACATACGAAACTGCAAATGGATTTTCACCTGTCATACGGTACGTAATCCGCGTAGACAGGTTATTCCGACATATTAAAGGATGAATACGAAAAATAGTATTCCTTATGAATACGAAAGAAATAATACCCCTTACCTTAGTAGAAGACTGGATACTGCAATAATGAAGTAGCAGAACACTCTTCTTCTTGCTCTCTATAGTTTCTCTCTCTATAACTTCTCTTGTGAATCTCAGTGAATTGGTGAGAATGAAAGAAGAATTAAGCTTCTATTTATAGGAGAATAGACTAAGTAGTAACTAATTCACGAACAGTCCAGATTGATTCACTATTAGAACGGACGGTTCATATTGATTACTATTAAAACCACAACCGACGGTCCAGATTGATTTACTTTTAAAACCACAACCGTCGGTCCAGATTGATTTAATTTTAAAATCACCACCGACGGTCCAGATTGATTTACTTTTAAAACCACCACCGACAGTCCAGATTGATTTACTGTTAAAATCACCATCAATGGTTCAGATTGATTTACTATTAAAACCACCATCAATGGTCTAGATTGATTTACTATGAAAATCACCATCAATGGTCCAAATTGATTTACTATTAAAACCACCATCAACGGTCCATAAAATTAGTAAATCTTCCCATGGAATACTAAGTCAAACTTACAACAAACGCCTCATAACAATCCTTATATTTATATCAAAAATTAAATAAATATTTATCACAAATTATTTATCTTTACTAAACACATTTTTAATCTATATTTATTCATCATTACTATTATAACTCATAATATTTAACAACCAGATCATTCCCAGGAAAGAGGGGGCTTTCCGATAAGAATTTCTCCCTATTGGCGCACAATTAGGTGACCAAACCTCTCCTCGACAGAACTTTCTAGACATCGTCAATATTACAAATAATAATATGAATAACTTTGTCATCTCAATTATTGATTTAATAATATAAAATATTAATACTATACAATAATTGAATCAAATAACGTGAGATATTATGCAATAATTACTGTAGCAATAATTGAGTATAACTGAGTGACTTCTCACGTAAGCATCAATAATTAATACCGTGTGCTACTATATAACCACGCGAATTACTGTACTTTTACCACCGGGTAGTTCAACAGTTTAACGGTAAAACTTTCGCCGTTATTTTTATAAAAAGATATTTTTGTCATTTTCTAACTACAACAATACTTCCATTGTGGGGTCCACCAATGATTGTGTCGTCGAACGAATATTCCTTGACAAAAAGAATATTCTCCGACCAAACGAATATTCCCCAACACAACGAATATTTATATCAACTTGTTTACTTTGCAAAAATTTTACATATTACCCACAACTATAACATTATATCATATCCACACCATAATATTCAAAAATATATTTTGAGAAAATTTATTCTTTATTTAAAAAAAAGTTGGGGTCTTACAACCTCCCCTTCTTATGAAATTTCGTCCTCAAAATTAGGGTACGTACCTGATATGTCGATGAGATGAGGATACCTCGTCAGATTCTAACTCTTGAGGTATAACCTTTGAGCGTAGAATATGTTCCTTCTTATCCAAGATTTTAACAGGTACCTCTTCATACGCATTAGCTCTAGGTCTGTAGCGTGAGCAGCTTTAACTTTATCGATTAAAGTCAGTTCTACTCGTATATTCGTCATCATCACATGGGTCCCTGGAGTCTTTAACTCTATCTCCATCCTTTGTAAGTTATACAAAATGGGCCTTTGCATTGACAATATCGCACTCGTACCCGCATATGATCTTCTACTCAATGCGTCAGCTACTACGTTTGCTTTTCTAGGATGGTATTGAATGGTATGATCGTAATTTTTTAACAGCTCAAGCCATCGTCATTGCCGCATATTGAGTTCCTTTTGAGTGAAGAAATATTTGAGGCTTTTATGATCCGTATAGATCTCCATATTCTCTCCATACATGTAATGCCTCCAAATCTTAAGCCCAAAAATGATAGCTGCCAACTCTAGATCATGAGTAGGATAATTCCTCTCATATTCTTTGAGTTGTCGTAAGGCATAGGCTATGACTTTCCTACGTTGCATGAGAACACATCCTAAACCTTTGCCTGAAGCATCACTATAGATGACAAATCCCTCCGAACCAGATGGTATTGTCAGAACAGGTGCTGAAATAAGTCTCCTCTTGAATTCTTTAAAATTCTTCTCACAATCCTCGCTCCAACCAAATTTTGTATCTTTTCGAGTTACCTGAGTTAATGGAGTAGCAATTCAAGAAAACCCTTCTACGAATCTCCGATAATAACTAACTAAGCCAAGAAAGCTACGTACTTCGGTCACTGACTTAGGTTGCTCCCAACTTTGAATTGCTTCAATCTTTGCCGGGTCAACAGATATTCCATGATTTGATATTATGTGCCCAAGGAATGCTACTTCCTCAAGCCAGAACTCGCATTTCTTTAACTTGGCATATAACTTTTTCTCACGAAGCTTTTGGAGTATCAGCCTCAAGTGTTGCTCATGATCTTCACGGCTTTTGGAGTAAATAAGGATGTCATCAATAAAGACGACCACAAAGTGATCCAAATATTCCTTGAATACTCGGTTCATCATATCCATGAAGGCAGCAGGAGCATTAGTCAATCCAAAAGATATGACTAGGAATTCGTAATGCCCATACCGAGTTCTGAAAGCAGGCTTTGGGATGTCATCGGTTTTAATGTTTAACTAATGATATCCGGAACAAAGATCGATCTTTGAAAAGAATTTGGCGCCTTGCAACTGGTCAAACAGGTCATCAATACGAGGTAACGGGTACCTATTTTTGATGGTGACATGATTCAACTCCCGATAATCAATACAAAATCACATACTTCCATCTTTCTTCTTCACGAATAGAGCAGAGGAGCACCCCAAGGAGACGTCTTAGGACCGAATAAAACCGATGTCTAACAATTCCTGTAGTTGGATTTTTAACTCCTGAAGTTCAATAGGAGCCATTCGATATGGGGCTTTGGAAATGAGTTTTGTACCAGATTCAAGGTCGATACAAAATTCAATTTCACGCTCTGGAGGTAGGTCAGGAAGTTCTTCAGGGAATACGTTAGGAAAATTAATAACAATAGAATATCATTCAAGACTAACGTATTTTTTTTTAAATTCGTGACATGAGCTAAGAAAGCTTGACATCCGTTTTTCAATAAACGAATAGTTTTATGGTTTGAGATGACAGTGATTGACTTTAATGGTTTGGTTGCTTGAATTCGCATAATAGGTTGGTTAGGAATATGAAAGCTAACAACCTTACAAAAACAATCAATTTTAGCATGATGAGTAGTCAACCAATCAATTCCTAAAATCACATTGAATGCAAGTATTTTTAAAGAGATAAGATCGACAAGTAACGTGCGGTTACCGATTTGAATCAAACAAGACTTATAAACAGTGGATATAATGAAGGTTTCTCCCAACAAAGTTTCAACTGATAAATCAAAGTCTAATTTCTCCGAAGTCAAATTTAAACGTTGAGCGCAAGTAGGAGAAATAAAATAATGGGTAGAACCGGTATCAAAAAAGGTATAGACTTCGCTAGAGGTTATGATTAGCTTACCCGTGATCACCTCGTTCGGATTCTTCGCTTTTTGGGAGGTTACGACAAACGCTCTCCCTTGAACTACCGGTTTAGTCTTGTCTGGGATGGCCTTTGATGCCTCCATCCCAGCTGGACTTGACTTTAGTGCACAAAAAAATTGGGCTAGGTGACCTTCTCTTCTACAATTATAACATGATTTGGACTGCTGCGTATAGTTTGGACTGATATGTCCCTCTCCTCCGCATTTGTAACATACGACTGACGGTCATTCTCCTTCCTTAACAACAGGTGTTGGTTCTGACGTCTTTTCATCATTATTGAATCTCCTCTTCTTGAAATTTCCACTTCTATTATCTTGGCCATGATTACCATGGTTACCATTTCTAGCATGTTGATTCCCTCCACATTTGTTGTCACCGCTTCGATGACTGCTACCACTGGTATTATCGACTTGTCGGCTGCTCTCTCTTGGTTGGGTTGACTCATTATCACGCTCCAATAACTGAACCCTATTTAAAACATCTAAACACAAACACAATTTGTGAGAAATGAGGTATTGACGTATTTCGGGTCTCAAACCTCGTAGAAACATTCACGTCATTCTCTCCTCATTATCAACCAAATGGGATGCGAACCGTGACAACTCGACAAACTTAACCTCGTACTGAGACACGGTCATATTGTTTTGCTCCAACTTGATAAACTCCACCTCCTTCATGTGACGAATACTTTCAAGAAAGTACTTGTCGTTGAACTGTTCTTGGAACTTTTCCCAAGACATTTTGAGTGATGCAGGCTGAGTACGTTTTACTGATTCCCACCAGTAATCTGCCTCTCCTCTCAACATGAAGGTGACAAAGGGAACCTTTTGCTCCTCGGAGCATCCCAAGACATCAAAAATCTTGGTGATCTGCTTTATCCACCTCTCCGTCTTAAGTGGTTTATGCTCTCCCAAAAATTCCGGTGGTCCCAGCTCCTTGAACTGCTTAGCAGTAACCATCCGAGAGTTGCCAATGTTTCCACCTGCATTTTGAACAGGAGCAGCTCTCGCCTGATGTTGTATGAATTGCATAAAGCCTCTGAACATCCCATCGTTCATCATTTGATCGGTGTTGTTGTTTACCTGAGGATTATTGTCTTCCTGTTGCACATTATCCTGGATATTGATCGTTGGTGACTTAACAATCTCATGTGCTTCATTGTTTATCTCGACATTTTTAGATGCCATTTTCAAACACTGCCACAAAACAAGGGTTAATTGAAATGCCACATATTATCCTTATACTCTAACCGACCGATTAAATACCAAATAAAATTAGGTAGGTCATACTAGCGAAAGAATTCCTCGTCTCTCCCCTCCTAGTTCTTGTCTCACATCTCAGCCAGGGATCATATCCCTAAGCTTTGATACCAACTGTGACGCCCCCAAAATAGGTATACATCACCCATCTTGGGTCGCCAAATATATGGTACTAAATACAAATACAAACTTAATTATACAACATGAGTTGAGAGTTTTTACACGAATATTGTCTTCTAGACAATATCCAAACTCAAATGGAGTCCTCATTACATTTATTATCACGCTATTTTATAGAATAATGAGGACTATTATAACACCATCTCGGATCATCACTCTGTTCCCCGCCTAGTTCCGGCTACGTTCTCATTTCCTGAAGAGAACAATGGAAGTAAAAGGGTGAGCTCAACTAGCCCAATAAGAAATATTATAACTAAGATAATGCAGAATAAGTTATCATTAGCCTTCAACAATGTTAAACTGATAGAATATAATAGACAACAAGTTTAAGCTACTTATAAACAAACAAAGAGTCAAGTAGAGCATGATATCTACTATCTTCTATGATTTAAAAAGTTTATCATTAACTTTATTGCTAGGACTCAGCTTAATAAATAAATCACATCATTGAATCATCTCTGCACTACGAGCCAAAGATATTCATTAGTATCACGTCCACAAATTATTCTTGCACTACGGGCCAAGAATATTTGTGTAATCATCAATGGTCATGATCATACCGAATTATCCCTGGTCATAATCATACCAATCTACAGTCCATCTATGCACGTAAGCCAAAGATGACTTTCATCACAATATAAACATGAGGATGATGACAATGATATAAGAATTCAATTAAAAGAAAGTAAATGATAAATTTTTAAAGATTTATGACTTAATTTATCCAGAATTCAATAATGTCCAAATTGTCAACATGATATTTCTTTGTGGAGTAAAATTCAAGAATAATATTCATGTATCAAAAATAATTTGGATAGAAAAGAAATAAATTTTTCGTTGAATAGTACCCCGTGAATAGTACCCTGTGAATAGTACTTTAGGAATAGTACCCCGTGAATAGTATCCTGGCATGAAAAGTGTCCCAAATACCCGAGTGAATAATATTTGAGTGAATAGTAATCAGGTGAATAGTAATCCGAAAATAGTAACTTGTGAATAGTACCCCGACATGAAAAGTGCCTCGAATACCCGAGTGAAAAATATTTGAGTGAATAGTAAGCCATGAATAATAACTCTTGAATAGTACCCCGACATGAAAAGTGCCCCGAATACCCGAGTGAACAATATTTGAGTAAATAGTAACCCATGAATAGTAACTCTTGACTAGTACCCCGACATGAAAAGTGTCCCGAATACCCGAGTGAATAATGTTATAGTGAATAGTAATCGGGTGAATAGTAACCTGTGAATAGTACCCCGGGTGAAAATATTGATATTTAATAAGAAAGTTCAGATAAATATTTCAATAAAACGATACTGGATGAAGCGCAAAACTCAAGGATATTCCACTAATTTCAAGAATTATAGAAGCAATACTTACCATAGTAAGTTTAGATTTAAGAATATAAAAAGAAATAACATACGAAACTGCAAATAGATTTTCACCGCCATACTACGATGTAATCCGGGATGAAGCAGTTATTCCGACATATTAAAGGATGAATACGAAAAATAGTATTCCTTATGAATACGAAAGAAATAATACCCCTTACCTTAATAGAAGACTAGATACTGCAATAGTGAAGTAGCAGAATACTCTTCTTCTTGCTCTCTATTGTTTCTCTCTCTATAGCTTCTCTTGTGAATCTCAGTGAATTGGTGAGAATGAAAGAAGAATTAAACTTCTATTTATAGGAGAATGGACTAAATAGTAACTAATTCACGAACAGTCCAGATTGATTCACTATTAGAACGAACGGTTCATATTGATTACTATTAAAACCACAATCGAAGGTCCAGATTGATTTACTTTTAAAACCACCACCGACGGTCCAGATTGATTTACTATTAAAAACACCATCAATGGTCCAGATTGATTTACTATTAAAACCACCATCAATGGTCCAGATTGATTTACTATTAAAATCACCATCAATGATCCAAATTGATTTACTATTAAAATCACCATCAACGGTCCATAAAATTAGTAAATCTTCCCATGGAATACTAAGTCAAACTTACAACAAACGCCTCATAACAATCCTTATATTTATATCATAAATTGAATAAATATTTACCACAAATTATTTATCTTTACTAAACACATTTTTAATCTATTAACAATTATTCATCATTAATATTATAACTCACAATATTTAACAACCAGATCATTCACAGGAAAGAGGGGGCTTTCCGATAAGGATTTCTTCCTATTGACACACAATTAGGTGACCAAACCTCTCCTCGACAGAACTTTCTAGACATCGTCAATAGTACAAATAATAATAAGAATAACTTTGTCGTCTCAATTATTGATTTAATAATATAAAATATTAATATTGTGACAATAATTGAATCAAATAACGTGAGATGTTATGCAATAATTAATGTAGTAATAATTGAGTATAACTGAGTGACTTCTCACGTAAGCATCAATAATCACTACCGTGTGCTACTATGCAACCACGCGTATTACTGTACTTTTACCACCAGATAGTTCAACATTTTAAGGGTAAAACTTTCGCAGTTATTTTTATAAAAGATATTTACGGTTTTTAACTACGACAATACTTCCGTTGTGGGGTCCACCAATGATTGTGTCGTCGAACGAATATTCCCCGACCAAACGAATATTTTCCGACACAACGAATATTTTATATCAACTTGTTTACTTTGCAAAAATTTCACATATTACCTACAACTATAACATTATATCATATCCACACCATACTATTCAAAAATATATTTCAAGAAAAAATATTATTTATTTTAAAAAAAAGTTGAGGTCTTACATTATTTGTTTACAGTTTTTTAAATTTTATTTGTGCATTTTCATCTTTAATCTAACATTAAGAGCAAAAACCTGTAATAAGATAAGGTGGGAATTTCATCACCCTTCTTTGGCCCACAAACAACCCAACCAATTCATTTTGCATAATCTTGCCTTAATAAAATCAAGTAGGGGCCTAAAATCAAGTAGACGTTGGCCCCTAGGACTCTCGAGCTCAATTAGGATAAGAAACTCTAAAAGGTGTCTAAATTTTAAATTAATTAAATTACAGGTGTCTAGACAGATGATTCAAAAGGCTAACGCCTAAAGATCGTGTGATTATTTAAATAGTCACCTTACCTACAGAGAGACTCCAACCTTTCTTACACTTACCTGACTAGTAATGTGCTTAATTTCAAATTTGGTGGATCTTGCAGTGTAACTTGGAACAGTTCGGAGCTGTCTAGATTTTATTTAGGAATAGAATTAAATTTTTTATTTTATTTTCTTTAACTTATTTATATTTTTTTGTGCGTCACTTTCGTGGTTAGTTGCATATTTATTTTGTGATTGGTGGAAAGATGGGCTCTTATTATAGTTGGAATACTAATATTGTTTGGCATCAAGAACCTTA
This sequence comes from Panax ginseng, assembly GCA_020205605.1. Lineage (NCBI taxonomy): Eukaryota > Viridiplantae > Streptophyta > Magnoliopsida > Apiales > Araliaceae > Panax > Panax ginseng. The sequence goes on from CM035132.1 coordinate 183,638,015, forward strand.
TGAAAATTTTAATGCACACCAAGTAAATCAATTTTTTCCAACTTATGAAAATCTTTATCTAAGTTCATATCCATATTTGGATCCATAATTTCAATATCCACAGGAATTATAAAATGAAGAAGATGAACGACTTTGTAACGCCCCCAAAATCGGGATAATTTCTCTTCCCGATTTTGTGCGTTAATATTATCATGTTCTAGCTTTAAAACATTGTTTAATGTTAAAATAGCTAAAAATGCGGAATAATTTTTTTTTCCATTCGTTCATTCCCTGAATCGCAACCTTTACAATTCTCTTGCTTCAAAATCATATTTATTTTTATCAAAGTAAGATATGAATATATACAACTCACCTCTTCAAACAAATATTTCTTATTCAATAAACATTTCAAACTGTACATAGTTGTCTTTTAGTCATATCTAGAATCATGAGAATCCTTATCATGATTCTCTACAATTTTTAAATAAAGAAGAGATATCCTTTGCACGTCTTCCAATCATTATCATCTGGTCAGCTAGAGATCATATCACATTTCAAACATGAAAAAAATTATATTTTTGCAACCTTAACATATCTTGAATCTATATCATGATTCAACTTTATTCTTACTGTATATCACAGTCAATATCAATATAGATATCAAAATTTAGTTATTAAACTTTCTTAGTTCCAGAATTCGCAATTGTTATAATCTATACCCATATTTAGGATTATATAAATATAAAGACCTATTTCGAAATGTCTCATTTGAACGTAAGGTTCAAACTTTGAACTTTACTCATCCCTGAATCTTCGTGACACAATTCATCAACTATATATTCGCTATACCCCACTTCATGTACTTCTATGCTATTATAGTAACTTACTTTACAAAATAATAGTAAAGCTACATCTCATATTCAAAAAGATTATTTCTATACAACATAATTACTGGGTATAACAAAATTTACACTAAATTAAATCACTTTTCAGCAAGTAGCCTCAGCTCGGTACAGTCTAAACTTGATGAAGCAATACATCTTTAATACTCATGTCTCATCACAAATCTTTGTTGTTATGACCATCTGATAAATCAACATTTATCTGCAAAATTGTTTGCAAGATTGAGCACTATGGCCCAACAAGTCTAACAGTTTTGATGCTTCACATAGCACATAATATCATACTTATATCATATCTCAAGATTATAACAATTCAAGTAACATTTGTATCTCATGCATATCAAATATCAAATCAAGACTGAGTTTTAGAAACTCAATCAAATTTAGTCAATAGTTGACTTTCATCATTCCACAAGTATAACATGTAATCCATGTAATCATGTCAAGTTCATATACAAATAGGAACTGGAAGACTTGCCTCTTTGATGCGAAGCTATTAATTTTACGCAATTACACGTATTTGAGGTATTATGCTCCTGTATAGCACCAATATACACATAATGTTATTACAATGTATAACATTACCATATTATACAAATTCTATTTAAACTTGGGTTTTGCTCATTCTTAATATCCCATTCTTAATTTCTCTTATTTTAATAAGTTTGTTACATATGTATGGGATATAAATCTTATTAGCTTTTACTAGGTTAATAAACCAACCCACTTATTTTTCAAATACCTCATCCACGCTTAAATGTGAATCTTAAATGTGAATCTTTTATTGTTACCTCGTTGAACACAAAGATAACCAGAAATAACTATACCTTGGATTAAACAAGGCTAGCTTTTCCTTGTAAGTACTATCACTCATTTCCTAGTCTTGATTTACAAATTCCATAATTTCTCAAATTGAGAAATCCATATGATGATACTATTTTGTATCATACAATATAAGTCCCGATATATGTATTCAACCAATTTTATTTATTTTTACATGATTGCAACATTAAAGCATATACCTCATTCCAAGTAGACAACACAGGCATAAGTAAGATCTAAAGTCTTACTGCAGAAAACTAAGTGTTAAGTCCCATAAGAAATTGAAAAACCCTCATGATAATCTCATTATTTACCTGAAGTGTAGTAGTGCCACAAGTACTAGTGTATGTATATTTGGGAATCAAGTTTAATTTCCAAGTTCATCCAACAAGGACCTAAACTTTGTATAATATAAATAGATAACACGATTGCCTTGTGATAATGACACTAGGACCAAATAAACACCATTGAGCACTGAAATGCAGCGCAGCCGGCAGCGTGCACACGCGCCTGCTGCTGTTGTTGCCTGCGTCGCTGCTCTATTAAACTGCAGCAAAACCACGGACATCCTACCCACTTTACAAATTTCTAGTTTACAAATCACATATCCAATTGGAACCAAACTTTAGGATGTTATAAAAGGTATATCATAATATTTTTTTTAAAAAATATAAACCAACCTGAAAGACCAATTTAAATCATGTTTACAAAGGCTGGAATTTGCCTTGTCTCAACAGTTTTCAATTTTTTTCCAACTGTACCCTCTTTTGCTCAAACAGTCATAACTTTTTTGTTTCAAAATATTTTTGAGCGATTCTTGAGCCCACGCGAAGCTAAATTCCGGGACTACAACTTCTCTTCAGATCACAAATCCAAATTCCAAACCGAACAGAACAGAAATTTGCTCTAAGTGGACAGAATGTTCTGTTTTTAGACTGCACGACCCTTCTTCCCTAAAATGGTCATAACTCCTTCGTTTCTCAACATTTTTAAGCGATTCTTGAGCCCACGCGAAGCTAACTTCCGGGGTAAAACTTTCAATCTTTGACCATTTACAAATTCAAAACACACAATTCCAGAAAATTCGTGCCAGGGGACTGCTTCGAATCTGTTTTCCAAATTTGGGCAGTTTCGACGCACCCACTTTGGCATGTCATAAATTGATCATCTGAACTCAGAACGAGTCCGTTCTGGAGTCTATGGACAGCTGGTATTACACACTTCAAGACCCCAGAAAACTATAATTTCCAGCAAGTCTAATTAACCGAAATAGTTAGCCCAAAGTAGAACGACACACTAATTTTTAACTTTTCGTTTTTCGTACAAAACTCGCCCCGGCTCATTCTAGCATGAATTTTTTCACAAATAAGTCTTATATAGTATATTAAGACTGTTTTAGAGTCTCGACTTTGTAAAATTCCAAGTTTTTAGCTAAGTTAGCTTGTTTTGGCATTTTATCAAACATAACACATGCGCCTAAATTGTGGACTGATTTCTAAAGGTTGGGGGCTACATAATCAAGCCATTTTCGCCAACCTTATTGCTCCGCACAACCACGCTAATCTCCATGGCTCTAATTCAGTCCACAAGGATCCAATAACAGTAAAAAGCATACATGAATATATATAGTACACTAACTAATTAACAAATTAGTTTACTAACTTCTTACTTTCCACTCATTTGCAATACACTAAGCATGCAATATTTCATTTCCATAGTTAACTAACATGATCACAATTAAGATAACCAGCTTTATCAATTCCGATAACAAACTAACTTTGTTTTGCAAAGCTTTACTTATATTAACTGTTTTTGAAACCACTAGCTTTCAATTTTTAACTTATTTTCAAAACTCGTCATATAATGGCTAAATCTTTGAAGCATAACTCATAATATAATTAACCCAATCACAACCATTAACCAACTAACTGTTCCAAATAAACTCACTAGCATGATCATAAACAAACATACCATACATAATTGATTTTGCTAATTCACTCATTAACCCACTACTGCTCCACAAAACACATCTATCTGGTAACTATACGTCAATTATCTTGACATTGAAATTGATCTATTATTATACCTTTAATCCTTGCAAGCTTGACCAATTAAACTCTTTGTATGCCAATTGAATTCAGCCGGGTTTAATTTGGGTGAAGTGGTCTTTGGCCGGAATTGGAGGTACATGGGCTAGGCTCGGCTACAGAAGTAGAGGGAAGGAGTCTTTGGCAGGTGAGGAAGGAGAAGAAGAAGTGCCAAGCCTTATGGGCTTTCTTCCTTGTGAGTTACTCGAATTCCTTGCAGCCCAATCTTTTTTTTTCTTGGCCAATACCAACCGAAACACTGCTCCCTTTCCTCTATATATGCTACATTTTTTGAAGTTCAACAAAGTGATATGCAACCTGAACGTGGGTGCAATGTTCTGCCATATATGGCTAAGCTTCATCATTGCTTCTTGGCAGACTACTCCATAGCGGTCAGTTGGCCCCTAGTTTGGCCTCTATTAGGCTTATTGCTATATTACCTAGCTGCCTATTTGACCCCTGCATTGGGGAGTGGTTAGTATGAAATTTATTTTTAGGTAAGTTAGTCAATTAGTTAATAGAGTGCTGACATGCAGGCGAGACTCTATGTGTATCAGTATTCTATTGGTCAATTGACTAACTTATCAAAAAATAAACTCCATGCTAACTGGATCCCCTACATTGCCCCCTAACTATCCCCCTGTAAATTACTTATAGCAACCTAATTGACTCTTGCAGTCACTCTATGCTTCCTAGCCCCTAACTGAATGTCAACCAACCTGCTAATTGGCTAGCTAATTCACTAAAGATATTTTACTGCTCTATGTAACTGAACTAAACAACTCCCCTTTTTATCTTTAGCTGGCTTTTATAAGTTATTTAATTACTTAATCTTAGTAATTTAATTTAATCAAATAAGTTACTACATAAATCTCCTAAATTTATTTTACCCTCTTGAAATCATATAATTTACATAACACATCTTTGATATATAAATTATATAAAATATAACATAACATACTCAAATTACATATTTATTTTATTATTGTCAAATAAATATGCTACACATAATTTCTTATGTAAATACAATTATTTACATACCCAAGATATTATAATATAATATCCTTACCTCATTATCATAAATTCAATTAAGAATTTATTCTAATACTCTTGGGTAAAGTATATATAAATATTATATGCTTAACCCGCCTCTTTTTGACTCATTACGCAAATTGTTCCCAACAATTTTATTTCCCTGCGTAATATATATATATATATATATATATATATATATATATTAACTCCCCATTACCTAATTTAAATAACTTATTTAAATTATACAATCTATATTGTATAATTAAATTTAATTTCCTCCTTTCCATAAATTGTTTTCAAATAATTTATTTATATATTAAATATATAATTTAATATATTTAATTTATTCAAATATGAATTTAATTTACTAACTAGTTGATGCCCATATACATATTTAATATGTTGGATCTCATCTCATTTTCTTTAATAAATTACCCTTACAATTTATTTACATATAATAAATATATAATACCAATATATTTATTAAGCATAAACATCAGATATTGCATAGTTCATACTCACTTATGCAATATAATATCATACAACATATTATCTAATAAGAATTTTATTTAATTAATTCTTATTTTAATATTACCAAAAATGTGGGTTATCACATTCTTTCCCTTTATAAGGATTCCGTCTCTCAAATCACAATCTTAGAATCATTCTTAATCGGTTTAGATCTTATTCTTTCTCGTAACCTTATCGTTGAATCATTTCAACGACCATTTCCTTAGATTTTTCTTTAAAAATTTAAATAAATCATCTATTTCTACTCTAGACTTTAAACTTTAACCCTTAATTTAATCATTTAAGATCTTCTAAATTTTCAGGTTGTCACAGACTTAATGCCTTGAAGAAAACTATGGAAGTTTTAATGGAAAATCAATTTAGCAATATATCTCGTCTAGAAATTCAAATGAGTCGATTAGCCACCATAATAAATGAACAATAGGTGGGTGAATTTTCTAGCAACTCTGGGGTTAATTTTGAAAAACTTGATGGGTATTGAAATGATGAGGAAAATTTTGTATTCAATTCTACACAGTTTGAGTCAAGCGTCTATGAGGAGTCTAAAAATTACAATTCTATGCCTAAAATTGATCATGTTGCATTTGATGAGTATGTTGAAAAAGTGTATAAGCCTAAAACTACATACCCTGAAAGAATTATTCCTAAAAAACCACGTAGTGATTTTTTGGACCAACCCATTAAAGTAAACATGATCCAAGAGTTGTCCACGATCCAAGAAATAATAAAAAATAGATTCTTGATTGAAAAATATCTAAAAGATTTTTTCTTAAATAACCGTGACCAAAATTGGGATGAATCTAAATACTTAGATAAGGTCAATGAGAAGTTAAGAGTCACTACCCATAAGTCACCTAAACTAGAACATGTATTTGAACCAATTCTTTCATCATTTGAACATGTAATGAAAGTTTTCTTGAGATAAATTTTAAGCATAATTCTGATGATCAAAAGGCTAATTATTTTACTGTGATTTAGTTTCCAAAAATTAAGGAAATAACGATTGAGCAAGATTCGGAAGGATTTGATGAGAGATTTTCCAAAGATATCTTGGGAGAGCTCCCATAAAGTTCCCTCTCCTAGGATTTTTTTGTTTTCGAGACTTGCAAGATCAAGATCCGGGATTAATAAGAAATTTGAAGCAAGATTCAAAAACTTGAAGTATTTTTACAAGATCGTCACTCTTAAGGCTTGACTCTCGCGTAGGGGGCAAATGTGGGCCCAAGTGAAAATTAAGGATTACTGGACCTAATTGAATTAAATGCACAAATTTGGATTCACATTTTGATTAAATGAAAAGACGGAAGAGCCGTAAATAAATAAGCAAGACCTGAGAAAAGCCTCCACATGTCCCGAGATAGAAGACACGCGGAGGGAACTCATTTTGGGAATTGATTGAGGGATTGGATTGGTGGCTAGAAGGACAAGACGATCTAGGCATTATTTTGATGACTAAGGGTATTTTAGTCAATGTTTGTACACATGCTTCATGCATCTCTATATGCATTATACATTCCATGCTTTGCATTTAGTCACACAACATTCATGTAATCAACGATTTCACATAAAGCAACATATATCATTAACTACCATAAACATGGTTTAATACACATTATCACATAAGAGCAAGTTACTGAAGAACTTGCCTCGAAGCATTCCTTGCGCGATTAGGAGAATTTGTCCTTCCATTGTCCTACACGATTAAATGTATATATAACCATAATTAGCTACATAGCGATGTTTATTAGTCATTTATGCTAGCTCTACTTAATCTTTCATTATTTTCTCTTTTTAAATCTTGATACACAATGCTCAATCATGTGTTCAAGTCTTTTTAGGACTCTTTATTATCCATTTGATTTATTTACGTTAAAACTCATTGCACGTCTTATTACGTTTCCTTTTCTTTATACTTAACATATAAACTCAAGTTCTGAAAAACTTGCGTGCACCGACATTTTATCATCTAATTCATCCTCATTCATAATTTGCTTCAAATGATAACTTATAACATCACTGAGTATCTATTTGATTAAGTAATTAATCATCACCTTCTAATATTATTAATTATTTAATAATATTTTAACCATTCTCAAATATTATTAATCCTTTAATAATATTTTTGTCACTCACTAATATTATTAATCATTTATTAATATTTTAATTTAACTTTAATCTAATATTATTAATCATTTAATAATATTTTAATTTAACTTTAATCTAATATTACTAATCATTTAATAATATTTTAATTTTAATTTAATCTAATATAATTGATCATTTAATAATATTTTAATTTAACTTTAATCTAATATTATTAATCAATTAATAATATTTTAATTTAATTAACTTTAATATAATATTATTAATCATTTAATAATATTTTAATTCTAAATATTATTAATTACTTAATAATATTTTAATATAATATTATTACTCTTTAATAATATTTTAATCATCTATTAAACTCATAAACAATTAATTTTAATTATTTACCATTTACTAATTCATTTATTTAATAAACCTAAAATTTCATAAATATAAATTTTATCAAAAATGACCAAAATGCCCTCCACAATTCTGATTACATCATATTAAGGGTCTTTTGTCAAAAAATTACATTTTTACACTTTATAACACCACATTACTTATTTTATCCATTTATTCATAACCATTTACATACAAAATACCAAAACAACTTTTTTTTTTATCTTTTGGGAAATATCCTTATATGATATTTTAGTAATAAAACACTTTTTCAACAATTTTTTTAATTTCTTTTCCTATTTTTAAATAGGCTAAAACAGTCCAAAATGACAATATTTATCATAAATTATCCTTTTGTCCACAAATTCTGAAATTTATACGATAGACTCAAACTACTATATACTAACTCTAGTTAAAAGTTCACAATTTTCTGAGTTGTATCTTAGGAGTTATTACAGTTTACTTTTAAAATCACATTTTCTTGTAAAAGCCATAACTCCACTTCTGGACATCCAAAAATTCTCATCTTTCGAAAGAATCTATTTAACTTGTTATACTAACATACCACAAAATTCCAGAATTTTTAGAGCTCTTAAAGTGGCCGAAATAGCCTTCACCAAAAACTGGCCAGGGAAGTTGTTTGATTTTCTAGATTTTTGCCCAACTGGGAGTGTTTTAGGAAAAATGATGCTACGGTTGATTGGTTTAACATTTCTGAGTTCTACCACTTGGTTTAACAGATAATTCATGTATCTAACACCTCTCTTTGATGGATCTCAAAAATAATTTGTAGGCTCAAATGGTAGTGCCTCAAAGTGGTTGATATTTAGGGCTTTTTTTCCAGATTTTGCCTACTTTACCAAAAATAGTCCATACGAAAATCTACAACATTTTTTTCGGTGATTCCACATGGAGAAGTTAGAAGACTCATAGATCTAACTCCAGAACTTTACCACACACAAAAATTCAAAAAGAATGAGAGATGTGATTGTTTAAATTTCATGCTTCGTTTTCTCAAATATCTAATTTTCTAACCTTTATGTTTTGTAAGAAAACTTCCATGATCTCTTGATTTATCAAACATCAACCAACATAAACCAACTTAATACATATTAAAACATCTTATACTCATGGATTTACCATGATCCATGATCTATTTTATCAAACTCTTACCATAAACAAACAAAACATAATCTAAACCAAGAAGAGTCATGAGACCATGGTTGAGAAAACTTTTCAACCTTTGCTAGGAATGGTTGGATGATGGCTATTCCTTTTTGGATGAGCTTGATATCCCTCTTATCTTTTCTCCTCCCTAACCATGGCTTCCCCCCTTCCATTCCCTCTCAAGCTCTCAAGTTTTTCTAAGATTTTGGGTGAGAATGATAGGGAGAAGTCACTCCTCTTCTTCCACTTCTTTCTTTTTCTTCTCTTCTCTTATTTCTTCCTCCCATGGCAGCCCTCTTCTCTCTCTTCCTCTCTATTTTGGTTGGATGTGGTGTGGGAGAATGAGAGAAAATGACTTTGCTTTATTTCCTTTACTTAGTTAAAAGAATTAGAAGATTAAAGAGAGGGAGTGGTTAGGATTAGATAAGATTAGATGGGGAGTAGGCGGGGGAGTGGTTGGCACCCATGTGTTGGAATTTCAAGTTATTTTAAGTCATGTGGGTCTTGTTTTTATTTTCTCGTTTTGCGTGTTTAATCTCATCTTTAACTTTCGGACCCAAAAACTCAAAAATTTAAGTTTATAGTCGATCCCTACTAAAATCGACGCTCCCGATGTCATGGGCACACCCATTTCTTCAAATTCATCTCCGAATTTTAAGTTTGAATTTTCTCCATAAAAGTCAACTGTTAACTTTGACCAAAAAGTTAACCCCGACACATTTTGTGTTTATGGTCTTTTCTGACTAAACTTGATTTTATGATGTTTTGAATGATGACTAATTTAAGTATATTAGACGTGTGCATGGTTCATGATTTGTTATAATATTATTAAATATGCATGGATTATGGTTTATAAATGGTTTATAATATTATAATTAATATGCTTGGGTTATGGTTATTACATGAATACTTGTTGCTGATTTCCTTCAGTTGGTAAATTGGAATATTTTTAAAATCATTTCAAATTTGAATTGGTGTTTATTAAGGAAGATTTGAATTGGAGTTTATTAAGGAATATTTGAATTAGAGTTTATTAAGAAATATTTGAATTGGAGTTTATTAAGGAAGATTTGATTCGGAGTTTATTAAGGAAGATTTGATTTGGAGTTTATTAAGGAAGATTTGAATTGGAGTTTATTAAAGAATGTTGGTATTTATAATTTTAATAATGACAAATATTATGGATTTATGTTATTAATTGTTTTTTCTAGCTGGCCCAAATTTAGTTTATCTATTCTACAGAATATGTCAGTTGAACTAAAATGTATTTAAGGATACACTCTTACTTGGTGGGGCCCATAACAGTTAGTGGTACTTTGTATTCTATTTGAAAAAGGAGTCTTTAAGAAGCAATTTAGAGTTGGTGGGTCTCATCTTATCTAATCTATTTTCTTACTAAACAGTTGTTTGGTATAGAGTTTATCTCCTTTATTTCAGCTACTTCAAATTCAAATAACTGACGCAGTTTAATTCTTATCTTTCTGGTTTTACAAATCTACTAAAATCATGGATGTTTTCTAACGGGACTGAGTTTTCTTAGCTAATATCTTTTATAGCCGTTGCGTGTCTTGTTATATATACTCCTTCTCTTCGGCTGAACATGACACATCTCTTGAACCTGCAATCAAGTTGAAATACTACATTAGAGCACTTGAATTGCATTATTCCAGCCATTTATTGTAATCTATTATATTCTTTTGTGCTAGAAATTTATTTTACTCATTCTTTGTAAACCGAACTCAAGCATAGTTTTGGATTGAGGTTTCTTATTTAGTTAGTCTGTTCATAGAAGGCTTCAAAGGTCTCAAAGGTGAGAAGAGGTGCAGAGGTGTACAAGTTGCAGAGGTGCAAAAAGGGGGCATAGGTGTCCAACATCAGATTTGAGGCTTCTTTGTAACAGGGAGTAATTTTTGTATTGAGGTTTAAATAGTAATAAAAAGAGTCTCCAATCCTAGTTGGGATTGGACGTGGATTAGGCCACTAGTTAGAGGATAGGGGCTGAACCACGTAAAAATCTTGGTGTTTTTACGTTTCTGCACTTCTCCTTTCTGTTTGTTTAATTTTTGGGTATTTTGCTTTATTAGTTTGAAGATACACGAATCCAGACACTAAAGCAGACAGGTATAACTGTTTGATAATATTAAACGAAGAACATAAGTTAAAGCAGATTGACTAAAAGCGGGGCAGTGTAATATGCTCTAATTAAACTCAGTGAGTAAAAATTTCAAAAAGCTTTCACTGTTTATCACTTTAAGCTTAAACACCTACTCACCCCCCTCTAGGTGTGTTTATTTACTGAATTACAATTAACATGATCAACATCATGATTCTAAAAGCATATATTGCTCAATAACTATGAGTTTATCACATTTATTAATTCAACTAATTAACATGGATAAAGAATGCCTTTTACAAAATAAATTCTCTTATTAATAAATGAACAAGATTAAAAAGTAAATGATTATCACATCCAATGTGATTGGCTTGAGGGAATATTAATTTCATTTTAGGCTGTCGAAATTCAAGTGAGCTGTCATGCCATAACTTGGAAACTTGTTCATTAAAAATAGCAAAACAATGAAAATTTTCACTTGGAGTCGAAGTAAGTGGAAATAAATTATTCTTTGTCAAGTCAATCTTTGCCACAACCTGATTATTTTTTGACAGGGTACATAATTTATCATGAAAAAGTATATCAAATCCTTTTCGTAAAATTTGTCTATTACTAAGCAAATTGCTTTTTATGCCTAGAATGAAATAAACATATGTCATTTTTTCAAATTCTCCAGATTTTTTTTGAAAGTGACTTCTCCAACTCCTTTAATTGTATAGGTAGAATCTCCAATTTTTATTTGCTCAAAATTTGACTCCACCAAGTTAGAAAATAAATTCTTATTCCCTGTCATATGTTTGTTGGCACCACTATCCAAATACCATGCAAACACGATTGTCATTTTCTTGACAAACAATTAATGATGACTGAACAATATTTCTCAACTGATTCATTTTCACGCATAATCCAGATTCTTTTTGGTTAGATGGTGCTAACTAACATTCACTAATTTTTTTAACCAAGCTATGAAAATGAAAACAGTCATATAGCCTTTTCTCCCTCTTTGATTAATACCACGACCTCTTCCTCTTGGATAATTATTTGAATACTCATTTGACTTTTCCTTAAAATAATTATTATTACCTTGTGAGCCTCTTCTATTGCCATGAAAGTTAAAGCCTCTACCTCTGTTTCCATGAAAACTACCTCTTCCACGTCTTTGACCTCGACCATGGTCACGACCACAGGGAGCACCTTTGACACGATCGGAGTTGGAGACCAAGTCGGAAAAGGAAGGAAATCCAAGTTTAAGAAGGGTTGATATTGTTTTGGGTGTAACTTTTGTTCCGTTTGGAGTTACGGGCCCATAATATATCAAAACGAAACTAACAACGAGCTCTAAAAAACTCATAGCCTTCCTTGACGTATACCGTTTGAAGCCCAAAAGGGACTTGGAAAGAGGCGCTTTGGGCTTCCGAAGTTTTTCCTAATTTTATGTTTAGTTGGATATATTTCGTTATGTTTATGTTTAGTTGGATATTTTCGTAATTTTATGTTTAGTTGGATATTTTCGTAATTTCACTATTTTTCGTAAATTCATTAGTCTTGAAAAATAATCAGCAATAGTCTCATTTTCTTGGATCTACAACTTCTTAAATTCTAAATGCAAAGATTAGAGTCGTACCTTTTTTTACCTTTTCTTCACCTTTATATATATTGATTGCAAAATATCCCAAGCTTCCTTTGAATTATATGCCTTCAAAATTCTCTCAAAAAGGTCTTTCAATTGCTTGATAAATTTGGAAGAGGGTCTTGTTATCTTTCTCACTTTTAACATTTTAGGCTATTTTTTTTTGGGTTTGTGACAAACTCTCTTCAGCTTCTGGTTCTTCATAGTCATCTTCAATAATGTTCCACTATTTTAAGGACTTCAATAATACTTTCATATTATGGCTCCAATAATCATAGTCATCTTCGTTGAAGCAAGAAAATAGAGAGAATAAATTGTTTGAATTTGTCATCACGACATTGCTTTGAAAATCAACAATTATTCTGCTGAGCCTATGTTGCGTACTTGTGTTGTTTCAGTTAGTAATAGATTCACTCAAGTTGAAGGCCATGTCCTATCTGCACCAAGATTGAAAGTGGGAAATGGGGAAGTTTACTTTTCTTGAAATTGGCGCTAGAACTTTAACAGGAAGAAATTGGTGGAGCAAAAGCCACAAGAAAATTTCCTTTTATTCCTGTTACTAAAGCTGTTGGACTCAAGGTTTGATACCAATTTATTGGCAAAAAAGGATAACAATAGAGAAGTGAGAAAGTGTGTTTAAACCTTAAAATACTTAATGCAACTCACTTGTTGACAACTGATTACATGAGAAGTATTTATAGATCAAAGGAACATGAATATACATAATTCTATTATTACCTCCTACACTTTTAATAAAGACTTTTATGTTAGTATTTATACTTTGTGGTTTTAATGACGACAATGTTTATATGGACTAAATTTTAATTGAGTTATGTTAATCAAATATTTTTATGCATATTAATTATGTAATAGTTTGCATGGGTTATTGCATGGATTAATCACTTTGTATGCGAGCTCAAATTTACTGCAGGAGGTTGGTCACGTGCTTAAAATTTTTTGAAATCTAATATTTATATGTTTATATTTATAACTGAACCTGTTTTGTTATGGAGACAAATTCAAATATGAATTGGAGTATTTTAAGGAGATTGAAAATCTGGTGTTGGATTTATAACAGGTTTGTGCAGCTGGAATTTATATCTAATTTGTTTATTATTCCTTAAGTTTCTCTCACACACACATACACACACACACACACACACACACACACACACACACACACACACACACATATATATATATATATATATATATATATTTAGAGTCCGGATCAGGTCCGGACTCCCGGACCATAATAAAATTCAGACTTTTTTTTTGTTTTTTTTAAAACAACTAAAAAAAAATGTATGGAACTTAAATTTTTACAAAATATAGTGTTTTGGGTGTGATTTGGATACATATATCAAAACATGTCTGCATGCATTGCATAAACATATTTTGATATATGTATCCAAATCACACCCAAAACACTGTATTATATAAAAATTCAAGTTCCATAATTTATTTTTATTTTTTTTAGTTGTTCTATAGAAAAAAAATTCTATTCAAGATTTTTAATCGGTCCTAATTCCGGGACACCGATCCTAGTTCTCTCTCTCTCTCTCTCTCTATATATATATATATATATATATATATATATATATATATATATATATATATATTGAGTTATCAATTTACGTGTCTTGGAGATGTTTTAGGAATTGATATTATTAAGGATTCTTATTCAAAAGTTGGAACAACAGTTATTTTTGGATTCTTGCTAACAACAGTTGTTATTTTGAAGGAAACATGTTAACAATCACTTGGACTCTTTCAACTAGTATTTGGATTTTAGTTGACTACTTCATAGCTGTATTTCCTTATCTACTGAGGCTGTTATTGGTAACGTTCATCTCCTATTTCAATTAAAAAGTAATATCCGTTGCTGGATGAATTGGAACGTTAATTACATAACATAGATGTTGCTCTCTTCTTTATATATAATGTTTGCTCGGCTTCATGGAGGTACAAGACTACAGGACATAAACTCTTCAAGAAAGCTATCCAAGATACACACAAATTTTTATATCATTCTTTTAGTCTTGGTTTACAGTGTTCTTGTATTTCTTATTTCAATATCTATTGTAAACATAGTACGAGTCTAGGTTGGCTTGGGGGTTTTTATTTTAGTAATATTCAGTCTGTACAACGAAGCTATCAAAGTCTCAGAGGTGAGAGGTGTTGCAGAGGTGCAAAGGGGGCAGATGTGACGCCCCCAAAATAGGTATACATCACCTATTCTGAGTCGCCAAATACATGGTACAAAATACAAATACAATCTTAAATATACAACATGACATGAAATGTGAGTTTTAATACAAATATTGTCTTCAGGCGGTATTCAAACTCAAAATAAGTCCTCAATACATTTATTATCACACTATTTCATAGAATAGTGAGGACTACTAATGCTATCATCTGACCGTCACTCCGCTCCCCGACTAGTCCCCTCGCTACGTTCTCTCATTTCAAGAGAACAATGAAAGCAAAATGGTGAGCTCAACTAGCCTAGTAAGAAATATTATGGCTAAGATAATGCAGAATAAATTATCGTTAGCCTTCAATAGTGTTAAACTGATACAATAACAAACATCAAGTTTAACTGCAGTGGAATAAGCAATCCATTAGAAGAGTCAAGTAGGAATAAAATCTACTATCTTCTATGATTTAAAAGGTTTTTCATCACTTTTATCGCTGAGACTCAGCTTATTAAATAAACCACATTATCCCTGCACTACGGCCAAAGATATTCATTAGTATTACGACCACAAATTATCCATGCACTACGGGCCAAGAATATTCGTATTTTCATCAATGGTCATGATCATGCCAACAACTGTCCATCAATGCAATACGGGCCAATGAGGACTTTTACCACATCATTTATAACATTACGGTCATGACTATACTGAATAATCCCTGGTCATAATCATACCAAGTCCATCTATGCACTACAGGCCACATATGACTTTCACATAATATAAACATGAGGATGATGACAATGACATAATAATTCAATAAAACAAGTTCAATAATTAAATTTTAAAGATTTATAAGTTAATTTATCCTGAACTCAAAAACGTCCAAATTTTCAACATGATACTGCTTTATGGAGTAAAATTCAAGAATGCTCAGAAGAATATTTCCATGAAAAGATACTGGATGAAACGCAAATTTCCAGGATATTCTACTAATTTCATGGAGTATAGAAGCCAAAAAACTTTAACCAACTGAGTATAATAGAATATATGAAACTGCAAATGGATTTTCGTCCGCCATGCGGTAATCCACATAAACAGATCATTTCTACAATTTAATAAGGAATGAATACAAAAGATCATTCACCATGCATGTGGTAATCCACATAGACAGGTTATTCTAACAGAATAATAAATAATGGAATAACAGAAGAATTCACCATGCATGCGATAGATCGCATATACAAAGTTATTCCCAATAGAATAATAAAGAATGGAACCAGTCATACGAAATCAAGATGCATGACGTGGATATTCCAAATGTAATAATAAAGAATGGAATAACAACAGAATTCACTGCATGATAGATCGATAGCATGCAGACGAGTTATTCCAATGAGAATAATAAATAATGGAACCAAGTCATGCATGTCATTGCATGTGATATATTCCAACGTAATAATAAAGAATGAAATAACGTAAGAATTTCACCATGTATGCGGTCTTATAGATAGGTTATTCCAATGTAATAATAAATAGTGGAACTGTGTCATGCGTAATACGCATTGCAGACAAGATATTCCAACATAATAATAAAGAATGGAATAACAGAAGAATTTCACTATGTATGCGGTACTTCGCATAGACAGGTTATTCCAACATAATAATAAGGAATGGAATAACAATAGCTCTTTTCATGAAGATGAAATAAATAATACCCCTTACCTTAGAATAAAAAATCGATATCTTTGGAATAGAAAGGTAGCAGACTTCTCTTCTTCTTTCTCTCTAATAATAATTGCTCTATAGCTTTAGTGAATTGGTGAGAAATGAAAGAAGAATGAGCTTTTATTTATAGAAAAATATAGTTTCGATAATTGCACGTTTTGGGGCTCAAAATATTACAGTACAATACCTCCAACTTTTCTTTCATTTTTAATTTAGTCCTGCAAGTATAATCAAACTTGCACCAATTCCCCTAATAGTAAATAATGTGAATCAATAGTTCAATCATGTGATTCAATAGTTATAGTCATGTGAAAATACGAATAACAGTATAGTACCTCCATCTATACCTCCATCTTTAACTTAGTCATGCAAGTATTATCAATCTTGTACCAACTCCCCTAATAGTACATGAGTGTGAATCAATAATACACATATGTGAACAAATAGTTATAATCATGTGAATCAATAGCAATTAATTCCTCATTTATCCGATTAATTACCCGATAACTTCCAAACATCAATTATTATCGAAATAAATGTCCATTTTCACTAACACTAATAATTTCAACACAATGGAACTATCAAATTCATCTTTAATTAAGACGAACTTATTCATCATTAATATTATAACTCACAATATTTAACAATCAAGTCATTCCCAGGAAAGAGGGGGCTTTCCGATAAGGATTTCTCCTTATTGGCGTGCAATTAGATGACCAAACCTCTCCTTGACAGAACTTCTAGACATTGTAAATATTGCAATTTAATAATATGAATAACTTTGTTGTCTCAATTATTGATTTAATAATATATCATATTATACAGATGATACTGTGACAATAATCGAATCAATAATATGAGAGATATGATGTAGCAATTACTGTAGCAATAATTGAGTAAAACTGAGTGACTTCTCACGTAATCATCAATAACCAATACCGTGCTTACTTACTTATGCAACCACGCCAGACATCGCATTTTACTACCGGGTAGTTCAACGCTTTTAACGGTAACACTTCCGTCGTTATTTTTATAAAAATATAATTCTGTCGTTTTCTTACTACGACAATACTTCCGTTGTGGGGTCCACCAATGATTATGCCGTCGTACGGATATTTCCCAACAAAAAGAATATTCCCCGACCAAACGAATATTTTATAACAAATTGCATACTTTGCAAA
The DNA here is from genome assembly GCA_020205605.1 of Panax ginseng. Classification (NCBI taxonomy): domain Eukaryota; kingdom Viridiplantae; phylum Streptophyta; class Magnoliopsida; order Apiales; family Araliaceae; genus Panax; species Panax ginseng. Next base: position 183,655,875 of record CM035132.1, read on the forward strand.
AATTTTCACATATCACCCTTAACTTTAACCCTTTATCAATTTAACCATTTACGAAATAAAATAATAATTATAAGAAAATTGAATACTTTCATTTCACAAAATTCAGGGTCTTACAATCTCCCCTCCTTATGAAATTTCGCTCACAAAGTTTACGTCCGTACCTAGTATGATGAGGATACCTTGACTTCATTTCAGATTCTAACTCTTGAGGTATAACCTTTGAGTGTTGAATATGATCCTTCTTACACGTATCTCCTTATACGTTAAATCTTCTGCTATTTCGTCTAGTTCAAATTCAATAATGTGGTTCAGGTCATCCACATATTTACGTAACATCGATACATAAAAAAATATTATAAACACACGACATACTTGACGGTAAAACGAGTCTATAGGCCACAGTTCCTACTTGATCAAGGATTTCAAATAGACTAATAAAATCAAGGGTTGAGATTTCCTCTATTCATCGACTCTTGCTTCTAGAATAACGCCTTCTTGAACCTTCTTCTTCATATTCATCAGCTTCAGGTGTGTAGTTTGGGCGGCTTTAACTTTATCAATTAAAGTCGATTCTACTCGTATATTCGTTATCTTCACGTGGGTCTCTAGAGTCTTTAACTCTATCTTCATCATTTGCAAGTTATACGAAATGGGTCTTTGTGTTAACAACGTCTCACTCGTAAACGCATACGATCTTCTACTCAATGCGTCAGCTACCACGTTCGCTTTTCTACAATGATATTGAATGGTATGATCGTAATCTTCAACAGCTCGAGCCAACGTCTTTGGCGCATGTTACGTTCATTTTAGTTGAAGAAATATTTGAGGGGTTTAGAAATGGGCTTGTACTAGGGTCAATACAAAATTCGATTTCACGCTCTAGGGGTAGGATAAGAAGTCTCTAAGAATACGTCAGGAAATTTATTAACAATAGAAATATCATTCAAAACTGTGACCTTCATCCAAGACTTGGATAACCCATCACATTGATACCTATCAACTTACCACCGTTACTCACGGCGTCCCCTACAGAAAGTCTGGCTTCAATGCATCCCAAGACTTGGAAGTCACCAGTGAAAGGCTCGGGGCTCTTTACTAATGGCTTGATATGACAATGATTGACTTTAGTGGTTTGGTTGCTTGAATTCGCATAACATGTTGGTTAGGAATATGAAAGCTAACAACCTTACGAAAAGCATGATGAGTAGTTAACCAATCGATTCCTAAAATTACATCAAAGGCAAGTATTTTCAAAGAGATAAGATCGACAGGTAACGTGAAAGTGTCGATTTGAATCAAACAAGATTTATAAACAGTGGAGGTAACGAAGGTTTCTACTAACAAAGTTTCAACCAATAAGTCAAAGTCTAACTTCTCTGGGGTCAAATTTAAACGTTGAGCGCAAGCAAGAGAGATAAAAGAATGGGTAGAACCAGTATCTAATAAGGTATAGACTTTGCAAGAATTTATAATTAACTAACCCGTGCTAACTTCATTCGGGTCACTCGCTTTTTGAGAAGTCATGAAAAATGCTCTTCCTGAAACCACCGACTTTGTTTTGTCTGTATCGTCCTTTGGTGCCATCGTCCCAGCTGGACTTGACTTTGGTGCATGACAAAATCGGGCTAGTTGACCTTCTCTTCCACAATTGTAATAGGTTTTGGACTGCTGCGTACAGTTTGGACTGATATGTCCCTCCCCTCCGCATTTGAAGCATATGATAAGTGGTTGTTCTCCTTCCTTAACAACGGGTGCTGATGCTGACGTCTTTCCATCATTGTTGAATCTCCTCTTTTTGAAATGTCCATTCTTATTATTTTGGCCATGATTACCACCGAAGTGGTTACCATTTCCGGCATGTTGATTCCCTCCACGCCTATTGTCACCGCTTCGATGACTGCTATCGCTGGTATTATCATTTTTCCGGCTGCTCTCTTTTGATTGGGTTGACTCATTATCGCGCTCCAATAACTGAGCCTTATTAACAACATCTGAATATAAACACAGTTTATGAGAGATAAGATATTGACGTATCTCGGGTTTCAAACCTCTTAGACATTGTAAATATTGCAATTTAATAATATGAATAACTTTGTCGTCTCAATTATTGAGTTAATAATATATCATATTATACAGATGATACTGTGACAATAATCGAATCAATAATATGAGAGATATGATGCAGCAATTACTATAGTAATAATTGAGTAAAACTGAGTGACTTCTCACGTAATCATCAATAACCAATACCGTGTGCTACTATGCAACCACGCGTATTACTTTGATGAGGTCCCGAGGTAGAAAGCTCGTGGAGGCAGCTCGTTCTGGGAATTGATTGAGGGATTGGATTGGTGGCTAGAAGGATAGGACGATCTGGGCATTACTTTGATGATTAAAAGGGTATTTTTGGAATTTCCATGAAAGCATGTGCCTGGAACATGACTACTTTCCAGAAAACCCTATAAATACCCCTTCCATTCCATTAGGAAGAGGACCTCTCTTCAGACTCAGGACTTGGACTCTTGGAAGATCAAAATGACTCTTTTGGTGAATTAAAGGCTTGGAATTTCCACCTAAAAGCACTAAAAAGGGTTTGAATATTCTCTCAACCCGAAGGACACAAGAAGGCTCTTGGAATTCCTGCTATCCTAACACGGTTCCCGGATTCTAGGAGTTCTGCCACACGTCGTTGGAGTGATCGCCCACCTGTCGTTCTCCCCTCTTCAATCAACCAATCAATTCCATGCTCTTCCTGGATTTCTCTCCTCCTCAGCTAACACGAAACCCTAACTGGCAAGGTACGATTTCCTTGCCCATATTTATTTGGCAACTCTGCTGGGGAGGTGTAGAATTCGTGAAGGGTATGCCCACAACTCAAAGTGGGAGAACAACAGGAAGAGCTTCACCAACAAATAACATTACCTCACCGGGTCCAGTTCCAAGGCAAGCAAGTCAAGCTTTCCAAGGCGTAAATCTAAATCTCGATCAACACATCCTTGAAGACGCATCGGAAGGAAGTTCAACATCACCATACATGGCTGATCAACAACCAGCGAATGTCAGGCAGACAAGCGCGACATTCGCGGGAAGGCAAATCGAGGAAGAAAGTGGAGAGCAGGCAAATGCTGTTCAACTGGAGATGCTCAAGGCGTTGAAGGAAGCACGGGAAAGACAATGGATGATGATGGCTATGATGCTAGAGATGCAGAGGAAGCAAAAGGAAATGGGAAATTTTCACCAGTAGTTGATGCAGATTCCCGCTTTCAAGGCCATGTTCCCAGACAATTCACAGGGAGAACAGGCAGGAGTGGAGGACAACAACAACGATAACAACAATAAGGAGAATCAGACTGCTCCTCCATTGATGAAGAATCAATCTGTTCCAATCATCCACTTAGAACCCCAGAACAGTGGTGACGTGCCACAACCTAGACTGGAAGCCAGCCAGCCTAAGACAAGCATCATTCCGACCACTATCCTCGCATTTTCACAAGTGCAGATACCAACCATCCCAAGCCTCATTCAACGAACCATCCCACAAACACAACTGATACAAAATTTACATGATGTTAGTGTACATCAGCCAGATTCTGTACCACAGAGAGTCCATACCATGACCCAATATGTGACAAAGGATGATATGATCGATGTGATCAATCAACTTCACAAGCAAACATCCCGACCTTCAGAGTTAGACTTTACTCCACCTTACCCAGCACATATTCGGAGACAGCCTTACCTGACAGGGTATATCGAGCATCCCCCTCAATTTCCAAAATACAACGGGGAGAAAGGAAATGCCAAGGAACACATTGCCAAGATTGTGGAGTCGATGTCTCCATGGTTAGGATATGATGAAACGAACAATCATAATTTGTTGATGAGGGAATTCAACAAGACTTTGACGGATAATGCCTTCAGTTGGTACTATAATTTGGAGAAGGGATCAGTCCATGATTAGGATGATCTAAAATTGCAATTTTGTAAGAAATTTTTCTATGTGCAGAAACAGATAACCATCGTAGAGCTCATGTGATTCAAGCAAAAGCCAAACGAGGAGCTGTCAGATTATGTGGATAGGTTCAGGGCCCAAGCACAGAAGTGTGCAGAGCCAATTGAAGAAAAGAACTTGGTTAGCATATGCAACAATGGTGCTTTAGATGCTTTCAAGCCCCACCTCATTACCAAGGCTTGTGATTCATTTGCGACCCTCTCATCTTTTGCACAATACTTGGGGGGAATAATGAAATTTCCCACCAGCCATGCAATGGTTACATGGAAGAGCAAGAGGACATCAACTATGGCTCTAACAGATTCTCAGTCAAAACCACAAGGGGGCAAGAGGGAGAAGAATGAAAAATTTGAGCGAAGCAGAGAAAAACATGGGGACAAGTATACCAGAATGCCAGTTCCGGAGGTTATCACATGCAGCGAGAAGGAATTCAGGAGCCTGTATGAACAATGGGTCGAGCATGGAGTGGTGAAACCTCCAAGGCCCCGGTTGGTTGTAACAGAAGAGATGAAAAGAAAGAAGGGACTTACGTGTATACCACCAATATATAGGACATTCCACTATGGATCATTATAGTCCATGCGAGGATATACCATGAGAAGGCTGGCGGTAGGAGAGATTGAACTAGAGAAGAAACATGCAACGCTTATCACCCATGGTGCGATCCCCAAAAGTCAAGAACCTAAATACTGGTTCTACCATCGAAAAAACTCTAAACTACAGATGAATTAAAAATTCACCCAAGATGGTGGTCCACCAAAAATGGTGGTTTAAGTCCTCAGTAATATCCCTTGCCAAGTAATTGGATGACCAAGGGAGGAGGCACAAGAATTGACGAATTAAAAAATAAAAAAAAATCCACCTAAGATGGTGGTCCACTCTAAATGGTGGTCAAGTCCTCGTAGACTGCACTTACCAAGAAATTGGACGACCCAAGTGACGAGGCACCCGATTTCAAGTCCTCGTAGACTTCACTTGCCAAGAAATTGGATGACCCAAGTGACGAGGCACCCGATTTCAAGTCCTCATAGACTGCACTTGCCAAGAAATTGGACGACCCAAGTGACGAGGCACCCGAGTGTTGCACTTTGTCATCAAAAGTGAACGAGGCACCTGACTATAAGTCCTCCTAAGTTATGCTTTCAACTTCAAAAATAATTGAGGCACCTGAGTATAAGCCCTCAACCCCAAAAGTTACACTTTATCTTTAAAAGTGGCGAATGTTATGCTTTATTCGATAAAAGCAAGAAAGTTGCACTTTATCTCTAAAAGTGGTGAACGTTATGCTTTCTTCGACAAAAGCAAGATTTATTATATGAAACGTTATTCTTTTCGTTAAAATAAATATGATTATCAATGAATTGATAAACTTTCACTTATACTTGAATGTTTTCTTGATTTCTTAAAAAAAAGTATAAATTCAAGTGTTGGTTTGTGAGAAATATATATACATGTTTTTGACAAAATTCATGCTTACTTGTTTATAATACCTATTGTTGTCTTGGAGTATTAATTTGAATAACCTGAGATTCAATGATAAATATTGAGTTTTAAGGAATCGTTCAAATTAAAGGCAATTAATAAGGATAAAAGAAACTACAATTTGATGAATGAAATATATTTACATGAATTTTCTGATACAGGAAATGGAAAAAACAACGAAAGTTCATGATCTAAAGGCCATGACCTGTCAAATTGAAGAGAGGGGAATATCTAAAGTTTGGTCTTCAATTAAGGCTATCGATCAGGCCTTCAATGTTATTAGGCCTTTAACGCTATCATGCCTTCAATACTATCAGGCCTTCGAAGATATCATGTCTTCAAGGCTATCAAGCCTTCAATGCTATCAGGAATTTGAGGCTATCATGCCTTCAAGGTTGTCAGGCCTTCAAGGTCTTGGGCAGCTGACTCAATTTCCCAAAAGATTGGCCTTCAATTTATCCATGGCATCTTGAAGCTACTAAAGTTTTACATGATGAAGTAAGTCGTTCCCATGGTGACGAGAAGTGACTTCCCAACGAAGTGGAATAACATGATGATGGGAGAGATCCAACCTGAAGGAATAGACATGTCCAAAGAGGGTTAGAAGATGCCACGGGAGGCGGAAGGTCATTCAACCCACCCAAGGTGCTATCCACAATACCCTCCCGAGCAATCACCAACTTGACGGGATCCTCCTTGGGAGGATGAACATCAACAATAGTCTCAGAAGGATTTTGCCTCAAAGAAGTAGGAGTCTCATCGACACCCTCAAAACTGTCATGTGGAGAAGTTGTAGAAAGGCATCATGTGGCGAAAAAGACTCGATACCCGCTGCCTCATTTGCGATACTCACAAAGAGCCCAATGGGAAAATCATCATCCTCTTCATCAGCATTGGTCTTTGACTTCTTGATTCTAAAGAAAAGAGAAATTTCAAGAAAGGGTAAGAAGGATTACATCAAAGATTTTTCATAATATCCCAGGAGAGCTCCTCTAAGGCTCGCCCTTCTAGGGTTTTCTCCCCTAGAGGTTCCCTCTCCTAGGACTTTTGTTTTTGAGGCTAGCAAAATATCAAGCCCCACGAAGTGTTTAGAAACTAGAATCAAGACTTCAACACTTAAAAATATTTTACGCGATCATCTCACCAAAGGCGTGACTCACACGCAGGGGGCAAAGGCTTACTGATAGATGGCATAGATATCCTCCATAGTAGAGGTGCATTCCCCCTAAGAAGTGATGAATATGCATGTAGAGGAGCACCATTGTCCTGTTGGATACGAATGTCCCTGCATAGCTGGATGCAACGAAGAATTTTGGCCTTCTCTTTAGTATATCCACATAATCAGCATTCCCAAGTATCTCGCCGGTCCAATGTTATCATTCCTGAAGGTGGTTAGATGAATAAGATAAGTAGTGAAGGAGAATGCGATCAGAATGGGGAAAGTCATCCCAACTTCCATAATCCGCTGGATATAGAAATAAGCCTTCCTTCTCTGGTGGAGGAAAAGTTGTACGGTCATAATTTGGACTTGTTTCCAAAAGACGTCGAAAAGACCAAAGGAGGGGAGCCCTTCCCCAATCATTGAGAAACGGGGCCTCCTTGGTTGTTCCCTTCATCCTTAAAAAAAAGGGCCTACAGGGTTCAGCCATATAGGCTTCGACCCCCTAGGGTTTGGCCACCTAGGGGTTTTTCCCTTCATCCTTTTAAAAAAAAAAATTCCTCTATAGTGTTCGGCCATGTTGGCTTCAACCCCCTAGGGTTCGGCCATGTTGGCTTCAACCCCCTAGGGTTCGGCCATGTTGGCTTCGGTCCCCTAGGGGTTGTTCCTTTCATTCTTAAAAAAAGAATAAAAAAAATTCCTCTATAGGGTTCAGCCCCCTAGGGTACTGCGGCCATGTTGGCTTCGGCCCCCTAGGGTTCGATCATGTTGGCTTCGGCCACCTAGGGGTTGTTCCTTCATACCCCCTAGGTCCTGTTGCTCCACAAATTAACTGCTTGGAACAAATCCTCTTTCACTGCAAAAATTATAACCTTGCTCTGATGAATTTCGAGGGAAAAAACCAAGATATGATCATGGTGTGAGCAAGAAAGGTTTTGGAGTGGAGGCTTATAATGTGACAATTTATATAAGCTGCATATATATCATAAAAAGTTTACAAGCCTAACTATTGGATAATTGCATGCAAGCAGGACTTGGCCTAATCATGTATACATATGAAGGAGTTAAACTTTGTTGGCTAGTAGGGGAGTAGCATGTACAACTTCAATTCAATGGGGGTCCCTTCTTATTGCAAATAACACCCAAGTAATGCGGCAACAGAACTGCCCACTGCAATTTGGATACAAGATATGTGGCCATGGTTTCTTACTTCTCCAAAATAAGATAACTAAAAAGTTTATTTTCCGAAGAAAAAAAATAAAATAAAATAAGATTCCAGAATATTTTATTTTATTTCCAAAATAAATAAATAATAAGATTTAATTTATTTTGATAAAATAAATAAATAAATAAATAAATATAATAATAATAATAATAAATCTCTTGCTTTCAAGATCAAATAAAGAAAGATTTGATTTTATTTTCAAAATAAAGAAAGATTTCATTTCATTTTCAGAATAAAGAAAGATTTGATTTTATCTCCAAAATAAAGAGAGATTTGATTTTATTTTCAAAATAAAGTTAAGATTTGACTTTATTTTCAAAATAAAATTAATATTTGATTTGATAAAAAGGGAAGATTTGGTGTACCAAAATAAAGATTTTTATTTGGTGATATTTGATGATCTTTCCTGTTTTAATTTCCAGAAAAATAAGGAAACAAATCTTGGGCAAGTTATAGAAAGATTATTGGAGGATTTCCTAATATGTCCAAGAAAGAGCCTTGCTAGGTCTTGCCTCCCTAGGGTTTAACTCTAAGGGTTTGGCTCCCTAGAGGTTCCCTCTTCTAGGACCATTGTCTTTAAGACCTATAAAGTGAAGTCCCGCAAAATTGTTCAAAGGCTTGCAGTTTTCTTGCACAATCGTCTATTTGGAAATGCGACTCTCGCGCAGGGGACAAATGTGGGCCCAAGTGTAAAATTAGGGTTCACATGACCTAATTGAATTAAATGCGCAATTAGTGTTCCACGACCTCATTAAATGTGCAAATTAGGGTTCGCATAACCTAATGGAATGAAGACGAAAAAAGTCAAAAATAAATAGGCGAGACCTAAGAGAAGCCTCCACGGGTCCCAAGGCAGAAGGCTCGTGGAGGCAGCTTGTTCTGGGAATTGATTGAGGGATTTGATTGGTGGCTAGAAGGACAGGACGATCTGGGCATTACTCTGACGATTAAAAGGGTATTTTTGAAATTTTCCTGAAAGCATGTGCTTGGCACATGACTACTTTCCAGATTACCCTATAAATACCCCTTCCATTCCATTAGGAAGGGGACCTCTCTTCAGACTCAGGACTTGGACTCTTGGAAGATTAAAAGGACTCTTTTGGTGACTTAAAAGCTTGGAATTTCCACCTAAAAGCACTAAATAGGGTTTGAATATTCTCTCAACCCGAAGGACTCAAGAAGGCTCTTGGAATCCCTGCTACCCTAACACGGTTCTCGGATTTTAGGAGTTCTGCCACGCGTCGTTGGAGTGATCGCCCACCTATCGTTCTCCCTTCTTCAATCAACCAATCATTTCCGTGCTCTTCGTGGATTTCTCTCCTCCTCAGCTAACACGAAACCCTAACTGGCAAGGCACGATTTCCTTGCCCACAGTTTGCTAACACACAATAGTAGAATCCCATAAAATGTGTGACGTCGCTTAAAATCCTTAAAAGAATTTTACCGTCTTTATTTATCACTAATAATTGTGTTGTTGATGTCATCATTAAAAATATTAATTTTGTCGCTAAATGTATATTGTATAAGAATGGATCCTCATCCTACAACAACGATCTTACAAATTTAAATATAATATAACTACATGGGCAGACATTTCTTGAAAATTATTGCACCAACTACAATAAAAGTAAAAATATTACATCCATTCCAAATTATAAGATTAGTTTTAAAGCTAAGCAATTTTATTTATTTATTTGTACAGCTAGTATCCACATTTTTGGGAGGCTTTTTAATGGCTTTAATCAAAGGATGGCTTCTTACACTACTTTTATTAACCTGTATTCTCCCTCTTGTGATAGCTGGTGGAATTATAACCCTATTCAAGTCCAAGATGGCTTCCCGGGGACAAAATTCTTATGCAAAAGCTACAGCTGTTGTTGAACAAACAATTAGCTCAATCAGAACGGTATGTCATTATATCTGAGATAATTATATGTTTGTTTGCGAAAAAAATGTTTGAGATTAGACTATTTATCTTAATTTAATATTATTTTGGACTATTTTATCCTATAACAAGGGATTAATATCCCTTTAAATTTTCCTATAGACTATTTGTTGTCATTTTTAATGCTATTTACGAGGGATTATATAATCCCATGATGAATATATATGGGATTAATAGTCTTCCCCATTTTAAGTTATCAAATGACTTTATGAGACTAATAATCTCACATTAAAGAACTAATAATACCTCGTCAAAGGATAAATAGTCCGAAATACTCTTAAATTAAAACAAATAGCTAGTCCAATCCCAAACAAACTTTTTGTAAACAAACATGGCCTTAATTTTTTGAATTTAGTTTAAAGTTGTGTTTTTTGTCCAAAAGCTTTCATTATACATTACATCTTAAACTAAAATACAAAATGTTTCCCCTATCTTTGTGTCCCTGTGATCTTTTCATCCTAAAGTTTTCATAATGACATCTTTTAAAATGTTAGAAGCATGCAAAATGATCCAAAAGATATAGTTTTGCACTACTAATTATAGTATGAGACAATAGTTTGCTATATCATAAAGTCAAATGACATATCTTCGTAAAGTGATAAATTCAGAATACAATTTTGCATATTAATCTTACTTTAATTCTGAACTATAAATGTGGCCATCAGTTTTTATTTACGTTGCTATATTTCTAGCTAGGTCGCATCATTTACGGGGGAGAACCAAGCGCTAACCAATTACAACGAGTCTCTTATAAATGCCTACAACTCAGGTGTTCATGAAGGCTTGGCTTCTGGATTAGGTCTTGGTGCAATTCAGTTTATTGTCTTTTCCAGTTACGGTTTAGCTGTCTGGTTTGGTGCAAAGCTTATATTAGACAACGGTTATACTGGTGGCGAAGAGATTAATGTTATCTTCGCTGTGATAATTGGTTCCACGTAAGTTGCAATTTGAATTATTTTTGGTACTGACTTATGTTTGCATTGACGGTATTATATATCAAATGACACAATGGAATCACTGCCAAACTGAACACTCAGAAATTTAGGCCACTGAAAATGTTAGAGAAACAATTATAGTGTTAGAGAAACAATTGTTGCTGGAATTATTAAGTATGGTTTAATTAATTGTAAGTATTGCTAAATACATATTTGTTCTGATATTATCAATGGTCTAAATTTAGGCGTAAATATGAAACAAAAATGTATTGATAATGTTTAAAAGTTTTTCGATTGGGACTCTTTGTATTCTGAGGGAGTACCTCGTACTGCAAACAAATGCCCAAAATGATTTTTTTTATTACGAGTTTTTGAGGATAAATCATAAATACATGAAAGATGCTATATATAACTGTTTGTTAAAATATTATTACAGGGCTTTGGGTCAGGCCTTTCCTTGTATGAATGCATTTGTGGCCGGTCAAGCGGCAGCTTTCAAGATGTTTGAGACTATAAGTAGGAAGCCAAAAATAGATGGAAACACCAACCGAAATGTAACATCTTCAAATCCGGGTACTAATCACCACGAATTTGGTATATCAATTCTATAACTATTGCGGAAGATATAAATATAAATTGTTTATACAAATACCTTTACACATAATATAATTCCCAAGGTCGATAACCTTAACTTAAATCACAAATTCATATCATAAAGGATACTTGCAATGTTATTTGCCTCCAATACTATTACAATTTTAATTGTACATTAATCCAATCATGTAACTTGTCTTTGCCTTTGCATGTGTCCGAGGTATTCGTCTAAATCTGAAAAGTTAATCATGATATAACAAGGGTGAGCAACAAATTTGCCTAGCAAGTTTAAGTTCAAAGAAAGATATCATGATTGAAAGAATAATAAGCTGGCTGACAAACTTTCAACAATATAAAAATAGTGAAAGAATATGAATTAATTTACATAACTGAATGACCGAGTCAATAAAAATGAATGGCCAACAATGAACATGAACAACTATAACTGAACCAAATGGTAATGAAGGTGATCAGCATTTCATACCTGATGAACATATGCAACATGCACAATGTTCGAATTAAAAAAACTTGTCTATACCGTCGACTACTGCTACGCAATCTATTTTAGCTTCCTGTGAAGACCTAAAATTTGATAATATCGATCTCCCAATTAGAATAATATCATCACATATAATACTGGTAATTACAGTTATAAAATAACCTAAACACATTACCACATATTCCTAATAGTCACTAGAACACATAAGACCTGGTATCAAGTCAAACTATTTCAGTTTGAGTTGAGTTCGGTACTATTTTGACATCCTGATTGCCTAATCGGATAATTATCGAGTATATTATCAATAAGACTCTACTTAAATGCTTTAATATTATCTTAGATAATCTATTTATTAATCAAAATATTTTTTGAAAGCTCATAATAATTTCCAGATAATTATTATCATTTATAATGTTTTTTCAATCATTAACATCATTTTAATATGATTTAAATATCAAGTAATTTAATTATCATTAATAATTAATTAATTTCAAATATTAATGAAATACATGACATAATATTATAAGTTATTTGTAATATCTCAAAGTATTTTTAATACCTTAATATCGCTTTTAAATGATTTTAAAATATTTAAAATCATTATTAAATAATTGTCATTAATATTAAAATATTAATGTATTTCATGGAAAAATATTAAAAGTTATGTTTTATAACTTAAAACATTTTTAAAATGTTTAAATCATTTTTATATGATTTTTAAAACATTAAAAAATTTTTCCATTATTTATTTAATATATTTATTAAATAAATTTATTATCATTAATATTAATTATTAATGAAAGTCATACGAAAATATTAAAAGTCATTCAAAATAACTTAAAATATTTTCTAAAACTTTAATAGATTTTCGGATGATTTTTATAATGTTAAAATTATTTTTATGTAATTTATTTAATATAATTATTAAATAAATTAAATATCATTAATATTTAAATAAATTAAAATATTAATGAAATATATCTCAAATTATTTAAAATCAATTTTTATACCATAAAATAATTTTTACAAATTATTTATGATTTTTTCATATATACTTATTTTCCATTTTATTCTAATTATTTAAATTAAATAATTTATTTTTATTAAAACTGTCGCTAAAAGGCCCTATCGCGACAAAACTGTCGCTATAGGTGTTCTTGAGCCCTCAAGAACATTCAAAGTCAGTGACTAGGGTGCCTAGTTTAACCACTTGTAGATCTTTGATCTTGATGTTTCTAGGCATGTAGGTGTATTAGTGATGTAGTATTGATGTAATACTACAAGCACAAACAAATTGCAGGGCCAAACTACATCACAACAATAAGTTATAAGCCATCAAAAAGCATGTCAGAGGTTGTTCTCCATTTTCTGGGTTACCCAAAAAATAAGAACAGTGTGAGGTGTCACTTTTGGATCTTAATAACTTGGATTATGGGCTTACTCTAAGTGTTAAAGTGTAACACTTATGTAGTAGGTATGTCAAAGTACAAAAGTAATATACTTTTGTAGCTTAACAACATCACAACTGAAAGATCTAGGCTAGTCAAAAGCTTGTCAGAATCTGGTTCTTGAAGAATTCTGGGTTTTCCAAAAACTTCATCAGGCAATTGGTCAACCCATATTTGACCATGATTATCTTTGATTTTGTTCATGATCTAGGTGTTCTAGTGTCATGGATTGGTAGTCTATATGTCATAGTTTATCAATGATACAATCTCATGATCTAAAACCTCATCAATTGCAAGATCTAAGGCCTTCAAAACCATGTCAGACAGATCTGGGTTTTCCAGATTTCCAGATTTTATGACTGGTCAACCATGTTTGACCATGAATAACTTGAGATCTCAACATGGTATGGACTTGATTCCACTTCCAGTCTACTCTCCTCATTGCATAGAATATCAACGATACACTTAGCCATCCTAACATCTAACAGATTAAGATCTAGAGGTTCTAACATATGGATGTCAGACCTCAAAATTGGGGTTCTTGACTGTTTTCAAAATTCTAATTTTCTTGCACTTAGATGTTATGGATCCATGATGTAACATCATAAATAACTAAATAACATCTTATAACATACATCTAAACATCAAAACACATAATCACATGAAATCTTAAGGATCTAGCTTAAGTTAAGGTTTATACCTTTTTGGTTCCAATCTTTGATTCTGCCCTCATGATCTGATTTTGGCTAATGTATGGGATGATAAGGCTTAACTTCTCACTGATTTTCTCTCAACATTTCGAGAATTGGAGAGAGAGAGAAAGTGTTGGCTAAGTTAGAAAATAAAGTGAAATGTTTTCTTAACTTTTAACTTTTAATCTTTGATTCAATGAACACAAGTGTTGCTAGGTGGCCTCTTGTGGCTGATTTGTGAGATATAGAGCACATGTGATATCCAAAGTGACGACTCACTAAGATTTACTAATATCTTTTGCTTAAAGTTTAAGTAAAAGGGAATTTTAGTTATTTCGCACCTACTAAGGGTATTTTGGTCATTTTTCCTATAATTTGAAGGGTAATTTGGTCTTTTCACATATATCTCATAACTTTTAACCCTTAGGTCTTAATACTTAGCATTAGGGCTCTCAAATTAGGGTTTAGAAATTTGGGATTAGGGTTTAGGATTCCCGAAACTAAAATTAGGGTTTACAAAGCTGGAATTAAGGTTTTTAACCGATCGTTAGGGTTTCTTAACTGAACATCGAAGTTCTTAACATAACATTAGGGTTTGTCAACGTTATAACTTATCTGATTCATACTTGACCCTTAACCACATACTGTACACACATAATCACTATACACAAAATCACATACTTTACACACATAATCATTATACACAAAATCATATACACTCATACACTTAACCCTATAGGTTCTTCTCAAAATTTTTAAACACATACAAATTCTTCACAGAATTCTTATTCAATATTCTATTTCCCAATCTAGGTCTTATTATTGAACCTTTATTTAATCATTTAAGATTTTATTAATTGTTTAAATTCTCAGGTTGTTACAGGAAAAATATTAAAAGAAATGCATGGGCTTATAGAGGTTAAGGATGTTTATTTTCATTATCCTACCAGACCAAATGAGAATATATTTAGTGGATTCTCTCTTTCCATTGCTAGTGGTGAAACTGAAGCTTTGGTTGGCCAAAGTGGAAGTGGGAAATCGACAGTCATCAGTCTAATAGAGAGGTTTTATGATCCGCAAGCCGGTGAAGTTCTTATTGATGGTGTCAATCTTAAAGAATTTCAACTTCAGCGGATCAGGGAGAAAATTGGTTTAGTTAGACAACAGCCTGTGTTATTTGCATCTAGTATTAAGGATAATATTACTTACGGGAAGAATGGGACTACAGAAGCAATAAGAGCAGCAGTTGAGCTAGCTAATGCCGCCAAGTTCATTGATGAATTGTCTCAGATTCCAATAACAAATTCTTAGCTATGAACATCTCTTTCTAAATTCAAATCTGATGTTCCATTACTTGTCTCGCTATTTTGTTCCCTGTGTATTTATTTTTCTCTATGTAGTCTTTATTAATTTATAAATGAGGGTGTAAATGAGACAAGAAATGTCAAATGTAACTTAATTTTTTTAGAGTTAATTTTGTAAATAAATAAGAATTATGTGACAACAATACATGAGATGAGACATGAGATCTGAATTCATGGCCTTCAGTTATTCAAGGAAAAATGATAAAGTAGCCCCTAAAGTCTTCACCTATCATCAAATTAGTCCCTCAACTAGTCTTTTTATTTAATATGGATTTCAACTGTGCATAGTACTATCAAACACTTCATTCATTTTGTCTTGTATCTCAGTTTGTGAGATGTAATATAGGGCCTAGACACTATGGTTGGTGAGCGAGGAATCCAACTTTCTGGAGGGCAAAAGTAAAGAGCAATTGTAAAAGACCTGCAAATTCTACTTTTGGATGAAGCAAGAAGTGCACTTGATGCAGAATTTGAGAGAATGGTGCAAGAGGCACTAGACAGGATAATGGTGAATAGAACAGTGAGGAATGCCAATACAATTGCTGTGATTCATCAAGGAAAGATAGTTGAGAAAGGTAAGTGATAAATCAACCTTTCAAACTAATTGTCCCTTGTAAACAACACAGCCTTATATTCGGAATTCATTTTCAATTTACCACTACTACGTGAAGGCATTGTTAAGTTGAAATTAAGTAACATCATGGGCATTGGAGACATCTTGCTCAACCTATTATTTTTTTGTCTTTGTTCATTATCATTTCAAATCAAATTTATAGTGTTAAGAGATTTTCAAAGCATACTATTTTACATGAATGAATCTTTCTTCTATGTTGAATTGCTTTATAATGATTGAGTTCACGTTTATTTATTTGTCTGTTGAGCAACTGTGAACAGTGCCGAAAAATGTCTTAAGATGTAGAAGGCAAAAAAAGTGAACACTTAAGCATAGAAAATACTTCTCAGAGATTTTCAAAGAATTATGATACAAGTAGTTTTATGAACTTCTTACACTCTTGTACTTCATATGAAAAACTTTACAAATTGTAAACACCAGTAAATGATTATTATATTATTGTATATAAAATAATAATACATCATCTTAATATATATATATATATATATATATACATGAGTTTGGACAGTTCTCCAGTAATAAAAATACTTGAATAATTATCTCATAATTTAAAATCTACTCTATCCTAATCCTAATGTTACAATAACATAAAATTACAAATATCTAGAATTAACTGTTGAAAAATAAACTTGCCCCAAAATAATTAAGTATTTAACATATTTATGTTTTAATTAATATTTATGTACTTGTTGGTTCATGTATTTGAAGGTTTATGAAGTTAGTTGAAAAGGTATCTAGGAAGTTGTTTTTCATTAAGTGTTTATTCATGTATTTGAGTTATACATGTATGGAGATTCTTATAAATACCTATGTACTCAACTCATTTGAAGCAAGCAAAAAATATAAGATTTCTTTTGTGATAACATCTTCTCCATTTTCTCTAGTGTGTGTGAGGTTTTTATTTTCAACAAATTGGTATCAAAGTTAGGTTGCTAGTAACGCCCACTAAAAAATGACAAATGGAGCGGTCCAATTCCAAGTTCCTCAATTGAAGAAGGATAACTATGAGAGTTGGTGTATTCACATGAAGTCAATTTTTAGTTCACAAGATCTATGGAACATTGTGATCAAAGGCTATGTAGAGCCCGAAGATGAAAATTCGTTATCACAAGCACAAAAGGAAGCTTTGAGTGCCACAAGAAAGAAAGATCAAAAAGTGGTCACTATCATAAATTAATGTTTGGATGATGCAATATTGCAAAAAGTTGCTCTTGCCACCATCGCCAAGCAAGCGCGGGAAATTCTCCAAAATTCATTTAAGGGAGTTGCCAAAGTAAAGAAGGTTCGTCTTCAAACCTTGAGAAGTGACTTCGAAGGTTTCCCAAATTTTGACAATTGTTAATCAAATGAAAAGTAATGCTGAAGAAATTAGTGATGTACGAGTAAATGAAAAAATAATTCGTTCTTTAAGTCCCAAGTATAAGTATATTGTTGTAGCCATTGAGGAGTCGAAAGACTTGGAAACCATGACTGTTGATGAACTTATGAATTTGTTGCAACATGAAGAGAGGCTTGAAAAACAAAAGAAGGGTCTTATTGAGCAAGTGCTCCAAGCAAAGCTTTCTTTCAAGAAAAGAAAAGAAAAGCATGGAAATAGTCAATGAGGTCGAGGACGAGGCCAAGCAAGGGGTCGTGGAAGAGGTCGAAAAGGACGTCATTACTCTTCTCACAAAGAAGAAAAGGGCCAAGAGTCTCACCATACAAGGGGACGTGGAAGAGAAAATTATTCACAACCGTATCAAAGGAAATATGATAAATTTCGAGTTCAATGTTACAATTGTCACGATTATGGGTACTATGCTTCGGAGTGTAAGAATGATTCAAAAGATATTTTTGAAGGAAAGTCAAATTATGTGGAGTGTTAACGCCAAATTTTGTACGCCTGACGAAATCACCCAAAACAGCAGGCCAAAATCGCGCTAACGGTTGATTATATTGTTAAATACACTCACATAAACATAAATAAAGGAATATAAAGTATGAACACAAGATTTACGTGGAAACTCAATTGGGAAAAAACCACGGAGAGAGAGAGTAATCCACTATAATAATATTGGGAGTACAAGTTGTGTATTTGTGTTGTATCTCTTGTATTCCCTCTTTTCCTGCTTGTTGTTGTATATATAGAAGTCACCTCCACCTGCATCCAACTAGGAGAAGGACTCCTTATCCCTAGGAGTACAATCCTATTTTAATAAGAACTCTCCCACTGTCATAATAAATACATATGAGCCATCACCAGATCCGGACCATTAAATAGACTGGGCTGCACCATGGCTAGACCCAAATAATCACATCCCAACATTGCCCCCCAGTCTCTTAAGAGAGTATTCAAAAAGTCTCCGTGGAATTTTTATCCTCGGGATTTTTATCCGTATAATGTTTATCCTTTCGGGAGATCAAAGCCTTCTCAAAAGACGTTTGGTGCTATTGTTGCTTGGTCCGCTGCCGAACCACGCTTGCGCCGTTTTTAATCCCAGCTAACTCAAAGATTGGAAATTGTGGATCATGCATAGCTGCTGGATGCCATTTTTATTAAAAAAACAATTTCATGAGCATGTCCCTTCAGTCTGTGGTTGATGATGAAACCGAAGCCGCCTTTAAAGCACTTTAATGATATAAAAGCTTAAACTTTTATCTCTGTGCTGGCTGAATTCGTTACTAGTGCGGTGACTCAACACCAATTTATCATCACCTGGACCGAAGTGTTAATGTTTAGATTTTACATTCATCATGTGAATACTACCACTATATGCATAATATTAGTGAGAGAGTATGTAAAGTTGTATCAATAATCAATTATGATCATGCTTCAATTGCTATTGGCATAATAAATATATACACACGTACAAGTATATATTTAATTTAATAAAAAAGAATCACTTATCTCCTTCGATGAATCGGTGATTTTAAATCGACACTAGAACAAGTGTCTTGTTTCCCACAGACGGCACCAATGTTAACGCCAAATTTTGTACGCCTGACGAAATCACCCAAAACAACAGGTCAACATCGTGCCAACGGTTGATTGTATTGTTAAATACACTCACATAAGCATAAATAAAGGAATATAAAGTATGAACACAAGATTTACGTGGAAACCTAATTGGGAAAAAACCATGGAGAGAGAGTAATCCACTATAATAATATTGGGAGTACAGGTTGTGTATTTGTGTTGTATCTCTTTTATTCCCTCTTTTCCTGCTTGTTGTTGTATTTATAGAAGTCACCTCCACCTGCATCCACCTAGGAGAAGGACTCCTTATCCCTAGGAAATACAATCCTATTTTAATAAGAACTCTCCCACTGTCACAATAAATACATATGGGCCATCACCAGATTCGGACCATTAAATAGACTGGGCTGCACCATGGCTAGACCCAAATAATCACATCCCCACATGGAGAAAAATGTTGATGAAGTGGAGCCCACTTTACTTTTGACATGCAAAAGAGATATGAGTGAAGATGACAATACATGGTATCTTGACATGGGTGCAAACAATCATATGTGTGAAAGGAAAAATATGTTCATTGAGCTTGATGAATCTGTATGCGGAAATGTCACTTTTGGAGACTCGACAAAATTTCGGTTAAATGAAAAGATAAAATTTTGATTCGCTTAAAGAATGGGAGGCACCAATTTATTTTAAATGTTTAATATGTGTCAAATATGAAGAACAATCTTTTGAGTTTGGGGTAGCTCTTAGAGAAAGGTTATGATATCTTGATGAAAGATTCTAACCTTTCAATACGAGATCAATCCGAAAATTTAGTCGTGAAGGTGTTTATGACAAGAAATCGAATGTTCTTATTGAATAAGTTTGTTTTAAATATTCATCTTGGATTTGGTACTTGAGACTTGGACACTTGAATTTTGATGGTTTGTAAGCTTGTCGAAGAAGAAGATGGTGAACGGGTTGCCTTCAATTCACCACCCCGATCAACTTTGTAAGGGTGTCTTTTTGGCAAGCAATCTCGAGAAAGTTTTTCAAAAAAGCCAATTAGTAGGGCAACCATGTCGTTGGAACTTGTGCACTCAAATGTGTTTGGTCCTATTCATCTGTCATCTTTGGTAAGAATAATTATTTTTCCCTCTTTATCGATGATTTTAGTATGAAGACATGGGTGTATTTTCTCAAAGAAAAATCGGAGGTGTTTGGAGCCTTTAAAAAATTCAAAGCTCTTGTTGAAAAGCATAGCGAGTATAATATCAAGGCCATAAGATCTGATAGAGGGGGCGAGTTTGCATCAAACACTACAAAAAATAGGGCATTACCGACGGGAGTAATACCGACGACAGAAACGCCATCGTTAATGACCATAATGCCGATGACATGGCCGTCGAGAATGTATCCCGTCGCCAATGTGTACTAATTCCTTTTTCGTGCTCAATTTTCCTCTTCCCGGGCGCGCGAAAAATATAGGTCGACAGACTTATTTCATAGGCGACGGCAGTGCCATCGAGATTGACATTAGTATCGACGGGGGTATTGACGCCGGCCTTGCTATCGAGATTAGGTTTGTATTTAATTTTGTCAATTTAATTTTTTTCATTCTGCTCTTTCGTTTTTTCCTTCACTCCCTCGTAATTCTGCTCTCCTTTCCTGCCGTCGCGCTCTTCCTTCTTGTCGTCGCCCTCTGGCTGGTTCTTACCGTCGCCACCATCCTTTATTTGTCGTCACCGTCCTTCTTTGTCTCTCGAGAAGCAAGGTATGTTTTCCCAAATCCAATTTTCCCCCAAATGTAACCTAATAATCTATGTTTCTATACTTTCACTCTATTTTCCCCAAATATCAGTTGTTGTGTAATACAAATTTATAGTTTGCAAGTTTTCATGACATGAGATACCCAATTGCAGTGTATTACTTCAGTCTATTTTGCGTGCTTGGATGCATATATCTCTGTAATTTCAAACTTTGCTCACAAGGACACACTAAATACTTGTCATTTATGTTTGGACAAATTGGATTGCAGAGTACTTGAAGAAAGAATCATCATTTATGTGAGAGGTTCCAATTCACTTGTGTTTATCTATTGATATCATGAAATCACAACAGATGCTCTTTTATTGAACCTTACACATCGAGTCCTGTCATTCACCAATAGCTGTTTGTGTGATATTGCATTCATCTAACAGACATCATTTGTGACCTATTCAAGTGTTATAACCATTCAAGATACTTGTACAAAAGGCGCCCATATATATCTTAACATTTGAAATAATGAAACAAAGCTTCCTATTATAGTATTAATTTGACATCATTTGCAATGTATTAATTTCAATTGTAGTATCCTTGACGCCATGCCAAGGAACACGTTGCTTGGGATCGTCCGCAACCGATTCTCAAGCCCGTGGATGAGGTGGCCGGATGTGGATGATCGCACACGGTAACTGATTATTGCTGAGTTTAGGTAGGATGTCAATCATTCATATGCTAGTTTAGGTAGGATGTCAATCATTCATATACCTAGAGATGAATTGGCATAAGTGGGCCTACGACTGGAAGAAGAAGGCCTAGATGAAGATGGCTGATGGACAGACACTTAAGGACGTCTAGCCAGATTTCATATCTGCTGCGGTGTGGGACCAGATGTGCAACATTTGGGACGGTGAGGCCTTAAAGAAGATGTCGGCACAACATTTAGTTTGCCTTGACAGCCAGAGTCGCTCTCTACATCGCATTGGGTCTCAAATCGTGCGATTTGCACTGGGAGAGACTCAAGGTTTGTTTAAAGCATGCACCCTCCCGCTTGGAGTTTTGGTGGCACGCCCACCAAAAGAAAGGTGACGGTGGTTATATCTCACTTGAGGCAGAACGCATTGCTGTAAGTTATGTAATTATCTTATTTAGTATGTATTAAAATTCAGATATTCCTTTGTATTATTTCATTTTATTCTTTGTGTATCATCTACTATTGTGTTTGTTTTCAGCGACGGTTCGAGGATCTTGCAGTGGCCCGGAGCAGCCAGAGAGGTGATGTGACGCCCCCAAAATAGGTATACATCACCCATCTTGAGTCGCCAAATACATGGTACAGAATACAAATACAAACTTAATTATACAAATGTCGTGTAATATACGACAAAACATAGCTGAGAGTTTAAACAGGAATGTTGCCTTCTAGACAATATCCACTCTCAAATAGAATAGTGAGGAGTACTAATACACCATCTCGGACCATCACTCCGTTCCTCGACTAGTCCCAGCTACGTTCTCATTTCCTGAAGAGAACAATGAAAGTAAAAGGGTGAGCTCAACTAGCCTAGTAAGAAATATTATGACTAAGATAATGCAGGATAAATTATCATTAGCCTTCAACAATGTTAAACTGATAAAATACAATAGACATCAAGTTTAACTGCAGCGGAATAAGAAATCCATTAGAAGAGTCAAGTAGAGTATAATATCTACTATCTTCTATGATTTAAAATGTTTTCATCAATTTTTATCGCTGAGACTCAGCTTAATAAATAAACTATATCATCGAGTCATCCTTGCACTACAGGCCAAGGATATTCATTAAATCATCAATGGTCATGACTATACCAAATAATCCCTGGTCATAATCATACCAAAAACTGTCCATCAATGCACTACAGGCCACTAAGGACTTTTACCATATCATTTATAACATTACAAGTCATGATTATACCGAATGATCCCTGGACATAATCATACCAAGTCCATCTATGCACGTAAGCCAAAGATGGCTTTCATCACAATATAAACATGAGGATGATGACAATGACATAATAATTTAATAAAACAAGTTCAAGGATAAATTTTAAAGATTTAAAATTTTAGTTTATCCGTAAATCAATAATGTCCAAATTGTCAACATGATACTTCTTTGTGGAGTAAAATTCATGAATGCTCGTAAAGAATATTTCCATGAAAAGATCTTTGGATGAAGCGCAAATATCCGTGATATTCTACTAATTTCATGGAGTATAAAGTCAAAACTTTAACCAACCGAGTATAATAGAATATATGAAATCGCAAATGGATTTTCATGCCATGGTGGTAATCCACGTGAGACAAATCATTTCCACAATTTAATAAGGAATGAATACGAAGGATCATTCACCATGCATGCAGAAATCCACATGTATGCGAGTTATTCCAACAAAATAATAAAGAATGGAATAACGAAAGAATTCACCAGCGTCACATGTAATCCGCATGCATGTGTTATTCCAATGAATAATATAGAATGGAACCAGTCATGCGTAAACTAGGATGATGTGATATTCAAACGTAATAATAAAGAATGGAATCGGGTCATGCATAATCAAGCATGCATGTGATATTCCAAATGAATAATAAAGAATGGAATAATAATAGAATTCACCAGGCATGCGATAGACCACACGAATGCATAAAAGTTATTCTAATGTAATAATAAAGAATGGAACCGTGTAATGCGTAATCCGCACGCATGAGGATATTCAAATGTAATAATAAAGAATGGAATAATGTAAGAATTTCACTATATATGCGTTACTTGGCATGTAGGCAAAGTTAGTCCAACATAATAATAAAGAATGGAATAACACTCTTTTACGAGTATTGAAAGAAAATAATTCTCTTCATGAATACGAAAGAATAATACCCCTTACCTTAGAAAGAAGAGTATTCTGACTGGTAGGGCGAGGATATTCTTGAAGAAAACTTATACTATTTTCTACGCTCAAAACTTCTTAAAACTCTAAAGAAATACGCCGGGATTATAGAAGAAGAATTCTCCGAATTTACGTGTGTTTTCAATTCTAACTAAGCATCCTATTTATAGGAAAATAGAAAGGATACTATGCAATAAAATATAATATATATATATATATTATTTAAAATCTAATAAAATAAATAACTTTATAAAAGTATTCTATTTTATATAAAAAGATTTTACTATGCAAACACTATCTGAGTACTATACAAACATTATGCATAATAAAATATATTATATTCTATTTATAATCAAATAAAATAAAACTTTATAAAAAGTATTCTGTTTTATATAAAAAGTTTTCTATTTTATTACATTTATAATAATAATAAAACAAAATTCATCATCATTATTATAATTCACACTATTAATCGACTAGGTCGTTCCCAAGAAAGAGGGGGCTTTCCAATAAGGATTTCTTCCTATTGGCGCGTATTTAGGTGACCAAACCTTTCCTTGACAGAACTTCTAGACATCGTTAATATTGCCAATAATAATATTAATAACTTTGTTATCTCAATTATTGATTTAATAATATATAAAATATCGACAATAATTGAATCAAATAACGTGAGATACTTGTCAACAATTCTTTGTAGCAATAATTGAACAAAACTGAGTGACTTTTCACGTAAGCATCAATAATCAATACCGTGTACTACTATGCAACCACACGTATTACTGTACTTTACTACCGGGTAGTTCAACAATATTAACGGTAAAACTTCCGTTGTTATTTTCATAAAAAGATATTTCTGTCATTTTCTTACTACGACAATACTTCCGTTGTGGGGTCCACCAATTATTGTGCTGTTGTACGGATATTCCCCAACAAAAAGAATATTCCCCGACCAATCGAATATTATATAACAACTTACATACTTTACAAAATTTATAAATATTACCCACAGCTATAACATTATATCAAATCCACACCATAATATTCAAAAAAATATTTCGAGAAATTTAAATCTTTATTCATAAAATTTAGGGTCTCATAGGTGACACTCCAAAGAGACGCGTCACGTGTGCGACGAGGAGATAGAGGATCTGGCAGGCAGCAGCTGCTGTGGGGGTCAAGAAGGGTAGAATTGTGGGCAATCCCCATGTCCCAGCTTACACCCTAGTACTTGCTGCGAGATCTCGGTGGCGCCCACACACTGGAGGTAGTGGTGCGAGTGGATCGGGAGTCGGCCCTTCATTATCCGATAACTTTTTCTGGCGGATCATAGAGGGGTGCATGGCGAAGCTGAGTTGTGCGATCAAAGCACTACCATCACACGCGAATCTCTACTAGGCTGCTCAGGGAGGTTGTCCACGGCTCTATAGATCCTACAACCGCCACTGACAACCTCATGTGTGTAGTACGAGAGGAGGCCATCCGCGTATGTGCAGTTGTCTTGGCCAACTCTTCCCACCATATATTCGACAGGTAAAAATAATTAAATTTTGTATTTCTTTACTTAATTTATGTAATTTATAATTATAATTTGTAATTGTATTGCTATGACACGCAAACACACACACAAATTGATGTGTAGGTATTAGACACACGTTAGAACTTACGGGAATCGATTCTGACATACAGAATTCGAGTTATCGTCCAGTTTGCAAAACTTGCCAACACTTAGGCAAAAAGCCGAAAAAGAGGTCAAACCCCGGCTCGGTCATCCAAACGACACGTAAACACACACATAGCACCGTGTAGGTATTAGACACGCAATTAGAACTTACGGGACTCAATTCTGACGTATAAAATCCGAGTTATCGTCTAGTTAATTTGCAAAACTCACCAACACTTAGGCAAAAAGTTGAAAAAGAGGTCAAAACCCGCCTCAGTCGTCCGAATGACACGCAAACACACATAGCACCACGTAAGTATTAGACACGCGTTAGAACTTACGGGACTCGATTTCGACGTAAGGAATCCGAGTTATCGTCCAATTTGCAAAACTCGCCAACACTTAGGCAAAAAGCCGAAAAAGAGGTCAAAACCCGCCTTGGTCGTCCAAATGACACGTAAACACACTCATAGCACCGCGTAGGTATTAGACACACGTTAAAACTTACGGGACTCGATTCTGACGTACGAAATATAAGTTATCGCGCAGTTTGCAAAACTCACCAACACTTAGGCAAAAAGCCAAAAAAGAGGTCAAAATCCGCCTCGGCCGTTCGAACAACACGCAAACACACACATAGCATCGCGTAGGTATTAGACACGTAATAGAACTTACGGGACTCGATTTTGACGTATGAAATCTGAGTTATTGCCCAGTTTGCAAAACTCGCAAACACTTAGGTGAAAAGCCGAGAAAGAGGTCAAAACCCGCCTCGGCCGTCCGAACGACACGCAAACACACACATAGCATCGCATAGGTATTAGACATGCGTTAGAACTTACGAGACTCGATTCTGACGTACGAAATCCGAGTTATCGCCTAGTTTGCAAAACTCGTCAACACTTGGGTAAAAAACTGAAAAAGAGGTCAAAACCCGCCTCGGTCATCCGAACGACACGCAAAATACACATAGCACCGCGTAGGTATTAGAAACGCGTTAGAACTTATGGAACTCAATTCCGACGTACGAAATTCGAGTTATCGCCCAGTTTGTAAAACTCGCCAACACTTAGGCAAAAAGCCGAAAAAGAGGTTAAAACCCGCCTCGGCCGTCCGAACGACACGTAAACACACATAGCACTGCGTAGGTATTAGACACACGTTATAACTATGGGACTTGATTCCGACGTACGGAATCCGAGTTATCGCCCAGTTTATAAAACTCGCCAACACTTAGGCAAAAAGCCAAAAAAGAGGTCAAAACTCGCTTCGGTCGTCTGAATGACACGCAAACACACACATAGCACCGCATAGGTTTTAGACACTTGTTAGAACTTACGGGACTTGATTCCAACGTACGGAATCTGAGTTATCGCCCAGTTTGCAAAACTCGCCAACACTTAGGCAAAAAGCTGAAAGAGAGGTCAAAACCCACCTCGGTCGTCTGAACGACACACAAACACACACATAGCACCGCGTAGGCATTAGACACGTGTTAGAACTTACGGGACTCGATTCTGACTTACGGAATTCGAGTTATCGCCCAGTTTGTAAAACTCGCCAACACTTAGGCAAAAAGCCGAAAAAGAGGTCAAAACCCGCCTCGGCCGTTCAAACGATATGCAAACATACACATAGCACCGCGTAGGTATTAGACACGTGTTAGAACTTACGGAACTCGATTTTGACGTACGAAATCTGAGTTATCGCCCAGTTTGCAAAACTCGCCAACACTTAGGCAAAAAGTAGAAAAAGAGGTCAAAACCTGCCTCAGTCATCCGAATGACATGCAAACACACACATAGCACCGTGTAGGTATTAGACACGCATTAGAACTTACGGAACTCAATTTTGACGTACGAAATTCGAGTTATCGCCCAGTTTTTAAAACTCGCTAACACTTAGACAAAAAGCCAAAAAAGAGGTCAAAACCCGCTTCGGCAGTCCGAATGACACACAGATACACACATAGCACCGCGTAGGTATTAGACACGCGTTAAAACTTACGGGACTCGATTCCAACGTACAAAATCCGAGTTATCGCCTAGTTTTCAAAACTCACCAACACTTAGGCAAAAAGTCAAAAATGAGGTCAAAACCCGCCTCGGTCATCCAAACGATATGTAAACACACACATAGTACCGCGTATGTATTAGAAATGTGTTAGAATTTACAGGACTCGATTTCGACGTATGGAATCCGAGTTATCGCCTAGTTTATAAAACTCGCTAACACTTAGGCAAAAAGTCGAAAAAGAGGTGAAAACCCGCATCGACCGTCCGAACGACACGCAAATACACACATAGCACCGCGTAGGTATTAGACACATGTTAGAACTTACAGGACTCAATTTTGACGTACGAAATCCGAGTTATCGCCCACTTTGCAAAACTCGCCAACACTTAGGCAAAAAGCAAAAAAAAAGGTCAAAATCTGCCTCGGTCGTTCGAGTGACACGCAAACACACACATAGCACCGCGTAGGTATTAGACATGCGTTAGAACTTACGGGACTCAATTTTGACGTATGGAATCCGAGTTATCGCCCACTTTGCAAAACTCATCAACACTTATGTAAAGAGCCAAAAAAGAGGTCAAAACCCGTCTCGGTCGTCCGAACGACATGCAAACACACACATAGCATCGCGTAGGTATTAGACAAGCATTAGAACTTACAGGACTTGATTCCGACGTACGAAATCCGAGTTATCGCCCAGTTTGTAAAACTCGTCAACATTTAGGCAAAAAGCCGAAAAAGAGGTCAAAATCCACCTCGGTCGTCCGAATGACACGCAAACACACACATAGCACCGCGTAGGTATTAGACATGCGTTAGAGCTTACGGAACTCGATTTTGACGTACGAAATCCGAGTTATCGCCCACTTTACAAAACTCATCAACTCTTATGCAAAAAGCCAAAAAAGAGGTCAAAACCCGCCTCGGTCGTCCGAACGACATGCAAATACACACATAGCACCGCGGAGGTATTAGACACGCATTAGAACTTACGAGACTCGATTCCGACGTACGAAATCCGAGTTATCGCCCAATTTGCAAAACTTGCTAACACTTAGGTAAAAAGCCAAAAAAGATGTCAAAATCTGCCTCAGTCGTCCGAATGACACGCAAATACACACATAGCACCGTGTAGGTATTAGACATACGTTAGAACTTATAGAACTCAATTTTGACGTACGAAATTCGAGTTATCGTCCACTTTGTAAAACTTATCAACACTTAGGCAAAAAGCCAAAAAAGAGGTCAAAACCCGCCTCGGTCGTCCGAACGACATGCAAACACACACATAGCACCGCGTAGGTATTAGACAAGCATTAGAACTTACGAAACTCGATTCCGAAGTACGAAATTCAAGTTATCGCCCAGTTTGTAAAACTCGCCAACACTTAGGCAAAAAACCGAAAAAGAGGTCAAAACCCGCCTCGGCCGTCCGAACTACACGCAAACACACACATAGCACCGCGTAGGTATTAGACACGCGTTAGAACTTACGGGACTTGATTTCGATGTATGGAATCCGAGTTATCGCCTAGTTTGAAAAACTCACCAACACTTAGGCAAAAAGCCAAAAAAGAGGTCAAAACCCGCCTCGGTCGTCCGAACGACACACGAACACACAGATAGCACCGTGTAGGTATTAGACACGCGTTAGAACTTACAGGACTCAATTCCGACGTACGAAATCCGAGTTATCGCCCAGTTTCTAAAACTTGCTAACACTTAGGCAAAAAGCCGAAAAAGAGGTCAAAACCCGTCTCGGTCGTCTGAATGACAGGAAAACACACACATAGCACAGCGAAGGTATTAGACATGCGTTAGAAATTACGGGACTCGATTCTGACGTATAGAATCTGAGTTATCGCCCAATTTGCAAAACTCGCCAACACTTGGGCAAAAAGCCGAAAAAGAGGTCAAACCCCACCTCAGTCGTCTGAACGACACGTAAACACACACATAGGACCGCGTAGGTATTAGACACGTGTTAGAACTTACGGGACTCGATTCCGACGTACGAAATCCGAGTTATCGCCCAATTTGCAAAACTCGCCAACACTTAGGTAAAAAGTCGAAAAAGAGGTCAAAACCCGCATCGGCCGTCCGAATGACACGCAAACACACACATAGCACCGCGTAGGTATTAGACACGCGTTACAACTTACGGGACTCAATTTCGACATACGGAATCCGAGTTATCGCCCAATTTGCAAAACTCGCCAACACTTGGGCAAAAGGCCGAAAAACAGCCCAAAACCCCCCATCGGGCTTCCGAACACCATGCAAAACACACACAGTATTGCGTAGGTATTAGACAAACGTTACAATTTACGGGACTCGATTTCGACATACGGAGACCGAGTTATCTCCCAGTTTGTAAAACTCATTAACACTTGAAGAACTCAAACAAAACTAATTTAAATATGCTCTATTTTCGAATTCGTTATTAATATTTTATTATTATAGGGTCTTGTTGATGAGACTTCGACGGGTGGAGGCTACGGCATAGGCGATGCCCGTGGTGGAGATGGTGATGACTGCCGGGCTGATGCTGAAGAGACTATTGAGGGTGGGACCGGCAGTCAAACCGGAGGTGGGACCGGCGGTGGGACCAGTGGTGGGACCAGCGATGGGATACCAACATTCCTAATCTTGGGTTGTAGTACCCATTATGTTTATATTTTGACTTTCATATATGTATATTTATACAGCTTTTGAGTTGTACAGACTAGTGTTTAGAATCTAGTTAGGTTGATGGTATATGTATCTAACTATATTGATTGTTTATGATTACATTTTGTATTTACATCGTACGACTTTTATCTATTAGTCAATACGTTATTTACATATTTGATGGTTGATATAGCAAAAGATGTTATTGTTATTGATATGCGTTCGTGAAGAATTCATTATAGTTTTTCTTTAGTTTATAACAGGTATAATTATGTATATGTAAATGAACAAGGGTATTTTGTAATTTTTCAAATTTTTTTTTTCTAAAAAACTCATTGGCGACGGGGGTGTAGGGTCATTGGCGACGGCTATGCCGTCGGCAATGACTGCTTTTTAATTTTCTGGAAAAAGCATTACTGACGGTCTATTCGTCGCCAATGCCGTCGCCAATACCTCATTGCCAACGGCTAGCCATCGGCTATGACCCCTTCGGTAATGACACTCTTGCCGACGACGAGCGACGGGAGCCAGGGGCGATGACCCATACGACGACGAGGAGGGCGACGAACCTTGCCATCGCCAATGACCTCATTGCCGACGGCAAGAGGGTCATTGGCGATGGCATTGCCCGTCGGCAATGACCTATTTTTTTGTAGTGAAATGAATTTAAATTATTTTGTGAAGAAAATGGAATTTGTCATCCTTTAACGGTTCCAAGATCGCCACAACAAAATGGGGTGGTAGAGAGAAAAAATAGGAGCATCCTTAACATGGCTCGAAGTATGTTGAAGAGCAAGCACATGCCAAGAGAATTTTGGGCCTAAGCTATTGATTGTGCCATCTATTTGTCAAATTGTTGCCCGACTAGAAGTGTTGAAGACATGACACCACAAGAAGCATGGAATGGGAGAAAGTCAAGTGTTTCTCATTTAAGTGTTTTTGGGAGTATCACTACAACAAAAAGGCTTATTTCCGATGGAATATTCCGTCGATAATAAGGTTATTCCATCTAGGACAACCTTATTTGCGACAGAATCTTCGGTCAGAAATTCGGTCGTATATAAGCACGTCGAAATTAAGTCCGTCGATTTTTTGGTCGGGGATACTTAGTGTCGACAGAATTATTATCGACCGACTATTCAGTCGGAGTTAATATATCACCGACTGAAATTAGTCTGTCGAGGATATTCGGTCGATGATAAACATGCCACATGGAAGTCTGATAAAATTGGAAAAAAACTTAAACTCGACGGATTTTCGTCGATCATACCACCATTCGGTCGAAGATAAGTATGCCATGTGGCAGTCTGATAAACATGGGAAACAACTTAAACTCGACAGAAATCCGTCGAGAATACCACCATTCCGTCGAGGATAGTGTTTTTTAAAAATATTTTATTTGTTTTTGCAATATCCAGGGATTTAACCCACATCTTGTACCTGAACCGGTTTTCCCAACAGCACATACACAAGCTAACAATATGGCCAATAACATGAATTACAATTACAATCACCAAGGCCAACAATATATCAAAAACCAACTAATTAAATGAGAAGTAAAAAGGTCAAAAACATCCCATTAATCTAAACTAAACTATAACAAACATCCCATTAAGCTAAATTAAACTAAGTGTCAAACTGCAACAAAACCAAAGTAATGACAAGGTTTAAACTACAATATGTACGTCAAAAATTATGTAAACTACAAAAGAATGTAAACGTCTAAGTCAAGCTTGTATAGCCCCCGATGTGAGGAGGATCATCGGGTGGGCGTCGACGCTGCTCTGGAGTATAAAAATCGCCCTCATCGTCATCCCGACGGATTTTGAATTCGGTCGAAAATAAATTATTTTCAAGGGACATATATCCGACGGATTATTCCCTCGAAAATATACTAATGTCAACGGAATATAGTGCATCAAAAATAATTCCGTCGGAATTAGCCTCTTTTCTTGTAGTGTATTGCTTATATGCATGTACCGGATGTCAAAGCTAGATGATAAAAGTGAGAAACATATTTTCATTGGTTATGATGCAAGATCCAAAGGCTACAAATTGTACAATCCAAGCAACGACAAAATTGTGTTAAGTAGAGATGTGAAATTTGATGAAGAAAGCTTGTGGGATTGGAACATTTTAGAGGAAAATTATAATTTCCTTCTTTTCATTAACGAGGAAGCGCAAGAAAGAGAAACGATCATGGGGAATCTTATTTCTCCACCTCCATCTCCACCACCATCCAATGGGCAATCTAGCCCACCTTCATCTCAATCAAGTTCAAGTGAGCGACCTCAAAAGATGAGAAGTGTGCAAGAAATTCTTGATACTACGAAGGAGGTAAATATTGATTATTTGAATTTATTTTGTCTTTTGCGAATTGTGAACATATGGGGTTTGAAGAAGCATCTAAAGATAAGAAATGGATAAGTGTCATGAATGATGAAATCAAAGCCATTGTGAATAATGAAACATGGGAACTTACTACACTTCCAAAAGACCAAAAGTTAATTGGGGTGAAATTGGTGTACAAGACAAAAAAGAATGCAAGGGGTGAAGTGGAGAAATACAAAGCAATATTAGTAGCCAAAGGGTATAGTCAAAGACCCGGTATTAACTATGATGAAGTATTTGCCCCCGTTGCTCGGTTGGAAACTATAAAATTGTTTGTATCATCGGCGGCTCAAAACGGTTGGTTGATTTACCAAATGGATGTGAAGTCCACATTTTTAAATGGATTTCTTGAAGAAGAGGTGTACGTGTGTGACAACCCAAAAATTTAGAAAATCTTAAATGATTAAATTAAAAGTTAAAGTTTAAATCCTAGAGTGAAAATAGAGGATTTATTTTAAAAAAATCTATACGGTTTAATAATTGAAAGGGATTATGTAATAATAAATATGGCAAGCCATATGAAAAAGGCTTATTGAATGTACAAACCGTATTAAAAGGTTTAATATACATTAAATTAAATATCTAGTCTAATTTCTGAGTATATAAATTATTTTATGATTTATGAAGGATGTGTATGTTGACGTAATATGGTAAATATATTTAATTTTATTTGCTATAAGTAAATAAATTTATATAAACAATTTATAATGTGAGAAAATAAATTTATTAATTATTTTCTATATGTGACGTATGCATGTTTGGTGTAACTAGTAATTGGGAGTTAGTGAATATAATATACACATATATATATATATATATATATATATATATATATATATATATATATATGTTTATTAC
Organism: Panax ginseng; assembly: GCA_020205605.1. Taxonomy (NCBI): domain Eukaryota; kingdom Viridiplantae; phylum Streptophyta; class Magnoliopsida; order Apiales; family Araliaceae; genus Panax; species Panax ginseng. The sequence goes on from CM035132.1 coordinate 183,689,088, forward strand.
GCTGGAAAATAAAATTGTTGGGAAAAATATGCGTAATGAAGCAAAAAAAAAGAGGCAGGATATAATATTTATATATACTTTATCCAAGAGTATTAGAATAAATTCTTATATGAAATTAATTTAATCAAGAAAAGATTTTATATCTATCTAATATCTTAAGGAATTAAATAAATTCTTAATTGAATTTATGATAATGAGGTAAGAATTTTATATTATAATATCTTGAGTATGTAAATAAATGTATTTACATAAGAAATTATGTGTACCATATTTTTTTTTATATATTTATTTTATAATTATAAAATAAATATGTAATTTAAGTATGTTATGTTATGTTTTATATAATTTATAGATCAAAGATGGGTTATATAAATTATATGATTTCATGAGGCTAAAATAGTTTAAGGAGATTTATGTAGTAACTTATTTGATTAAATTAAGTTACTAAGATTGGGTAATTTAATTACTTAACAAAAACATTAAAATAATAGCTGAATTAATTATTTAAAATCCAAAATGAGTGGATTAAAAACCCTAATTAAATGATTAGGGTAAGGTAAAATTAATGTATTGGACAATGTTATTTTAATATGGTCCAAAATATTTTAGTTAGAGAGCCCAAACATTTAATTGGAGAACCCTTATTGGACATGGCCCAAACTTTGGCCCAAATACTAAGCTAATTAAAGCAATTAAATAAAATGCAAATATGGGCAATAGGAGGTGCATGTACCTGACAAGGCAAGGAGGGAGTATTATCACAGGCTAAAATAAATTGCCACCCTTCATATCTCCTAAGATCACGTAAGATAGCAAAGAGAAAATAGAAGATAGGAAAGAGAAAGAGAAAATCCATTGGTAGATATGAAAGACAAGAGAGAGAAAAAGACAGAAAAAAATAGAGAGAGAGAAAAGAAGAGAGTGGTCGGCTGACCACATAGAGAGAAGAGGAGGAGAAGTATCTCATGCCATGGATGGAAGAAGAAGAAGAAATATAGCATACTACAAAGGCATAAAATCTCTAGAAACATAACCTTAAATTTATGTATTTTATTTTTTTATGGTTTGATGAAATAAAGGAGTTATGATCTTGAACTCTAAAAATCTTTGATCTACATGTTTAATAGTTTTTTTATGGTAAGATTTAACCATTTTGGGTGTTGAAAGTTTGAACAAAGAAAGAAAAGAAAAGAAAAAGAACAACTAGTGGACTGCTTACTCAAAAAGGAAAATTCGGGAATTGTTAGGTGTTCCAAAAATCTATGGGCTTTTGGTATGTTGTAGTACACTGAATAAGCTTTCCGTAGACTCCGGAACGAACAAAATCCGACTTCGGAGGATAGATTGTGATTTTAAAGTAGCCGAGTCAAAATTAGAAAACTGATTTTTGTTCAGTCCCTTTGCACAAAACTTTGGGCTAATATGTTCAGAATCTGGAAAAACGTCAGTAGGGAAGAGTTGTAGTCCCGGAAGTTAGCTTCGCGTGGGCTCAAGAATGGCCTAAAAATGTTTTAAAATGAAAACGTTATGAATATTTTTACGAAAAAGGGTAAATTTGGGAAAAAGATGAAAACTGTTGCGAGTGGACATTTTTGGGGCCTGTTTTAGGCTGCCTAAGAGGTCCGAAATTGTTGGGTGATATTTTTTCAAAATTCTTTGGTATGACATGTATAACATATCCAAAAATTAGATTAATCAAAGTTAAGAGTAACGCATACGAAAATCGTAAAGTAGTTGTTTTGCTTATGCGACAATCAGTAGGCTGAATTTGCACTACCGTCTGCAAAGAATAAGGCCAAGCGCTAAAACGCTTCTTGGCGCCGCCACGGCACTGTTCAAGCAGTTGTCGCTTGTCGTGGTTTTGACACATGAGCTTTTGATGGGTTCCGTGATTGGTTTTCGCGGTTAGAAATTTTTCTAAAATACTATGACATGAGATCTATATCATGCCCAAAAATTTGCTGTTATAGGACTTGTGGTTTGAAAGTTAAAAATGAGCAAAGGAGCATGTCAGAACATAAAAACGGGCGACGTCGAGCGTCGGCGTGTCGAGCAATTTTGATGTTCGACATTCCGTATCGCGTTCCGGCGAAATAATAAGTCATAATAAATCTAATAAAGTCCTACAGGACGAGATTTGATTAGAAATGATATTTATACCAAGAAACTTCATTTTAGGTATAAATAAAGCAATAAATATTTGTAATAAATATAAATTACATATTTAAGCGAAATAAAAATTATAGTTGTCTATAAAATTATTTTGTAGTGCAACGAAGAACGTAAAACATTTGACAATTTATATTAATCATAAAAATTATATTTTGAGGTTTTGAGACTCAAAAAGAGTTTTTGAAATGAGATATACGTTAATGAAAATATATATATATATATATATATATATATATATATATATATATATATATATATATATATATATATAAAGCAAAAATACGAGATAATCTTAAAATGAAAATAAAAGCGAATGTCTTAGTGAGATATAATTTATATATGAGGCAACAGTCAGTGTTGACTCATGAACGAACAAACTGATGTAAAAATTATTTAAATTAAATAAATAATATAGTAAATTGAGTTTTATTATAAAAGTTATGCATTAGCTGTTTAAACTCCGAATTTGCGAGTAAAGGTAAACGATATTTCTAAAAAGGAATATAAATGGTTTAAGCTTCAAGATGTAAAAATATTTGCATATTAAAATGTGTGAGACTTTTATTAGACAATTAAAATATTATTAAATAATTAATAATATTAGTAAATGGTTTGAATATTTTAAATGATTAATAATATTAGATAATTAAAATATTATTAAATGATTAATAATATTATATAACGATTAAAATATTATTAAATGGTTATTAATATTTGTGAATGATTAAGATTATATTAAAGGAGTATAATTAAAATATTATTATGTGGTTAATAATATTAAGTGACTAAAATATTATTAAAGGGTTAATAATATTAGACAAAAGTTTAAGATATTGGTTAAGTGATATTAATATTATTAAGGGATAATGATATTACTAATGAGTTAAAGAATTGTTCAATGTTTGATTATGTGGTTAAATGTTAGATAATTTATTATTTGAGTAATAATATTGTGAGAGAAAATCTAGTATGCTAATTGGAGGATCAATCTTATTAACACTACAAAAAAATGGGCCTTTAGCAACGATTTTTCAAGCAACAACTTTATAAGTCGTTGCTAAAAGTATATGTTTAGCAACGAAATTTGTCATTCGTTGCAGATTGTGTCAGGCTTTCACTTTTTGCAACGAAATTAATAAGACGTTGCAAAATTTCGTTGCTAATTCATTGACGGGAAATATTTTCGTTAGAAATTCATTGCAAAATTTTCGGCCACTTGATTTTCCGTCATCGTGGGCAACAAAAGTTTTTTGTTGCTAAAAATGGGACTTTAACAACGATTTTTCAGGCAACGACTTTATAAGTCATTGCTAAAAATGTATGTTTAGCAACGAAACTCGTCCTTCGTTACAGAAATATATACATTAGTTTACTAGAAATATTTTTTAAATAGCAAAGGTATATAATTTTATTTATAAAATAATATACTTTACGCTATAATAAATTCTATAAGTGTATGTGTTATACTAATTAAATATTGTAGTAAAAAAATTATATTTGGTAAAATAATTAAATATACAAATAAATAAAAATTAGTTTAAAAATATTATCTTAATTTTTGGAATTAAAATTTTATATTACTAATACTTCAAATAAATATGGGCCTTTAAGGTAAACACACAAATTGATCCGGTTGATGACAACTATCCTTCGCCATCCTTAAGGACCAATCAGAACACAGACTATGAACTAGAAGTGATCATAGCCTTCAGATCAAAAAACTGATCAGCTTAACAAAGGCTTGAGTTTTCTTTCCAGTTATACAATTTGTTGTACGCGGGAATGAACAGATCGAAACTAGAAGGAGATTAGTGAAAAAGAATTAAGAAAATGGAATGAAGGAGAAATCTGTCTCGCAATCTGAAAGAGTTACGGTTTCTCTTCGTCAAACCTCACCTGCTAGTTCATCAACTAGGTCTTTTATCTCTCTTCTCTGCACTTGGATTCCTTCCGTCTTTGATCAGTTATATTGATTGATAGATCATTTGTTGAGAAGAATCACACGGATACAAAGAAATTGAACCCTAGATTCCCTATATTGATTCGTGAGTGCAGCGGTACTAAGTCTCAGCTATGGGCAAGATATGGTAAGAAAAATCGTAATTCTCTCTACTTAATTCTACATGAGTATTACCATTTTTACTTGTTTCATTTTGCTCCTTTTATTTTATCAATGCTTGTTTGGTTTTGACTCAATTTGTTTATGGAGCTGATTTAGCATTCCCCTTTTTGAATCAAGCTAAGATGTTGATGTCTTGGTTAATTTTTTTTTGGTGAAGAAACAAAAAAATAATATGGCTCATGTGGATATCCCATGTCTAACATATGACAGAGGATCAATAAATCAGAGAATTAGTAAGAGTGCTTAGGATAAGAGGATATCTCATGTTTAACATAACTGCAACTATCAAATGTGCAATGTAAGTTTTGGGTTTAACTTACAAAATTTTGGTCCATATTTTATTGCATATTGGTTTTCTTACTGTGTGTATGGTGAGGTAGTAGTTTGTTGGTTATGATTGGTCGATTGCAACATCTGTTCTCTAATTTAGTCAAATGGGCTATTCAGAAATGTTTTGGTTGTAGTTTTGTATTTTTTTTCATGATTCATGAATTATAGAGATTGTTGTTTTTCGATACAACTAGGTTATCTTTGTTCCACTTTCTAGTAAGAGTCTCATGATCATTTAACAGACCTGAATGAATCAACATCATTCATAACCCTGAAGACATCTATTAATAAAAAGATACGCACATGGATTGGATAAAATACTTCTTTCGCATCAATATTAAAAAACTATTTATCTTGAATCTGAATCTGTTGAGAGTAGAAGTAAGTGGATCATTAGCTTTGCTGCAAAAAAAAAAGAGTGCTAAAGTTGACTTGACCAATCACTCGTACATCATCCCTTCATATAGAACTCTTTACAGCCATTTAAAGTATATATTCGTAGCACATGCATATACACATACATAGTATGAATTGTATCATAGCAATTTTTTGCACTAGGTAAGAAAATAATTGACACAAACTATGTATATCTTGAAGGGTACAATTTACTTCTTTTTATATATATATATAACAAAAATTTGTTTTGGTAGGAAAGATGTGTGTGTGTGTGTGCGTCTTTGTTCTATTTTTATATTATGTTAAGATTAATTACTTGTTTGGGTTGATGTATAAGAAACAATTATGAGCATGGCTGTAGCAGGAGCCATCATTGGTGCTGCATTTGGTGGTTGGATTAATGATAGGTTTGGTAGGAAAATATCAATTTTGTTAGCTGATGCCCTATTTTTCATTGGTGCTATAGTTATGACGATTTCTCCATTCCTTTGGATGATAATTGTTGGAAGAGTATTTGTGGGTTTGGGAGTTGGAATGGCGTCCATGACTGCACCTCTCTACTTTTTATAGGCTTCTCCTCACAGAATTAGAGGTGCCCTTGTTAGCATAAATGGTTTGCTAATTACTGGAGTCCAGTTTTTGTCATATCTTTTCAATCAAGCTTTCAGTGTATATATATATGCACGCTTAATGGTTCATTCTTTTATAATGATTTGCCCAAGGCTGTGGATCGATGTTCCCATACCATAATTTAGAACACCAAATGATAGCTTTTGGCTCATAGATCGTAGGACAAATAGGGTTCCTTGGTAACCCTGCATTTACCTAATAGGTTGTGTATTTCCACTTTTGAAATGGGTTTAGATTACCTTGTGTCACTCTCTTAATAGAGTTGTTGTTACACAATGCACTCTAATTGGGCTACCCTATCATAGGATTGACTATATTTGTTTGACTTGAAATGAAGCTTTTTGGGACCATATGCATTTTCTTGCTAATTGATTCTGTGTCATCTCAAATATTTCTTTGTAGTTATTCTCAAATAATCAAAGATTGGCGTACTTTCTTTTTTCTCATCGAAGAGTAAGACCTTGAATGAATGTTCTTTTATTTGAGGCTTAATTAGATTAAACAATTCATTATCTATTTTGTAGGTGATTAGAGCATATGCTTTCAACAAAGCTTGGGTTATTGGTTTCCTCATGGATATATCTGGAGCCATGTTGATGTTACGAGCATTATCTCTAGCTCCTGTAAGTACGTCAGCAACAAGCTTCTTTTTGTATGTATATATGTTAATCCTAAAACTGACTTTATTAATAAAATGTTAGTCCTACAACATCTGAATCGTATTTTACAGCCTATTAATTAAATCTAGTTAGTTGAGATATACTCCTTCTGTTCCAAAATATAAGTTAGCTAAGTACACAGTTTTGACTGTAATTATGTTGTTGTAGTTGTACTGAGGCAAGGACTGCTTTTGATAAATAATATATCTTTTGTTTAAAAAAGTAAAACACGTAAATGGAAGGAGAGAAGGGGATCGTCCAAAGTTAGAGATGTTTGAATTGTTCAAACATCCCCATTTATTGTTGTTGCAAGTAAAGAACTCCATTTATAAGCTTCCAGGTGGTCGCTTAAGACCAGGTGAATCAGGTAAGACACCATCTTATATACTGTGTCATCCTGTCAATTTTTGTAGTTGATAAATCCACTAAAAACTATTGCAAGGGTCAAAGAATTATATTTATTCTTGTTTTGAAGACATCGATGGCTTGAGGCACAAACTTTCAAACAAGCTATCCGAACATTGTGATGGTACTTGGTCTAACAGGGAGGTATATGTATTCTAGTTAAGACCATTTTGTTTTATTATATATGCAAATGCACTAATTCTCAATGTTTAGGTAGGAGAATGCCTCAGCAAGTGGTGGAGATCTGACTTTGAAACATTGTTTTATCCGCACTTGTCGTCTAATATGATTAGTCCAAAGGTGAGCTTGTGTCATAAAATCTGCAAGTCTTTCTCTTATTTATTAGCTTTGGTAAGTTTGTGTTCATTATGTGCTTGTTTTGATATTGTAGGAGTGTAGAAAACTCTTTCTTGTGAAGTTGCCAGAAAGTAGAAAGTTCATTGTACCGAAAAACCAAAAATTGCCTGCGGTTCCTTTGTTCCAGCTTCATGAAAATGACGAAGTATGTAAATTTCTGATTGTGCACACGTTTTAATATTTCAGTTTTGACATTCATTTCTTATACCTAGTTGATGTAAAGTAGTTACTAACAAATTGTTGAGCTCCTATTGCTGGTTCATATAAACTTCCGTAGTAACTTATAACAAATTTTCTTTTTTCTTAATCTTAGTTTCTGCAACTCAAGGTAGATGGTAATGATATTGGTAAGAACAAGTGCTTTATGCCCCCACACGCCTGTACCCTTCTAGAGTTGTGAGTTTTTCATCGTCAACTGTGTATCAAATTGCATGTTGTTTGTCCAGATTTAGTAATTTTGAGTTTGTCAAAATAAAAATCAAGGACCGTATAAATAGGCATACATAACTGTGTGCCAAGTGTAATAGAAGATTTAGTTTTTTTCACATAACAGTTACTTCAAAGTTGGACACATAGAGCATGTGTATCTTTGTCATAGTTGTTGTAATCTTATACATGCACATTGCACATGGTACCATCTTGTGTATGTTTGTCAAACTAGTATGTACTTCATGTTATCTTGTTTAAGGCATTTTATTTAGTCAGTTGAAGGACTCTGGAATCTTTCTATATGCCCAATCATTTAATAAATATTGTGGGTAGTTTGTTGGTTTAATAATATTAGTACCACGTAGCAATTCTATTATTTTTGTGTATTGATTTTGGCATTAAGTGCCTCTGGTTACATATTTGCTTCATTTTCCTGACTTGCTATTATTTTTAAACATGTGCAGGAAGACTGCTTCTACGACCTGCCTTACAATACCGGGTATCAAATTTCAATGCTACGTTTACGGAAGACAAGTGACGAAATTATGAAGTGTACTCTCTCTATATATGTAGATATATACTTTAATTGAAGAACTGTGGTAACTTTAGATGATTAATTGTAAAGATAATGACTGATTATGTAGTGGATGATTTTATTAAGTTAATAATATTTTAGTTTTTTGTATTTTTTTCCATTATTTGCTATGGGGACATTGAGCCAGTCAGGTACATAAAAAGAATGTCAAATTTTGATTTGGCAACAATATAATTCGTTACCAAAGCATTGAACAAGTTTTAATATAACAACAATTTTTTATACATTTAGCAACAAATTTTTGTTGCTAATGGCATTAAAAATATAATATTTGGCAACGAAAAATTAACCCAATAACAACGGAGAGGATATTGTTGCTAATACTAAAATAAAAGGCAACATTTTTTATCGTTGCAAATCATATCAACTTTCTTTGCACATATAAAGAAACAACAACATATAATATCGTTGCTTAATCGATTTACTTTCGTTATATTGAAAAATAAACAAAGAATAAACATTTTCATTGTCGATTCAAAGATAATGTTGTTGCCAAATAATATAATCAGCAACGAAAATCATTGCTAAAAAGTTTACATTCCACAACGAAAGTAAGCTTAGGCAACAATTTTCATAATTTACTGCAACGAAAAATGTCGTTGCAAAATGGTGTCAATTGCAACGAAAATGCATGGTCGTTGTAAAAAAAAAGAGTTCATTTCGTTGCCAATTAGCAGGCTTTTGCAACGAAATGGGGTTTTTAGTAACGAAATTTTAATTATTCTGTAACAATACATTTTGTTGCTAAAGGATCGATGTCTCTGTACGAAAACCAAATTTCGTTGCAAAATGTATTACTTTTGGCAACGAAAAAAATACGTTCGTTGCGGAACAATTAACAACGCTCATTGCCCAACAAAGAACGCAACGACAGTAAAGTCGTTGCCAAAACCCTTTTGCAATGAAATTTGGCACCTTTAGCAACGAAAATCGGTTGTTACTGAAGCCCCATCTTTTTGTAGTGTAATGATAGGTCTTTCATAAGAGATTAAATTAGATTGCTTAGCGGTAATCAACGGTACATGCAAGTTTCCCTAACTTAAACTTGAGTTGTATTTTCAAAGCATGTTAGTGAATAATTATTATTGATTATTCACATCTATACTGATTATTGATTCGCATTTAGTGCATGTTGCATATGTTCATCAGGTATGAAAGGCTGATCACCTTCATTACCATAAGGTTTAGTTAAATTTGTTCATGGTCATTGTTGACCACTCAACATACTTATTCAGCTATTCAGTTATTAAAATTTTGATTCATGCTCTTTCACAATTATATTACATTGCTGAAAACTTGAAATCTTATTCCTTTTCAATCATGATATATCTTCCTTGTACTTAAACTTGTACTTAAGACGATGGCTTGAATAAAGATAGAGGCAAAGGCAAATTCCAGAATTGAATTATTATGCAGTTAGAATTATATTAAATTTTCTGATGCGAATGACATTGTAAGTCGTGTGGGATATTGAATGCATATATTAAGTTAAGGTTACAGACCTTGGGAATTATGTGTAAAAGTTTATTGTATAAACAATTTATGTTTATGTGACGCCCCCAAAACAAGTATACATGACCTATCTTGGGTCGTCAGATACAAGGTACTGAATAGAAATACAAACTAATTATACAACAGTCGTGTAAAATATGACAAAACATAGCTGAGAGTTTTAATACGAATATTATCATCCAGACAATATCCATTCTTAATGGAGTCCTCATTACATTTATTGTCACACTATTTAATAGAATAGTGAGGGCTACTATAGCCACCATCTCGGACCATCACTCCATTCTCCGACTAGTCCCAACTATATTCTCATTTCCTGAAGAGAACAATAAAAGAAAGGGTGAGCTCAACTAGCCCAGAAAGAAATATTATGACTAAGATAATGTAGAATAAATTATCCTTAGCCTTCAACAGTATTAAAACTGATAGAATATAATAGACAACAAGTTTTAGATCAACAACTGCAGCGGAATGAGCAATCCATTAGAAGAGTCAAGTAAAACATAATGTCTACTATCTCTTCTAGATTAAAAATCCATCGTTAATATTTCATTCCTGTAATACCCATCAACAGTTCATTTATTATACTCAAGACAAATAGAACTCTCATCACTTGTCTTTACCTGAACCACCACCGATTATAATTAAATCATAATTCATATTTGTAATCAAGTAAATCAATAGTCCATCTTTGCACGTAAGCCAAAGATATACAACTGAAAAAAAAATCAATAATGCCGAGACGCAGCTTAATAGTATCACGACCACGAATTATCCATGCACTACGGGCCAAGGATATTCATGTTTTAAATTACGGTCATGTTATACCAAATAATCCCTGGTCATAATCATACCAAGTCCATCTATGCACTACGGCGAAAGATGACTTTCACCACATCCATGAATTAATATTTCATCGCTGAGACTCAGCTCAATAATTAATTCACATCATCAAATCATCTCTGCACTACAGGCTAAAGATATTCATTAGTATCACAACCACAAATTATCCATGCGCTACGACCAAAGATAATCGTGTTTTCATCAACGGTCATGATCACGCCATAAAATAATTCATCTTTGCACCCTTGGCCGAAGAGAAGCCATGGTCATGATCATACCAAAAATTGTCCATCATTACACTACGGTCAAAGATGACTTTCAACACAATATAAGCATGAGGATGATAACAATGATTTAAAGAATCAATCAAATGAGATAAAGGATAAATATTAAACATTTATACTACCATTTATCCAGAGTTCAATAATATCCAAATGTTATCAATTACTTAATAATCTCATAATCTAATATCATTAATATTATAACAATATTCTAATCATTTCTTAAACTTATAAACAATTTATTTTAATTGTTTACACTTTACTAATTAATGCATTTAATCATTCTAAAATGCCAAACTCATAAGATTTCATCACCAATAACCAAAACCCTTATCAAAAATCTGCATATACCTTATATAGGATTTCCAAGCCATAAAATCCTATTTTTCAATTTTGTTACTTCACATAACATATTTAATTAATTTACTCATAACTAATCTATTTTCATGAAAAATACCAAATCAGTTCCAAAAATATTTCTTTTCTGGGATTTAGCAGAATATAGTCCCATATTGAACATATATTTTTCTCAGAATTTTTAAAATTCATTTACTATTTTTCATATGGCCAAAACCGCCGAATATTTAGACTTTTATCATAAACTGTACTTTTATCCAAAAATTCCAAAATTTACACGGTATACTTCTATTATATATATGTACTCCCAATAAAAATTTCACCAATTTTGGAGTTAACCACAAGGAGTTATAAGTGTTTACTTTTAAAATAATATTTTCCCATAAAATTCATAACTCCTAATCTATACATCCAAAAATCGCCATTTTTGGACACAATATAGAAAACTCATCAAATTATCATTTTAAATTTTTCCAGAATTTTTGAGGGTCGGAAAAATTATGAAACTACCCCTGGAAGAAACCCGTTACTTATAACGGTTGAACGAAAATAATATTCCTTACGAATATTGAACGGAAATAATATTCCTTACGAATATTAAACGAATAGAATGAATATTGAACGATAATAATATTCATATGAATATGAAAAATAATTTCTCTTTAGAATAAAAAAAATAATAATCCTTACAACTACTGAACGAAAAATAAATTTCTTACGAATATATATAGTTTATAAAAGTGATCAAAATCTCTTGGATCCCATTAAATCTCCTAGGCCACGTTTTTATTGGAGAACAAATTAGTTACTAATTAATCATGTGCTCATGCTTCAGGTTCACCCTTGTTAAGTAATATATATATATATATATATATATATATATATATATATATATATATAATGTCACCACCATGCGAATCACATATTCATAAAAAACCGAATGAACATGATTAGCCTTTTTGAAAAATCAGTCATGGGCTCAAAAAAAAATGATTTTTAAAAAAATAATATCTCTTATGAAATAAATATTACCCCTTAACTTGAAAAGAAGAGTATTTCAACTAGTAAGGCGGGAATATTCTTGAAGAAAACTTTCACTGTTTTCTACACTCAAAGCTTTCTAAAACTCTAAAGAAATACACTCAATATTATAGAAGAAGAATTCTCTGATTCTGGTGTGTTTTTCAATTCTAAATAAGCATTCTATTTATAGGAGAATGGAAGAATACTATTTAGAAAAAAATTTCACGGACGCACAGTTGAATTAAAAATCACGGGCCAAAGTTTTTATCATACACACACACACACACACACACATCACTTTCACTCTACACCCATCACTTTCATCCACCACTTTGCACTCACACACACATCATATATATATATATATATATATATATATATATACACACACACACACACACACACACACACACATTACATACTTATATATATAATATACATTACCTTATATTCACGCCAACCTTCCTCCTCCTCATTTCCCATATCAGATTTTCAAGACATATGGGCCCCACATGTGGCCTCCACATGTGAGCCCCGCCTTTATTATAAAATAATTTTCTACCGATTATTTTGAAAATTGGGTAAATGGGGGTCCATAAAATATGCCAAAAATTACCACAAATTATTCATAAAAATCTCCTCAATATTTTTAACAACATTTTTATTTTTGAATTTTTGAATTTTGACTTTTTGACCAAAAAGTCAACCCCAGAAAATTTTGTGTTTATAGTTTATTCTTACTAATTTCATCGTTTCGAATTCAAATATCACGTCCGTGTCTCTAAATTCAACTTTGAACTCAAATTTGATTTTTTAATAACATTTATTCACTATTATTATAACTCGCAATATTAACAACCAGTTCGTTCCCAGGAAAGAGGGGGCTTTCCAATAAAGATTTCTCCTATTGGCGCCGCATTAGGTGACCAAACCTCTCCTCGATGTAACTTCTAGACATTGTTAATTATGCAAATAATAATATGAATAATTGTATCGTCTCAATTATTGATTTAATAATATAAAATATTGTGACAATAATTGAATAAAACTGAGTGACTTCTCACGTAAGCATCAATAATCAATACCGTGTGCTACTATGCAACCACGCGTATTTTACCACCGATTATTTTAGGAAAACTTGCTTACTTTGAAAAATTTTCAAATATCACCCTTAACTTTAACCCTTTATCAATTTAACCAGTTACTAAATAAAATAATAATTATAAAAAAATTGAATAATTTTATTTCATAAAATTCGGGGTCTCACAGTTTATATCTTCCGCATTAGTTATAGAAATGATATATCGTAACGTACTAGGTCTGAGGTAAAAGGTACCCGGATTTGGGGACGCTACAACGTGGAACAACCATTTGGCTACATTTTCAAAGGAGAAGAAGATAAAGTTTTGAAATTAAAGAAGGCGTTATACGAATTGAAGCAAGCGCCAAGAGCTTGGAATAGTCGAATTGATAAATATTTCCAAGACAATGATTTCAAAAGATTCCGTTTGAACATGTCGTTTATTCGAAGGTCGGAAAGAATTTTGATATTGTATTTGTGTTCTTTTATTGGTGATTTGATTTTAACCGGAAGTAATCCAAGCATATTTGAAGAATTTAAGAGGGATATGGCACATGAATTCGACTACTTGTGTCATGAAGTGAAGCAAAGCAAAGAAGGAATTTTTATTTCTCAAGAAGAATATGCTAAAGACCTTCTTAAGAAATTTAAATTCTTGATTGTAAGTCGGTAAGCACACCCATTGAATGTGGTATTAAATTGTCAAAGCATGAAGAAGGAGATACAGTGGATCCAACATTTTTCAAGAGTCTTGTTGGAAGTTTGCGATATTTAACATCCACAAGGCTAGATATTGTATATGGAGTTAGCCTTGTTAGTCGTTACATGAAAACCCCCACCATGACTCATTTGAAGGTTGCTAAACGAATTCTCCATTACATCAAAGGTACTCTTGATTTTGTCTTATTGTATTCAATTTCAAATAATTTCAAGCTTGAGGGATATTGTGATAGCACTTGGGCCGGTGATGTTGATGATAGAAAGAGTACAACTGAATTTGTTTTCTTTATGGGGAATTCAGCATTTACATGGTCCTCAAAGAAGTAACCTATTGTGACCCTCTCTACTTGTGAAGCGGAATATGTTGCTGCTACATCTTGTGTTTGTCAAGCCATTTGGCTTCGAAATCTTTTAAGAGATCTTAATTTGCAACAAGAGAATCTAATAAAGATTTATATCAATAACAAGTCGGCAATTGCATTGGCTAAGAATCCGGTGTTTCATGACTGAAGCAAACACATTAATATGAGGTATCATTTTCTAAGAGAATGTGTTGCAAAGATAGAAGTTGAACTTGTATTTGTGAAGACTCAAGACCAAATTGCTGATATTTTTACGAAGTCACTCAAAGACGAATTATTTTGTAAATTGCGGAGCTCACTTGTTGTGACAAGTTTAAGAGGGGGTGTTGAAATAAACTTGTCCCAAAATAATTAAGTATTTTAGTATATTTATGTTTTAATTAATATTTATGTACTTGTTGGTTCATGTATTTGAAGGTTCATGAAGCTAATTGAAAAGGTGTCTAGGAAGTTATTTTTCCTTTAGTGTTTATTCATGTATTTGAGTTTATACATGTATTGAGATTCCTATAAATACATATGTACTCAACTCATTTGAAGCAAGCAAAAAATATAAGATTTCTTTTGTGATAACATCTTCTCCATTTTCTCTAGTGTGTGTGAGATTTTTATTTCCAACATTAACTAATTATAGTTATATTCTCTAATACTCCCCCTCAAGAGAAATGGAGGTAATCGGAGCTTGAACTTGAACTTGAGAAAATAGCCATACGACTGTAAAACCAGTGAAATAATAACGCCTCGAAGAATGGAGAACACGAACAATTTCCATGAGAGATAAAATAAACAAAACATGCATGATAAGTACCACAGATAACCAATAAGACCTGAGCGTGTTTGGTTTCTTGCACACTTGCAACAAATAGGGACTTTCTTGTACTTCTTGTATTAAACTTCCATTGTGACAACCCAAAAATTTAGAGGATCTTGAATGATTAAAATAAAGGTTAAAGAATAAAACCTAGATAGGAAATAGAGAATTAATTAAAAAAATTAAGGAACCTATATGATTTGATTTGAATTTTTAAGCAATGTAAAGAAGTTAAATGTGAATGATAGAAATTTTGAAAAGTAAGAAAGTGATTATGTATGTGAAATTTTTTTATTAAGAAAATAAATTTTAAATGAAGATATATTAAAAGGTTAAAGAAAATATTTATATGTATAGATACATATATACTTAAGGATGTGATATTTATATTTTAGCCAAGATGAATGATTAATTAAATTAATCATACAAGAATAAATGGAAAACTTAATTATAGAAGCTTGTGAAAATTATGCTTTGAAGGGTAATTTAATAGAACCCAAAAATATTAAATTGGGAGAAGTCAATGATGGTGGGCCCCACTAGGGTGTGATAATTGGTGATGATGGTTAGGAAATTTCCTAGAACTGGGAAAATAACTATTTTGCCCAAAAGAAAATTGTTAATGACTTTTGTGCCCTAGAAAGGAAATTGCTAGGAAGTTTCTTAGTAATTGGGAAGTGACTATTTTGCCCCAAGAGAAATTTGTTAATGACCATGGCGTCTTTGAAGAAAATTTCTAGGAAATTTCCTAATTATAGTTAGATGACAATTTTGTCCTTACAAAAATTGCTTATGACCAATGTATCCTATAAGGAAATTTCTAGTCAATTTCCTTCAGATGACTTAAAGACCATCTGCCCTTCCCTAGTAATGGTTAAAGACCATTTTGCCCTTGGTCTTGAATTCCTACAAATTAGAAGTCTTAGTTCATTTGGGAAGAGATAAGCTAGGTATTATGGTGGTAATTAATTTAAGCCTACCTAATAATCAAGCATGAGAAATTTAATTAATTAAAGTCCAAAAAGGGATTAAGAATATGGCAAACCGAATTAGGAGGTTTTAATAAGGCACTGAATTAAAGTCTAGCTTAATAAATGAATTTAGTAATTATTTATCAATGATGATAAATACATTATGCCTTATAAGGGGCATGTATGAGATTAAATATAAATATATATTATAAATATGTATATATATTTATTTATTAAATAAAGAGATTAAAAAGAAGAGCTATATAACATAATATTATATATTAGGAATGTGAATTAAATAACCTAATTAAGGGTTATAATACTTGAGAATTTTAGTATTTAAAATATATATACTAGCCTAAGAGATTAATTTTATTATCTCAATTTATTATTATTTTGAACCTAATTAAAGAAATTTAATTGGGTTATATAATTAAATCTATGTAAGAAATTATTTAAAATCCAAGATGAGTGGATTAGGAACCCTAATTAAATAGGAACAATTACATTTTATAGTACATGTAAAAACATAATTACAAGAAAAGTACACTCATATAATATTTATATAACTAATACACTTTCATATTTATTTACATATTATAGTGTAATTAGGATTCCTTAATTTAGGGAATTAGGATTCCTTAATTTAGGTTCTTCTCTCTCTCCTCGTCTAGAATAATTATATTAATTATTCTCCCCCCTTCTTCTTCTGGATTCAACGTATTCATGCTTGTTAATGCCCTCCTCCTCCGCCGTACTCTACTTCCCTTCTCCTCCGCCCTTCTCCTCCATCGCCCTCCTCCATCGCCCTCCTCCGCCCCTCCTCCACTGTATAAATTAGGCCCTTCTCCTCTGCCCTCCTCCACCATTAACGTCATCCTCCACCATTAACCTAGACAATCCCAACTTGTTAATGTCATCCTCCACATCCACACCATTAACACCATCCTCCACATCCACACTTGCGATTTTTTCATAGTACAGTTGCTGCGATTTTTTTATAGTACAGTTGGTAGCCAAACATTCATACCAAGATAACCAATTCAGTATTATTAGGTTTCTAATTTATTTTTTAAAAATCTATTATAGATTTTTTTTATTTAAGAGTGCAGTTGGTAGCTAACACTTTATACAAATATAACTAATTCAGTTTTACTGGGTTACCAATTAATTAAAAAAAATATATTGTAGATTTTTTTTTATAATGCAGTTGGTAGCCAAATGTTAATACAAAGTAACCAATTCAGTTTTATTGGGTTACCAATTCATTATAAAAAATCTATTATAGATTTTTTATCATAGTGCAGTTCTATTGGTTACCCACAAAAACTAAAATAGTTACCTTTGTATAAATATTTGGATACCAACTGCACTAAAATTTATCTTTTTCTCCTTTTAATTTCTGGACTAAATCAACCTTCATAATAATGACAGCTGTGGTCGGCGTCCATGGTGTTGAAGCGGCGGCGTCCATGATGAAGTGGAGGAAGATGACCGACATCCATGGTGAAGCGGAGGAAGATGACCGGCGTCCATGGTGAAGCGGAGGAAGATGGCCGGCGTCCATGGTGTTGAAGCGGCGGCGAAGGGGAGGAGGAAGATGACTGGCGAAGGGGAGGAAGAAGATAACGTTGCCAAACTTTGAATATTTGAATTTTAATTATTATTTTGAATTTGAATTTGTTTTGTTTATTAGATCCAAGATATTTGAATTTGAATTATTAATTATGATAGTAGTTATTTCTCCTTGATTTTAGGTTTCCTTATTATTATGAATTGAATCCTATATTAATTCTCTAAATTAAGGAATCCTAATTGCACTAATATTGTAAATAAATATAGAAAGTGTATTAATTATGTAAATATTTTATGAGTGCACTAATAATGTAATTACTTTCTAAATGTTGTATACTTATGTAAAGGACCCAATTAAATAAGTAGGGTAAGATAAAATTAAGGTATTGGACAATGCTAATTTTACATGACCCAAGCAAATTAATTGGAGAGCCTAAAAGAATTAAATTGGAGCCAAAGGTTTGGCCCAAATTAAAATGTAATTTCTAGAGGATAAATTACACAAATTAGCAATTAAAAGAAAAATCAAAAATTGGGCAATATTGGGGGAAAGTACCCGGCCACTATAAGGAGTTTGAGCACATGTGTTTTGTTTTGTTTTTCAAAGATTTTGTTCAACAAATCTTACTTAACTCCATGCCATGTGTCTCCACCTTATTTAGCCATTTTTATTTTACTAGATTTGTAAGTAAAGTGGGATTTCATTGGGAGATTTCAAGGGATATAGTATAGGTATATAATTTTTATATGTATACAATTTACTATCTATATATAGCCTTCCTTCCATTTACTTAGAAAATTTTTACTTCTCATTTCTCCTAAAAAGCTAAAGAACAAAAAGAAAAGAAATAGAAAGGGAGAGAGAGAATAGGGTGGTCGGGTACTACACAAGAGGAGGAAGGGAAGAAAAAATTTCATTTAGCTTCATCATCTATGGTGGAAGGAGAAGAAGATGAGTTACAAAGAACTAGGTAAAAATCTAATAACTCTAGCTTAGTTATGTATTTTAATTTGATTATTTTATAAAATAAGGAAATTGTCTTCTTAAACTCCAAAAATCTTGATCTACATGTTTTCTAGCGTTTTATGTATGGATCTAACCATTTTGAGTGTCAAAAGTTTGATCAAAAGCAAGAAAATGAAAACTATGTTCCTATATAAGGGCCAAAAAACTCTAACTTTCTACTACTTTAAAAGGTTATAATTTAAGATCTACACATCCTATTTGCGATCCGTCAAAGAGGAGTGCTAGATGTGTAAGTTAACTAGTCAACCCAAGTGGTAGCAATTAAAAATGATGATTTTTCAAGTCTTGGCAGCTGTTTATGTCAAAACTATCTAGCAAAAACAAAAAAGCATGAAAAGGGCAGTTTCTGGCATGTTTTTACAGGGGTATTTTTGTGAGTTTTATGTGCTTTAAAAATTCTAAAAACTTTTGGTGTGATAGTATGATTAGTTAAATGCATCCCGTCTAAAGATGGCGATTTTTGGATGTGTAGGATGAAAGTTATGGAATTTACGAGAAATGACTACTTAAAAAGTAAAAGAGAATATAACTCTTAGTGTGTAACTCCAAAAATTGTGAAATATTTACAGGACGTACATATACATAACCAGAACATCCCTAGAAAGTTTCCGAAGTTTTGGACGAAGTTTCGATTTATTAAAAATGTTGCAATATTTGGTTGTTTTGGACTAATAAAAAATAGTAAATGAATTTTAAAAATTCCAAAAAAAAAATATATGTTCATAAAAGAACTACAATCTGTCAAATCCTAGAAAAGGAAAATCTTTGAAAATATTTTGGTATTTTTCAAGTAAATGGTTGAGTTATGTATAAATGTGTATAAAAAGTAATGTAGTGTTAAAAAGGGTAAAAAAAAGTAAGTTTTCTAACCAAAGACCCTTGATAC
Source organism: Panax ginseng (assembly GCA_020205605.1). Lineage (NCBI taxonomy): Eukaryota > Viridiplantae > Streptophyta > Magnoliopsida > Apiales > Araliaceae > Panax > Panax ginseng. Next base: position 183,708,632 of record CM035132.1, read on the forward strand.
GAAGAAATCAATTTTTTAGAGGGTATTTTGGTCATTTTTAATAAAATATTATATTTATGACATATTAGGTTTGTTAAATTAATAAATGTTATAGTAAAGGATAAACAATTAATTAAATTTTCTATAAGTATAATAAATGATTAAAATATTATTAAAAGATTAATAATATTATATTAAAATATTATTATGTAATTAATAATATTTAGATTAAAATATTATTAAATGATTAATAATATTAAATTAAAGTTAAATTAAAATATTTTTAAGTGATTAATAATATTAGAAATAAGTTTTAAGATGATGATTGAGTGATAGTAATGATAATGAGATAATGAATTATTGATATGTGGCTAAATGTTAGCTAAATTATTAATTAAGTAATAGTATTACAAGGCATGATATGTTATACTGATTGAAAGATCAATCTTATAAATAATAGGTCTTTCATAAGAGATTTAATTAGACTACTTAGCGATAATCGACAGTCAAGGCAAGTTTCCTAAATCAAACTCGAGTATTATGTTTCAAGCATGCTTGTAGATTAATCATTGTCAATTATTCCACATCTATGATTTTTTATTCTCACTTAGTGCATGTTGCATATATTTATCGGGTATGAAAGGCTGATCACCTCGATTACCATAAGGTTCAGTTAAATTTGTTCATGGTCACTGTTGACCACTTAGCATAATTATTCAGTTATTCAGTTATTGAAGTTTTGATTCATGCTCTTTCACCAGTATATTACATTGTTGAAAACTTGAAAGCTTATTCCTCTTCAATCATGTTATATCCTTCTTATATTTAAACTTGTTAGGCAAAGTAGTTGCTCACTCTTACTATATTATGATAACTTTTTCAGATTAAAACGAAGGTTCGAAGGAAGACAGAGACAAGGATAAATTTCAAGAGTAGATTGTTATGCACATTTAACTATTATTTTATTTGATGTGAATAAATTATCTAAACCTTTTTAGATTCCAAAGGTATGTATGTAAGTTAAGGTTAGAAATCTTGGGAAATAATGTAGAATTATTTGAGAATGAACAATGTATGTATGAATATTCTACAATAGTTATGGAACAGGTATGAAGAGAATGTATCGTGACGCACCGAATCCGAGGTTCAAGAGACCTAGATTTGGGGGTGCTACATCCATGAACACACTTAGAAAATTCCATTAATCCATCAAGATATGAAATGTGGGATGTATGATCAAGAGAAAACATTCGTTTATCTATTAAATGAGGTGAAGATGATGGACAAACTAAAAATGAATCTTGAAGATGTTCAAGTGAGAATGAAAATAGTCATCAGTTATAGAGAAAAATGAGGATAATAACTCAGACTTTGTTTAACGCCCCCAAATTCAGGTACCTTGAAACTCTTATTCGGTGCTTCACGATATCAAGCATCCAACATAATATAATAACAAACTTGATAAGTTATTACATCAAAGTTCTTCTAATTCCAGGTACGTAGACCTTTAAGTGCTTATTACATGATAGTTAAATATTTACAAACATATCAACTATCTATTACATAGTATTCTAGCTACTAAGTAGCTTTTCCTTTTCCTTTGTCTCTATTAGACCCTTCTTCTGGAGCCTGATTAGTTGAAAACATTTATAACAAAGCAAGAATGAGCTTTCAATTATTGAGCAAGTAATAGCATCCTTTAATATCTTAACAATAAATAAATGTTTTCTTTGAAGAATACTTTGACAGTGAAGCAAAACTGTAAGCAAATAAATCTTGAATCATTTATATTCCTGGAATATCATATCAATATTGAACAACTGAGAGGTTATAAGACCATGAACATGCTTTTTTATTGAAAAAGGTTCTATCAGAAATTTATGTGTGAACCGTCTTATCTTACGGCACGGTGGGTTGTAAGACCCCAACTTTTATGAATAAAGATGAATTTTCTATAATTATCATTTTTTGAATATTATGGAATGAATTTGATATAATATTATAGTTGTGGGTAATAGTTATAAATTTTGCAAAGTACGCAAGTTGTTATATAATATTTGATTGGTCGGAGAATATTCATTTTAACAGGGAATATTCGTACAATGACACAATCATTGGTGGACCCCACAACGGAATTATAGTTATTTTATGAAAATAACGGCAGAAGTTTTATAGTTAACTGTTGAAACACCCGGTGTTAAAAGTACAGGAATACGCGTGGTTACATAGTAGCACACGGTATTGATTATTGATCTTTACGTGAGAAGTCACTCGGTTTTGTTCAATTATTGCTTGATAAATTGTTGCATAGTATCTCACGTTAATTGATTCAATTATTATCGATATTATATATATTATTAAATCAATAATTGAGATGACGAAGTTATTAATATTATTATTTGCAATATTAACGATGTCTAGAAGTTACGCGAGGAGAGGTTTGGTCACCTAATTGCTTGCATGATAGGGAGGAATCTTTATTGAAAGCCCTCTTTTCCGGAAACGACACAGTCGATTAATAGTGTGAATTATAATAATGATGATGAAGTTTTGTTTTATTAGTATTATTAATGTAATAAAATAGAAAAACTTTTTATATAAAACATAATACTTTTATAAAGTTATTCGTTTTATTAGACTATAAATAAAATATATTATATTCTATTATGCATAGTGTTTTGCATAGTAAAATCTTTTTATATAAAATAGAATACTTTTATAAAGTTATTTGTTTTATTAGATTATAAATAGAATATATTATATTTTATTTGAAAGATTTTGTTTTATTAGAATATTTTATAATAAACCAATTTGAACCATCCGTTTAAAAGTAAATCAATCTGGACCGTTCAGGAATTAGTTACTATTCAGTCCATTCTCCTATAAATAAAACTCATTCCTTCATTATTTCTTACGAAATTTCTTGAAACTCTAGAGAGAGAAACTATAGAGAAAGAAGAAAAAGTATTCTTTACTTCACTACTCCTATATCCGGTTTGTTCTAAGGTAAGGGTATTATTTCTTTTCGTATTCATGAAGAGAGCTATTGTTATTCCATTCCTTATTATTACATTGGAATAACTTGTCATGCTGAGCACGCGCATACATGGTGAAATTCTTCATTATTCCATTCTTTATTATTACATTGGAACATCCCATGCGTGCGTTTACGCATGACCGTTCCGTTATTTATTATTCTGTTGGAATATCATGTCGGTGCGTATTACACCTGACCTGGTTCCATTAATTGTTATTCTGTTGGAATAACCTGTCTATGGGGTCTATCGCATGCATGGTGATTTCTGTGGTTATTCCATTCTTTATTATTCTATTCGAATATCCTGTCGGTACAAATTTCGCCTGACCTAGTTCCATTATTTATTATTCTATTGGAATAACCTATCTGTGCGGTCTATCGCATGCCTGGTGATTTCTTTTGTTATTCCATTCTTTATTATACTCAGTTGGTTAAAGTTTTAATTTCTATACTCCATGAAATTAGTGGAATATCCTTGATATTTGCGCTTCATCCAGTATCTTTTCATGGAAATATTCTTCTGAGCATTCTTGAATTTTACTTTACAAAGTAGTATCATGTTGACAATTTGTACGTTATTGAATTCTGGATAAATTAATTCTTGAACTTATTTTATTGAATCCTTATATCATTGTCATCATCCTCATGCTTATATTATGTTGAAAGTCATCTGTGGCCTGTTGTGCATAGATGGACTTGGTATGATTATGACCAAGGATTATTCGATATAATCATGACCGTAATGTTACAAATGATGTGGTAAAAGTCCTCATTGGCCCGTAGTGAATTGATGGACAGTTGTTGGCATGATCATGATCATTGATGAATACACGAATATCTTTGGCCCATAGCGCATGGATAATTTGTGGTTGTGATACTAATGAATATCCTAGGCCGTAGTGCTGGGATGATGTGGATTATTTATTAAGCTGAGTCCCATCGATAAAAGTGATGAAAAACCTTTTAAATCATAAAAGATAGCAGATTTTATTCTCTACTTGACTCTTTTAATGGATTGCTTATTCCGCTGCAGTTAAACTTGATGTTTGTTATATTGTATCAGTTTAACACTGTTGAAGGCTAACGATAATTTATTATGTATTATCTTAGTCATAATATTTCTTCTTGGGCTAGTTGAGCTCACCTTTTACTTTTATTGTTCTCTTGAGAAATGAGAAACGTGGCGAGGGACTAGTCGGGAGCGGGTGATGGTCCAGATAATAGCAATAATAGTCCTCACTATTCTGTTAAATAGTGTGATAATAAATATAATAAGGACTCAATTGAGTGTGGATATTATCTAGATGATAATATTTGTATTAAAACTCACAGCATATGTTTTGTCGTATTTTACACGACTGTTGTATAATTAAGTTATATTTGAATTTTGTACCATGTATTTGGCGACTCAAGATGGGTGATGTATACCTATTTTGGGGGTGTCACAGTTGGTATCAAAGCTTAGGGATATGATCCTTGGCTAAGATGTGAGACAAGAACTAGGAGGGGAGAGACGGAGAATTCCTTCACTAGTATGACCTACTTAAGTTTATTTGGTATTTAATTGGTCGGTCAGAGTATAGGGATAATATGTGATATGTTAATTAACCCTTGTTTTGTGGCAGTATTTGAAAATGACATCCGAGAATATTGAGAAAAACAATGAAGCACAGGAGACCGTTGAGTCTCCACAGATCAATAATCAGGATAATGTGCATCAGGAAGGCGACAATCCTCAGGTAAATAACAACACTGACCAGATGATGAATGATGGAATGTTCAGAGGCTTTATGCAATTCATGTAACATCAGGCAAGAACAGCTCTTGTACAAAATGCAGATGGAAACACTGGCAACTCTCGGACGATCACCGCTAAGCAGTTCAAGGAACTAGGACCACCCGTGTGACGCCCCCAAAATAGGTATACAACACCCATTCTGAGTCGCCAAAATACAAGGTATAGAAAGCAACTACAACTTTGATAATACAGATGTCGTGTAGAATACGACAATACAACTGTGAGTTTAAATACAAATATTGTCTTCTAGACAATATACACACCCAAATAAGTCCTCATTAATTATTCATACACTATTTTACAGAAATAGTGAGGACAGCTAAAACATCTTCCTAGAACCATCACTCCATACCCCGACTCGATCCTGCTATGTTCTCACCTCCTGAGAAGAAAAATGGAACAAAAAGGAAAAGGGTGAGCTCAACTAGCCGAAGAAAGAACATTATGACTAAGATAATATACAACAAATTATCGTTAGTCTTCAACAGGAAAAATCGATAAAATATAATAGACAACAAGTTTTAGATCAATAAATGCGTGAACGACAATCCATTAGAAGAGTCACGTGAGAAAGAATTCTACTTGTCTTCTAAGGTTTAAAAGTTCATCATCAATATTTTATCCTGTAACAACAATCAATATTCATCTTTGCACTACTGTGCCAAAGATATTCATTTAAATCACCAGTTGGTCATGTTCATCTCAACACTGCTCATCTTTGCACTACAGGCCAAAGATATTCATCAGTTAATCGTTCATCTTTGCACTACATGCCAAAGATATTCATTTATACCATCATTTAAGACTGAGGATGATGAAAAATATTTTTAAAGAAACGAATCCGAAAGGAAACAAAATGACAAGGATTAAGGATTAAGGATTAAGGATTAGTACTTTGTTTTACCCATGTCCAAAAATACCTCGAAAATAATCATATTGGTGTAAAATTTAAGAATGATCAAAACATGGATACAATCAAAGCTAGTATCCGAATAGATATTTTAGGCAAAAAAAAATTTTTTATTTTCTATTGAATTGTCTTAAGATATCGTGAATAGTCTTTGTATCGTGAATAAGAACCCCACACAACAAGTTCCAAATTTGATAAAAAGTTCAACAAAGATTTTGGCATAATGATATTGAAGAAAATAATATCATTTGCGAAAGAAATAACATCCTTTACCTCAAAATAACCGCATCTTACGATCAATTTCGATATAGTCTTGTGAAACTTCTTACCATATAAGCAACACTCAAAGTATACTCACAAGAATACGCTTGATAATATAGAGAGAGAAAGAGAAAAAACTTTGTTTCTGGTGTGCTTTTCAATTCTAACTTAGCCCTCTATTTATAGAAAAATGTTAGAACGCCAAAGGAGACTAAAATAATAAATTAATATTATTTATTTTTCAAATCCCACGCATGCTTTGAATATTTTGGGCAGCCATGTTGGAAGAATTTAGCAGCCCATGTGTTGTTAACACCAACCAAAAAGTGGGTCCCACCCATTAATTTAATAAAAATCATTTTATTTTCCAAAACTTCAATAATTCGTAGAAAATATCTCGGTTATCAGAAAAATTCAAAACTCGCGATTTTCCATGGGAAATTCCATTCTCTACAACTTTACAGAAGAAAGTTTTTCCAAATTCCAAACAGAAATTGACCAAAATCCATAAACAGACGATTTTACGATTATAATCAATTTTCATTCAAGAATTGTGTCCACAAACACACAAAACATGTGTTAAACATTTAATGCCACAAAATACTCTTCCTCCTCATATACTCATGTATCCCACATTCATTGTAAAATATCACCGTTAATATATTATTAAAATAATATATTTAAATGAATTATTTTATCGAAAAAAGATAAAATATTAATTTTCAACAATTGTCACATTAAAAATTTTCTCCATCTATATCCACAAAAAATAAATATTTTCTTTATCATAATAATCAATAATTAATTATTTAAAAATAATATTACGAATCACAAGATCGACAACCGGTAGCTTCCGAAAGAGGAGGCTTTCCAATAAGGATTTCTCCTTCTTGGTAGCAATTAGGTGACCAAACCTCTCCTTAGATGTAACTTTCTAGACATTGCTAATAATGTTATCTCGATAATATTATTCAAATAATATGAATTATTGATCCGATAATGGAAAATCTTGTGCGATGACAACTATTGAAACATAATAATATAAATATCAACGCAACAATTATTGAATCAATAAAATAAAATAATGAATGAGTGAATTACGTAACAATTATTGAGTAGTGCCTTCTTACGTCACGAATCAATAATTCAACAATCTTGTAATACTGTCTGCGCGTGTCTTCTTGTGCAACCACGCATATTCTCGTATTTTAACCAACGGGTATTCTAACAAAGTTAATTGTAATAACTACGCTGATTATTTATAAAAGCTCAAACTTGTCATTTTCTTCATCCGACAGTTATTTTGTTATGGGGCCCACCAATGACTGCACCGTCGTACGGAGATTCCCAACAAAAAGAATATTCCACGACCAAACGAATATTCCCCGACAATAATGAATATTTTATAACAACTTACTTATTTTGTAAACTTTGCGCATTTCACCCATAACCAAAGAATTATATCAAATTAACCCTTATTAATTTAGAATAATGAATAAAGGAAAATTCAATTTTATTTATAATAAGTTGGGGTCTTACAACCCGAGTTTTTTGGAGAGCCAAAATCACTTAAAGCGGAGACGTGGATAAAGTAGATCTGCAAGATATTTGATGTCCTGGGATGCTCCGAGGAACAAAAGGTTCCCTTTGCCACCTTCATGTTGCGTGCAGAGGTATATTACTGGTGGAAATCTGTAAAACGTACTCAACATGCCGCACTAAAGATGACTTGGGAGAAGTTCCAAGAATTGTTCAACAACAAGTTCTTTCCCGAAAGTATTCGTCACATGAAAGAGGTAGAGTTCATCAAGCTGGAGCAAAACAACATGACCGTGTCGCAAAGATGGGGTAAGTTTGCCGAGTTGTCCCGGTTTAAATCCCCATTTGGTTGATAATGAGGAGAGAATGATCACGAATGTTTCTAAGAGGTTTGAAACCCGAGATACGTCAATATCTTATCTCTCATAAACTTTGTTTATATTCAGATGTTGTTAATAGGGCTCAGTTATTGGAGCGCAATAATGAGTCAACGTTAATCGAACCAAAAGAGAGCAGCAGACAAAATGATAATACTAATGATACTTGATCATCGAGCGGTGACAATAAGCGTGGAGGAATCAACATGCGTAAATGGTAACCACTTGGTGGTAATCATGGCCAAAACAATAAGAATGGACATTTCAAGAAGAGGAGATTCAACAATGATGGAAAGACGTCAGCACCAACACCCGTTGTTAAGGAATGAGAATGACCACCTATCATATGCTTCAAATGCGGAGGGAGGACACATCACCCAAATCTAGCGATGCCAGTCAAAATATGTTATAATTATGGAAGAGAAGGTCACTTAGCCCGATTTTGTCGTTCACCAAAGACAAGTTCAAATTTAGGATGGAGGCACCAAAGGGCGTCCCGAGAAAAGTCAAAGCCGATGAATGCAGGGAGAGCGTTTTTGTGACCTCCCGGAAATCAAGGAACCCGAACGAGGTCATCACAGTAAAGCTTATCATAAACTCTAGCGAAGTATATACCTTATTTGATACCGCCTTCTACCCATTCTTTTATTTCTCTACTTATTTCAACGTTTAAATTTGACTCTAGAGAAATTGGACTTTGACTTATCTGTTGAAACTCCGTTGGGAGAAACCTTCATTATATCCACTTTGCTTTATAAGTCTTGTTTGGTTCAAATCGGTACCCTCACATTACCTGTCGATCTTATTTCATTGAAAATACTTGCATTTGACGTAATTCTAGGGATTAATTGGTTAACTACTCATCATGCAAAAATTGATTATTTTTGTAAGGTTGTTAGCTTTCATATTCCTAACCAACCTATTATGCGAATTCAAGCAACCAAACCATTAAAATCAATCACTGTCATCTCAAGCCATAAAGCTATTCGTTTATTGAAAAACGGATGTCAAGCTTTCTTAGCTCATGTCATCGCGATTAAAACAAAAATACGCCGAGTTTTGAATGATATTTCTATTGTTAATGAATTTCTTGACGTATTCCCTGAAGAACTTCCTGGCCTACCCCCAGAGCGTGAAATTGAATTTTGTATCGACCTTGAACCCGGTACATAACCCATTTCCAAAGCCCCATATAGAATGGCTCCTATTGAACTTCAGGAGTTAAAGACCCAACTATAGGAATTGTTAGATTTTGGTTTCATTCATCCTAGTACGTCTCCTTGGGGTGCTCCTGTTCTATTCGTGAAAAAGAAAGATGGGAGTATGCGACTTTGTATTGATTATCGGGAGTTGAATCATGTCACCATCAAAAATAGGTACCCATTGCCACGTATTGATGACCTATTTGACCAGTTACAAGGAGCCAAATTCTTTTCAAAGATTGATCTTTGTTCCAGATATCACCAATTGAAGATTAGAACTGATGACATTCCAAAGAAGGCTTTCAGAACTTGGTACGGGCATTATGAATTCCTAGTCATGTCTTTTGGATTGACTAATGCTCATGCTGCTTTCATCGATATAAAGAACCGAGTATTCAAGGAATATTTGGATCACTTTGTGGTCGTCTTTATTGATGACATCCTTATTTATTCCAAAAGCCGTGAAGATCATTAACAACACTTGAGGCTAATACTCCAAAAGCTTCGTGAATATAAGCTTTATGCCAAGTTGAAGAAATGCGAGTTCTGGCTTGAGGAAGTAGCATTCCTTAGGCACGTAGTATCAAGTCATGGAATATCTATTGACCCAACAAAGATTGAAGTTATTCAAAGCTGGGAGCAACCTAAATCAGTGACCAAAGTACGTAGTTTTCTCAGCTTAGCTGGTTATTATCGGAGATTCGTAGAAGGGTTTTCTCGAATCGCTACTCCATTAACTCAGCTGACTCGGAAAGATACAAAATTCAATTGAAACGAGGAATGTGAGAAGGGTTTTCAAGAACTCAAGAGGAGACTCAATTCAGCACCTGTTCTGACAATACCATCTGGCTCAAAGGGATTTGTCATCTACAGTGATGCTTCGGGCAAAGGGTTAGGATGTGTTCTCATGCAACATGGGAAAGTCATAGCCTATGCCTCTCGACAACTCAAAGAATATGAGAGGAATTATCCCACTCATGATCTAGAGTTGGCAGCTGTTGTTTTCGCACTTAAGATTTGGAGGCATTACTTGTATGGGGAGAAAGTGGAGATCTTTACGGATCATAAAAGCCTCAAATATTTCTTCACTCAAAAGGAATTCAACATGCGAAAGTGACGTTGGCTTGAACTGTTGAAAGATTATGATCATACCATCCAATACCATCCTGAAAAAGCAAACGTGGTAGCTGACGCATTGAGTAGAAGATCATATGCGGGTACGAGTACGATATTGTCAACGCAGAGGCCCATTTTGTATGACTTGCAAAGGATGTAGATAGAGATAAAGACTCTAGGGACCCATGTGATGATGGCGAATATACGAGTAGAACCGACTTTAATCGATAAAGTTAAAGCTGCTCAAGCTACAGACTTGGAGCTGATGCATATGAGGAAGAAAGTACAAGAAGGTGCTATGTTGGAAGAAAGAATCGATGAGGAAGGAATACTTTGAGTCAACTCCAGACTTTGTGTTCCTAATGATCCTGAGTTAAAGTATAAAATCATGATGGAGGTGCACAACACACCATTTGCAATCCATCCTGGGAGTACCAAAATGTATCATGATCTCCGACATACATTTTGGTGGGGCAATATGAAGAGAGAGATAGCACAGTTTATCTCAAGGTGTTTAACTTGTCAACGATTTAAGGCAGAGCATCAAGTACCAAAAGGTCCATTGCAACCACTTGAAATTCCAGAATGGAAGTGGGAGCACATTACCATAGATTTCGTTACTGGTCTTCCCAAGGTTTCTCAAGGCATAGATGCAATTTGGGTCATTGTTGATAGATTGACCAAGTCTGCTCATTTCTTACCAATACAAGAAACTTATACACTTGAATGTCTTGCTCGTATGTACATAAACGAGATTGTAAGATTGTATGGTATGCCAGTATCCATAGTTTCTGATCGAGACCCAAGATTCACTTCACGATTTTGGGTTAGTTTACAAAAAAGCTATGGGCATGGATTTATGATTTAGTTCGGCATATCATCCTCAGACGGATGAACAATCAGAGAGGACTATTCAAACTCATGAAGATTTATTAAGATTATGTGTCCTTGACTTCAAGGGAAGTTGGGATAAGTTCTTACCATTGGTGGAGTTTTCTTACAACAACAGTTACCAAACAAGTATTGGCATGGCTCCATTCGAGGTGTTGTATGAAAGAAAGTGTCGTTCTCCAGTATGCTGGGATGAGGTAGGTGAAGCAACGTTGTTGGGACCGGAGTTGGTACGTATGACTACGGAAAAGATTCAAACGATCCGACAAAGTATAAAAACCTCACAAGACCGACAAAAGAGTTATGCTAATCTTCATCGAAAGGACGTGGAATTCGATATTAGAGATCATGTGTTGTTACGTGGTTCTCCATGGAAAGGAGTTACGAGATTTGAAAAGAGAGGAAAGCTCAATCCTCGATTCATTGGCCCATTTTTAATCCTCGATCGAGTAGGGACTGTAGCCTATAGACTCGCTTTACAGCCAAGTATGTCTCGTGTTCATAACGTTTTTCATATATCCATGTTACGTAAATATGTGAAAGACCCGAACCACATTATTGAGTTAGAACCAGATGAAATAGAAAAAGATTTAATATATGAAGAGGTTCCTATTCAAATCTTGGATAAGAAGGAATATATTCTACGCTCCAAGGTTATACCTCAAGTCAAAGTTTTATGGAGGAACCAAGATGTTGAGGAAATGACCTGGGAGTTAGAATCTGAAATGAAATCAAGGTATCCTTACCTCTTCGACATACCAGATACGTACCCTAATTTCGAGGGCGAAATTTCATAAGAAGGGAAGATTGTAAGATCCCAACTTTTATGAATAAAGATGAATTTTCTATAATTATAATTTTTTGAATATTATGGAATGAATTTGATATAATGTTATAGTTATAGGTAATAGTTATAAATTTTGCAAACTACACAAGTTGTTATATAATATTCGATTGGTCGGGAAATATTCGTTTTAACAGGGAATATTCGTACGACGACACAATCATTGGTGGACCCCACAACGGAATTATTGTCGAATTGAAAAAATGACAAAAATATTTTATGAAAATAACGGCGGAAGTTTTATCGTTAACTGTTGAAACACCCGGTGTTAAATGTACAGGAATACGCGTGGTTGCATAGTAGCACACGGTATTGATTATTGATGCTTACGTGAGAAGTCACTCAGTTTTTTTCAATTATTGCTTCAGTAATTGTTGAATAGTATCTCACGTTAATTGATTCAATTATTGTCGATATTTTATATATTATTAAATCAATAATTGAGACGATGAAGTTATTAATATTATTATTTGCAATATTAATAACGATGTCTAGAAGTTCTGCCAAGGAGAGGTTTGGTCATCTAATTGCGCGCCAATAGGGAGAAATCCTTATTGGAAAAACCCCTCTTTCCTGGAAATAACCTGGTCGATTAATAGTGTGAATTATAATAATGATGATGATGTTTTGTTTTATTGGTATTATTAATGTAATAAAACAGAAAAACTTTTTATATAAAACAGAATACTTTTATAAAGTTATTCGTTTTATTAGACTATAAATAGAATATATTATATTCTATTATGCATAGTGTTTTGCATAGTAAAATCTTTTTATATAAAACAAATACTTTTATAAAATTATTCATTTTATTAGACTATAAATAGAATATATTATATTTTATTATGCATAGTATTTGCATAAGGTTCTCTCATGCGTAGTGTTTTGTATAGTAAAATATTTTTATATAAAATAGAATACTTTTATAAAGTTATTCGTTTTATTAGATTATAAATAGAATATATTATATTTTATTTAAAAGATTTTATTTTATTAGAATATTTTATAGTAAACCAATCTGGACCGTCCGTTTAAAAGTAAATCAATCTGGATCGTTCAAGAATTAGTTACTATCCAGTCCATTCTCCTATAAATAGAAGCTCATTCCTTCATTATTTCTTACAATTTCTGAAACTCTAGAGAGAAAACTATAGAGAGAAAGAAGAAAAGTATTCTACTTCACTACTCCTATATCCAGTTTGTTTTAAGGTAAGGGTATTATTTCTTTCGTATTCATGATGAGAGCTATTGTTATTCCATTCCTTATTATTACATTGGAATAACTTTTATACTATCTGATCACCGCATACATGGTGAAATTCTTCTGTTATTCCATTCTTTATTATTCTATTGGAACATCCTGTCTGTGCGTTTAAGCATGACCTGGTTCCGTTATTTATTATTCTATTAGAATATTCTGTCGGTGCGTATTATGCCTGACTTGGTTCCATTAAATGTTATTCTGTTGGAATAACCTGTCTGTGCGGTCTATCGCATGCATGGTGATTTCTGTTGTTATTCCATTCTTTATTATTCTATTCGAATATCCCGTCGGTGCGAATTTTGCCTGACCTAGTTCCGTTATTTATTATTATGTTAGAATAACCTGTCTGTGCGGTCTATCGCATGCCTGGTGATTTCTTTTGTTATTTCATTCTTTATTATACTCAATTGGTTAAAGTTTTGACTTCTATACTCCATGAAATTAGTGGAATATCCTTGATATTTGCGTTTCATCTAGTATCTTTTCATGAAAATATTCTTCTGAGCATTCTTGAATTTTACTCTACAAAGCAGTATCATGTTGACAATTTGGACGTTATTAAATTCTGGATAAATTAATTCTTGAACTTGTTTTATTGAATTCTTATATCATTGTCATCATCCTCATGCTTATATTATGTTGAAAGTCATCTGTGGCCTGTTGTGCATAGATGGACTTGGTATGATTATGACCAAGGATTATTTAGTATAATCATGACCGTAATGTTACAAATGATGTGGTAAAAGTCCTCATTGGCCCGTAGTGCATTGATGGACAGTTGTTGGCATGATCATGACCATTGATGAATACACGAATATCCTTAGCCCGTAGTGCATGGATAATTTGTGATTGTGATACTAATGAATATCCTTGGCCGTAGTGAATGGATGATGTGGATTATTTATTAAGATGAGTCCCAGCGATAAAAGTGATGAAAAACCTTTTAAATCATAAAAGATAGTAGATTTTATTCTTTACTTGACTCTTTTAATGGATTGCTTGTTCATTACTGCAGTTAAACTTGATGTTTGTTATATTGTATCGGTTTAACATCATTGAAGGCTAACGATAATTTATTCTATATTATCTTAGTCATAATATTTCTTACTGGGCTAGTTGAGCTCACCCTTTTACTTTTATTGTTCTCTTCAGGAAATGAGAACGTAGCAGGAACTAGTCGGAGAACGGAGTGATGATCCAGATAATAGCATTAGTAGTCCTCACTATTCTGTTAAATAGTGTGATAATAAATGTAACGAGGACTCAATTGAGTGTGGATATTGTTTAGATGACAATATTTGAATTAAAACTCATATCATATGTTTTGTCGTATTTTACACGACTGTTGTATAATTAAGTTGTATTTGAATTTTGTACCATGTATTTGACGACTCAAGATGGGTGATGTATACCTATTTTGGGGGCGTCACATGGGTGATCGGCCTTTTTTGCTCTGTATTGATCATCAATACTATCTTATCCAGAATAATTTTTATGTTCAACGTCACCACTCCCAGAGTGTAATAAAAATATCCCATTTCAGGGTTTGTTCATTCTCAGACTGGAATCCAAATTATAACAATATAGTTGGATTGCTTAAATCATGGCACAATAATATTTCAAGACTTATTATAAAGAAATTGAAATATTTTACATATGTGTCTGGCCAGAACAAATGGCTCAGACTTCCTTGCAATTCGTTCATGCATATTGAATTTCATTTGATATACATGAAAATACATAACCCAATCTTTTGAAGCTGATTGGAATAAAAAGGTTATTTAAACTTGTATTATTCATAAATAATGAGAGACAGTTCAGAATTTAGAGAACGTGTCCATATATGAATAATCCTAGAATACTTGCTCAATAAAAAGTAAGATTTAAATACTTGACTCATTCGTAGACTATTGACACAATTCAGCTTAACTTGTTCTCACAAAGCCTACACAATTATATTCGCATTCGCAAGCATATTAGTCCAATATTCAAGTCACATAGCTTGTATGTTCACATATCATATAATCACATTGATTATATTTTTAGTTTGGGTTTTTACTTTTGAGATACTTATATACATTTTTCAAATACATCATCGATGTTCTCACCATAACCATTTTCTTCTTTAATAAAGTTTAACATAATCTCAGTTCATGAATCTCATACAATTTTAATTCATATTCCTTTTGTATTTTACTATATTAATATTTCATAATTTCCTTCATAACTTAAGTATTCCAAGTGAATCCATAAGATATTTCATGACTTGACCATGATTGTGTATCATAGGAATAGAATAATAGTTTTCAATTTACTTTGCAACTCATAGTAACCAACTACTCACTCAACCTTATTACATTCCTAAGTTATGCCAAAACAGTCCTCTTGTAGCATTAGCAACCCTTTAAGGTACTAACAGTTTTAACATGGCTTAGTAGTTCCGTTTTGTTATACCAATGCATCAATTATTCTTGTGTTCTTCTATGATGTCAAAACAGCCCTTTGAGACTTAAACAGTTCCAACTTGGTTTAATACATCCAATATTAGATGTCCATTCATGCTAGCTTCTATTTCAAAGCTTACTAACTTACTTATACAATTCTTAAGTCCATTCAAGATTTATTTTCATACAATCTAATGTGTTAAAGCTAACATGTATTAACATTCAACCAAACACTACCCTTCATGTTTCATCTTTTTAAAAAAAATTAACCTTTTCATTTGTTAATTAGAAATTTTAAATCCAAACCTTATGGATAGATCTTCAATCTAATCCTAGAGTTAAAGTAACTAGTCCAAAACTTTTATAACAATCACTTGTTATCAACTGCTGCTACCCATAGGAAGCAACCCCCATCCCTTGCCCATTATTTCATGTCAATATATTCATCTATAATAGTATGCCAATAGCTGGGCATTTAGAGAAACATAAGTGCAATGACTGAAAGCTCAGGAAAAGCTCCCAGCTCATGCCACTCATGCTCACCGCTGCTGCCGAGGCAGCAACCCTGTCCCCCCTTAGTTCCAAAATATAGACATGACAATATAGTTAGTTAATGGGTCAAATCATAAATAAATGACATTCTAGTATAAATAAATATAAATAATAATTTATAAATATGTTTCAATATTTAAACGACATTCATAGAATTATACTATGGTGTATTTTGGATTCCAACATTTCTATTAGCAGTTTAATAATAATTTTGAAAATTTATTTAAATATAGAAGGTTATTAATAATTTCAATTTAAAAATTTATTAGTATAGTTTTTTAGCATTTTATTATTTATATTAATAATTTTTATATCATATTATTACTTAATTAATTTAATTGTGATGGTCACAATTTTATTTTTCAAAAGTTTTGTTTAAAAGTCAAAACATCTTAAAATGGTTAATATGGTTAATATGATTTTGAACCATAACCATAGAATTCTAACCCACACAACCCATATTAAAAATGGTTAATATGGTTTTAGTTCTTAAATGGAACCATAACCATATTTTGAAAATCAAAACCAACCCATAACCATATTTTGTCAGACCTAGTTAATAGTAAAATTTTATACTCAATTTAGTCAATTAAACAAAATATAAATTATATTTCTTAATTTATGTGCATAACTTTAAAACGTTAATTAAAAAGAGACTCAAGAGAGTAAATAATTGGGAATTGTTAAATTCACAACACTTTTTGTTATTTTCACAATAAAAGTGTCGTTGTAGATGTATAGCGACGATGAAAAGCGTCACTATAGGATTTATAACGATACTTTTATTGTAGAAATAATATTTTTTATTGTAGATTTAATAATTTCTTAAATAATTTTGTCCCACCGATGGAGTAAGTAAACGTCAATTATTTTAATTAGTTTTGATCAATTAGTCAAGCATTTATTGTATTTGTTATTTAATGCGTTCACCGCACCGCAAGAACTAAAAGGAAAAATAAACAAATTTTTGTAAGTCAATAAAAGCCCGATTTTAAATAGTCATAGAAAGGCTACAAGTATTAAAATTGAAAATCTCATTAAATTAGTGTTTACTTTTTATTATTATTTTTTTAGTGTTTACTTTTTATTACTCCCTCCGTCCCTAATTATTTGACCTTTTAAAATTTTTTATTTGTGTTTAATTATTTAACGTTTGTTCAAATCTAGGAGAATTAATGAGAATTTTTTTCAAAATTACCCCTCATTACTTGCCTATTTTTTTGATACTTTAAACTCTTCCTATCTCCTTATTCTAACAAAACTCTCCTTATCCTAACAAAAGATTTAAGGGTATTATGAACAATTGAATACTATATTTAATAATTTATAATAATTATCTTAATTCTTGTATCTATTTTTAAAACGTCAAATAATAAAGGACGGAAAGAATATTAAACGTCACATTAATTATTTGTCTCAACGGTGACAGATTGGCCGACAAAACCCATGTGGATAGGCAACTAAGTATTCAATTATTTCTACATTTTGTCAATTATGCTGCGGATATATTGCTAGAAAACTTAAGCAAACTCAATTTCTTGAGACCCCTACCCTACTTACTAGAGTTTTGTCCGATATCATAAGCTATATGAATATAGATTATTTATCTTTGATAACATGTTTTATCGTGTTAAAATGACTAAACTTTTTTATGGTGGTCAACTATCGTAGTTGGCAATATATGCCTACATGATCATATTATATTATTATTTTAAATATTTTAAATAAATATGTTTTATCGTGTTAAACAACTAAACTTATTTATGGTGGTCAACTATCGTAGTTGGTAACATGTCTCCTCCTCTTTAGCCTTTTGCTGGTCAGTTTATATTATTGATCCACATCTCTGCCTTATCATCTACTTCTACCATCTGTTGTTCTTATCTCATCAATTACATCTCAATTAAATCTTTATTTGTTTCCCAAATTACACGCATTAAAAAAAACCATGTGCAGTATTTCTGATATTCCAATTGTGGGAGCTGCTGTGAATCATATTTCGGAAGCCACGGTTGGAGCTGTGTCTCGTGGAATTGGTTATATCCTTTTTTACAAGGATAATGTTGATAAGCTGAATTCCGAAATCGAAGGCCTTAATACTAAGGAGCAGGAGATCGAAAGACAAGTTGAAGGAGCTAAAAATAATGCAAAAACAATCAAGGAACATGTGTCTAAGTGGCAGGCTGACGTGAAAGTAATCAATGACGAAGTAGCAGAGGTTTTGGAAAAGTATGAAGGCCGAACATCCTGGAAGTTCTTTCATGTGCTGCGGTGTCCCAATCCCTTCCGCCGTTTTCAACTTGGTAGGTGGGCTGCAAAGAAGACCACCACGGTAAGTGAATTCTCTGATCTCGAGAAAAAGCAACTTACTGGTGAAATTTCATATTTTCCACCGAAAGAGTATAGCCCAATATCTAGTACTGAATACCAGAATTTTGGATCTAGAGAAGTTGCTTACGAGAAGATTTTGGAGGCACTGAATTACAAAGAAGATGGGTTTCCCGTGGTTGGTGTCTACGGATTTGGAGGTGTGGGGAAGACCAGGATGATGGAGGAAGCTTCCAAAGAAGTCAAGGCGAAGGGGATTTTCAAAACAATTGCTCGAGCAAACGTCGGTCAGGAGGTGGACATAGGGAAGATACAAGATCAGCTGGCGACCTATTTAAACATAACTGAGAAAAGTGAGGACAGAACTTCTCAACTGAAGGCTAGATTGAGCAAAGGGGATATGATCCTTGTCATATTAGATGATGTCTGGAGTGAGATTCCTTTCAAAGAAATAGGAATTCCTTTTGGGGATGCTAGTATCAAGGACTGTAAGATCCTCCTTACCTCTCGATTGCGAGATGTGTGCATTGATAACAACTGTAAGGATCCTGTTGAGATTGAAGCCTTGACTAAAGATGAAGCGTGGGATATGTTCACCAAGACTGTTGATATTTCTACTATTGAGTTTGTAGGTGACTCTTTGGCAAGGCAGGTGTGCAATAAATGTGCACGTTTGCCACTCATCATTGCTGCGGTTGGAAAAGCACTCCACAAGAAGCCTAAAGTTTTATGGGAGGATGCACATCATCAACTCATGAATAGCGAGCCAGAAAAAATTCAGGGAATACCTCCAGATGTGTATGCTTGTTTGAGGTTGAGTTTCAATATACTAGACAAAGACGCATACTTGTGCCTTTTGCTATGTTCATTGGTTGGTGAAGATGAGGAGATTCAGATCGAATTTTTGTTCAGACTTGTAACTGGGTCGGGATTGCTTAAAAGTTGGAATACGTTGGAAGATGCAAGAAATAGAGTAAATGCGATGGTCTTTCAGCTCAAATCTTCTTCTTTGTTGCTTGAAGGTCGATATTATGATAGTGTTAAACTGCATGATATCATCAGAGATGTTGCAAGATCTATAATTCATGACAAAGAATCAGAATACGAATTCATGTCTGAAAGTAATTGTCACTCATTGTGGCACAAGGCAGATATTTTAAGTTCTCGGAAGCTAATCAATCTTGATTTCAAGAGTGACAGTGTCTACTTTCCTGATGATCTGGTGTGCCCAGACCTTCACACCTTGTACCTCAAGTGCAGTAATCTTACAGGTGTACAGCTTCCAGATAGCATTTTTGAGTCATTTCCGAAACTCAAATATTTATTGCTCCGCATTAAATCTCTTTATGCAATGCCATCGTCTATTCAAAACTTGGATAGACTCCGGAGTCTAACCATACACAGATGCAAAGTGAATGACATTTCTCACATCATTCAGTTAAAAAATCTTGAGATGCTTAGCCTTCAGAAATCTTGTTTTGGAGGCTTGCTGCTAGATTTACAACAATTGAGACGTCTTCGAATGTTAGATTTGCGGCGGTGTACTGAAATTATGGGAGTTGTGTTGTCAGGTTTAGTGTGCCTTGAAGAATTGTATCTTCCAAAATATTGCAATATTTTGGATGAAGAAACCAAGAGAAAGACCCCCTTATCTTCTGTGCCAAGCAAATTGACAAGTTTGGAAATTTTTTTTGAAGATGTCAAATCTTGTCCAGATGAAAATTTTTGCAAAAATTTATGTAGATATAAAATATGTGTGGGTGGTGATATGAATTTTTGGAAACATGATTCAGCAATAAAATCAGTGTACTTGTGCAATGGTTGTATCGACAGTGGGGTAAAAACCCTGGTGGAGAGAGGTGATTGTGTAATATTGGAAAGAGTGACGGGTTTACAGAAATGTTTCAGTCAAGGAGGAGGAGCCTTTACGGACTTGAAAAAGCTAAGCATAATTAAATGCATGGGCGAGGAGTATCTATTCAGAATTCACGGACAGCCTCATCAACGTGTGGGGTCTTTTTCTAAATTAAGTGTATTACAAATTTCAAGTTCGGGATTCAAATATCTCTTCTGCACTTCCATCGCAAGATGTCTCCAACAACTGGAAGAGCTCGAAATTTATAATTGTGAGATGATGGAAGAGATTGTAAGGAATGAAGGCCAAATTAACGAGATCATATACTTTCCCAAATTAAGTGAGCTGCGTCTTATTTCACTACCGATGTTTAAAAGCTTATGTGGAAAGGTATGCTTCGTTTATTTTTTTTCAATTCTTTTATTAAGTGTCGCTATATGTATAGCGACGATAAAAACCGTTGCTATATCAAAAAGTCATTTGAAAATATCATTTTCCATCATATATTCTATTATTTAAAAACAGTGAAAATATTATTTGAAATTAACTATAATTATAAATAATCTTTAAATATTATTGAAATGACAAAAAAAGAAAACAAGAGGCAATTAAGTACTTAAATAAGAAAAGTATAAATTAAAATTAATAATAAGTATATAAACTCATATATCCTCATTTATTAGTAAAAACGATAATATTAAAATAGAAAGGAAAAAGTGAACAATGTCCACATCTTTAAATAAAATATTCAACATTTGTAACACATTGATTATTTAATTATTGAATAGATCAATATCTCAAATAAATTTGAAAAGTCATAATAGTTTTATATATATTTTGGAACATATAGGGAATACAAGATTAAAATATACGAAATTTGTAACCTAGTGATTTGTAATTTATGTGTATATATATAGCACTTAAAAAATACGAATCAATGAGTGAAATAAGTAAATAATAATAAATAAAATAAAATAAAAAATTCCTACTTCTATATATGTGGAGGGTAGAATGTGGATATGAATAAATTTTGAGAATAATGATATTTTCACGTGATCTCTCTCACGTGAATTAAAATATATGTTATAATATTTTGGAAGAGCCATGTATAAATTAGAATTAATCTTTAAATATTATTGAAATTGAAAAAGAGAAAACATGAGGCAAGTACTTAAAAGATAAGAAAAGCATAGTTGTCAGAATTTTGGCTATTATTTAATTTTAAAATTTATTTTTAGTCTACATTAATATTTACTTGACTACTTTTATATACAATCAAGCTATATATTAGGATTGATTGTCCAATAAATTGTGTTTTATATGTTAAAATATATATTATAATATTTTGTATTTTATTTCACGTAACATACGATACAATTCACAATACAATATATAGAAACATAATATATATGAAGATTTTTCATACACAATACAATTTACAATTTGACAACTATGAAGAAAAGTATAAATTCAAAATAATAATTAGTATATAAATTTTATATGTGCATTCACCGCAGTGAGAGAATTGATAGTTGATAATTTTGTTGATATAAATTAAATAGAAATTGATATTTTCACAACACTTTGATATTTTCACATGAAAAATGTCGCTATAGATGTATAGCGACAATTTTCATGTGAAAATATAATTTTTTGTTACGGATTTATCAGTTTTCATTAAATATCCTCTTTAGTGAGAAGGCATGCTTCTATATCTGTCATACTGGATCTAAAATTTGATGGTATTATAATAGTATCTCCAACAGTAGTAACAAAAAACTCTTTAAATTGAAGTTTGTTGACCTACGTGACAATTTGAAGAGCATTATTTGCTACTTTAATATTTTGTGCCTCATCAGTCTTCTCAATTCAATTAATGCAGTATTTGACTTAAAATGAGTTGCACATCAAACCCATCAAGCAAAATAAATGTTTTTTTGATTCTCCCAAAATAAAATAAATATTTTAAAGAGGCAAGATCAACTTACTAGTTCTGGAAAAGAGAGACTGAGGTTGCAGATTTGATGACTAAGATTGTGGATGTTGTTAGAGATAATTTTTCTGACGTGACTCACCTAGCTATTTAAGTATCTCAAAGTGGTTGAATAGACGTTGAAGAGATGTAAGAAATTATTTGTTGATAGTCTATTAATTTGTTGCAGGTTGTATTCCCTGCCTTGGAGAGACTTCATGTACGTGATCTGGATAATATAACAAAGATTTGGGAAGAGTATGGCCACCTAGAGGAATCCTTTTGTCAATTAAAGTTCCTCGAGGTTGGAGGTTGTCACAAATTGAAGAATGTGATTCCATATGCCATGCGCCAGAGGCTACAAAATCTGGATATGCTAGAGATTTACGAGTGTGAGTCGTTGATCTCTGAAGTTCAAGGCCCCAATGGTACAGAAATCGCAGAGCCAATAGTAGTTTTGCCAAAATTGAAAAAACTGAATCTACGCTGGTTGTCTGAATTGATGGAAACAGGGTTGAACTCGAGTGATATTATTCTTTATCCCGACCTCACTACTCTATTCATTAAGGGATGCAAAGAATTGAGAAATGTGTTCCTACCTTCAGTTGCCAGCCATCTTGAGCTCCTTGAAGAACTCCAAATAACATCTTGTGAGATGATGAATGAGATGATTGCTTCTGTTGGAAAAGACAACAATATTGAGTTCTCTATGCTAAAGACGTTAGAACTCAAAGAGCTACCGATGATGAATAGCTTTAAGGGTTATGAAATAGTAGAACCCGATCTCGACCAACAAAAATCCTCTCAAGTCCGCAAGGTACATTAAAGTATTTTATTTTTGTTTTTAATTTTTTATTATGCTCTGTCTGCTCACTAAAAGGACAAAATGAAGAACTTGTGGATGTTTGCTTATTATATAATATAACTAGCTAGCCTTTTACCCATGCAAGACGCATATTTAGTGGGTACCGTGAAATTAATATAGTTTCAATTTTATGTCATACTTATTATACAACCGCTTAATATTAAACTATGATAAATCCGTATATCAATTAATTTTTATTTTATTATGTGTGCATATTTAATAATCATAATATGTACTAGTAACCGACTCCGACAGTACTCTATGTAATAATTTTTACAAGAGAAATTTTTTCCACTGCAAGATGTCTCCAGCAACTTGAAGTAAGGAATGAAGGCCAAATTAAGATGATGAAAGTAAGGAATGAAGGCCAAATTAACCAAATCATATACTTTCCCAAATTGAGAGATCTGCGTCTCTCTCCCTCACACACACACATTTATACATGCCTTCAAATTCGGATGAATAATACACCCTCTAAATAAAAATCTTATATCCCTTCAATCATACTCTTTTGCTAATTATATTTTTCAAATAATAATTTTTTCATGAAGTACACTCGGAGGATGTTATTTTACAATTAAAAAAAACAAATCTTGATAATAGTAATAAAGAAAAATCAAAAAAAAATTAGTTAATTGTTTTTTTTGAATATATACATAAAAACACTTGGGGATAATATCTTAAAATAAAAAATATCACACATGCATAATTTTTTATATTAAAAACTCAAATAATAATACTCATAAAAAACCAAAACAAAAAAAAATCAGCAAACTTTTTTGCCCTACAAGGAGTATAAACCACATTACTTTTCTTCCTTTCAAAATTGTAGTAAAATTAAAATTTAATTGTCAAAATAAATATTTAAAAAACTCTCAAGGTAAATTCAGCATATGACCTGGCATGGACCCAAAAATCGTAGAAAAAACTTTCACTGATATTTATTAAAGCTGAAAAACATCCACATACCCAATTCACTCTAATCACATCAATTCTACTAATAAGTTAGTTATAAATTCCTCATAATTACATCATTAATACCCAAACGTACGTGTATTAAATTAGAATAGGGTAGTGTAATACATGCAGGGTACTAATTGTAAATTAAAAATGAGATGATGTGTTGTGAATTGGATTGATTTTGCAGGTTGCATTCCCAAGCTTGGAGATTTTGGAGTTAAATGGTCTGAAAATTAATTTGGAACAGATATATCTTGGCAGAGATGATTCCACTTCCAAATTAAGAAGCGTCAATATTGTAGGGAGTGATAGGCCAACACCTCAACTGATCATTCCACCAAACTGGTTACTCGCATCAAGAGATTTAGAATCTTTGGTTGTGCGCAACTGTTACTTTCACGAGGGGGACTTATTTAGCCTTCTGGGAAAAAATAATCCTTATGGAACTATTAGCTTTGGAAGATTACAGGAGGTAGAAGTTAATTCGTGTGGGCTGTCGACTATTTTCACATGCTCCGTTGCTAAAGGTCTCCAAGAACTCGACAGATTAGAAGTAAGATCATGTGGGTCAGTTGAAGAAATTGTTACCGATGATGAATGGCGGCGTAATGATGAATTAGTTGTGGAGGAGATTTCATTCCCTAAATTGAGGACAGTTAAACTTGAGGATTTACCAAACCTCAAAAGTTTCTGTCCCAGTGCAAACTGTTGTTTTAAAATGCCATCATTAGAGTTTGTTTTTATAACGAGATGCCCCCAGCTGCTGAGTTTCACTCCTGGGCAAATAAGCACACCTGAGGTATTTGTATGGATTTCAAATCCAAGCCTCGATACTTGTAAGCGTACTACGGACATCAATAGCTGCCTACATTAAATCAGGAACACAGCAAGGTACGTACGTCATTATTATAAAGTTGTTCTAAGGTTTATAATTATTGTCACCAAAAATGAATAGCATCATATTATTACATTGATGGATCATTTACAAGCATTGCATTACAATGCAATGATGACGTGTTTGATCAAATTCATTTAAAACCCCAAATTTGCTGAGCATTATATTCATAATAAAATGCTTCATACCTCGAGGAGGCTAGCTAGGTAAAAAGAATCCTAGCTAGTCATGTGGAAATCAAAATTTTTTAATTTTGTTTATATAATTAATTAGTTATATTTTTTCCTTTTGAAATTTTAAGATGCATTTTGACTTGGTAGGTGTGACAATTCGAGAATTTGGACAATTTAATAAAATCTTAAAAGATTGAATAAAGGTTAAATAATAGACCTAGACAGAAAATAAGTATATGGATTTGACATTTTTGTGAAGGATTTTTAAGGATTTTAAATTTTTTGGGGAGAATTATTAAGGTTAAGTGTATAAGTGTATATGTTCTGTGTATATGGTCATACATGTGTACAGTTTGTGGTTAAGGGTCAAAGGTTGATCAGATAAATTATATGAGTGACAAACCCTAATTTTATATTAAGAATATCGACGTTCAGTCAGAAAACTCTAACGATTGATAAGAAACCCTAATTAATACCGGCTCTAGAAACCCTAATTACAGTACCGGGAATCCGAAATCCTAATTCAGATTATCAAAACCTTAATTTAGAGATCAAAAGTTAAGCATAAAGGCTTAAGTGCTATTGATTATAAATCTAATTAGGGAAAACCTAACAAATTAGTTAGAAAACCATAATTGTTCAGTTAGAAACCCTAGTGTACAATTAGGGGAAACCTAATTGTTAGTTTAACAATTTTAATGTTAATTAGAAAACCTTGATCCTAATTAACAAGCTTTAAGGTGATTAGGAAACCTTAATATAATTAAGAAATCCTAATTATAATTTAGAAAGCTTAATTTTTCCATTTTAAAACCCTAATTGGAAATCCTAGAATTAATTTGCAAAATCGTAGGGTCAAACCCTAAGGGTTAGGTCAAATGACTTGAATGCCATTAAATTTACAAATCAATTGTCTAAAATACCTTTTTTGCATTTCTTTATTATGTTGAGTGCAAATCTTGCTATGATAGTTGGTAAACCACTCTAGATATCCCACATGTGCTCTCTCAACAAATCAGCCAACATTATCAGCCAAAATCATTTCATCCACAGTACAAGAGATATATTAAGGAGAGAGAAAATTCATTATCAAAGCTTATTTGGTCACAAACACCCAACCAACTCTCTCAACCTCTAAGCCACAAAATTCTTAAGTGGACCAATCCATAATCAAGCCCTTAGAACACCAAGAACAGATTATGATGATCATATTCAAGATCAAAGCTTAAAAAGGTATACAACTCTAATCTTTAAAAATCATGTGATTTGATGTTAATGATGTTGTTTATTGTTTAGAACAATGTTAGAGGGTGTTATTTAGTTATCTGGGTTATTATATTGTGGATCCATAACATCTAGATGCAAGAAAATGAGTTTTTCAAAGTCTGACAACCATATGTCAGGGCTCATAGATACTTGTGTGTTAATGATTTGTTGTGTTTTAAATTATAGACTTGTAATATGCCATGTGGACTGTAATCTAGAACTAGAATCATGGTCATACCATGTCTAGATTACAAGTTATTAAGGGTCAAATTCAGTTGACCGACCATGAAAACTGAATTTCTGGACAACCCAGAAACCCAGAAAAGTCTGATATAGATAGTGATTTTCATGGCCTTTGATCTTGATGATGCTAAGTAGTTAGGTTATGTTGTTGGAATAGACTTGTAGACTGACATATGGACTATCGATCCATGCCTCTAGAACACTTAGATGCTTAACAGAATCAAAGTTGTGGGTGGTCAAACAGGGGGTTGACCACCAGCCTTAAGAACATTTTTGGAAAACCCAGAAAGTTCAAGAACACATTCCTAACAGGTACTTTGACTAGCTCAAATCTTGAGTTTGTGATGTTGTTAGGTTGATCTGATGATGTATTGTTGTTCCTTGACATCAATACTACAAGTGTTAACTATTAAAACACATTAAACAAGCTTGGAAAGCTAAGATTCAAAGTTGCAACGTAGGTACCTTGGTTGTTCTTCATTTCTGGGTAACCTAGAAAATGAAGAACAGGCCTGACAAGGATTTTGATGGCCAATAACTTTCTGTTATGTGATAGAATTGCTATGAAACCAGTTGGTGATTGTAGTATTACATTAGTACTACAATCCAAACAAAATTACAAGCCCAAAATTCTTATGATCAAGAATCTACATGTGGTCAAACTAGCTAACTTGTTAACTGACATAAAGGCTCAAGAACACCTATAGCGACAGTTTTGTCGCTATAGGCACCCTTTAGTGACACTTTTAATATAAATTAATTATTTTATTAAATAATTTGAGAAAAATGGTTTTTAATTATTAAAAATTCATAATAAATTCCTAAAAATTATTTTAAAGCCTAAAAATGGGTTTTTAATAATTTAGAATATATTTCATAAATATCTTAATATTTTTGAATATTAATGGTATTTAATTTATTTAATTATAATATTAAATAAATTACTAAAAAATGATTTTAATACTTGAAAATCATTTGAAATTATATTATGGTATAAGAAAATATTTTAACTTATTTCTAACAACTTTTAATATTTTGTGATGAATTTCATTAATAAATTAATATTAATGGTAATTAATTTATTTAATAAATGTATTAAATAAATTATAGAAAAATAGAATTAATGATTTAAAATTATATAAAAATAATTTAAAGGTTATAAAAAAATATTTTAAGTTATAAAATATAACTTTTAATAGTTTTTCATGAAATACATTAATGTTTAATATTAATGGCAATTATTGGATAATGGATTTAATCTGCTTAAAAATCATATAAATATGATTTTAAGGTATTAAAATACTTTGAGATATTATAAATATATTATAATATTATGTTGAGAATTTCATTAATATTTGACATTAAATAAATATTAATGATAATTGAATTATGTGATAATTAAATCATATAAATATGATATTAATGATAAAAAAATCATGATAAATGATAATAATTACTTGAAAATTATTATGAGCCTTTAAAAATTATTTTGGCGGATTAATAAATTATCTAAGATAATTGTGTTGCGTTTAGATAGAGTCTTATGGATATTAGGCTCGATAATTATCCGACTAGGCCGTTGGGATGCCGAAATTGTGTCGGATTCAACTCAAACAGAAATAGTTTGACTTGATACCGAGTCTTAGGTAGTTGGTAGACTGATAGGGTTATCTGTTATGTGTTTAGGTTATTTTGTAAGTATATATAATATTATTATACTGTGATAATATTATTCTAATATTTAGAGATCGGTATAATCTATATTAGGTCTTCAGACGAAGCTAAATAAATTGTGTAGCAGTAGTCGATGATAAAGGCAAGTTTTCTCTAACTCAACCTTGAGTTGTTTCATTCAAGTATGCTTGTGGTTAATCATTGCTGATTATCACGTCTATGATTTGTTGAATAGCACTCTGTGCATATTGCACGTCTTCATCAAGTATGAAAGGCTGATCATCACCTTCATTACCATTTTGTTCAGTTATAGTTATTCATGTTCATTATTCGTTCAGCTATGAAAATTTGTTTATGCCAGTTCACAATTATATTGTAGAACTTTAGCCAACGTATTGTTCAATTCTTTCCATCATGATATATCCTTAATTTATTGAACTTATACTTGTTGGGCAAACTTGTTGCTCACCCTTGCTATATCATGATAAATATTACAGATTAGTATGAATGCGTCGGATACAGGAAAGGTTAAAGACAGTTCCAGCATTGGTTGATAATACAGATAAAGGTTGTAACAATTTTGTATGATAATAACATTATATGTTAGATAGAATATTAAATTCAGTAATAAGTGAAGGTTCTCGACCTTGGGGATAGTGTGTAAAGTTTAATGTATAAACAATTTATATTTATATCTTCCACAATAGTTATAGAATAAATATACCAGATTTGTGGTGTTTGATACCGGACTTGGGGATATTACAGTAGGAGAGAGAGAAATCGGTTTTTGGGTTAATATATTAGACGGAGTGGCCACTGGGGTTGAGTTGGGGTGCAGAGGAAATTTATTTATTTCACGTTTTGGATTCCACACGAGATTCGTCTTTTCTTCTCTATATATTTTCTATGGTTTGTAGGTTTTTTAGGGCTGCTTATTTGATATATTATTTTAATTTTGTATTATGTATCGGTAACATTCGAACCCTTCAATTGTAGAATTATTGGCGGACATGAAAGAAGAGCTGAAGCAGAATCTTGTAGACTAGGGAAAATATATAATTACTGTGGTTAGTATTTATTTGTTGCGGTGTTTTTGGTTAGTATTTGAGATAAAAATTTCTAACTTTTTTCTTTGTTTGATTTGCAAATTTATGTAATTTCGATACATGATTTACAAATTTATGTAATCATATTATATTATTATTGAACTGTGCCTATATTCTGTCTAGAAATTTCATCTCATATCTGCATCTTCTAATTCTTGATTCCCTAGAATAAATTTAGTTATCTACATCTTTTTTGAAATAATTTTTTTTCCAAATTATGTTCCTAGTAACGAAAAATTGATTAACTATATAGTAAAATTAGTAAATATTTCATATTTTTTAAAATTGCTTAATTTTTGATCAAGCGGAAAGCTCTTTCAGTTGTCTACATCCTTTGTGAAATAGCATGTTTCCAAAATTTGTCCCTAAATATGGTTTACTCATTCATTTTTAAATCGGGTTTGCTATATTACAAGAATTCAATCAATGTCTTTTGCACTCTTATCATACGTTTAGATCGAAGGAATTGAATAATGAAGGGAATGGAATAAGGAAAGGAATGGAATAATTTTTTTATATTCCATGTACATGTTTGGTTGATGTTAAGAATACATCCAAGAATAAAATAAATAATTAGAAAATGACGTAAATATCCCCCAAATGTTCAAATTTAACTTGAATTCAATTTATATTTAAAATTTGACTCATAATTTTGTAGAATTTTTTTTATAATTCTATCTTTCTTCCTTTTTCTACTTATATTTTTTCATATAATTTTTTTTTCTTACTTATAATTTATTTATTTTATAATTTTTTATTTCTCTAGTTAACTTTATTTTAATTTATGAAAACTAAAGATAAATAGTGTAAAATAAAATACAAGCAACAAAACTAAATGAACTAATATAGCACCCCACTCAATAATATAAAGTCATGATAAATCCAATAATATAATGAATAACTTCATTCAATAACCAACAACTTAATAACATATCTACACAACTAGTAATGCATCCCATCAATAAATCCTTGATAAAATCTCAATATATCATCATTCAATAACCATCATCACTCAATAACCATCAATAAATCATAGACAAGATTAAACATCTCAACGGCAAGATTTTCTCTAAAGTTTCTCCACACATGGGATGTCTCAACTGTATTGATATGTAGTCTTCATCAACTCTAGTTTTCTCATTGTTGACTTCTTTCTCCTCATCTTCGAACGGATCAATAGTCATTTCTTTCCTTATAAAGTTGTGCATTGGGCAACACGAAACAATTATTCTATTTTGTGTTCGAATAGGATAAAATGAAAGACTTCTAAGAATTCCCCATCTTTTCTTCAAAAGGCCAAAACAACGCTCTATGACATTTCTAGCCGAGGAGTGCTTCATGTTAAACAATTCTTTAGCAGTCGCAGGTCAATGTCCATCTAACCAAACATTTAAATGATATCTTTGACCTCTAAAAGGTGCAAGAAACCCCTCTCCATTTGTATATCTAACATCAACTAGGTAGTAGCTACCTTAACCAAATAAAAAGGATGTTACAGTTAATTATATATATATATATATATATATATATATGTATGCATACATGGGGTTGTGTGTTTGTTAGTGTGTGTATGTCTATAAATATTATATTATATTAAGATATTTATTATTTCTTACCTCGATTTACTTTCAAACCATGATTACGATGCATTGCAGAATAAAGTATCCTACCATCTGCCGCGGACCCTTCCCAACCAGGTAAGACGTAGATAAATTGCATCTCAGGAGAGCAAACACCTAACACATTAGTTGTAATCTCATTTTTTCGATTTCGATATCTAAGTTTATCTTCTTCAGGGACATAAACATTTATGTATGTTCCATCCAAAGCCCCTAGACAACCCTAGTAAAAAATACTTAACATAATGATAAATATGTAATTTAAGAAAAGTTTGTTTTAGTAAGATAATAAATATCTAAGTTAAAGTAATACCTTGAAACATATCCACTTATCGTCAGTAGAGTTTTTACATATAGGTTCCGATTTCTTAAACAATTGACCTTCGAATCTTATTACAACATTTAGTACATTGTTAAAGTGTCTACTAATTATCTCACCGGATCAACGAAATTGTAACATTATGACTCAATTTTCTCAGTTCAATCTCCCTCCTATTTCACCAATCCAAACGTAGCATTATAAGATCATACAATATGTATAAACAACCTTTAATTAAATGGGTCTTTGGCTTTTGCTATTATGCATGTGCGCATAGGATTGATGAAGCCAATTTGGTAGTAAAAGGTGGTTTGATTGAAATTGTTACTGACTATCCATATCCTTAACTATGGGAAACTATACAATTTACAACCCAGAAATTATGATCTATCAAAAATGGTGTCAAGGATCTACCAATTAAAAGAATAAAAATAAAGTAACTTCAGGCCAAAATTTAATAGACTAAAGTACACTTTGAACCCTAAAATTTGTTCCATTGTTGAGTTTTGCACCTCAAATTCGAAAAGATGCCTTAGTACATCCCAAACTTTATTTCATTTAAACAAAATGCACACTTTGAGTCTATAACCGGTCAAAAGTGACTAGTTATACCTGTAACACGATTTTTGAAGGGTAAAATAGGTATTATATATTTTTTAAAATAAAAACATTAAAAAAATTATAATAAACAATATTAAATAAATCCAAATACCCAAACCCCACCAACTCAGCCCCTATTAATGGATTGCCTTTAGAAAGCTAGCTTTGTTGCCTTCCTCTCGCAAGATCTTCGACCTTTTCTTTCGCTTCGACGTCGACGTCGCCATCGAGGTCTCCGATTGCATCTTATTTCTCACAGAAATTAAGAACTTTGATTTTGTGGGTCTAAAGAATAATGTAGGACCCCGTATACTAGATTTTATTTGTTTTTAGATTTTTGTTTTGTTTTCTTTTTTCCCCTGTTTGTGCATAGTTTATAGTTTGTGCAGAACTACTCTATTTATAAAACTTCAATTTGGTTTCATGCTTCTTAAAACCAATTAAATCCTTCTTTCTAGTTCTTTGGTAATTTCCACTTAATACAAATATAAGAAAAGGTCAACATACTCGTAAAGAGCCATTAAAATAGTATCAAACTCCCAAAAAAATTCAACAAAATAAAGAAAAACTCATATGAATAATTCCATAAACAATGACTTAATTTCAGTCTTTAACTTCACATTTTTGAAGAATTACTGGTTTATAATTCATAAACCAAAAAAAAAGGAAAAAAAAAAAAAGAACACAAAAACTCAACTAAAAAAAACAAAAAGAACATTTTCATAAACAATCACTAAATCCTATTTTGAACTTTACATTTTGAAGAATTTGAGGCTTATAATTTCATAACCCACCAAAAAAAATCAGCTGACAAAAACAAATACCCAAATCAAAAAAACTAAAAGAAACCTCAAATACCTGATCCAATCCATCTTTTAGTGTTTGAGCAACAAATGTGGGGATCTCATCCATAAACTCATCATCCTTTCCAGAATTCAAAATCCTAGTAAACCCATCCATATCCGAATTGGGTTCATCCTTGAACTTCTTATACCAGTGTGAGTCCATGTACAAATTAGAGTTCACACATACGACCTAAAGAATTGAATGACAAGTAGAAAAGTCGGAAATAAAGAAGCAAGATCTGAGAGAATCTTTCACGTGTCCTGAGGCAGAAGTACGTGGAGGCGACTCATTTTGGGAATTGATTGAGGGATTGGATTGGTGGCTAGAAGGGCAGGACGATCTGGGCATTACTCTGCTGACTAAGGGTTGGTAAATTTGGAATTTCCCCGAGGACATGTGCCTAGCACATGACCACTCTCCAAAAAATCCTATAAATACCCCTTCCACTCCATTGGGAAGGGGACCTCTCTTCAGACACAAGACTTGAATTTTTGGAAGATCGAAGGACCTGAACATTCTCTCTCAACACTCATGAAGACTCTTGGAATCCCAATAACCTTAACAAGGTTTCCGGATTCTAGGAGTGGAAGGACTCAAGAAGAAGGCTCTCTGAATCCTTGCTACCCTAACAAGGTTCTCGGATTTTAAGAGTTCTTCCACGTGTCGTTGGAGTAATCACTCACCTGTTCTTCTCCCCTCTTCAATCAATCAATCAATTTCGTATTCTTCGTGGATTTCTCTCCTCCTCAGCCAACACGAAACCCTAACCCTAGCAAGGTATGATTTTCTTTCCCATATTTCTTTGGCGACTCTGCTGGGGAGGTGTAGAATTCGTGAAGGGTATGCCCACAACTCGAAGTGGGAGAACTACAAGAAGAGCTACTTCACCAACAAATAGTATTACCTCACCAAATCCAGTTCCAAGGCAAACAACTCAAGCTTTCCAAGGCGCAAATCTGGATTTTGACCAACCACTTATTGAAGACGCTTCGGAAGGGAGTTCAACATTACTATACATGAACAATCAACAACAAACCAACGCAGGAAAGCAAGTTGAGGATGCAAGCGAAGAGAAGACGAATGTTGTGCAACTGGAAATGCTTAAGGCATTAAAGGAAGCACGGGAAGGACAAGCGATGATGATGGCCATGATGCTAGAGATGCAGAGGAAGCAAGAGGAGATGGGGAACTTCCGCCAGCAGTTGATGCAGATCCCTACCTTCAAGGCCATGTTCCCAGGCAATTCGCAGGGAGAACAAGCAGTTGTGGAGGACAACAATAATGGCAGCAACAACAAAGAGAACCAGATTGTACCTCCATTGACTGAAAGTCAATCGGTTCCAGTAATCAACTTGGAGCTCCAGAACAGTGGTGACGGACCACAGCCTAGGTTGGAAGCAAGCCAACCTCGCATTTAACATCATCCCAATCGCTTTTTCCAAAGATTTTCACAAAGTGCAAATGCCAACCGTCCCAAGACATGTCCAGCGAGTGAGCCAGTAAATGCCACCAGTGCCATCTTTGCACGATGCAAGTGTACATCAACCAATATCTTCATCATAGACACCGCCAATACAGCAGTATATTACAACACCCCAGAGAGTTCATGTCACAAGCCAATACGTGACGAAGGATGATATGATCGATGTGATCAATCAACTTCGTAGGCAGACATCCTGACCCTCGGAGTTAGATTTTACTCCACCTTACCTTGCACACATTCGGAGGCAACCTTATCCGACGGGGTATATTGAGCATCTCCCGCCATTTCCAAAATACAACGGGGAGAAAGGAAATGTCAGGGAACACATTGCCAGGTTCGTAGAGTCGATGTCTCTGTGGCTAGGATATGATGAAGTAAACAACCACAACTTGTTGATGAGGGAATTTAACAAGACTTTGACGGATAGTGCCTTCAATTGATACTAAAATTATAATTTTTTAAGAAATTTTTCTATGTTCAGAAACAGGTAACCATCGTAGAGCTCATGCGATTCAAGCAGAAGCCAAACGAGGAGCTGTCAGATTACATGGATATGTTCAGGGCCCAAGCACAAAAGTGTGCAGAGCCAATTGAAGAAAAGAACTTGGTTAGCATATGCAACAATGGTGCTTTAGACGCCTTCAAGCCCCCGCCTCATTACCAAAGCTTGTGATTCAAGCTTTGCGACCCTCTCATCTTTTGCACAAGACTTGGGAGGAATCATGACATTTCTCACCAGCCATGCGATGGTTACATGGAAGGGCAAGAGGACAACAACTAAAGCTTTGGCGGATTCTCAGTCAAAACCACAAGGGGGCAAGAGGGAAAAGAATGAGAAATTTTTTGCGAAGCAGAGAAAAACATGGGGACAAGTATACCAAAATGCCAGTTCCGGAGGCTATTACATGCAGCGAGAAGGCATTCAGGAGCTTGTATGAACAATGGGTTGAGCATAGAGTGGTGAAGCCTCCAAGGCCCCGGTTGGTTGTAACGGAAGAGATGAAAAGAAGATCGGATTTCTGTGTATACCACCAATACGCAGGACATTCCACTATGGACTGTTACAGTCTGCGGAGGATATACCATGAGAAGCTGGCGGCCGGGGAGATTGAACTCGGAGAAGAAACATGTAACACTATCACCCATGGTGCATTCCCGGAAGTCAAGAACCCAAATACTGGCTCTACCATCGAAAAACTCTGAACTACAGATGAATTAAAAATCCACCCAAGATGGTGGTCCACCAAAAATGGTGGTTTAAGTCCTCAGGAGTATCCCTTGCCAAGTAATTGGATGACCAAGGTTGGAGGCACAAGAATTGACGAATTAAAAAATATATATATAAAAAAAATCCACCAAAGATGGTGGTCCACTCTAAATGGTGGTCAAGTCCTCGTAGATCGCACTTTGCTAAAAAAAAAATTGACGACTCCAAGTGTGACGAGGCACCCGATTTCAAGTTCTCGTAGACCGCACTTGCCAAGAAATTGGACAACCCAAGTGACGAGGCACTCGATTTCAAGTCCTCATAGATTGCACTTGCCAAGAAATTGGACGACCCAAGTGACGAGGCACCCGAGTGTTACACTTTATCATTAAAAGTGAATGAGGCACCTGACTATAAGTCCTCAGACCCGAAAAGTTATACTTTCAACTTTAAAAGTAATCGAGGCACCTGACTATAAGTCCTCGAACCAGACAAGTTATACTTTCAACTTCAAAAGTAATCGAGGATTTATTATTTGAAACGTTATGCTTTTCGTTAAAAGAAATTTTATTATCAATAAATTGTCAAACTTCCACTTATGCTTGAATATTTTTTCTAATCTTTTAAAAAAAAGAGAAAAAAAAGTATAGATTCAAGTGTTAGTTTGCATAAAAAACATATTTTTTCTTGAAAAGATTCATGTTTGCTGTTTTATGAGACCTATTGTTGTCTTGGAGTCTTAATTCGAACAACTTAAGATTCAATGTTAAATATTGAGTTTTAAAGAATCGTTCAAATTAAGGGCAATCAATAAGGATAAAAGAAACTACAATTTGATAAATGAAATATATGTACATGAATTTTCTCATACAGGAAATGGAAAAAATTATGAAAGCTCATGATCTAAAGACCATGACATGTCGAACTAAAGAGAGGGGAATAGCTAAAGCCTTCAAGTCGACAATGGTGTGGTACTATGAGCCTTCTTATTGGAGGCTATCGAGCCTTCAAAGTCTTGGGTAGCTGACTCAATTTTCTAAAAGCTTGGTCTTCAATTTATCTATGGCATCTTGAAGCTCCTAAAGTTTACATAAAGTAAGTCATTCTCATGGAGACGTGAAGTGACTTCCGAACGAAGTGCAACAATATGATGATTGAAAATAAAGAGATACAACCTAGCATGGAAGGAAGACATGTCCAAGGAAAGCTAGGAGATACCTAGATACCCTTGAAGAGCTCCTCTGGGGCTTGCCCTTCTAGGGTTTGCTCATCTAGAGGTTCACTCTCCTAGGACTTTCGTTTTCAAGGCTTGCAAAACATCAAACTTCAAGAAGTGAAAACTTCAACACTTAAAAATATTTTGCGCGATCATCTCACCAAAGGCGTGACTCACGCGCAGGGGGAAAATGCTTACTGGTAGATGACATAGACATCCTCCAGAGTAAAGGTGCATTCCCCCCAAGTAGTGACGAATATGCATGTGGAGGAGCACCACGGTTCTGTTGAATACGAGTGTCCCTGCATAGCTGGATGCAACGAAAAATGTCAGCTTTTTTCTTTATTACATCCACATAATCAACATTCTCAAATATCTCGTTGATCCAATGCTGCCATTCCTGAAGGTGGCTAGATGAATTAGGCAAAATGTGAAGGAGGAGACCATTAGGTTGGTTCCCCTAGGGGTTAACCCGTAGGGTTTAGCCACCTAAGGAGCTCTCCCCTCTTACATTTAACTTCTCCTTACTCGTTGAATCAACTGATTGGAATAAATGCTACTTCACCGAAATATCCGAGCCAAGGACCTTGTTAAGGTGAAATGGCTCGGAATAAATTCTTCCTCCTTGCGGTGTTGTCCTTCCTTTGAGAATATCCGAGCCAAGATCCTTGCATGTTAAGGTGAAATGGCTCGGAATAGATGCCTCCTCCTTGTGGTGTTGCTTTCTCTTTGAGAATATCCGAGCCAAGATCCTTGTTAAGGTGAAATGGCCCGGAACAGATGCTTCCTTGTTACGATATTGTCTTTTCTTTGAGACTATCTAAGCCAAGATTTTTGTTAAGGTGAAATGGCCTGGAATAGATGTTTCCTCGTTGCGGTGTTGTGGTTTGAAAAAGAAATACTACAGTTACCTGAAAAGAGAAGTCGATGAAGCAATCACAAAGAATTAACCAAACGAAAAATCGACACGACTAGAGGTACCTAATTTCATTTTTTTTATCAAATAAGTATCTGATAGTTGTTCTCTAGTATTAAAGATTCATGAACAAGTCCCGATATTTAGTTACTATGGTTGAAGAACATTGCATTCATCCCTGATTCACATGGTACATATGCATATTCTGAGATGAGATTATGCAGGTCTCCACATACTTCATCTCATTGTAATCTTAATCACAACAAAGGAGTGAAAGTAAGCGTATGTTATAACAAGACAGAAGGTGAAGATGAAAAGAAAAATAGTAATGTGAGACATGCAATGCAATGCAAAAAAAAATAAAAAAATAAAAAAAAAATTGTAATGAAAATACACACAAAATAAATAAATAAATAATAAGACATTAAATAAAATATGAATTTAGTAAAAAAGTGCTAGTTACTAAAGTACAGAATATAAACTGCAACTGAATTAAGTTAAAATCATTACGCGTGCACAATAGAATGAAGAAAAAAGGAGTGGAGTAGTTTATTAGAATGGGGTACTGAATTAGAATCTGTTTGAGCAGAGAGGTCGTCTTTGACCGTACACAATTTCCAAACAACTGTGTTGTGCTAGTTTGCATTTTGAAGAGCCAAACATACAGTACGAAAACACACGCTGACCATTAAAGGATGCTACTAAGTAAAAAAAAAAAAAAAATACGAATATGAATCCGAAGAATCAATGATGTGAGCCAAAGAAAAATGGGTATGATGTCAAAAAAATAAAAAAATAAAAAAAATAAAAATAAAAATTAATAATAATAATACTTGTAAAATAAAAATTAATATATCGTGGGAGAGCTCTCCTAAGGGGTCTCCTCTCCAAGATTTTTTTTGTTTTCAGGACTTGTAAGATCGAGTTCCACACATTGTTTAGAAATTTGAAACAAGACTCAAAGACTCGAAGAAATTTGCACGATCGTCACTCCGAAGGTGTGACTCACGTGCAGGGGGCAAATGTGAGTCCATGTACAAATTAGGGTTCACACATACGACCTAAAGAATTGAATGACAAGCAGAAAAGCCGAAAATAAAGAAGCAAGAACTGAGAGAATCTTTCACGTGTCCCGAGGCAGAAGACACGTGGAGGCGACTTATTTTGGGAATTGATTGAGGGATTAGATTGGTGGCTAAAAGGGCAGGACGATCTGGGCATTACTTTGATGACTAAGGGTAAATTTAGAATTTCCCCGAGGACATGTGACTAGCACATGACCACTCTCCAAAAAATCCTATAAATACCCCTTCCACTCCATTGGGAAAGGGACCTCTCTTCAGACACATGACTTGGACTCTTGGAAGATCGAAGGACCTGAGCATTCTCTCTCAACACTCACGAAGACTCTTGGAATCCCAATAACCCTAACAAGGTTTCCGGATTCTAGGAGTGGAAGGACTCAAGAAGAAGGCTATCTGAATCCTTGCTACCCTAACAAGGTTCTCGGATTTTAAGAGTTCTGCCACGTGTCGTTGGAGTAATCGCTCACCTGTTCTTCTCCCCTCTTCAATCAATCAATCAATTCCGTATTCTTCGTGGATTTCTCTTCTCCTCAGCCAACACGAAACCCTAACCCTAGCAAGGTACGATTTCCTTGCCCACAACCAGTAATACATAACCTTACTCTCCTCATTGAAGAATGTTAGACCCTCTCTCTCCTCATTCCTTTCCTTATTTCTTCTGATCTTTATCACTTCCTTCTTCCTGATTTATTGTCCTCATCGCAACTAGTCATGGTTGAAATTTCGATGCTCGCCAGAGACGCAAAGGGCACGAAGAAGAGAAAGAGGGTTTGAGTTTGAGAAAGGGGCGGGTGGTCGAAGGCTTGAAGTGGCTGTTGGTTGGGGGCTGGAGGTGGTGGTGGGTGACAGGTGGGCGCCGAAGATGAGAGTGAGAGAGGAGAGACTAATTGAAGAGAGTGAGAGAATATGAGAGGTGCCTGAATCAGATGAATCGATTAGGTTTTATAAGATAGTTCTGACGGAATGTTCGTCGTACATAAGCCCCACAGAATTAGGTTATCCTCGAACAAAAGTCCCTCGAAAATAACCATAGTTTCGTCGAACTTAAGTTTTGCGCTGGCGGGAAACTTGGCGCTAGATGAGGCTTTATAATTCCGACGAATTTTCCTCGAAAATAAACTATTTCTGACGAAATTATGTTCGACAGATTATTTTTTCAAAAATAACTTATTGTCAACTGAATACTGTCCGTCGAACCTAATTCCGTCGGAATTAAGCCGTTTTCTTGTAGTGTTATTATATTTTTTAAAAAAATATATAATACATATTTTACCCTTCAAAAATCTTTTTACAAGCATAACCAGTCACTTTTGACCGGTTAAAAACTCAAAGTGTACGTTTTGTTTAGATGAAATGAAGTTTGGGGTGTACCGAGGCATCTTTTTGAATTTGAGGTGCAAAACTCAATAATAGTATAAAGTTTGGGATTCAAAGTGTACTTTAGTCAATTTAGAATTAACAAACTCGGTAAAAATAGAGAGAGAGTAGTGATCATTTTAATAACATGCGATCAAATTACATAACATGATCACTGATCATATACAGACATAGTGGGACTCTAATCTAGATAAAGAATGTACCTCAGACCTTTCTTAACAAAAACAATGGAAAAATGTTAGTCTGAGAGTAATTTTCTGGAAGTGGTTGTACCAAATCTTCTTGCAAGTATGATCCGAGATGGTGACTAAACCTCAGTAAAAGATAAATTGTACGAATCTGTCCCTAGCCGACTTTGTAATTAGCCTTTGCTTCCGGAGAAACCATCAGCCACTATCCAGGAGTTCTTAAAGCCAAGACTTGTCAGTACTCTTGCAACTATCTTGGCTGAATCTGAGTAGCTGGACATTGAAAAGTAAACGTACAATTCATGTTACAATAATACAGAAAAATATAGGAAAAGGCCAGCAGATAATATTTAGACACTTTGGATAAATTCTGGCATTTACAACAATATGCAAGCATAACGGAGGAAAGAACTCACGAGTCCAGTATCATAATGTTGGAGCCTTTATTGATTTTCTTGAGATACCAAATCTTCTGAGCCGCTAGTTCAGCTTCTACCTTCTTTGTATCTCTGACAAGGCCTTTTAGCTTGCTGGGTAATTCTTCCAAACTGGACATTTGAGGTAAAATAATAAAATAAAACGGACGTATAGACACGAAAGAAGAGGAAAATACAGAAAAAAACCGTTTCCCATGCATTAGGGTCAGATTTTATGCCACACCTTAATCCATCTTAAATTGTGGAACTGTAGTATTGTTTTTTTATGTCCATGGAAGTTAATTTTTTATTGTTCTTTTTTACTTTTTATGTTAACTATCCAAATGGTCCGAATATGAACTATGTTTAAAATGATGCTATATCCCATACTTGCCTGTATTTTGGGAATATCATGTAATGGCAATGAAGCAATTATTAGTGCAGCCAGATCTTAACGTAATTGCATGAATATTCTGTAATAATGTAGCTTTATAAATTGGTAAGGAGCCAAGCTAGGCAAAATATGTTGTTCACTCACGGGATTGAGATCATTTTGTTCTTAGCACTTGAGGGAAGGCGAGGAATTCCAGCCTTGTCCTTATCCTTCTCTGATCTAATATCAATCAATATGTAATTCTTTGTAGATATGAGATCAAGAGTTTGAGCAGGAGTGAGCCCGCCTACAAAGTAACATAACAGATTAATACATAAAAATTATTATTATGATTTAGCAAACTTTACTTATGTTAATGGCAAAATATAACTTATTTACTCTAATATGCTACCATTTGGGGAGACAAGGCACTTTGCTTACCTCTCTATTTAACAAAATGTTAAACAAGTTGTTTAAAAATTTAAATTAAATCAACTAAGAGCTCAAAAAAGAGCCCCCAACTGATGATATACACATCCACTGCTGCTACTATGGGCAGAAGCTATATTCCTTCTCTCAGGCCATTTTTGGTACCTCATTTAGTAATCCATTCATACCCCACCTTTTGTAACTTACAGATAGTAT
This sequence comes from Panax ginseng, assembly GCA_020205605.1. NCBI lineage: Eukaryota > Viridiplantae > Streptophyta > Magnoliopsida > Apiales > Araliaceae > Panax > Panax ginseng. The sequence goes on from CM035132.1 coordinate 183,750,473, forward strand.
ACCAACCTTTTAAAACAACCTACAAATTGTAGCAAAAATATAGTTTGTGCTACCTAAACTGTTGGCAAAACTTCTCGGTTGGCCCCTGCAGTTCAGCACAGCCTAGCGTTGGGCGCTGGCTGCTGCTGTCTACAGCGGCTAGCCTACCCAGCCCCAACTCTTGGACCCCTCTTAGCAATTGATACACCACTTTACTAGTAACCATATTCCAGCATAGTTTAGACATCGTAACAGCTTATTAACAAAACATTAGGCTTTTAAATTAAAGTTTCTCAGTTGCCTCAAAACAGTGTGCAACAATAGCTTGACATGTTACATTCAAACCTTTAGTTATAGCTTAAATTGCTTTTTGTTTCCATTTATTAAGCTTACACACTCTAACTATCATCATGTATTGCGTACATATTCAGTCCAAGCTTTAATTCCATCACATAATCAATTTTTAAGCAAAACAGTCCATTTAGGACTTTAATCGAACAGTTAGTGTGCACAGTTTTGATACACAACCTTCATAGCTATAGGTTTGCTCTTCCATCCCATTTTAGCCTCCTTATTCCTCCACACAACCTGTAATAACCAAGAATTTTTAAGTCACATTGTAAATGAATATATTAATTAAATATTAATGATATTGAAAACTTTATGACATGTAGTAATTAAGTATAAAAACAAATGAATATTATGATTATTTATCAATGATTAGATATGAGATAACCTATGTGAAACATGTATATGATTTAATAAATATGTCTTATAATGTGTATATATTTATAAAGAGAATTAAAAAGGGGAAGTTACATAATCTGATTTTTATATTGGGTATGAGAATTAAATATTTATGACATGTAGTAATCTCAATTTATTATTTATGTTAAACCTAATTATAGCAAGTCGAATTGGGTTATAAAATTAAAGGTACATAAATAATCATTTTAAATTCAAAACACTACAAGAAAAAGACTTATCAGCGACCGCATATCAGCGACCGTATCAGCGACCGAATGCGGTCGCAGATAGTAGTCGCAGATAATCTGGTCGCTGGATGTACATCAACGACCAACAATAGCGACCGATTTGTCAGCGACCGCCGTTAGCGACCAACAATACCGCATGTGCTCGCTGATATTTTCTTCTTTTTTTTAATTTTTTTCCTGTTTTATTGACTTCCCAAAAACAACCTGCTTTGTACCTGCTTTCTATCCCAACACACAGCAATATATATAAGCATCCATCCATGAAAACTACCATATGATAAACATTCATCCATGATAACTACTATATGGTAAACATCCATCGTAAACCAACACAATACAATCGTAAACATCCATATAATATAATTGTAAACCAATACAATTGTCCAAAGAATCAATCTAAAAGAGTACAAGGTTTTAAAAATCTAAAAAACAAGTCTAGCAAGGCTTTAAAAATCTAACATATATGACTGTTCTAGCTCTTCATGGATCATCCAAATTAGTACCCTGTAATTAACAAAAGAATAAAACATATATGTGACATGTGTTGATACTGCTATGACTTGAGAAAAGCTAAACAATAGAAATGTAGTGAAACATATAAGTAAGATAGTGGCAATAACAATATCGATATATATACCTGGTCGCCACCCTGATGATGTGATGCTGCTGCTGCCGCCACTGCCACTGCCTCCGCCAACTCATTAGGACTAAGAGAATGCAGATGCCCGCCTAGTATACGAAGAAGATTACGATTCTAGCAGATCGCTCTCACACAGTCAGCAGGAGTATGATAGGTTGGATGACCTGATGATTGTGTGGATGGCTTAGCAGAGTCAGCTTCAGGCCACCGATGGTTTAAGCGTCGTTTTTGCCCTTGGCCTTTAACATAGTTTTTCTTCACGACGGACGTCCTCTCCCACAATTCTTGATCAATCGACAGACGCGGGGTGCCTTCAGGATAGCGCTCGTTCATTAAGCCCTTAAAAGTATCCTGTCAGAAGGTCAACAATTAAATAGTTAAAAATAAATAAAAAAATGCTTAAAAGGGTCGTCACAATTTATAAACAACATATTAGTATAAAGTTAACTTATTACCGCTATCTGAACAACATCAGACTTTAGAGTTTGTTTGATAGGAGAATTTTATTTTTATGTATTAAGTGGGAAGCACAACAAATTCCCTTCAAATACAAACAAAACCCAACCCTAATCAGTAGACCTTAAAAGCTAAAAATGAAGAGAGAAACCCCCTTTTTAGTACACTTATTGCGAAAATAGTAAAAAAATTTCTTACACATGCATGCAGAAGCGGTGGCGTCGGCATGACCGGTGGTGGTGGTGATGGTGGCGGCGGCGGTTTTCCCCTCTTCTCCCTCTTCTCTTCTCTTCTCCCCCTTCTCCCTCTTCTTTTCTCCCTCTTTTTTTTCTTCTGTTTTGCGATCAAGAGTGACGAACTGGAACTGGTTAATTGAAATAGATCAGCGACCGCTATCAGTGACCGCATGCGGTCGCTAATTTCAAATGATGTGGAAGTATCAACGACCGAATGTGTTCGCTGATGGTGATTGGTCGCAAACAACTTAGGCGCCAACATTAACTGCCAATTTTTTTGGAGGTAAAATTGAATCAGCGACCGAGTAGCGACCAAACCCGATCGCTAATATAATCTAGCGACCAAATTCAAGGGCGGTCGCTAATTTCAGTCGCTAATAATATTATCTGCGACCGAAAGGGCGGTCGCTGTTAGAGCATTTTCTTGTAGTGAAATTGAGTGGAATGGAAAACCCTAATTAAATGATTAGGGTAACATAAAAATTGAAGTATTGGACCATGTTAGTTAGCAAGGCCGAAAAAAACTAATGGGAAAGCACAAACCATAAATTAAAAAGCCCAAAACCTAGCCCAATTATAAGGGACATTTTGGTTATTTGATTAAAAAAATTTGGCATTTAAAAATAAAGCAAAAATGAGGAAAATATGGGGGGGAGTACCCGACCATCTATGAAGAAATAAGGCACATGGGAAATTTTTATTTTGGCAAAAGAAGTTTACTAACTACCTTATGTGTCAGTCCCAAAACCTAGCCACCTTATTTCACTTGTCTTGCAAGTAGCTTTGAGAATGATTAAGTGAGAAAAGAAGGAAAAGTATTGGGAAATAATATGCATACATATTTTATATCTATGCAATTCTCCCAAACAAAACCTTAATCTCTTTCTCTTTCATCTCATTCTAACTTAACAAAGCAAATAAAAAAAAGAGAGAGAAAATGAGAGAGTAAAGGTTTTGGCAGCCATAGGAGCAAGAGAGGAGGGTGTGATCTTTCATGCATCCTAAATTTATCAACTACTTTGGAAGATTAAGAAGAAGTGATCAAAGAACAAGGTATAAAACTTAAACAAGTTGATTTCCTTTTTATTTGTTTAATTTTAATGAAATAAAGAGCTTGTGTTCTTCAACTTTAGAACTCTTGATCTACATGTGTATGAGTGTTTCACATGTGGATCTAGTTATTTTTAAAGTTAAAAGTTAGATCTAAAGAAATTAAAAGAAACTATGTTCAAAAGTTTAAGAAAAACCTTAATCTTGTATGCTATGTGTATTTTTATGTTAGATGTGATGCCCCCAAAATAGGTCTATACAACCTATTCTGAGTCGCCAAATACATGGTATAAAATTCAAATACAACTTCATTTATACAACTGTCGTGCAAAATACGATAACACAATAGCTGAGTTTCAATAGAAATATTATCTCGTAAACAATATCCAAACCCAAATAAAGTTCTCATTATAAATATTGTCACATTATTTTACAAAATAGTGAGGACTACTATAATAACCATCTTGGACCATTACTCCACTCTCCGACTAGTCTCAGCTACATTCTCGCCTCCTGAAAAGAACAATGGAACCAAAAGGAAAAGGGTGAGCTCAACTAGCCTAGTAAAGAATATTATCACTAAGATAATATAGAACAAATAATTCTTAGTCCTCAACGGGGAAAATATGATAGAATATAATAGACAACGAGTTTAAAATCAACAACTGCAGCGGAATAAGCAATCCATTAGAAGAGTCAAGTAAAGCGTAAAGTCTACTATCTTCTATGATTTAAAAGTTCATCATCAGTATTTTATCCCTGTAACAACAATCGATTAATATTTCACATCAACGAATTATCCATGCACTACAGGCCAAGGATATTCGTTAGTATCACCAGTGGTCATGATCATGCCAAAAAACTATCCATCTATAAACTACGGGTCAAAGAGGACTTTCATCACATCATTTGTCTGTAACATTACAGGTCATGATTATACCAATACACAATTTTTAGTCATAATCATACCAATCAACAGTTCATCTATGAACTACAGGTCAAAGATGACTTTCACCACAATATAAGCATGAGGATGATGACAATGATATAAGGAATCAATCAAGTGAGATCAAGGATAAATATTAGAGATTTATAATTCAATTTATCCAGAGTTCAAAAATGTCCAAATTGTCAACATGATAACTAATTGTGGAGTAAAATTCAAGAATGATATTCATGTATTAAAAATAATTTGGACAGAAAAGAAACCAATTTTGTCGTGAATAGTACCCCGTGAATAGTACTGTATAAATAGTTTTCATAAATAGTACCGTATGAATAGTACCCATGAATAGTAACCCGACATGAAAATATTGAAATTTAACAAGAAAGTTCATACAAATATTCCGGTGAAACTATACTAGATGAAGCACAAAACTCAAGGATATTCTACTAATTTCAGGGATTATATATAGAATAAATACTTATCAAAATTAAATAAGTGTAGATTTAGGAATATGAAACGAAATAATATTACTTACATATTATAGAGTATGGAAGAAAATAATATTTCTTACGAATATTGAACAAAAATAATATCCCTTACAAATATTGAACGAAAATAATATTCCTTACGAATATTAAACGAAAATAATTTTCCTTATGAATATTGAACAAAGATAATATCTCTTACGAATATTGAACGAAAATAATATTCCTTACGAATATTGAACGATTGAGACTAATATTCCTTACGAATACAAAAAATAATATCTCTTACGAATATGAAATAAATAATACTCCTTACCTTAGTAGGAGACTAATTCTGACTGGTATAGCGGAGATATTCTTAAGGAAAACTTGCACTATTTACTACACTCAAAGTATCATTATACTCAAAAGAAATACGCACAATATTATAGAATAAGAATTCTTTGATTCTGATGCGATTTTCATTTCTTAACTAAGCATACTATTTATAAGAGAATGGCAGAGAACTATTTGAATAAAATCACGGGTGAACAGAAGAAAAATTCACAGGCGCGAATTCGACCGAAAATCTAATTTTTACTATTCATTACTGTGCAATAAAATATTCTTATAAAATGAAAACTTTATATAAAATATAATATATTCTATTTATAATCTAAAAAACGAATAACTTTATATATAATATAAAAAGTGTTTTGTTTTATATAAAAATTTTTCTGTTTTATTACTATTATAATAATAATAAAATAAAACTGAGACAACTTTTTATCGACAATTTTGAAAAATGAGTAAGTAGGGGTCTATGTAATAAGTCAAACTTATAATAAATAGTTCATGACAACCTTTCTATTTATATCAAAGATTGAATAAATATTTACAACAAATCACTTATCCTCAATCAACACATTTTTAATCTTTCAACAATTATTCATCATTAATATTATAACTCATAATATTGACAACCAGATCATTCCCAGGAAAGAGGGGGCTTTCCGATAAGAATTTCTCCTTAATTAAATAACCTAACCCCTTTCCTCGACAAAAATTTCTAGACATTGTCAATAATGCAAATAATAATATGAATAATTGTGTCGTCTTAATTATTGATTTAATAATATAAAATATTGTGCAGATGATACTGTGAAAATAATTAAATCAATAATATGAGATATTATGCAGCAACAACTGTTGCAATAATTGAATAAAACTGAGTAACATCTTACGTAAGCATCAATAATCATAGATACTGTACAATACCGTGTGCTACTGTGCAACCACGCGTATTATTGTACTTTTATCACCGGGTATTTCAACAGTTAATGGTAAAACTTTTGTCGTTATTTTTATAAAAAAGTTATTTCTGTCGCTTTCTATATTCGACGGTCATTCCATTGTGGGGTCCACCAATAATTGTGACGTCATACGAATATTTTCCGACAAAAAAAATATTTTTGACTAAACGAATATTTTATGACAACTTGTTTGCTTTGCAAAATTTGCATATATCGCTCATAACTATAGCATTATATCAAATCACACCTTATTATTTAAAATAATAATTAGAGAAAATTAAATCTTTATTCATAAAAAGTTAGTGTCTTACATATATAAAATAATAGTAAATCATCTTAATATATATACACGAGTGTATAATACAAATACTTGAATAATTATCTCATAATTCAAAATCTACTCTATCTTAATCCTAATGTAACAATAAGATAAAATTACAATTATCTAGAATTAACTAATTATAGTTATATTCTCTAATACAAATTTTCTTTTTGCCAGTTCTTATGGATTTCAAATTACACCATTAGGCATATAGCCTTCGTTCATCACTTTGTGATCATACACACATGGTATATATTCCATACTTATTTCTTATACATTCTCAAATATACTCATTTTAGTTCAATCATAACATGATACAAATCATTGGTCATTATACACTTCAAATATCATCTTACGTTATGTTGTGAAATTTCTAGGAATCAAATCCCATCATTCCATCATAGTTCAAAAATAGAAAATATGATTTTCTATGTTACTTTGAGAATTTTTATGAATCTTTGTAATAAGCTTTTGACTTCAATGTTTGACCAAGATTTTAGACCATACATCATACTATTTAATTCCATAGTGAGTCAACTAAAACACACTCTCTTAAGGCTTCTTAAGATAGTGCATAAAAATAGGTATTTTATATTTCCACTCTACTACCAACTGCAGCAGAAGTAAATTTTTAGGCCACTTTGATGATACTTTTGGACTTTATGAGTTAGCCTATTTGATCTATTATTTGTGCAAGCATTTAGATCGTATATCATAGTATTTTTCCATGAGTTTGGTTTCTTAAATTCAATTATGGAAGTTAACTAAAATTGCGCACAAACTAGGGTGTTTACCCATTTTCACTCTACTATCTACACTACTCTTTTCACTTTACGATTTTCAGAGTCACTCTAATATTTTTCACTCTACGATTTTCAGAGCCAATTTACTATTTTCACTCTACGATTTTCAGAGCCACTCTACTATTTTCATTCTACTATTTTCATATGATTTTCAGAGTCACTACTATTTTCACTCTATAATTTTCAGACACTACTATTTTCACTCTATAATCACTACTACAAAACAGTAAATAGACAACGCGAAAAAAACGTTGTGGTTTTAGTCAGGAAAACGTCGTGGTTAAGGGTGTCATCTATTTTACACCCTTACACGTTTTTAAAACGTTGTAGTTAAGCACAATACACAACGTTTTTTAAGAAAAAAACGTTGTCGATTTGTTTTTCAAAAATTAGCAGATGCTTAAAACGTTGTAGAAGGTATGATTCCACAACGTTTTTTGGATAAAAATGTTGTTTAGTATATCAGACAACGTGTAGGCACATTTACAAAACGTTTTTAAAATGTTGTAGATTAAAAAAAAAGAAAAAAAATGTAGTGATTCACCTACATTACCAATGCAGATGAATTTGATTACATCCACAAAATAAATCAAACTATCCGTAAAATTAAGCTACTACCTAAGCATGCATAAAATTATAGTGTGACTTGGCGGGGTTGGCTCCATGTGGCCACCGAACCTACTGCCTTGCCTTGGTCCCATAGCATGAGGGTCTTCATGGGATGGAGTTGTTGGCCTGCCAAGTTCCCATTCACCATGGGCAAAATGACATTTATCACCAAACTGCTTGTGCAACTGGTAGAAGCATAATATCTCTGCTTGTGCAACTGCTAGCTGCATTTGTAACTGAGATACTTGATTCTGCAAGTAGGAGATTGCCCCAACACAACCGTATACAGGGTCTCTCATTCTTGCGTTCGCTTCAAAAAATAAATTGCTCGCAACATCTCCCCTCTGATGAACTGGAAGCTTCTGATCCAAAATTAATTAAACAATCAACAAACACAATATTTGCATTCAAACCAGTTTTTAGGCTGTTTATTACATTACAATGAATGTCAGTCTTTGAACTGTGTAAACAAAATTTAAGGGGAAAGAAACCTGAAGTTCCACATAAATGTAATCAGCTCCCAATTCAATGGCCAATTGAAGCACGTTCAGTCGACTTTTTTCATCACCATCATACTGACCACGTTCCCAGAGTTGGGTCTAGAAAAAAACATAAAATCAGCAAGTACTATACTTGGTTACCTTTAAACTCAACAACAGCTTTTGTCCCCCCCCTTCCTTTTGCATGCTAATGTGCACATGGACTGCAACCATGTTATAGGAGTTTGAATGTTATGTATGTCTTGTCTAAACAAATGCAAAAGAAAAATAGTTTCGTTCAGAATTTTGGTCTGCCACTTTATCTCAAGATTTGATCAACCAAGCCCACACATTGTAATCAAATATCGTAAAAGATAATGCATCTGAATCACTTGTGGAAGCTTTAATTTGTTTGTCTTAAATTATCTCATTTTAATTCATCAGGGAAGCATTAACTTGGAGAGAATTAAGCAGGCCAATTATAACAATTTGTAAGCAAGAGATAAACATAAGATTTGGGTGTGGAGAAGGAATCTGTTCAACCATACCTTAAACCAGGAAGCCATCCACTTAGACCAACAATAGCCCTCAGGTTGGTAGGGTAAGGATTGCCATTTCCATATTTTCCCTGGGATAAGCAAGTGGCAGAGTATAGGACAGTTGCAGCACCCATACTACTCTCCAAATGATCAGTTGAATGTGAAATTATAAACATTCGACTACCCAGTTACACAAATTTGCTTTTTGCTTCGCATTTACCAATCCAATCAGCAAATTCAATTGTATTAGGCACCTGCAAATTTTACAATGAAAAGTATATTGAAATTCCAAAGGAACAAAAATGGACTTGTAAATCATCTAAGTTATGAAGATCCCAAGTAATAACTCAGAAATGCTTTATTTGGTGCTCATTAACTAACAAAAAGAAGAGATCTCAAACTTCAGATGCAATCAGAGATTCTTAATAGGTCAGACTCTTCAAATAGTGAAACCAAGTGTTTTTGTCTTCCTGACAGTTCCAAACTCATGTTATGCCATTTTATAGTGATGACAAAAAAACATTGAACAATTGATTAGTTTTTGTATTACTTGGTGTAGTGAATGTTCTACAGACCTGGTAAGCCAAATGAATATACAAACATGAGCCGTAAGAAAAGTAAAGGTGATAACATGAAACCCTCTTGAGGTATAATACTCTGCATATCTTTTAAGATATTTCTGCCTCGCGCCCAACCATCCAAGCAAAACCTGGTATTTGAAAGAAAAGAGCTATGCTTAAGTTAGAATAAGTGAAAGAAGAAAAAAAAGACACTGGTATTACAAGCAGCAATCAAAGGTTCTACATCCAACTCATTATAAAATAACATGGTTTCACTGCACCGCAACACCAGTATTTCACTGCACCGCAACACGCACAACAGGTGACACAGAAAACTTCATAGCTTTAATTGGATGGGCATCAAAAAAGAAAGCTAATTCCTGCAAAAATAAGAAAATAAAAATTGGAATTACTATAACTTGTGTCACTGTTTCTAATTCCTGCAACAATAAGATGTATGCAGTCTACAGAAAAGGGCAGAAGCACTCCTTTAAGCATTTCAATCATTTTACAATTATAAAAAAAGCAAGTCTCAAAATAAATTGGCTTAATGAATACCAACATAAAGGAAGGAGTTGATGACTCAAAACTGCAACACAAGTTTTGTCTATAGAACTGCACATTTTTTGACCAACAGAATGCTCTGGCATAAAAATTGTGTGCAATGTCAAGTATTTTGGTTATTACGAACCATGCCACGCATACTTACCGACTAATGTATAAGCTTTCGAACACAACCAAAGAATCAGAATGTCATTTTCTCGATCCCTTGGTCTTTGGCAAGTGACTTTCAGAAGAGCTGTAATTTGCTTCTCATTCAACCTTTTTGTGCATCTCTGACCCTCCACAATCTTGCAAGCATGACACTTCAATAAAGAGGCTAACTAGGTTCTTTAACAATGGAAAGTAATAAATCCCATTCATGAGTGATTAGAATCCAAGCTACATCACCAGAGAATTAACTACTTCAAGGTGGTCATACTTAACAACACAAAGAGAACATATTAACCACGAGTAGATGAACCAATGAATTAATTAATTATATTACCTCAAATGAGTACTAACAAAAGCTGACCTACCAATATTAGCTCCTGTTAGTGACCAAAAAAAATACACCAATCAATCAAAATAAGTTGTAATAATAATAATTATTAAAAAAAGAATAATTCAGCTAAATTGCACAATTTATACCTGTACATGAAAATGTCCAGGCCATGAAGCTTCTTCTTGTAGAGGTGGCAAGAACTCAGAAAATAGATGATGGTTTGCTCCTCTAACAAGCAAACAGGATACCGGAAGCACAATGAGAACAGCAAACAATCAAACAAAGATTACCTAGAAGCATAAGAAAAATTGATTGCAGACCCTCAACACCAACTTGATTTTGTAATATGAAATAATTAATCAGCAAAACAGAATCAACACGGATAAATCATCAATTGATAAGACCCAACCAATTGAGAACAAACAAAAGAGCAAAAGCGAACCACAACTCAAAAATGAGAGCACAAATCAGCCAAAAATCCCCAAAGATAACCAGATCAGATCCAAGCCCTTAAGCAAGTAGAGAGTGGATGGGCCGCATGCGAGGAATGAGAGAAGAGGACTGAAATAGAACTAACGAAGAAGAGAATGTGACAACATGAACAACACAAATTTGATTTATAAGCAGTAAGCACATATAAACCCAGATCTGAACCATCCAAATATGGACATCTTTCAACATCCGAAGCACACCAGCACAAAACATCAAGATCCATTAACCCAATCCCAGAAAGCACTAAGCAGACCACCACATCAGATTAAAACATCAAAATCCAGCATACACAAAAAACTATACTCCCTTACTAATCTTAGCAAAAAAAAACCCCACGATCTAGCCACCCTTGAACTTGGTATACAAAGATCGAAAAATAGATTTTCAGGTTAACCCACGAAATCAGCCGCCGTAAGACTGAAAACAGAACTCAAGCAAGAAAAAGTGGTTCGAAAAGGAGATGGAGAGCTGCGGCAAGGAGAAGTTTCTTAATTTCAAAGTTTTCACTTCCGTGTTTATTTGAAGCTCCGTGTTTTTCTTGATACACAACGTTTTTAAAAAAAATGTCATCTAGTTTAAACTCAAAAAATTCCCTTTTAAATAGACAACGTTTTTGTATATATATCTATAAAGTTTTTTTTAAAAACGTTTGTAAAAAAAATATCATAATATTTTTATAAAAAACGTTGTGGCTTAAGTGTTGTCTATTTACTGTTTTATAGTAGTGAATTTTCAGAGCCACTCTACTATTTTCACTATATGATTTTCAGAACCACTCTACTACCCAACTGTTGCAGAATTGGGTTTACTGACTACTTTGATGATTTGTTAGAATTTCTTAGTTAAGCTTTTGGTTGTACCATCTGGCCCTACTTCTAGACCACATACCAAGGTATTTTAATGATGGTCTAGGTTCCTCATTCATATTAATTAAGCCTACTTTAGCTGAGGCTCAAATTGGACAATTTAACACATTTTCCCCAAAATTGATTTTGACACTTGGTTTAGACTCATATAGTTATGGATTGTAGTGCTGAGTGAGAAATTAAATTGTCTTCGAAATCGTACAAATTGCACCAATTAAAACCGCATCAATGGTTCTGCCATATATGGCGGTTTTTAAGTGGGTTGAAAAATTGAATTTACGGTTTGGGTTTGGTTATTGGCCAAAACTGTATGTATAAAATTGAAACTGCACCATACGCCAGCAAGATGAAGAAGTTAAGTTGTCCAGAGTGATTTATAAATTTTAATGGGAATATGGTTGAGCTTACCATCATCATCATTATAATAACAATAATAATATACAAGAACAAGTCCACCAACAAACTTTATTCATTGTTATCCATCATTATGTTTATATAGATACATATCAACTCATATACATATATGTTTTCCATTTTCTTAATATTATTATACTAAACTTAAAAAGTTAAACTTATGTATTATTTATTTATTTTATATAGTAGAGTGTTATATATGATAACAAATTTTATTGATATTAAATAAATACGAACAACTCATTAAATAATTAAATAATTTTTTTATTTTATGTTCAACATTAATTAGTGACACCCTACATTATATAAAATTAGTCACACCCTACATTATATAAAATCGAATTTACGGTTTGGGTTTGGTTCTATTTAGCTTTTGTTTAGACAAAATATTATAAGGTTGATCCATGATTTTACTGTGTGTGAGAGTGAACATGCTCATTTGAATAATATAAACATATTCAAGGTGCAAAATCAGACAGATAACATCGACCAGAAAACTTACTTTTAAGACTGTGAAATCAACAAGTTAATGAGACTTATTTTTTAGCTCCAAACTCTACTTTTGTATGTGTTATTATCAAATTATTTGAGTTTATTTAGCCAAAAAAATTGTTTAAGTTTCTGGCCTCTGGCCTTTAATATTATCAAGTTCTTTACATTATTGCTTTCTGTTTATATTACAATCTCTTATATTTCTAGAGTCTTCTTAGGATGTCAGCCTAGGGTTTGTCATCGAGAATTTACAGAACTAGAGCCAGAACTGAGGGAGAAAAGATTGGGCGGAAAAAGAGAGGGAAATTGACCTATTCTTAACTTGAGAGCTCTTGAATCAGTTTTCATTTAAATGATCAAGCTTACAAATGGAATAGACTTAGGCTTATCCTGCACTTCCCGAATTAACTACTATTTAGACTTGCTAATAGGACCGATCTCTTTTTTTTTTTTAACTTGGACTGACAGTTTCATTTTTTAATCTATTGGTTTTCTAGAGTTCTTTATTGGCAGCTTTGGTGGCTAGTATCTCTTGTTGCCCATGAGTTCAACTGTTTCACTATCTCAAGGATTTTTTCTATTTTCGACTTTGATAAATTTATTTTTCTTCAACCTTCTTCTTCTTCTTTTTTTTGGGTGGGTACGTGGGTGTGGGGGGGGGGGGGGGTGTTAATATTGGTAAAACAAAGTTATCAAACTGAGAGGAAAAACTCAATGATATTATTTCATATAGATGGGGCTATTTATAGCCTTACAGTATAAGAAACTAGGGATAAGAAAAACACTGCATTCAAATTCCCTAAACAATAGAGATCACATTAAAGAACAAGTCAACTTCCTAAATAATAGTAACTTATTAATAGAATTCAAGACTAAGTCTACTTCTAAAACTACTGCAACAAACCCTCCCTTAAACTGACCACAGATCAGTTTATTCTTGGATCCTTGCAAACACCCATCAGTGCCCGCATTCTCTCAAAAGCATCCTGCTTTAGTGGCTTGGTCATAAGATATGCCAATTGTTCTTAAGTTTGACAGTATTCCAGCTTGACTACTTCATCTCGAGTGAGGTCACGCAAAAAATGAAAACGAACATCAATATGCTTACTCCGACCGTGCATAACCGGATTGCGAAAAAGCTTAATTGTTGAGCTATTGTCACAATAAATCACAGTTGCGGAATGTTGTTCATGACAAAGTTGTTCCATCATCCTTCGTAACCAGACAGCCTGACATGCACAAGAGGCAACAACAATGAACTCGACTTCAGTAGTTGAAAGAGTGACAATTGGTTGCTTGCGAGAGGACCAAGAGACTGCACCCGAGCTTAATAAAAATAAAGAATCAGATGTGCTCTTCCTATCGTCAACATCCCCTGCATAATCACTATCGGAATACCCTACAAGCTGATGATTCCCTCCCTGGCGATAAAACACTCCAAATTCAATAGTTCCTTTGATATACCGTAACACACGTTTAGTTGCTTGGAGATGTAGTGTAGTAGGATGAGACATATAGCGACTCAGAAGACTAACAACGAACATAAGATCTGGCCTGGTGGAGGTGAGATACATCAAGCTCCCTACGAGTTGTTGATACAAAGTGTTGTCCACATGCTCACCCGAGAGATCCTTCATCAATTTTGATCCAAGTACAATTGGATTGTGGACTGAGTTGCAATCAGCCATATGAAATCTCTCTAGGATTTCACGGGCATACTTTTGTTGACATAAGAAAATACCATTGTCCTGTTGCAATACTTCCAAACCAAGAAAATACCTCATTTTACCCAAATCAGTCATGTCAAATTCTTGCATCATGGAACGTTAATTAAAAGAATTGAACACAGTCACCATTGCCAGTGAAGATAAGGTCATCGACATATAAACACACAAGTAAGATCTTACCAGCAGAGGTGTGCTTGAGAAACAAGGTGTGTTCATATGGACATTTTGTAAAACCTTCTTTCAAAAAATAGGCTTCGATTTTGCTATACCATGCCCGCGGCACTTGCTTCAAACCATACAACGCCTTGTGAAGTCGATACACTTTGTGTTTTGCACCTCTAACTTCATACCCAGGTGGCTGATCAACACATACCTCCTCGTCAAGTTCTCCATGAAGAAAAGCGGATTTTACATCTAATTGATAGAGTGGCCATACTTCTTGAGCTGCGATGGCAAGGATAAGTTGAATAGTGTCTAAACGGGCTACGGGAGCAAAGACTTCAGAATAATCAATGCCGTACTGTAGGGTGTAGCCTTTGGCGACGAGATGTGCCTTGTATTTGTCTATTTCGACATGCTCATTCAACTTTGTCTTATACACCCACTTTACTCCAATTGTTTTTGCTCCTTCGGGTAGGTCTGTCAACTCCCAAGTATTGTTTTTCCGAATGGAAGCAATCTCGGCATCCATGGCTAGCAAAGTTATCATATTGTTCTTCCTCTGAAAGACTAGCACCATTATCATAATCACGCATCCAAAGTGGTGGATGGCGAGATTGTCTGGCTGCTACATGATCAGGTGAATGGGCTGTTGCATGTTCAGGTGAGTGAACAAGAGTTGGAGAAGTATCTTGGTCAGCTTCAAAAATCAGATTTTCGGAGGCAGGAGGCGTTGTATTTTCAACAATATTTGAATCAAATGAATCTATATGTTCTTCCTCCAAATCAAGTGAAGCATGAACAGTAGCACCATGTGTATCTGTCCAAGGCCAGTATCCATCTTCATTGAAAACAACGTCGCGACTTATTATAATTTTATTTGATAAAGGGTCATACAATTGATACGCCTTGGATTCCTCGCTAACACCTAGAAGGACACATTTCAAACTCTTGTCATCCAACTTTGTGCGTTTGACATCTAGAACATGAGCATAAGCGAGACATCCAAATATGCGAAAGTGATTAACCGTGGGTTTAGTGCCACTCCACGCCTCCTCTGGTGTTTGATTTCGCACAGCAAATGTGGGACTTCGATTGAGAACATGTACTATCCAATTTACTGCCTCAGCCCAGAAGGTCTTAGGCACTTGTTTGTATGAAAGCATACTACGAACCATCTCCATGATCGTGCGATTCTTACGCTCCGCCACTCCATTTTGTTGAGGAGTATAGGCTGCAGTCAGTTGACATTGAATGTCGTTGGTCATGCAAAACTCAGTGAATTCATTGGAATTAAACTCTCCACCCCTATCTGTACGTAGACCTCGAATGTATGTGTTCTTGGCTGTTTCAACCTTAGCTTTGAAAAACTTGAATACTTCAAAAGCCTCTGATTTTTCTGCCAAAAAAAATACCCAGGTTTTTCGACTAAAATCATCAATAAAGGTCAAGAAATACCTTTTGTTGTTGTTGGCTATTGGAGAAATAGGCCCACAAATATCGGCATGAACAAGTTGAAGAATTTGTGAGGATCTCCAAGTGTTTTTTTTGTGGAAAAGGATTTATGTGTTGTTTACCAATTAAACAATCTTCACAGAAAAGACTAGGACTCTTCAATTGTCGCAAACCTTTGACCATCTATTTGTGATAAAGTGTTTTGAGGCCACCAAGACTCAAATGCCCATACCGACAATGCCATAAATGATCTAAACTTTGAGAAGAAGTATGAAAACATGACTGATCTGGTTGATATTGGTAAAACAAAGTTATCAAACTGAGAGAAAAAACTCAATGATATTATTTCATATAGATGGGGCTATTTATAGCCTTACAGTAAACTAGAGATAAGAAAAACACTGCATTCAAATTCCCTAAACAATAGAGATCACGTTAAAGAACAAGTCAACTTCCTAAATAATAGGAACTTATTAACAGAAAACTACTGCAACAGGGGGGGTTGGGGGTGGTGATTTTTTGTTGTTTATAACTTTGACTCATGCTTGTATTTATCATGAAATTTGATGTCGTTTGCCTTGGGTATTTTGTATATGTTTGCGTTCTTATCCTTATTTGTTTTTCTTTCTTATTTTTTTGATTTATTTCTTGTCTTCTTCTTTAGGAGCTGAAGGGAATTTCTGATGTAATCGATATTGAATAAGTTTGCTTTGTGATAGGCTTAACATGGCCAGACAATCTTGTGGAATGTGTGTGTTAAAATTCATCTGAAAAAGTTTCCCTCTTACTTTTTCCCTATTTTGATTGCACAAGTGTTGTTTTGCTCTTTGACTAGTATGTATATCTTATTTTCCTTTATAGTCCTAATGTATAGTGAGTTAATTATCCTTGTCTCATTATTTCATGTTAGCGCATTTTGCTTAGTATGTTCTTTTTCTGTACAATCATATTCTTACTTAAATACTGATGCTGGAATAATGTCCCGTTTTGAGCATGAAAAAGTGTTCGTTTTGGATGATGGTGGTAAGGTAAACGAACATGGTTCTTTTTGACCATTTTGTTTTTTTTTTACTTGCCAATATCCACCATAATGTCAGTTTTCAGAGGCAACAAACTCTATCTAGGGCTAGAACATGCAAAACAATTGTCAATTCCATCTCATTTTGCCAATAATAAAGACAACCTATGAGATTTTCCTTTTACTTTTTGAAAGATAGTGTTGTTCAGTTTGTTACATGTTTATCCTACAAAAGTTTACTAAAATGTTCTTCAAACCAAAGTAAAATCAAAGTACAAATGGTAGATAAAAAATTCATGTATCCACTACAAGAAAAATATGAAATTCTGACGGACTATTCCATTTAGGTGAATGTTTTGTTACATTCTTTGTGTTTTCAATGTCTTTTAATTTTGGGAATTATCTTCTTCTGAGTGGACAATGTTCTGATTTCACTACGTTGACATTTGTGCAGTATGGTGTGGATGGTTTATGTGTTTTTGATTCTTAGTTTATGGTGTTTTATATGTCTACATTTACTTCGTGGTTCTTGTACTTTTCCGACTTTAGCAATATTTTTGCTCTTCTAATTATGTCAAAAAATTTTGATCTTTACTATAAATGCCTTTGGTTGAAATGTGTGGAGTGGAATCTGCATATTGAAGGTCGGGTGGGTTTTTTTCTAATACAAATGCCTATGGTGTTTTTTCTAGCCACGGTTCCTTTTTTTCTAGTAGTGAAATACATATAGCAGAACATTTTCTCCTTTTAATTTACTTTTTTTTCTCTCCAACTTATGATACCAATTGTGTAGGAAAACATAATTAATTTTTGGTATTGGACATGTAGTTCAACCAGAGTTAGATATTGCTCTAGTGCAGCCATCTAGTGCAGCCACCTAATTACGGTTGTTGTCTATATCCTATAAATACATTATTAATGATCATTGGACTTTATTCTTTAACGAGACAGATAAATCTTCCTTACGCCCTCTTATAATGCCTCCGAGTATAGCTTTATTCCTCACTAAAATCGTCTATTGATCCTAATGTATTGGAAAGTATGGTTGATAATATTGTACTCTGTCAATTGGGTATAATTTCTATAGGCAATGTTTCTACTGATGGTAGTTATTTGTTGTATTCCGTTAATATGCTTTATTGTGATAACGGTTATCTGTTGTATTTTATCTGTTGTGCATCCCTGCTCTGTTATGTTGTTGTTGGTGATATAACAGGTCTAGGATGTTGGTATCTTATTGCCCTGCTATCTTTATTGTGGGTGGTTCTGTCATGCTATTTGGAAGGGTTGCTGTGAATGCATATGCTGCTGGGTTTCTGGGTATTTTGGGTCCCTATAAATGCATTTGGTTTCTGGTGCAGTCTGTCATGCTGCTGTGGATCTCTTGCTGCAGCAAAGTGCATACTACTTCAGTTTCTACTACTGCATATGCTTGGTTGTAAAATCCCAAATTTTACGAATAAAGATTTAAATTTCTCGATTTTTTTTTGAATATTATGGTGTGGATTTAATATAATGTTATAGTTGTGGAGTAATATTTATAAATTTGGCAAAATATGCAAGTTGTTATATTATATTCGATTGGTCGGGGAATATTCTTTGTGTCGGAAAATATTAAATGCAATGGCACAATCATTAGTAGACCCTAACGGAATTATTAGTCGGATTGAAAAACGACAAAAATATTTTTATGAAAATAACGGCGGAAGTTTTACCGTTATCTTTGTTGAAACACACTCGGTGTTAAAGATAAAGATGTCTGGCGTGGTTGCATAAGTAGCACACTAGGTATTGATTATTGATGCTTACGTGATAAGTCATTCGGTTTTGTTTTATTGATATTATTAATGTAATAAAACAGAAAAACTTTTTATATAAAATGTAATACTTTTATAAAGTTATTCTATAAATAGAATATATTATATTCTATTATGCATAGTGTTTTGCATAGTAAAATCTTTTTATAAGAATACTTTTATAAAGTTATTCTATAAATAGAATATATTATATTTTATTATGCATAGTATTTGCATAGTACTGCGATAGTGTTTTGCATAGTAAAATCTTTTTTATATAAAATGAATATTTTTATAAAGTTATTCGTTTTATTAGATTATAAATAGAATATATTATATTTTATTTAAAAGATTTTACTTTAAATATGGACCGTCCGATTAAAAGTAAATCAATCTGGACCGTTCATGAATTAGTTACTATGCAGTCCATTCTTCTATAAATAGAAGCTCATTCCTTCATTATTTTTTACGAATTCACTAAAACTCTAGAAAGAGTTCTTTTTTTATAATCTTGAGCGTATTTATTTAGAGTTTAAGAAAACTTTTAGCGTAGTGCAAGTTTCTTCAAGTATATTCCCGCCCTACCGTCGGAGTACTCTTCTTTATAAGGTAAGGAGTATTATTATTATTATTTTCATATTCATGAAGAGAACTTCTGTTATTCCAATCTTTATTATTCTGTTGGAATAATCAGATACGCTGCTACCCTATACTTGGTGAAATTCTTACATTATTCCATTATTTATTATTCTTTGGAATAACTTTGTCTATCTGCAATCTTGCATACATGGTGAAATTACATTGTTATTCCATTCTTTATTGTTCATTTGGAATATCATGTATCGTGCGTTTACGCATGAACCGTTCCGATTATTTATTATTACGTTAGAATAACTTTGCCTCATCTAAGTACCGCATGCATGGTAATTTTGTTGTTATTCCATTCTTTATTCACTACAAGAAATCACACAAAAATGACGTTAAAATTTGTCACATAAAATTCATTTTTCGTTATTAAAACATTTGGTGACGATTGTTAATCGTCACGAGAGGCGCCACCGTATGTATGGCGTGGTATTATTAAGTATATTTGACACTATTTGATGTCGTCACTAAAAGTTTTAACTTATGGTAACGATCTACATCATTGTCACTATAATTAATTACTTTTAGTGACGTTAATAGCGTCACTATTTGAATGAAACTTTCGTCACTCTATATTATGTTTCGTCATCAAAACTTGGTGCATTAAATGACAAAAATCGTTTTTCGTCATTAAATGATATTGTTTTAGTGACGAAAATATGTTACTCTATTTAAATCATCTAATTTTAATGACGACAATATTGTCATATTTATGATTATTCTTTTGTCATGTTAGTGTTTATCGTCACCAAAAATAAGAAAATAAATGACAACAGAACTATTTGTCACCTAATAATATATTTAACATGACAATTATGTCGTTGTCATTTCATATTTTAAATAATATTACAAAATAATTTGTAACCAAAGAGTTATTTTTTGAGACACATTTTTCGATGTCACTAATTGAATACTTATGATAACGATACATTTTGTCACAGAAAGAGTTATTAATAGTGACAAAATTATTTGTTGTGACTAAATATAAAATTATAGATCAAGAAATAAGAAAAAAGATTACACCAAGATGATGACCAATAAATTCCAACCATTTAAATAAAATCATCGTGTTATTACAACAACACTAGCGAAATCGAGCAACAAACTCAAATTTTACCAATGAAGAATGCGATTAATTAATACTCAAATACATGAACATGTGCATGAACTATTTTCACAATCAAGTGCAAAGTAATGAGCCAATGACCACCATGTGCATGAACTATTTTCACGTGATGGAAGCCAAAGTAATATTTCAAGAATTCTTCGACTCTAACATTTGTATCATCGAGCACGTCCTTTACGTCTCCAAACTAGACGAGGTTTACTTAGTTCCTCAATAAGAGCTTTGTTTCTCCTACAATATGTGCAATTCATAAGCAAAAACTTCTTATATAGCTTTTGTGCTTAAAATCATTGAGATAGCTATAACAATGTGTAAATAAAATTGAACCAACCAACCTGTATAAATCTGAGTTCTTGTACACTTGTGTGAAATCAATGCTAAGAATCATTTCTTATTTTGAACTAGTAACTTCCAATATCCAGGTGGCTGGATTGTAACTATCATTGATTTTACTAACTCCTTCAATTTCCTTTGTAACCATCATTGATTTTACTAACTCCTTCAATTTCCTTTATTTATAAGAAGAACAATTCATGTTTTAATTACAAATCACTTTAATCATTGACATAAATAGTTAAACTACGAGTTTAAATGTGATAGACTGTTAGTGTATACACGAGTAATGTTGTTAGGATCATGACACGTCATTAAAAGAAGAGTAATTTTGTCTAAATAAGTACTTAATTAATGATGATCGATAATCCTAAAAAGCAATACTACATACCCAGATCAGGAAGAACACAGATCAACAAGAGATTAGACCAATTCGCGCAAAACAAGGACCCCTAATCCATAACTATTGCACCGTAAACAGAGGGCGTATAACAGTCTATCAAATTTTTCCTTTACCAAACCGTTCAAGATTCTCATTATAAAAGAGTTCAAATGAGATAGAGGAAGCCACAAACCTGATTGCATATGGGGCAGGTGTCACTTCTTTCCATCCACTCAAGAATGCATTAAAGGTGATAGTGATGGTTACATTTTGTGATAATTTTTGGATTTTTTGCATCCTAGTCTGCCAATATGGTACAGAAGTATGATTAATAAGGTCCTGAGCAGCAGAAATGGTTGTGAATTTCAGAAATGGAAACTGGTATGATTTTTAAACAAAATAAAATATCATAGAGAATAATAATAGTACTGGTCAAGAAAATTTTGCCAAGGACCACACCTTCAAAACAAGTGGGACAAACATAATCTTCCTCTGTTGATGACATATTAGCTTCATTCAATTTACAATATTCAACTCCAAGTTTCCTTGGGGAGGCAAGGAGAGCACCAGTTTGACCTTTGCAATCCAATTCCTTACTTTTTACATAACTGCCCTTTTCAAAGCTACTTCCATTGATTATTTCTCCTGCAGACTCAGAATCTGTAGACTGCGGATACCCCAAAACCACGTCAAATGGGATTGGTGTAGGAGGACGTCGGTAAGTGTCAGGACTTAATGCATCCAAATTTAGACCAACCAGAAATCCATTAGCTCGAGCAACAGCTGCAATATCATGAGATGTCAATGACTCGTTCTCTTCCAAAGTTGGTGCATACTGAAGAGATAAAATTTCAGATTTGCTCAATTTTAGCGCGTCTCTCTTCACTACCTTCTCTAAATAATCAATTCCACGATATCATTTTCCTTATTTATTAAAAGCCAGTTTGCTACTGTGCATCGAATGCAGCAGGAACCATGCATTTGTTAGGTGCTTTTCTAGTTCAATGTAAGTAATAGCAGATAAAGAAAAAATAATAAAATGAAGACTTATAGTAGGTCGTTTTATGGTTTTGTACTAGTGGAATAGCATGTGTACAGTTGCATATAGGATAGCAAAAGCAATAGCAGTAATACCTTGCAGGAAAAGAAGAAAGCAGCACAGCAAGATTATGACAGTAAAACAGACCATGGGTCATTAGCTACTGCAGCACCACAAGCCCAAAGAAATATTAGTATTGTTTCACAATTCCAGCAATGTTCCATGGCAGAAGTCAGCTAGGTAACTTACAATGTCAAAAACATGATTCGGATCCAGATCAAAGTGTCCAATTAATGATTGCATGCCATCAATAACCATCAAGAAACTAAAGAATATAGAATACACGACATACAATTTGATTAGCTAGTGAGAAGAAGTTAAAGCGTCGTGGATGTGCCCCCTACTCCAAACAAATACATAATGCAAGTCATATGGGTTAAAAGGTAAGAGATTGGACAGATAATTGAGATATACAATTCACAATTAGAATAGGCCATGTACAAAACAGATTGTTGGGTCTGAAATCTTTTAACTCATACAAGTTGAAGCTGCATCAAATTAGTACATCCAACAGAAATACAACTAGGAAATTTGTAAAGGCACTTACGAAATAAATGTCACCAATCAAATACAAATTTATGACCAGTTATCAAGCATCATGCCTCTCTCATGATTATAAACATTTTTTACAGTTAATATCATAAGTATGGGAAGAAGAAATTATCATGAACGTAACCAAGCTCATTCCCATATTGATTCACAAAAACTTCAGTTATAAATATAATATTAGACAACAAGGATAAATAATAGTGACCAAATATGAGACAGAAGGCAAACACAATTTTGTACCTGAAATGGGTAACTGAGTATCCCCTGAAGATGACCTGAGCTCTCTTGCCATCAATGTTCTTATCAACCCATCTAGCCAAATTTCCAAGTGCTCTCTTGTATGCTTCAAGGACCTTGATTCTTGGGTGAACGATTACCTTCCTGGTAATACTTTTCTCTGCAAAATCACCAATGCACAAAGGAAGAGCACTCACCCTCTAGAGGTTTTCTCATGCGTCCACCAATGACCTGTATTGAAGATGAGGATATCAGCATTATGATACATTGAAGTTGTATGGTCCATTAAGTCCAGTCTAAGTGTCTCCAAACTACCATTTTTCCCATTGAAAGATGACTCCCTGACAAGAAATGGAGAAGTAACAAAATCCACAGTACAGTTGTAGTCCTACAAACAGAGTCAAAATCAATACATATAAGAGTAGAGTGGTTTAAGCCAAATAATTTTTAGGACTATTATGAAAAGTTTTAGAGGCTTGCCTCAAATCTGAATGCATAAAACCCATTCTTTTTGAATTCCTTCTTTCCGGATATCTCATAAATGCGCTTCTTGTCCTTGACGCTATGTCCAAGTATGCAAACAAGAGACTCCCACATATTTATATTGAGAGAATCTCCAACAAACACCAGTTTCTTCCCTTTGAGTCTTTCCATAAAGTCAGTTGCATTCAAACTAAAATAGAAACAGCAGTCAACGAAGGATTAGAAGAGTTTTCATCAACTAATTAAAAGTGTCTTTTAGTCTGAAAATAACTGCTATGTTTAAGTGGGAAATGATACTCATACCAATCGGGTTGTACACACTATAAATGCTGAATATCATGCAATAGAGTGTCATTTGCTAATTACACATTGGCATATTAAAGGGAAACATCATCAAGAGTTAACATGTTCTGTACTGAATAGGATTATTCAAACTTATACACACTTCTTTATACTTGTATAATCCAAATGCTTCTACGATGCAAACTTCACTACATTTTCAGTGTACAAAATAAGGGCAACCTTTAGTTTTATCCAATAAGAGAAATCAAATTCTCCATATCACCTCCACAAAACACTTGACAAACTAGAGTGATCAGTAGTATCTTTCCTAATGTGTTCTTACAAATGTTGCACCTTCAAGTCAAGTGTCAGTGCAGTTGTTCAAAATTATGCACCTCAAGAATTATATGTTTAACATTTTCTTTTAGTAAAAAGTAAGATTACTCATACCTTGGGATATGACAACCAAATGGCTGCCATCCCCATTTTACGAACCCATCGTCTGGCCTCCTGTTCAGGTAACAATCAAAATCCATGTCAATGTGAGGGCAAGAACCTGCAGGATAATATGGCAAAATCCATGTCAAAGTTTGCAGTAAATTTAAAAATCTAGCAAATGACCTACTAAAACCTTTAATCCACCCAGGTACCAGCAACACCACAAAATGAATAATAACAACAAATATTTGAGAAACACAAATAGATAAATATCCCAATCCTTGTGCTTAGTTCAATTCCTAAAAGGGATTTTTGACTATTAAACTGGTACCCCCACCCCGGCCCCAGGTATTATACCACTCGATCAAAGACAAAAAGTTTCCCGCCCGCAAAATGTTTTGGTCTTTCAAAACTTTTTTCCCCATTTCTTTCCATGATTTTCCATAGATATGAAGAAGAAAAAAAATACACTCATAGTACTAACTTCTTCATCAATAACAAATTTTCATACTTGCCAACAAAAAGGATACAAAACACAGTCTCACAGTAAAGGGGGAACAGAACAACAAAAGCTACAAAAATGTATAACACCATACATAATACAAGGACAGGAAAAATAAAAACAAACCTCATCTTCGAGTACAGAAGTCAGAGAATCTGCAAGTGCTTCATTCTTCAGTTCGGTCTCGTTGGCCACCATTTCTTCGCAGTTGTTTGAATCCAAAAGTCCTAAAAATTTGACAATAACCCAAACCATTCAAGAAACTAAGAAAGTAACCAAAAGGGGTTTCTGCAACACAAATCGACCAATTTAAAAATCTATCCTGCTGGTTCTCCGGAGCTAAAATCACCGCTCCGGTCGCCGATTTTGCCTTCAACTGAGCAAACGCATTGTGCGTGGTCAACCATGAATACCGATTAAACGGAAGTCCTTTCACCTGAAATATTCATCTCACATCAAACACAAAACGATATATACATTAATTACTTAAATCTCCATTGTAAAAACGCAAAGATTGATTCCCTCAATTATGAGGAAACACTTACTCTTTTCCATTTCTTTCCTCTCCCTTTATCCCTTTATTCCCTCTCCATGTTCCCTCATTTATCGTCCTCATCCTCCTTTCCTCATTTATATAAGGATTGATCCTCAAGGAAAAAGAGATAACTTGATAGAAGAATTCTCCAAGAATTAATAAGAAGAGTTTCTCCATCTTTCTCTTATTTTATCCTCTCTTACTTGTTTATAAATTATTATTAGAGCAATTATAAGAGTATATTTTATACACTTCGCTAGAATTTTATAACACGTTATCAAAGACGAAGCTCCCACCAACCGAGACTTGTGAAAATTAAATTTTGCAATTTATTATTATACTACCGGGTCATATACCACCAATAATATAATTTTATTCTTATAATTGTATTTAAATTTCATTATTTATAATGGTACCATCTATCCTCATTAATCTTACAAGACTTGGTGGGAACTTTTTATCGCTTATTAAATTGTTGAAATAACTCAGATACGCCAGATACCCTATACATAACTCAGATAAGTGGTATACCGTATTTGTGAAATCTTTTTTATTATTTCCGCATTTAATATTATGTTTAATATCCTCGCTTGCAGTGAATTTCACCGACCGGTTCCAAATTTATTATTCCGCATTTACGATTCTCGCTTTTAATATTCTCTCTGCTGCTATACGCCTAATTCGGTTCCATTTTATTATTCTCAGATTACAATTCTCGCTGGAATATCCTCGTCAGTGTGTTTTACACCGACCGGTTCCGCCTTTATTATTCCGCATTTATTATTCTCGCTGAGAATAACTCATGCGCAAAGGCCGATCTATCGCATTTACGGTGAAATTTTATGTTATTTCATTATTTATTATTCTCGTTAGAATAATCATTTACGCGAACTACCGCATGCCGTGAAGATCCATTTGTAATTTTGTATATATATATATTTTTATAATTGTATATATACATTAACGATCGCATATTCTTTTTACTAAAATAATATGTTAATAATATAAATATAAGATTATTTATATTTACACTTTATCACCACCAAGTCGTGATCATAATTTATTTATTTTTCTATATCATACATGCAATTATTTATTGTTTTAATAAATAATAGAATTGTGTTTTAACCTGCATTGATGGCAAGCTTGGTAAAAATAAATTTTTCAATTTTAAAATCCTCGAGACAACTATTTAGTTTGGGCACTTGATGCGTAATCGCACCTTAGTGCAAATGAGTTAGAAAAGACAATTACAAAATATAGTTCTAATGTTTATGTATAAACATCTATTTTTGTCTTTTATGTGAGATCCAGCTTTTGAAACCCAAATGTTAAAGAAAAAAAAAAAAAACTCTCAACTTTTCATCCCACCAACATGATTCTCACACAATAATATGTATGCAGTAAGTTCACAAAATTCAAAGACTTATTGCTTATCCTCCTTGTTGCAGTAAAAGAATAATGAATTGTTGTTGAAAAACTATCAAGACGGCCAACGGTGTTACCCCATTGTCGGATATTAATAAAGACGTCATTCCAAAGCAGAATAAACGTGACTATAGATGGCCATATAATAAGAAGCCTTGGGGCGAAAAGAATAAACGAGGCCATCATAACAACAAATTCTAAATCATGATAATTTAAGCCACCGTAAGGCAAAGTGTCCTGAGTTGGGTAAAAATAAAGAAAATGCAACACAGATATATAAAACCAACCGTATGTTTGTTTTAGGTGTGGATGAAAGGCATCGGTCACAGACTGTCAGACGCCGAGGCATCTCGGGTTAATTTATTCCGTGAGTCTCAAAAGAATAAAGTAATAGAGGTATAAACAAACTTTGTTAGTCATCAAATGAATATTGTTGATGATCCACCAACGACCAACAACAATGAGAAAAAGGTTATTGATATTATCGACCTTCCGAAAGTATATTTTGGGATAACGCTTTAATTTTTGTTTTAATTAAACACCCCGCATATATAATATTATTAGTTTTCGCTCTATAAGTGGTATGTGTTTTTCTCATGAATAATATTTCTTATTTATGTTTTTACATGTGTCGTACCATCTTTAATGAAGATCTTCTTGTCGCTTCTACTATTTCAAAAAATAGAATATCCTAGAAAAACCTCATTAAATATCTTCCTGATTATATACTATGAAAATTAGAGCAATCGAAGTCTCATACTCTTGTGATTCCAAAAATCATAGATCCCAAATCCTTTATACTTTGGCACGAAAGACTCGATCATCCGTACTTCTATGATGTGTCGATTATTGAAAATTCTTTTGGTCATCCTCTCAAAAATAAGAAGGTTTTTCCCAAGAGTAAATTTCCTCAGGTCATGCGTTTCTCGAGGAAAATTAATTGTTCGACCATCACCAACAAAAGTTTTTAAAGAAGTCCCAAAATTCTGTAGGGGAATTCAAGGAGACATTTGTGGACCTATTCACCCATTGTCTAAATGATTTTGATATTTCATAGTTTTAATAGATACTTCAACTAATTGCACGCCCATTAATGTTAAGGGCTAACTTGTTACCTCATTGGGGTCATGCAATTTTCATGTCAAGTCATCATTCTAAAGACGAAACGACTCTTTATAAATTTTCTTCTACAATTAGTTCTTGGATAGACACTCAACATATCACACTTTCAAGTTTTTTTGAAAGTGTGGTATATGTTCCAATCAGACCTCCACAAAGAACTAAAATGGGAGCCCAACGAAGAATAGGTATTTATGTTGGTTTTGATTAACCTTCTATTATTAGATATCTTGAACCTTTAATCGAGATGTTTTTATCGCACGCTATGTAGATTGTCATTTTGATGAATCAGATTTCCAACATTAGTGGAGGGAAAGTTTTAAATAAAAAAAAAAACTCCAAATATCATGGAATGCATCGATTTTAAATTCACTTGATCCTCATACAGACAATGTAAAATTGAAGTTCAAAGAATTATTCATTTACAAAATATTGCAAATCAAATGCCGATGCATTTAATGATGCAAGAAAAGTGATAAAATCACATACACCGCAAAGTGAATACTCCAAAGAAAGATAGAAATACTTATTGAAAAATCAATTCCTGGAGAATCGACGAATAAGGTAATAGAAGAATCTAAACCACGCCGTGTTGCGTGGAAGACCTATTGGTGCAAAAGACACTGCACCACAAAAATTAAAAGCAAATAAGGGATCCTCAAGGAATACCCACCCGTAAGTAAGACTTATTCCAAGAGTGGAAATAGCCCCGTAAGAGGTACAAATCGCTTCTAAGAAAAACACATATTCCAAGAGTGGAATAGCCCCGTAAGAGGTTCAAAATCTCAAGAAGGGATAAGAGATGAACACCAAGAGATCTCAATAAATTATGTACATGATGAGAAAATATGGGATCAAGCAAAGTCATGATCGATTTATATATTTGCTTTCTATAGATCGATATTACTTTGATTCCTCGACATTTGATCCCGAACCACAAAACGTGGAAGAATGCTCTAAAAGAAAAGATTGGCCAAAATATAAAGATGCTATTCAAACAGAGCTACAATCTCTATTGAAAAGAGAAGTATTTGGACCAAGAGTCCAAACACCACCGGGTGAAGTCCCTATTGAAATAAAATCTCTATTGAAAAGAGAAGTATATATTTGGACCAAGAGTTCAAACACCGGGTGTGTAATCCCTCTGAAAACAAATGAGTATTTGTACGAAAGTTTAAATGAGAAAAATGAAATTGTGAGATATAAAGCCCGACTTGAGATTTCAAGGGTTTTTTTCACAAAAATCGATATCGATTATCAAGATACGCACTCTCCAAAGACGTAATGGATAGAGTCACTTTTCGCTTTGGATAGGTATGAAAACCATGGAAGGTTTGGAAACACGTCTCGATAGATGTTGTAACAAAGATACCTATATGACTCACTTGAAGTGAGATTTACATAAGAATCCTCAAGGATTGAAAATGGTCAATCATAAAAGCCCCATCACATATATTCAATCGAAGTTATAATGCTCATTATATAAATTGAAATAGTCTCGTCATATGTGGTATAATCGACTTAGTGAATATTTAATAAAAGATGGATATATAAATGATCATGTATGTCCATGTGTTTTTATTAAGATATCACAAAGTGATTTTTTCCATCATTATCAGATATGTGATGATTTGAATTTTGTAGGTACTCTCAAGAACTCACAAGAACTGCTACTTATCTAAAAGATGAATTTGAAATGAAAGATCTTGGAAAGACAAAATTTATTCGGGAATACAAGTGGAGCATTTAGCATCCGGAATTTTGCTCATCAATACATATATGTCAAAAAGATTTTCACTGCTTTCATATGGATAAAGCTCATCTTTTGACTACCCCGATGGTTGTTCGATCTTTAGAAGTTGATAAAGATCCATTTCAAAGATCTAGAAAGCGGGAAGAAGTTCTTGGACCTCAAGTTCCATGCCTAAGTACAATGGAAGAAGTTCTTGGACCAAGTTCCATGCCTAAGACAATGGAAGAAGTTCTTGACCTCAAGTTCCATGCCTAAGTACAATGGAAGAAGTTCTTGACTCAAGCTCCATGCGTAAGTAATAGAAAAAGTTCTTGGACCTCAAGTTCCATGCCTAAGTCCCGTGGAAGAAGATCAAGGTTTCTCCATATTTCTCTTTATTTTATCCTCTCTTGCTTGTCTCTTTGCAAGATACATACAGCTTTTTCTCCCACTAAGAGACATTGGATGGGATCAAACACATATTTAGATACCTCCGTGAAGTATAGATCTCGGGTTATTTTATCCAAGAAATTCAAAGTCGCAATTGGTCGATATGCCGATGCGGGATATTTATCGATCCACACAATGGAAGATCACAAACAAAGTTATGTATTTACATATCAGCGACACAAATATATCCCGAAATCCACAAAGCAAACCATGACAAATTACATCTTCAAATCACTCGAGATTCTCGCTATACACGAAGCAAGTAGAGAGTGTGTTTGGTCGAGAGATCAATTATTCAAAGATATTCAAAAGTCATGTGGATTAACATCAATCAAAGACATTCATACAATTTATATATGAATATAACGATGTACGTATTGCTCAACTTAGAGGAAGGTACATCAAGGAGAGATCGAACAAAGCTCATTTCACCTAAATTCTTCTTCACACACGAAGCTACAAAAGAATGGTGATATTGATGCACACCAAATTCGATCATGTGATATTCCAAATTAACTTATTCACAAAGTCACTACCAAATGCAACTTTTGCAAAACTTCTAAAAGGATCTAATGTGTCGAATCGAAAGACTTATGACAACATTTCATCAAGGAGAATGAATCCTTTTGAGGGAAGATCGCATTTTTTCCTTAGTCACGCATTTTTTATCCCAATGGGTTTTTCCCGACAAGGTTTTAACGAGGCAAATAATTAAGATATTTATGTAAAAGATATGTACTTTTTTTTCCTTCATAAGTTTTTCCCACCGGGTTTTCTTAACAAGGTTTTTAATGAGACATAATCTTCTATAAGAGGGAATCGTGGGAAGTATTGTAAAGTGATTGATTCCCTCAATTATGAGGGAACACTTACTCTTTTGCTTTCTTTCTCTCCCTCCCCTTTATCCCTTTATTCCTCTCCATGTTCCCTCATTTATCGTCCTCATCCTCCTTTCCTCGCTTATATAAGGATTGATCCTCAAGGAGAAAAGAGATAACTTGATAGAAGAATTCTCTCAAGAATTAATAAGAAGAGTTTCTCCATCTTTCTCTTTATTTTATCCTCTCTTTTGTGTTTATAAATTATTATTATAAGAGTAATTATAAGAGTATATTTTATACACTTCGATTTTAAGTATAAAAAAATTTTTTATAACATTTTTTTAATATCTTATTCACTCACCGAATAACTAAATTTTAATAACCAAACATGAATCCAAAAATCGAATATCAAAATAACTGAATAACCAAAACATTTTGGTTAAAAATTTTGGATGTTCGGTTTTACCCAATTTCTGTTCAACGCCCTTACTAAGAAAGAGAAAAGAAACTCAATTGGTAGAGAAGAAACCTAGCCCGTCTCTCTAATTTAAACATCAACATGTGAATTTTGGCTAAGAAAGAGAGGTGAAATTCAAACTGATATCTATTTCATGCTTTTTAGACCACGCACACAACTCAAAGACTGTTCTAAAAAAAAGTTTGGTAACATTTTTAAAAAATCTTTTAGAAGTAATATTATATGTAAAATTATTATTTTAAAAACTTAAAGATAAATTTAAATTTAAATTTTAGGATATTATAAATTAATTATAAAAAACTGAAATATAACTCTCTTGTAGAACAAATAAGTAATATTTTAATATTTGTAATCTTTTCCACAAAAAGAGTCATAATTATTATAATTTTATTTATTGTCAATTTACAATATTTTAAAGCTTAAATTATTATAATTTAATATTTTAATTAATACAATTAATATTGTAAATTACTTAAAAATTATTATTAAAGAACAAACTCTAACTTAATTTTTTTGTAGAGTATTTTTTGGCATTAATTTGTACTCTATTCCACAAAAGAGAGTCATTATCTTCTTCTTTTTTCTTTCTCTTTTTTGTCATGATCAATGTATGAAATTTAAAAGTTTTAATGTAGTGTAAAATTATTTACTTTATAGTTTATTAAAATAAATAATTGATATTGTAAGTTACTTAAAAAATATTGTTAAAAGTAAATTACTACTATAAAAAATTTAATGTATTTATATTCACCATAATTAATTCTAAAAAAAAATTATTTAGAACAAAACAGTGACCAAAATTGGTATTTGTGACAATAAAAATTGTCATAATTTATTAATTTTTCGTCTTTACAAAATTCTCCTCCAAAATTTCTTAAAATTTTTGGCCTCCAAATAAAATTGTAACGATATTACGTACTTTGTCACTAAATATAAGAATTTATGACGAACCATTTTTGTCACATATCCACTCATCTAATTAGTGGCAAAATATTATCTCGTCATATAAAATTGGTATTTATGACAATACAAATTGTCATAAATTATTATTTTTCCGTCTTTAAAAAATTTTTCTCCAAAAATTTTCAGAAATATTTTGCCTCCAAATAAAATTTGTGACGATATTACGTACTTTGTCACAAAATATAAGAATTTATGACAAATTGTTTTTGTCACTTATCCACTCATCTAATTAGTGACAAACTATTATCTCGTCATATAAAATTGGTATTTATGACAATACAAATTGTCATAAATTATTGTTTTTTCGTATTTAAAAAAATTCCCTCCAAATTTTTTCAGAAAATTTTTGCCTCCAAATAAAATTGTGATGAATTTGTATTTGGTGTCACTAAATGTGAACATTAGTGATGAAAGCACATTGTCACTAAATGTTACAAATAATTAATGACAAATTATTATGTTGTCATCGAAAGAAATATTGTGTGACAATAAATCACATCATCAATTATTACAAAATGTCACTAAAAGGTTTCCTCCAAAATTTTGGTATGAAATTCTACCTCAAAATAACTTGTGATTTAATTTTGTTAATCGTCATCAAATGTGTAAATTAGTGATTTATATAAATGATTAATTGTAACAAAATTAAAGGTCGTCACAAAAATAAAAGTTTTAGTGAGCGATTATGAATTTTGTAATTATTAATTAACAAATTGTGACAAAAATTTTTGTGCGTGGCAAAAATTTAAGTCATAAAATGTGTGATTTCTTGTAGTGATTATTCATTTGGAATATCCCACATCATGCGCTTTTGGGGACTCGGTTCCGTTATTTATTATTTTGTTGGAATAACCTTTATACATGCAAGGCATCTTGCATGCGTGGTGATTTCATTGTTATTCCATTCTTTATTATTACATTTGGAATATCCTGTCTTTTACGCTTTTATCTTGGGACTGGTTCCGTTATTTATTATTCTGCTTGAATAACTTTTGTCTGTCGCGAAGTACTGCATGCATGGTGATTTCATTGTTATTCCATTCTTTATTATTCATTTGGAATATCCCGCTTGGTCTGCGATTACACCTTTGATCCGTTCGATTATTTATTATTACATTGGAATAACCTTTCTAGGCGGGCACCGCATGCATGGTGATTTCATTGTTATTCCATTCTTTATTATTACGTTAGAATATCCCCGCTTGGTCAAGTATTACGCTTTGATCTGGTTCCGTTATTTATTATTCTATTGGAATAACATGTCTATGCGAAGTACTACATGCATGGTGATTTTTTTTATTATTCCATTCTTTATTATACTTAGTTGGTTAAAGTTTTGACTTCTATACTCCATGAAATTAGTGGAATATCCTTGATATTTGCGCTTCATCCAGTATCTTTTCATGGAAATATACTTCTGAGCATTCTTGAATTTTACTCTACAAAGAAGTATCATGTTGACAATTTGGACGTTATTAGTTCCTGGATAATTTAATTCTTGAACTTGTTTTATTGAATTCTTATATCATTGTCATCATCCTCATGTTTATATTTTGTTGAAAGTCATCTGTGGCCTGTAGTGCATAGATGGACTTGGTATGATTATGACCAGGGATTATTCGGTATAATCATGACCGTAATGTTAGAAATGATGTGGAAAAAGTCCTCATTGGCCCGTAGTGCATTGATGGACAGTTTTTGGTAGGATTATGGCTATGGATTCTCTTCGGCCAAGGGTGCAAAGATAAATTATTTTATGGCATGATCAGGACCGTTGATGAAAACACAATTATCTTTGGCCCGTAGTGCTTGGATAATTCGTGGTCGTGATAATAAATAATATCCTTGGCTGTAGTGCAGGGATGATGTGGATTATTTATTAAGCTGAGTCTTAATGTGATGAAAAACCTTTTAAATCATAAAAGATAGTAGATTTTATTCTCTACTTGACTCTTTTAATGGATTGCATGTTCCGCTACAGTTAAACTTGATGTTTATTATATTTTATCAGTTTAACACTTTCGAAGACTAATGATAATTTATTATGCATTATCTTAGTCATAATATTTCTTACTTGGCTAGTTGAGCCCACCCTTTCTTTCACTGTTCTCTTCAGGAAATGAGAACGTAGCCGGGACTAGTCGGGGAATGGAGTTACGGTCTAGATGATAGTATTAGTAGTCCTCACTATTCTGTTAAATAGTGTGACAATAAATGTAATAAGAACTTATTCTGAGAGTGGATATTGTCTAGATGACAATATTTGTATTAAAACTCACAGCTCTCTTGTTGTATATTAAAGATTGTATTTATATTCTGTACCATGTATTTGGCAACTCAGAATAGGTGATGTATACCTATTTTTGGGGGCGTCACAGTTGGTATCAAAGCTTAGGGATATGATCCCTGGCTGAGATGTGAGATAAGAACTAGAAGGGGAGAGACGGGGAATTCCTTCGCTAGTATGACCTACCTAAGTTTATTTGGTATTTAATTGGTTGGTTAGAGTATAGAGATAATATGTGATATGTTAATTAAGCCTTGTTTTGTGGCAGTATTTGAAAATGGCATCTGAAAATGTTGAGATAAGCAATGGAGCACAGGAGACCGTTGAGTCTCCACAGATTAATAATCAGGACAATGTGCAACAGGATGGCGATAATCCTCCTGTAAACAACAACACTGATCAATTGACGAACAACGGTACGTTTAGGAGCTTTTAGAATTCATGCAACATCGCGTGGCGGCTCTCCTGCTCATAATGCATGTAAAAATAATGGCTACCCACGGTCGGTCACCGCTAAGTAATTCAAAGAGCTGGGACCACCGGAGTTTTTGGGAAGCCAGAACCACTTAAGGCGGAGACGTGGTTGAAGCAGATCACCAAGATATTTGATGTCTTGGGATGCTCCGAGGAGCAAAAGGTTCCATTCGCCACCTTTATGTTGTATGAAGAGGCTGATTACTGGTGGAAATCTATAAAACGTACCCAGCATGACGCACTCAAGATGTCTTGGGAGAAGTTCCAAGAGCTGTTCATTGACAAGTACTTTCCCGAAAGTATTCGTCACATAAAGGAGGTGAAGTTTATCAAGTTGGAGCAAAACAACATGACCGTGTCGCAGTACGTAGCCAAGTTTGCCGAGTTGTCCCGATTTACTTCTCATTTGGTTGATAATGAGGAGAGAATGACGCGAATGTTTCTAAGAGGTTTGAAACCTGAGATATGTCAATATCTTATCTCTTATAAACTGTGTTTGTATTCAGATGTTGTTAATAGGGCTCAGTTATTGGAGCACGATAATGAGTCAACCCAACCAAAAGAGAGCAGCCGGCAAAATGATAATACCGGTGATAACAGTCATCAAAGCGGTGACAATAAGCATGGAGGGAATCAACATGCCAGAAATGGTAACCACTTCGGTGGTAATCATGGCCAAAACAATACGAATGGACATTTCAAGAAGAGAAGGTTCAACAATGACGTGAAGACGCTTACCACCAAACACCGTTTCAAAGGAAGAAGAACGACCACCCATTCATATGTTTTAAATGCGGATAGAGGACACTTCCGTCAAAATCATGCGCAAAGAAATCGAAAAACATGTTTTAATTGCGGAAGAGAAGGTCACCTAGCTCGATTTTGTCGTATGGTGAAGTCAAGTCCAGTTGGGATAGTGATGCCAAAGGATGTCCCGCACAAGCCAAAGCCGATGGTTTAAGAGAGAGCGTTTTTTTTTCAGATGACGAGGAACCCGAATAAAATTATCATGGGTATGTTAGTCATAAACTCTTGCGAAGTCTATACCGTGTTGATATCTGGGTTCTCTCACTCTTTTTTATTTCACCTAGTTGTGTTCAATGTTTGAAGTTAACTCCGGAGAAGTTAGACTTTGATATATCTGTTTAAACTTAGTTGGGAGAAACCTTCGTTACCTCCACTATTTATAAATCTTGTTCAAATCAACACTTTCATGTTACCTGTCGATCTTATCTCTTTGAAAATACTTGCCTTTGATGTGATTTTTGGAAACGATTGGTTAACTACTCATCATGCTTTTCGTAAGGTTGTTAGCTTTCATACTCCCAATCAACCTGTTATGCGAATTCAAAGTAACCAAACCACTAAAGTCAATCATTGTCATATCATGCCATAAGTAAAGAGCCTGATCCTTTCGTTGTTGACTTCCTTGTGTGGAATGCATCAAAGCCAGACTTTTTGTAGGCGACATTGTGAATGAAGATGGCAAGTTGATTGGTATCAATGTGACGTACTATCCAAGTCTTGGATGAGGGTCACAATTTTGAATGATATTTCTATCATTAATAAATTTCCTAACGTATTCATAAAGACTTTCTAGCCTACCCCTAGAGTGTGAAATCGAATTTTGTATTGAACTTAGTACAAAACTTATTTCTTAAACCCTCAAATATTTTTGCAACTAAAATGAACGTAACATGCGCCAAAGACGTTGACTTGAGCTGTTGAAGATTATGATCATACCATTTAATACCATCGTAGGAAAAGCGAACATGGTAGCTGACCCGTTGAGTAGAAGATCGTATGCGGTTACAAGTGCGAATATATGAACCCACGCGAAGATAACGAATATACGAGTAGGATCGACTTTAATCGATAATGTTAAAGCCGTTCAAGCTACTTATTCAGAGCTGAAGAATGTGAAGAAGAAGGTTCAAGAAGGCGTTATCTTAACCCTCGATTTAATTGGCCCATTTTGAAATCCTCGATCAAGTAGAAACTGTGGCTTATAGACTCGTTTTACCGCCAAGTATGTCGCGTGTTCATAACGTTTTTCACGTATCGATGTTACGTAAATATGTTGACGACCCGAACAACATTATTAATTTAGATCCGGACGAGATAGCGAATAATTTAACGTATGAAGATGTACCTGTTAAAATCTTGGAATGTATTCAACACTCAATGGTTATACCTCAAGAGTTAGAATCGGACGAAGTGTCCTCATCTGTTCGGCATACTAGGTACGTACGTAAATTTCGAGGGTGAAATTTCATAAGGAGGGCAGATTGTAAAATCCCAAATTTTACGAATAAAGATTTAAATTTCTCAATTTTTTTTGAATATTATGGTGTGGATTTAATATAAAGTTATAGTTGTGGGTAATATTTATAAATTTTGCAAAGTATGCAAGTTGTTATATTATATTCGATTGGTCAGGGAATATTCCTTGTGTCGGAAAATATTAGTACGACGACACAATCATTGGTGGACCCCACAACAGAATTATTGTCAGATTGAGAAAACGACAAAAATATTTTTATGAAAATAACGGCGGAAGTTTTACCGTTAATCTTTGTTGAAACACTTTAAGTGTTAAAAGTATGCGATGTCTGGCGTGTGTTGATAGTAGCACACAGTATTGATTATTGATGCTTACGTGATAAGTCACTCAGTTTTGTTTTATTGATATTATTAATGTAATAAAATAAAAAAAACTTTTTATATTAAACAAAATACTTTTATAAAGTTATTCTATAAATAGAATATATTATATTCTATTATGCATAGTATTTTGCATAGTAAAATCTTTTTATATAAAATAGAATACTTTTATAAAGTTATTCTATAAATAGAATATATATTATATTTCATTATGCATAGTGTTTGCATAGTGCTTGCATAGTGTTTTATATAGTAAATTTTTTTTATATAAAACAGAATACTTTTATAAAGTTATTCGTTTTATTAGATTATAAATAGAATGTATTATATTTTATTTAAAAGATTTTGCTTTAAATATGGACCGTTCGATTAAAAATAAATCAATCTGGACCGTTCATGAATTAGTTATTATGCAGTCCATTCTTCTATAAATAGAAGCTCATTCCTTCATTATTTCTTACGAATTCATTGAAACTCTAGAAAGAGAAACTATAAAGAGAGTTCTTCTTCTATAATCTTGAGCGTATTTCTTTAGAATTTAAGAAAGCTTTGAGCGTAGTGCAAGTTTCTTCAAGTATATCCCCGCCCTACCGTCGGAGTACTCTTCTTTATAAGGTAAGTGGTATTATTATTATTTTTTTTCATATTCATGAAGAGAACTTCAGTTATTCCAGTCTTTATTATTCTGTTGGAATAACTCAGATATCTGCTGGCTACCCTATACTTAGTGAAATTCTTCATTATTCCATTATTTATTATTCTCACTGAATAACTTTGCCTACATCAAGTACCGCATGCATGGTAATTTCATTGTTATTCCATTCTTTATTATTCTCATTGAAATATCCCATCTTGCGTGCGAGATACGCTTTGACACGTTCCGTTATTTATTATTCCTTTGAATAACCTGCTACATGCAAAGTACCGCATGCATGGTGATTTCGTTGTTATTCCATTCTTTATTATTCTCATTGAAATATCCCAGCTTGGCATGCGTATTACGCGACTTCGTTCCGTTATTTATTATTCCGTTGAATAACTTGTCTATCTGGTACCGCATGCATGGTGATTTCTTTTGTTATTCCATTCTTTATTATACTCAGTTGGTTAAAGTTTTGACTTCTATACTCCATGAAATTAGTGGAATATCCTTGATATTTGCGCTTCATCCAATATCTTTTCATGGAAATATACTTCTGAGCATTCTTGAATTTTACTCTACAAAGAAGTATCATGTTGACAATTTGGACGTTATTAGTTCCTAGATAATTTAATTCTTGAACTTGTTTTATTGAATTCTTATATCATTGTCATCATCCTCATGTTTATATTTTGTTGAAAGTCATCTGTGGCTTGTAGTGCATAGATGGACTTGGTATGATTATGACCGAGGATTATTCGGATAATCATGACCGTAATGTTACAAATGATGTGGAAAAAGTCCTCATTGGCCCGTAGTGCATTGATGGACGCTTTTTGGTATGATTATGGCTATGGATTCTCTTGACCAAGGGTGCAAAGATGAATTGTTTTATGGCATGATCGGACTGTTGATGAAAACACAATTATCTTTGGCCCGTAGTGCATGGATAATTAAATGGTCGTGGTAATAAATAATATCCTCGGTAGTAGTGCGGGGATGATGTGGATTATCTATTAAGTTTGAGTCCCAAATGATAAAAGTGATGAAAAACCTTTTAAATCATAAAAGATAGTAGATTTTATTCTTTACTTGACTCTTTTAATGGATTGCATGTTCCGCTGCAGTTAAACTTGATGTCTATTGTATTTTATCAATTTAACACTGTTGAAGACTAATGATAATTTATTCTGCATTATCTTAGTCATAATATTTCTTACTGGGCTGGTTGAGCTCAACCTTTCTTTCACTGTTCTCTTCAGGAAATGAGAACTTAACCGGGACTAGTCGGGGAACGGAGTGACGGTCCAGATGATAGTATTAGTAGTCCTCACTATTTTGTTAAATAGTGTGATAATAAATGTAATAAGGACTTATTCTGAGAGTGGATATTATCTAGATGATAATATTTGTATTAAAACTCACAGCTCTCTTGTTGTATATTAAAGAATGTATTTGTATTCTGTACCGTGTATTTGGCGACTCAGAATAGGTGATGTATACCTATTTTTGGGGGCGTCACATTGGTGATGGCCTTTTATTTCACCTACTGCTGCAAATTTGCTTTAGTCTACATATGGTTTGGGCTACTGTGGCGAATTGATGTTGTTGATGTAGTCACCGCCATAAAAATGAGGTCCTAACAAATGGTCCGATTTCTAGCTTTGAGTGCCTCTACTTCATGTCTTCGCATAGTGGGTTTGGTCATGCGAGCTTAGCTAACGCAGATCTTTGCTATTTAACTTCTCTTCTTCTTCTTCTATCATTCTTATGATGATGGGTCTTTTCATTTCTTTCTTTGTTATATATGGGTTATGCTATGAATGGCTAATTGGGTTAGTGCTATTTAAATTTTGTCATGCTTGCTGCTGCTAGCTGGGAAAGCCTAATTGGGTTGGGTGCCAATGTTGTTGATGCTGCTGTTGGTTTGTTAGGTTTTTAAATTTGGTTAAGTCTGTCATGGGTTTGGATAGCTTTTTAAATTTGGTTTACGTTGTATTAGTTTGTTGATATCCCTTTTAGGCTTTATACTTTATTGTAGCACATTTACTGTAGCCATCTGATTCTGCTTCTTTGCATTTGATTTACTGTTGACTTCATAGGGCATGTCCTTTGATGGTCACTGTATTATGTACATTTCCTTTTATTTAATTTCAGTTTAATTTTAGCAAAAAGAAAAGAAAAGAAATCACTCATTTGAAAATTAATTATAATTTGCAATGAATTTTGATTATTTACCAGTTAATTTTTTATTTATAAATTTATAATTTGTGAAGGATTTTACTTGAGAAATGGACAATAATGAAAGAATATATCCCTCACTGAAATCTTTTTTAGTTAATTAGTTAGTCATCTATGAAGGAATTTTTCTCTCACTAAATTAAATATAGATTCTCAATTTATTATTAGTGAAGGAAAATCTTCTCTAGTTAATTAAATTTATTCTTCACAATATATTATTTGTGAGGGAATAAAGTTATTCACTAATTTCAAATAGTCCTTCTTAAAATATTATTAGTGAAGGAAACAACCTTTCACTAAATAAAAATATTCGATTACCAAATATAATTTGTGAATAAAAAGTTATTCACAATAGATCCTTCACAAAAAACATTTAGTTACTACTTAGCGAATGATAACTAATTGCGAGGAGGTCGTATGCGAGCAATCGTGTGAAGGAAATATTTCTTCGCAATAGATCTCTTGTGAGTGATACACTATGTCCTGTGATGGATTTGTCCGTTACTAGATGCCATTTTTGGTGTAGTGATGTTTGCTGCTAACAAGAATCAAAACATCAACTTTTATATTAATGACAATTGATATTTTCACAAGTAAATTTGATAATTCCATAAGTTTCTCCTCACATTAATAGTAAGTGGGGTCCACCTCATGTGAGAGGATCTTGTTGAACTGTCAAATTTACTTGTAAAAATATCAATTCTCTTAATAAAATGAGTCATACCACTGAGCTAAGTGATCATGGGGGAAAACAGTCTAAGTTACTGGTTATAATAAATAGAATATCCAATAGTAATGTATGTCATGTTATTTTCAATGATATATTAATGATACATTGAAAATTTGATGGATTAACATTAAATAAGTAAACAAAATAAAATCTGTTTGACAACAATAAAATTTGGTATAAATGGTAGACGTGCACACTGTCATTTGCAAAATTAAAAAGAAAAATTATTGAAAATATCATGACATATATTAATATTGTTACGTTTTTCAATGTATATCATGTTATTTTTCAATGGTTTTTTTAAAAGTTATGAGGATAATTTTGAAAAATAATATGAAATAGCATTAACTGTATGATTTGATAAATTATTAAGTTTTATTAAATTTGATTAGTTAGGACATTAGTTTAATAATAAAATTCATAATTATTATTAATATAATTAAATCACATGATATGTTATATATGAGATTTTCTAATTATTTTTTAAACTAAAAATGCACTTACTATTTATTTTTGTCTTCAATAGTAAAAATAGTTAAGGCATACAAGTATCTTCGTAATGGTCAACTAAGGACCGGTAAGACTTCATTTTATGTTACATGCAATGGTCAACTAAGTACCGGTAAGAAATTTATGAGCTCACAACTTTTAGAGTTGGACATGTTGTGAGTCCACATACTGAATAGAGAAACATGAACCATAAGGCTAGTAGGGTACACCAAAATGAACATCAGAAAGAGACTGTCATTATAGCACCCAATGTGATAACAGAGGCTGAACACAATACTCTGGACCACAACTATGTTGATAGGTTAGGGAACCATAGTACTGAAGTAGGAGTAGATGTTTATACAACGGCCGAGCTAGAGGAAATAGCTACATTGAAAGAGCTAACAAGATTAAGGAGAACAACGAGTCCACGTGGATGAACAGCTATATAAAGGGCAAGAAAGAAAAGGTAGATCTAGGAAATAATCTAGAATTCTCAGTTAGAATATAAGATCCAAGGCCACGGTTGCATGCGGTCCTCTTACCCTTCCATGTAACCGTCGCATGGCAGGTGGGCAATGTCATGATTCCTCGCAAGTTTTGTGCAAAAGTTGAGAGGGTCGCAAATGAATTACAGGCCTTTGTAATGAGATGGGGCTTGAAGGCATCTAAAGCACCAATGTTACATATGCTCACCAATTTCTTTTTTTCAATTGGCTCTACACACTTCTGTGCTTGGGCCCTAAATTTGTCCACATAAACTGATAGCTCCTCGTTCGGCTTCTGCTTGAATCGTATGTGCTCTACAATAGTTACCTGTTTCTGCACATAAAAAAATTTCTTAAAAAATTACAATTTTAGATCATCTCAATCATGGACTTATCCCTAGCTTTCTCCAAATTGTAGTACCAACTAAAGTCACTATCCGTCAAAGTCTTGTTGAATTCCTTCGTTAACAAGTTGTGATTGTTCATGTAAGACCCCAACTTTTTATGAATAAATATTTAATTTTCTCTAAATATTATTTTGAATAATAAAGTGTTAATTTGATATAATGTTATAGTTCTGGATGATATGTGCAAATTTTGCAAAGTAAACAAGTTGTCAGAAAATATTCTTTTTTTGTGGGGAATATTCGTATGACGACCAAGACAATCATTAATCAAATTCTACACGTTAGAATAACTATCGAATATAGAAAGTGACAAAAATAACCTTTTCATAAAATAACGGCAAGACTTTTGTAAGACCCCAACTTTTATGAATAAAGATAAATTTTATATAATTATCATTTTTAAATATTATGGAATGAATTTGATATAATGTTATAGTTGTGGGTAATATTTAGAAATTTTGCAAAATACGCAAGTTTTTTATAATATTCGATTGGTTCGGGGAATATTCAATGACGACTAAGACAATCATTGGTGGACCCCACAATGTAATTATTGTTTAATTGAGAAAACGACAAAAATATTTTTATGAAAATAATGGCGGAAGTTTTTTCGTTAATCGTTGAAACACCCAGTGTTAAAAGTACAGAATATCGTGGTTGCATAAGTAGACACCTGGTATTGATTATTGATGCTTACGTGAGAAGTCACTCGCTTTTGTTCAATTATTGCTTGAAAGAATTGTTGCATAGTATCTCACGTTATTTGATTCAATTATTGTCAATATTTTTTTATTATTAAATCAATAATTGAGATGATAGAGTAATTAATTATATTATTATATACATTATTAACGATGTCTAGAAGTTCTACCAAAGAGAGGTTTGGTCACCTAATTGCGCGCCAATAGGGAGAAATCCTTATTGGAAAGCCCTCTCTTTCCTGGGGAACGACCTGGTCGATTAATAGTGTGAATAATAATAATAATGATGATGAAGTTTTGTTTTATTAGTATTATTAATGTAATAAAATGTGAAGCGCTTTTATATAAAAATGTAAAACTTTTATAAAGTTATTCGTTTTATGAGGCTAATAGTAAAAT
The DNA here is from genome assembly GCA_020205605.1 of Panax ginseng. Taxonomy (NCBI): domain Eukaryota; kingdom Viridiplantae; phylum Streptophyta; class Magnoliopsida; order Apiales; family Araliaceae; genus Panax; species Panax ginseng. The sequence goes on from CM035132.1 coordinate 183,794,450, forward strand.
CTTTTTATATAAAACAGAATACTTTTATAAAGTTATTCATTTTATTAGACAATAATTAGAATATATTATATTTTATTATGCATAGTGTTTGTATAGTACCTACATAGTGTTTTCATAGTAAATTTTTTTTAAAAGTTATTCGTTTTATTAGATTATAAATAGAATATATTATATTTTATTGTAAACCAATCTGATCGTCTAGCTTAAAGTAAATTGATCTGACCGCTCATGGATTGGTTCTTATTCAAATTCATTTTTCTATAAATAAGTTCATTCCTTCATTATTTCTTTTAATTCACTTTGAAACTCTAGAGAGAAAAACCGTAGAGAAATTATTCTTCTATCTTGAAATGTATTTCTTTAGCGTTTAAGAAAGCTTTGAGCGTAGTACAAGTTTCTTCAAGTATATCCTCGCCTCTACCGTCTTCTGAGACTCTTCTTTATAAGGTAAGGGGTATTATTATTATTTTTTCATATTCATGAAGAGAACTTCTATTATTCCAAATCTTTATTATTCATTGGAATAACTCAGATACGCCAAGCTACCCTATACTTGGTGAAATTCTTACATTATTCCATTATTTATTATTCTACTTGAATAACTCGCCTATGCCAATCACCGCATACATGGTGAAATTCCATTGTTATTCCATTCTTTATTATTCATTGGAATATCCTCGTCATGCGTTTTTTGCCTTGGGACTTTTTCGTTATTTATTATTCTCATTGGAATAACTCGTCTATCAAATCACCGCATGCATGGTGATTTCATTGTTATTCCATTCTTTATTATTCTGCTGGAATATCCGTCTTGCAAATATATTACGCTGACACGGTTCCGTTATTTATTATTCCGTTGGAATAACCTGTATATGCGAAGTACCGCAGCATGGTGATTTTTTTTGTTATTCCATTCTTTATTATACTCAGTTGGTTAAAGTTTTGACTTCTATACTCCATGAAATTGGTGGAATATCCTTGATATTTATGCTTCATCCAATATTTTTTCGTAGAAATATTCTTCTGAGCATTCTTAAATTTTACTCTACAAAGAAGTATCATGTTGACAATTTGGACGTTATTAGTTCCTGAATATATTAATTCTTGAACTTGTTTTATTGAATTCTTATATCATTGTCATCATCCTCATGTTTATATTTTGTTGAAAGTCATCTGTGGCCTGTAGTGCATAGATGAACTTGGTATGATTATGACCAAGGATTATTCGGTGTAATCATAATCGTAATGTTACAAATGATGTGGTAAAAGTCCTCATTGGCCCGTAGTGCATTGATGGATAGTTGTTGGCATGATCATGACCATTGATGAATACACGAATATCCTTGGCCCGTAGTGCATGGATAATTTGTGATTGTGATACTAATGAATATCCTTGGCCGTAGTGCAGGGTTGATGTGGATTATTTATTAAGCTGAGTCCCAGCGATAAAAGTGATGAAAAACCTTTTAAATCATAAAAGATAGTAGATTTTATTATCTACTTGACTCTTTTAATGGATTGCATGTTTCGCTGCAGTTAAACTTGATGTCTATTGTATTTTATCAGTTTAACATTGTTAAATACTAATGATAATTTATTTTGCATTATCTTAGTCATAATATTTCTTACTGGGCTAATTGAGCTCACCCTTTCATTCTCTGTTCTCTTCAGGAAATGAGAACGTAGCCGGGACTAGTCGAGGAACGGAGTGACGGTCCAGATGATAGTATTAGTAGTCCTCACTATTCTGTTAAATAGTGTGACAATAAATGTAATGAGGACTTATTCTGAGAGTGGATATTGTCTAGAAGACAATATTTGTATTAAAACTCATGCCTCTCTTGTTGTATATTAAAGATTGTGTTTGTATTCACATGCCATATATTTGGCGACTCGTAATAGGTGATGTATACCTATTTTGGGAGCGTCACGATTAATTATCAAAGCTTAGGGATATGATCCTTGGCTGAGATGTGAGACAAGAATTAGGAGGGGAGAGACGGAAAATTCCTTCGCTAGTATGACCTACCTAAGTTCATTTGATATTTAATTTGTCGGTCAGAGTATAGGGATAATATGTGATATGTTAATTAACCCTTGTATTGTGGAAGTGTTTGAAAATGGCATCCGAGAATGTTGAGAACATCAATGGAGCACAGGAGACCGTTAAGTCTCCATAGATCAATAACCAGGACAATGTGAATCAGGAAGGCGATAATCCTCATGCAAACAACAACATTGACCAAATGATGAACGATGGAATGTTCCGAGGCTTCATGCAATTCATGCAACATCAGGCGAGAGCGGCTCCTGTCCAAAATGCAAGTGGAAACACTGGCAACTCTCGGACGGTCACCGCCAAATAGTTCAAGGAACTGGGACCACCGGAGTTTTTTGGAGAGCCAAAAACACTTAAGGCGGAGACGTGGATAAAATAGATCAACAAGATATTTGATGTCTTGGGTTGCTCCGAGGAGCAAAAGGTTCCCTTTGCCACCTTTATGTTGCGTGCGGAGGCGATTCTTGATGGGAATCAGTAAAGCGTGCTCAACTCCGCCAGATCAAGATGTCTTGGGAAAAGTTTCAAGAACTGTTCAACGACAAGTACTTTCCAAAAAGTATTCGTCACATGAAAGAGGTAGAGTTCATTAAATTGGAGCAAAACAACATGACCGTGTCGCAGTACGAAGCCAAGTTTGCCAAGCTATCCTGGTTTGCGTCCCATTTGGTTGATAATAAGGAGAAAATAACGCGAATATTTCTAAGAGGTTTGAAACCCGAGATACGTTAATATCTTATCTCTCATAAACTGTGTTTGTATTCAGATATTGTTAATAAGGCTCAGTTATTGGAGCATGATAATGAGTCAACCCAACCAAAAGAGTGCAACCGGCAAAATGATAATACCAGTGATAACAGTCATCGAAGCGGTGACAATAAGCGTGGAGGGAACCAGCATGCCAGAAATGGTAACCACTTCGGTGGTAATCATGGCCAAAATAATTAGAATGGACATTTCAAGAAGAGGAGATTCAACAATGATGGAAAGACGTCAACACCAGCACCCGTGGTTAAGAAAGGAGAACGACCACCTATCATATGCTTCAAATGCGGAGGGGAAGGACACATAAGTCCAAACTGCGCGATGCCATCTAAAGCATGTTATAATTATGGAAGAGAAGGTCACCTAGCCCGATTTTTTCATTCACCGAAGACAAGTTCAGCTAGGATGGAGGCACCAAAGGACGTCCCGTAAAAAGTCAAAGCCAAGAAAGAAGTGCGAGGAGAGCATTTGTCGTGACCTCCCAGAAAGCAAGGAACCCGAACGAGGTCATCACGGGTAAGTTTATCATTAACTCTAGCGAAGTATATACCTTATTTGATACCGGTTCTACCCATTCTTTTATTTTTCCTACTTGCGCTCAACGTTTAAATTTGACTCCGAAGAAATTAGACTTTGACTTATCTGTTGAAACTCCGTTGGGAGAAACCTTCATTACATCCATTGTTTATAAGTCTTATTTGGTTCAAATCGGTACCCTCACATTACCTTTCGATCTTATTTCATTGAAAATACTTGTATTTGACGTAATTCTAGGGATTGATTGGTTAACTACTCATCATGCAAAAATTGATTATTTTCGTAAGGTTGTTAGCTTTCATATTCCTAATCAACCTATTATGCGAATTCAAGCAACCAAACTATTAAAATCAATCACTGTCATCTCAAGCCATAAAGCTATTTGATTATTGAAAAACGGATGTTAAGCTTTCTTAGCTCATGTCACGGATCTAAACAAAAATACGTCAGTTTTGAATGATATTTCTATTGTTAATAAATTTCCTGACGTATTCCCTGAAGAACTTCCTGGCCTACCCCCAGAACGTGAAATTATATTTTGTATCGATCTTGAACCCGGTACAAAACCCATTTCCAAAGCCCCATATCGAATGGCTCCTATTGAACTTCAGGAGTTAAAGACCCAACTGCAAGAATTGTTAGACATTGGCTTTATTTGTCCTAGTATTTCTCCTTGGGGTGCTCCTGTTCTATTCGTGAAGAAGAAAGATGGGAGTATGTGACTTTGTATTGATTATCGGGAGTTGAATCATGTCACCATCAAAAATAGGTACCCATTGCCACGTATTGATGACATGTTTGACCAGTTGCAAGACACCAAATTCTTTTCAAAAATTAATCTTCATTCTGGATATCACCAATTGAAGATTAGAACCGATGACATTCCAAAAACGACTTTCAGAACTCGGTACGGGCATTATGAATTCCTAGTCATGTCTTTTGGATTGACTAATGCTCCTTCTACTTTCATGGATATGATGAACCGAGTATTCAAAGAATATTTGGATCACTTTGTGGTCGTCTTTATTGATGACATCCTTATTTATTCCAAAAGCCGTGAAGATCATGAGCAACACTTGTGGCTGATACTCCAAAAGCTTCGTGAATATAAGCTTTATGCCAAGTTGAGGAAATGCGAGTTCTGGCTTGAGGAAGTAGCATTCCTTAGGCACGTGGTATCAAGTCATGGAATATTTGTTGACCCGATAAAGATTGAAGCTATTCAAAGCTAGGAGCAACCTAAATCAGTGACAGAAGTACGTAGCTTTCTCGGCTTAGCTGGTTATTATCGGAGATTCGTAGAAGGGTTTTCTCGAATCGCTACTCTATTAACTCAGCTGACTTGGAAAGATACAAATTCGGTTGGAGTGAGGAATGTGAGAAGAGTTTTCAAGAACTCAAGAGAGACTTTATTTCAAAGACTGCTCGACAATACCATCCGGTGGGAGGATTTGTCATCTACAAATCTTTGCCTCGAGCAAAGGGTTAGGATGTGTTCTCATGCAACATGGGAAAGTCATAGCCTATGCCTCTCGACAACTCAAAGAATATGAGAGGAATTATCCTACTCATGATCTAGAGTTGGCAGCTGTTGTCTTCACACTTAAAATTTAGAGGCATTACTTGTATGAGGAGAAAGTGGAGATCTTTACGGATCATAAAAGCCTCAAATATTTCTTCACTCAAAAGGAACTCAACATGTGACAACGACGTTGGCTTGAACTGTTGAAAGATTATGATCATACCATCCAATATCATCCTGGAAAAGTAAATGTGGTAGCTGACGCATTGAGTAGAAGATCATATGCGGGTACGAGTGCGATATTGTCAACGCAAAGGCCCATTTTGTATGACTTGCAAAGGATGGAGATAGAGATAAAAACTCTAGGGACCTACGTGATGATGGCGAATATACGAGTAGAACCGACTTTAATCGATAAAGTTAAAGTTGCTCAAAGCTACGCACACGAAGGCGATGCATATGAGGAAGAAAGTACAAGAAGGTGCTATCTTAAGCAAGAATCGATGAAGAAGGAATACTTCGAGTCAACTCCAGACTTTGTGTTCCTAATGATCCTGAGTTAAAGTATAAAATTATGATGGAGGCGCACAACACATCGTTTGCAATCCATCCTGAGAGTAGTAAAATGTATTATGATCTTCGACATACATTTTGGTGGGGTAATATGAAGAGAGAGATAGCGCTGTTTATCTCAAGGTGTCTAACGTGTCAACGAGTCAAGGCGGAGCATCAGGTACCAAAAGGTCCATTGCAACCACTTGAAATTCCAGAATGGAAGTGGGAACACATTACCATGGATTTCGTTACTAGTCTTCCCATGGTTTCTCAGGGTATAGATGCAATTTGGGTCATTGTTAATAGATTGACCAAGTCTGCTCATTTTTTACCTATACGAGAAACTTATACACTTGAATGTCTTGCTCGTATGTACATAAATGAGGTTGTAAGATTGCATGGTATGCCAGTATCCATAGTTTCTGATCGAGACCCAAGATTCACTTCACGATTTTGGGTTAGTTTGCAAAAAGCTATGGGCACGGATTTACGATTTAGTTCGGCATATCATCCTCAAACGGACGGAAAATCAGAGAGGACTATTCAAACTCTTGAAGATTTATTAAGACTCTGTGTCCTTGACTTCAAGGGAAGTTGGGACAAGTTCTTACCATTGGTGGAATTTTCCTATAACAACAGTTATCAAGCAAGCATTGGCATGGCTCCATTCGAAGCGTTGTATGGAAGAAAGTGTCGTTCTCCAGTATGCTGGGATGAGGTGGGTGAAGTAACGTTGTTGGGACCGGAGTTAGTACGTATGACTACGGAAAAGGTAAAAACGATCCGACAACGTATAAAAACCTCACAAGACCGACAAAAGAGTTATGCTGATCTTCATCGAAAGGACGTGGAATTCGATATTGGAGATCATGTGTTGTTACGTGTTGCTCCATGGAAAGGAGTTATGAGATTCGGAAAGAGAGGAAAGCTCAATTCTCGATTCATTGGCCCATTTTTAATCCTCGGTCGAGTAGGGACTGTAGCCTATAGACTCGCTTTACCGCCAAGTATGTCTCGTGTTCATAATATTTTTCATATATCCATGTTACGTAAATATGTGAAAGACCCGAACCACATTATTGATTTAGAACCGGACGAAATAGAGGAAGATTTAACGTATGAAGAGGTTCCTGTTCAAATCTTGGATAAGAAGGAACATATTCTACGCTCCAAGGTTATACCTCAAGTTAAAGTTTTATGGAGGAACCACGATGTTGAGGAAATGACCTGGGAGTTAGAATTTGAAATGAAATCAAGGTATCCTTACCTCTTCGACATACCAGGTACATACCCTAATTTTGAGGGCAAAATTTCATAAGAAGGGGAGATTGTAAGACCCCAACTTTTATGAATAAAGATGAATTTTCTATAATTATCATTTTTAAGTATTATGGAATGAATTTGATATAATGTTATAGTTGTGGGTAATATTTAGAAATTTTTTAAAAGTCGCAAGTTTTTATAATATTCGATTGGTTTGGGGAATATTAAATGACAAAGACAATCATCATTAGTGGACCCCATAATAGAATTATCGCTTGATTGAGAAAACGACAAAAATATTTTATAAAAAAAAAGGCGTAAGTTTTACCGTTAACTGCTGAAACACCCGGTGTTAAAAGTGCGAGAATACTGCGTGGTTGCATAGTACACCAGTATTGATTATTGATGCTTACGTGAGAAATCACTCAGTTTTGTTCAATTATTACTTCAGTAATTGTTGCATAGTATCTCACATTATTTGATTCAATTATTATCAATATTTTTTTATTATTAAATCAATAATTGAGATGACAGAGTTATTAATTATATTATTATTTGCATTATTAACGATGTCTAGAAGTTCTGCCAAGGAGATGTTTGGTCACCTAATTGCGCGCCAATAGGGAGAAATCCTTATTGGAAAGTCCCTTTCACAGGAACGACCTAGTCGATTAATAGTGTGAATAATAATAATGATGATGAAGTTTTGTTTTATTAGTATTATTAATGTAATAAAATGTAAACGCTTTTTATATAAAATGTAATACTTTTATAAAGTTATTCATTTTATTAGGCTAATAGTAAAATCTTTTTATATAAAATAGAATACTTTTATAAAGTTATTCGTTATATTAGACATTAATTAGAATATATTATATTTTATTATGCATAGTGTTTACATAATTCCTGCATAGTGTTTGTATAGTAAAATCTTTTTAAAAGTTATTCATTTTATTAGATTATAAATAGAATATATTATATTTTATTGTAAACCAATCTGGACCGTCCGTTTAAAGTAAATCGATCTGGACCGTTCATAGATTGGTTACTATTCAGTCCATTCTTCTATAAATAGAAGCTCATTCCTTCATTATTTCTTACAAATTCAACGAAACTCTAGAGAAAACGTAGAGAAATTATTCTTCTATCTTGAGCGTATTTCTTTAGCGTTTAAGAAAGCTTTGAGCGTAGTGCAAGTTTCTTCAAGTATATCCCCGCCCTACCGTCGGAGTACTCTTCTTTATAAGGTAAAGGGTATTATTATTATTTTTTTTCATATTCATGAAGAGAACTTCTATTATTCCAGTCTTTATTATTCTGTTGGAATAACTTGTATACGTGGGCTACCCTATACTTGGTGAAATTCTTCTATTATTCCATTATTTATTATTCTGCTAGAATAACCTGTCTATGTGAAGTACCGCATATATGGTGAAATTCTGTTGTTATTCCATTCTTTATTATTCTGTTGGAATATCATGCATGTGCGTTTTACGTCGGACCTGGTTTCATCTTTATTATTCTGGTTGAATATCCTGTATGTGCATTTTACGTCGTACCTGGTTCCATTATTTATTATTCTGTTGGAATAACCTATCTATGCGAAGTACCTCATGCATGGTGATTTCTGTTGTTATTCTATTTTTTATTATTCTGTTGGAATATCCTATCGGTGCGTATTACGCCTGACCTGGTTTCGTTATTTATTATTTTGTTGGAATAACCTGTCTATGCGAAGTACCGCATGCATGGTGATTTCTTTTGTTATTCCATTCTTTATTATACTCAGTTGGTTAAAGTTTTGACTTCTATACTCCATGAAATTGGTGGAATATCCTTGATATTTACGCTTCATCCAATATCTTTTCGTGGAATATTCTTCTGAGCATTCTTAAATTTTACTCTACAAAGTAGTATCATGTTGACAATTTGGACGTTATTAGTTCATGAATAAATTAATTCTTGAACTTGTTTTATTGAATTATTATATCATTGTCATCATCCTCATGTTTATATTTTGTTGAAAGTCATCTGTGGCCTGTAGTGCATAGATGGACTTGGTATGATTATGACCAGGGATTATTCGGTGTAATCATGATCGTAATGTTACAAATGATGTGGTAAAAGTCCTCATTGGCCCGTAGTGCATTGATGGACAGTTGTTGGCATGATCATGACCATTGATGAATACACGAATATCCTTGGCCCGTAGTGCATGGATAATTTGTGGTTGTGATACTAATGAATATCCTTGGTAGTAGTGCGAGAATGATGTGAATTATTTATTAAAATTTGAGTCCCAACGATAAAAGTGATGAAAACCTTTTTAAATCATAAAAGATAGTAGATTTTATTCTCTACTTGACTCTTTTAATGGATTGCATGTTTATTGCATAGCTTAAACTTGATGTCTATTGTATTTTATCGGTTTAACATTGTTGAAGACTAATGATAATTTATTCTGCATTATCTTAGTCATAATATTTCTTACTGGGCTAGTTGAGCTCACCATTTTTTTCATTGTTCTCTTTAGGAAATGAGAACGTAGCCGGGACTAGTCGGGGAACGGAGTGACGGTCCAGATGATAGTATTAGTAATCCTCACTATTCTATTAAATAGTGTGATAATAAATGTAATGAGGACTTATTCTGAGAGTGGATATTGTCTAGAAGACAATATTTGTATACTCACAGCTCTCTTGTTGTATATTAAAGATTGTATTTGTATTCTGTACCATGTATTTGGCGACTCAGAATAGGTGATGTATACCTATTTTGGGGGTGTCACAACTTTTACCGTTAAACTATTGAAATACCCGGTGATAAAAGTATAATAATACGCGTTGTTGTACAGTAGCACATGGTATTGCACAGTATCTCTGATTATTGATGCTTACGTAAGAAGTCACTCGGTTTTATTAAATAATTATCACAGTAGTTCCTGCATAGTATCTCATATTATTGATTCAATTATTATCACAGTATCATCTGCACAATATTTTATATTATTAAATCAATAATTAAGATGACATAATTATTTATATTATTATTTACATTATTGACAATGTCTAGAAAGTTCAGTCGAGGAAAGGGGTTAGGTTATTGAATTGCTCGCCAATAAAGAGAAATCCTTATTGAAAATCCCCCTCTTTTTTAGGAATGATCTGGTTGTCAATATTGTGAGTTATAATATTATTGATGAAGAATTGTTGAAAGATTAAAAATGTGTTAATTGAATATAAAGTGGTTTGTGGTAAATAATTATTCAATTTTTGATATAAAAAAGAGGTTTTTCATGAGGCGTTTGTTGTAAGTTTGGTTTATTTCATGGGACCCATAGGTCATCATCTAAGAGTCACTTTCGCCAATAGTACCTGCCTTTTCCAGACGTTAAACTACATGCATTTTCACATTACAGGCATCAAACCACTTGCCTTTTCACATTACAGGCATTAAACCACTTGTTTTTTTATATTATTGGCGTCAAGTCACTTGCCCCTTTAGATTGCAAGGGCTAAGCTAGAATTCTTCTATAAATAGAAGCTTATTTATTCCTTCTTTCTCACCAATTCACTAAGACTTACAAGAGAAAACTATAGAGAGAGAATACGAGATAAAGAAGAAGAGTATTCTGCTACTACACTATTGAAGTATCCAATCTCCTACTAAGGTAAGGGGTATTCTTTCTTTCGTATTCGTAAAAGATGTTATTTTCTTTCAATACTCGTAAGGTTTTTCATTCTATTCCTTATTAATCTGTGGGAATAACCTGTCTACGCGAACTACCGCATGCCTGGTGAATAACCTTTCATATTCATTCTTTATTAAGTTGTGGAAATGATCTGTCTACGTGGATTACCACATGACGGGTGAAAATCTATTTGCAGTTTCGTAAATTCTTTTATACTCCATATCATGTCAGTGATATTATTTCATTTCATATTCCTAAATCTAAACTTATTATGGTAAGCATTGCTTCTATAATTCCTGAAATGATTAAGAATTCCTTGAAATTTACGCTTCATCTAATATCATTTCATTAGAATATTGGCTCGAACTTTCTTATTAAATTTTAATATTTTCATTCGGGGTACTATTCACGGGGTACTATTTATTCAGGATATTATTCACGGGATATTATTCATGAAAAAATTTGTTTCTTTTCTGTTCAAATTATTTTTGATACATGAATATCAGTCTTGAATTTTACTCCACAAGTAGTTATCATGTTGACAATTTGGACATTCTTGAACTCTGAATAAATTGAATTATAAATAATTAATATTTATCCTTGATCTCACTTGATTGATTCTTTATATCATTGTCATCATCCTCATGCTTATATTGTGTTGAAAGTCATCTTTAGCCCGTAGTGCAAAGATGGACTGTTGATTGATATGATTACTATGAAGAATTGTGTATTCGTATAATCATGGCATTTAATGTTACAGATAAAGATTTGTGGTGAAAGTAATCTTTGGCCCGTAGTGCATAGATGGATAGTTGTTTGGCATGATCATTACCACTGGTGATGCAAATGATTATCTTTGGCCATATTGCATAGATAATTTGTTGATTGGAAATAATTATTGATTGGTGTTACAGGGATAAAATATTGATGATGGACTTTTAAATCGTAGAAGATAGTAGCTGACATCATGTTCTATTTGACCCTTCTAATAGATTGCTATTTTCGCTGTAGTTCTCGATCTAAAACTCGTTGTCTATTGTATTCTATCAAATTTTTCTCTCTTGAGGACTAAGGATAATTTTTTTCTACATTATCTTAGTCATAATATTCTTTACTGGGCTAATTGAGCTCATCCTTTTTCTTTCATTGTCCTCTTCAGGAAATGAGAATATAACTAGGACTAGTCAGGGAATGGAGTGACGGTCCAAGATAGTCACTATAGTAGTCTTCATTATGTTGTAAAATAGTGTGAAAATAATTGTAATGAAGACTTAATTAATTTGAGTATGGATATTGTCGTATTATGTACGGTGCAATATTTGTATTCAAACTCTCAGCTTTATGTGTTGTCGTTTTTTGCACGATAGTTGTATAAATAAAGTTTGTATTTGAATTTTGTACCATGTATTTTGGTGACTCAAAATGGGTTGTGTGGACCTATTTTGGAGGCGTCACATTTCACTTCATCATAACCCAACCATGTAGACATTGACTCCACAAACCTGGAAATATGTTCCCTGGAATTTCCTTTCTCCTTGTTGTATTTTGAAAACTGCGAGGGATGCTCAATATATCCTGTTGGGTAAGGTTGTCTTCGAATATGTGTCGTACTGGCTTGTGGTATAATTTTTTTCTTTCTGTTGTGATGTATTTCTACATTGGCGGTGTGTATGGTAAAGAGATCGGCTGATGCACACTTGTATCGTGCAAAGCTTGCGTTGGTTATACTTGTTGGCTCGTTCATTGGGTGTGGCTCAGGATGGTTAGTACCTACACTTGTGAAAATATGGGAAGAGTAGTCGGGATGATGTTTGTCTAAGGTTGGCTTGCTTCCAATCTGGGTTGTGGCACGTCACCACTGTTCTAGGGTTCTAAGTTAATGAATGTAATCGACTGATTCTCCGTTAATGGAGGTGCAGTCTGATTCTCTTTATTATTGTCGTTGTTGTTGTCCTCCACTCCTACTCGTTCCTCCTGCGAACTTCCTGGAAACATGGCCTTAAAAGTAGGGATTTGGATCAACTTCTGGAAAAAATTCCCCATTTCTTCTTTCTTCCTCTGCATCTCCAGCATCGATCATAGCCATCATCATTCCTTTTCTTTCTCATGTTTCCTTCAATGCCTTGAGCATCTCTAGTTTCACAACATTTGTCTGGTCTCCATGTACTTCCTCGCCTTGCCTTCTCATGCATGTCCGCCTGACATTCACTTATTATTTATGACGCCCCCAAAATAGGTCCACACAACCCATTCTAAGTTTCCAAATACATGGTATATAATTTAAATAAAAACTTCATTTATACAACTATTAATTGTCATGTAAAATATGACAAAAGCATAAACTATGAGTTTCAATACAAATATTGTCTCGTAGACAATATCCAAACTCAAATAAAGTTCTCATTACAATTATTGTCACACTATTTTACAAAATAGTGAGGACTACTATAATAACCATCTTGGACCATTACTCCACTCACTGACTAGTCCTAGCTACATTCTCACCTCCTGAGAAGAACAATGGAACCAAAAAGAAAAAGGTGAGCTCAACTAGCACAGTAAAGAATATTATGACTAAGATAATGTAGAACAAATTATCCTTAGTCCTCAACGGGGAAAAATCTGATAGAATACAATAGACAACAAGTTTTAGAAACAACTGCAGCGGAAAACAACAATCCATTAGAATAGTCAAGTAGAACATGATGTCTACTGTCTTTTATGATTTAAAAGTCCATCATCAATATTTTATCCCTGTAACATCAATAAATAATTGTTTCCAATTAACGAATTATCTATGTACTACGGGCCAAAGATAATCGTTTGTATCACCAGTGGTCATGATCATGCCAAACACCTGTCCATCTATACACTACGGGCCAAAGAGGACTTTCACTACAAACCTTTATCTATAACATTAAAGGTTATGATTATACCAATAAACAATTTATAATCATAATCATACCAATCAACAGTCCATCTTTGCACTACGAGTCAAAGAAGACTTTCACCACAATATATGCATGAGGATGATGACAATGATATAAAGAATCAATCAAGTGAGATCAAGAATAAATATTAGAGATTTATAATTTAATTTATCCCGTGTTCAAGAATGTCTAAATTGTCAAAATAATAACTAATTGTGGAGTAAAATTCAAGAATGATATTCATGTATCAAAAATAATTTGGATAGAAAAGAAAATTAAATTCTATTGTGAATAGTACTCATGAATAGTACCGTATGAATAATACCCCGACATAAAAGGATTAAAATTTAATAAGAAAGTTCATACCAATATTCCAGTGAAATGATATTTGATGAAGCACAAACCTTAAGGAATTTCTAATCATTTTAGGAATTATAGAAGCAATATTTACCATATTAAGTTTAAATTTTGGAATATGAAATGAAATAACATGAAATTTAAATAGGCACACTTAGAAGGGGGGTTTAATAAGTGTAGGAACAAACTATGTCCACTTTTGATCAAATAAAAATTCCTATGGATATTCAATGCATCAGGCTGGATTCTGAATCCTTATAAATTAAATTGCTAAGACAAAATGTTCTGTTGATACAAGATTTTCCAAAAATGCTTAATTTATAGACTTAACCTTTTTTAGAATAAGATTATGTAAAAATAATTTGTTGAATTAGTTTTGTAAATTTGTAGATATTGAATACAGGTTGCTGGATAGTTATCAGAATGATGAAATAAAATAGTACAATATGCAATCACACGAACACAAGAATTTTTACGTGGTTCAACTACTACCCTCTATAATAGTAGCCTAATCCACGTCCAATACCAACTAGTATTGGAGACTCACTTTTATTAAACAATTTCAATTACAATACAAGTTTCAACCACTTGAGCACCTTTGCTCCTTGTGCACCTATATATGCACCTTCAAGCATCTATGCTTTCTTCGAACTTGATTGTAACAATACAATAATCCAAACCGGATTACAATTCAGATAATATTGATTTGTATGATAAGTTTAAAATACACAATAGAGGTCTACTGATCTAAGAAATTTATCACTTAACAATGCAAGGCTCTAGTATGTAATGATATGCAAGAAAGATATTACCAGAGTATTTGCTACAAGATCACATCAAAATAAATGAATAATAAATTTTCTTCAATAAAATTGCAATCAACAGTAGTAAGAAGAACAAACACAAGTTCACTATTTTTATATTAGCAACTGCAGTATATATTTCTTATCTTTCTTGTTATTTGGTCCTGTTCTTTTATAGGCTACACAGTAAGTTACCGTTGCAAGGTTTCCTATACTGATTTTGACCGTTTGACACAAATCATGCATTATGATAATAATATCCAGATTACGTGCTAATCACTATATGATCCCGTCTCTTTCCAGTTGCTTGCTATCGTAGGACTCTGATATGATCAGCAATAGATATTACGCTGACATCATGATCAATCAGTAATTGGTGAGTAGATTGAATTCGGTTGAGTGCCTATCATGTGGTAAAACTTATCTCTTACAGCTCCCATTTTATATCCCATAAAAGTAAATTTGTAACAATATGAATCAGTAGCTAAACTTCTGGAAATAGAATATATTAATTACCTTTCAAAAATATCTATTGACTTATTACCATATGTGATTTACCAGACTAGATTCCTTAGATTATGGAGCAATTTTATTACGCATGATTCATGGTAGTATAGTTGATTTACCAAAAATTAGTTCGGTGGAAATGACCAATAGACTCCTTAGATTGTGGAGTAATTATATAATGCATGTTTCATGGTATTTCCTTAACCAACTAAGATGTCATATTTGATTTACCATATAATGGGTCGATGTAAATGACTTACCTTAATCACATGCCTTATGATCTTAGTGTACCAATTTTTAGCATCGGATATATGAGCAAAATAATTATATGTATATAATGTACATGCCCTAAAGCCTTGTATTGAAAAGTAAGTTATGCTTAAGATCTTACATATATTTTCTAGGACTCAAAATGCCATTACATCCTTCAAAGACTTCAAGTCTTATATTTTCCTCCTCAATTTTCCTTTAATGTCATTTCTTTTCCTGAAATTTCATAGAGCATGATTAGAGGAATAATATGGTCATCATCAAAACATTTAGGATGGAGTATGACATAAGTCAACATTCTCCCCCTTTTTGATGATGACAACAAAATAATTATGACTCCCCCTAAATTCATACATATCTCAAAATTGATAAGAGTCAAATGTATCGATTCATACTTTCTGCATATATGCAGTGTTTAATGATCCTGTAATAAAATGTTAATATAATCCACAATATACAGAAGTAACATCATTAAACTATTTAACCATCAACCATAAATTTATCCATCAATAATTACTTAAAACATATTCTTAACCAATCTTAAACAGAAGTCATCATGCATGAAATTTTTAAAAATTGTTAGTTTTTAATGGCAGGTAAAATGTAGAATTCATCTCCCCCTTTGGGATCTATCAAAAAGAAGACCAAGAGAGCAAAAGGGAAAAGATGGAGTATGAGCTTAGGCATCGTCTTCATCAATTTCAACATAGTTGGCTGCTCGAGCAGTGAAATAAGGACGATGTAGCTAACGGTGTTCAATTTCCTCCAATGACAGTGTGGCTGCGAATCATAGAGGGCGTGCGATGAAGGTAGGAGGAGGTAAAGGCAAGTCCAGGAAATCTCCTTGGTATTCAACCATTCAGTTGCATTGGGACCACTTAGGGATGCGGGAATTGACTTGTTCGACCTGTAACTCTTCACTTAGATCATTCATGCGCCGTTCTGTGAATCGTCCTAGTGACCTAATCTAGTTGCTGATGAATTTTTGTTCAGTGCTTAATTGGCATGCATTGCGATTCATTTCCCTCTGCAGAGCTTCTACCATAACCCATATATACAGTTTGAATCCTGCCTGAAGATCGATGAATTCATCTTCCATAGTGCGAAAGACAGTGTGTATTTCAGTTCGACTAATGGGAAGTTTGCTCTTTTCTAACACTGAGAGGAGGTGTTAGATGTCTTTGACATCAGCAGTTAGTGTGGTTTGATTTATAGCAATAGTATGAAGAAGGGTAAGAATCTCAGAAGAAGGAGGTTGGCAAGTATGAGGTATGGAATTTGGTACTGGAGGAGCTGAGGGGACATCTGGGGCAATGCAAATGAACTTACCATCTACCAGTGTGATATGAAAACTTTTGAGATTTACTGAATCAATTGAATCAGTAATTGTGACTGAACCTTCATTGTCTAGGGGGATTTAGAAATGAGTAAACAGTTTTGTGAGAAAAAAACTATAAGGCAGACATTTTTTGGAGTGTTTTATGTAGTTAACCATATGTTTGAGCATCATAAGAGAAAAATTGAATGGTTTTCCTTTCATTATCAGAGAAACTATGACCAAGTCCTGGTATGTGAATTCAGCCCTACCACCAATACGAGGAATAAGATTATACCTCAGTAATTTGTGAAGAAATATAGCAATAGGGGACACATCAATGGTCTTTGGAAGAATGACTGAAGTCGGAGTGGGGTCAACCATGATAGTTTGAAGTTGGTCAAGAGGGGACAGAGGAGAATAAACTGGTCCTTTAAGGGTAAATGGATAGTCACCCGTAAAAGGAATGGACAATATGCTTCCTAAATCCATAGCACTAAAAAAATGATTTTCCTTTAACAAATGAAGTATAACAGTCTCCATTATTTTTGAGGGTTGTATAAAATTGTTGAACCAACTTTGGGTAAGCCACAGAGGGAAGAGCACTTAAAGGGGACAAACCACAGCATTCAAAAAGATGTTGAAGAGGCAAATTTTGATAATAAAACATATCAATTGAGTTTTCATAAACAAAGGATTTTTGATAGATTGAAGATTTAAAATGAAGTTTGAAATTATGACCTTTAAAGAAATTCTCAGAAACGTCATGCAAAGAGACAGATAAAGGGATTACCGTCATCGGTGGAGATCCTGGTGTCGACTCTTTGAGTTTACAGCGTTTGGTTCCAGTAGAAGTGCCAATCGGTGGAGGGTATGGCAAACTCACTTCAGACTCTGCAGGAGATGAGTCACCAGATATGGTTGTGATGGAGGGTTGCTTTCTTTTTAGTTTACGAGTAGCCGGAGGTTAAGATGGTGGAGATGGAAGAGACACTTCGTCGTCAGACTCATCAAAAAGATGTCTAGCACATCTGGTTCGCATTGTGTCAGAAGGGGTTTGTAAGACTCCAACTTTTATGAATAAAGATGAATTTTCTATAAATATCATTTTTGAATATTAGGGAATAAATTTGATATAATGTTATAGTTGTGGGTAATATTTATAAATTTTGCAAAGTACGCAAGTTTTTGTATAATATTCGATTGGTCGGGGAATATTCGTACGACGGCGCAATCATTGGTGGACCCCACAACGGAATTATTATCGGATTGAGAAAACGATAAAAATATTTTATTGAAAATAACGGCGGAAGTTTTACCGTTAATCTTCGTTGAACTACTCGGTAGTAAAAGTACGATGTCTGGCGTGGTTGCATAAGCACATGTGGTATTGATTATTGATGCTTACGTGAGAAGTCACTCAGTTTTGTTCAATTATTGCTACAATAATTCTTTGCATAGTATCTCACGTTATTTGATTCAATTATTGTCAATATTTTATATATTATTAAATCAATAATTGAGATGACGAAGTTATTAATATTATTATTTGCAATATTAACGGTTTCGTAAGTTACGCCAGGAGAGGTTTGGTTACCTAATTGCGCCAATAGGGAGAAATCTTTATTGAAAGCCCCTTTCCGGAATGACACAGTCGATTAATATTGTGAATTATAATAATGATGATAAATGTTGTTAAAAATATTGAGATGCTTTTATTAGGTATTTGTTATAAATATTGGCGTATTATATGGACCCCCCATTTACCCGTTTTTCAAAATAATCGGTAAACGATTATACAAAGATATATATATTATATATATGTGAGTATGACGTGTGTGTGTGTGTGTGTAAAGAAGAAAAAAGCGAAGGTGGTGGATGAATTATTATGCTAGGATGATATATATATATATATATATATATATATATATATATATATATATATATATATATATATATATACTGAAGAGATCAAAGCATTCTCCTTAAATAACATTACGCTTTAAATAGCATTCTTTTATCAAAAGCGACGTAATTTTGGAGGGAGGCGGTGACATTTTTGTAAATACGCGGTGGCATTGTATTTACAAAAATGCCACCGCGTCCCTCCAAAACTACGTCGTTTTGATAAAAGAATGCTATTTAAGGTGAAATGCTATTTAAGGAGAATGCTCGATCCCTAACCATATATATATATATATATATATATATATATATATATATATATATATATATATATATTTAAAAAGTTGAAAAAATGGGGAGGTAGCTTATCTTGGTCAGGAGGGAATGTATATTAATTATATATAAGCTAAATGTGTGAATTTAGCACATTTATGTATAGTTATATATTCAGCAATTGTTATACATTTTTCGTAAGGCAAAGGTTATATAATTAAATATATATTTATATTTTATAAGTTTTGTTTTATTAGATTATAAATAGAATATATTATATTTTATTTAAAAGATTTTATTTTATTAGAATATTTTATTGTAAACCAATCTGGACCGTCCATTTAAAAGTAAATCAATCTAGATCGTTCATGGATTAGTTACTATTCAGTTCATTCTTCTATAAATAGAAGCTCATTTCTTCATTATTTCTTACGAATTCATTGAAACTCTAGAGTGAGAAACTGTAGAGAGAATTCCTCTTCTATAATCTTGAGCGTATTTCTTTAGCGTTTAAGAAAGCTTTGAGCGTAGTGCAAGTTTCTTTGAGTATATCCCCGCCCTACCGTCGGAGTACTCTTCTTTATAAGGTAAGGGGTATTATTTCTTTTTTTCGTCTTCATGAAGAGAACTTATGTTATTCCATTCTTTATTATTATGTTAGAATAACCTGTCTATACAAAGTACTGCATATATGGTGAAATTCTTCTGTTATTCCATTATTTATTATTCTTTTGGAATAACCTGTATATGCAGGCTACCCTATACTTGGTGAAATTCTTCTGTTATTCCATTCTTTATTATTCTGTGGAACATCCTGTCTGTGCGTTTTACGCCGGACCTGGTTCCGCTCTTTATTATTCTCGTTGAAATATCTTTGTTCACATGCGTTTCTGTGGGACCGGAATTCCGTCTTTATTATTCTGTTGGAATATCCTGTCTGTGCGTTTTACACCGGACCTGGTTCCGTTATTTATTATTCGGTTGGAATAACCTGCCTGTGCGGTCTATCACAGGCCTAGTGATTTCTTTTGTTATTCCATTCTTTATTATATTCAGTTGGTTAAAGTTTCGACTTTTATACTCCATGAAATTAGTGGAATATCCTTGATATTTGTGCTTCATCCAGTATCTTTTTATGGAAATATTCTTCTGAGTATTCTTTAATATTACTCCACAAAGCAGTATCATGTTGACAATTTGGACGTTATTAGTTCCTGGATAAATTAATTCTTGAACTTGTTTTATTGAATTCTTATATCATTGTCATCATCCTCGTGTTTATATTTTGTTGAAAGTCATCTGTGGCCTTAGTGCATAGATGGACTTGGTATGATCATGACCAGGGATTATTCGGTGTAATCATGACCGTAATGTTGCAAATAATGTGGTAAAAGTCCTCATTGGCCCGTAGTGCATTGATGGACAGTTGTTGGCATGATCATGACCATTGATGAATACACAAATATCCTTGGCCTGTAGTGCATGGATAATTTGTGGTCGTGATACTAATGAATATCCTCGTCAGAGTAGTGTGGGATGATGTGGATTATTTATTAAAATTTGAGTCCCCGCGATAAAAGTGATGAAAAACCTTTTAAATCAAAAAAGATAGTAGATTTTATTCTCTACTTGACTCTTTTAATGGATTGCTTGTTCTGCTGCAGTTAAACTTGATGTTTGTTATATTGTATCAGTTTAACACTGTTAAAGGCTAACGATAATTTATTCTGTATTATCATAGTCATAATATTTCTTCCTGGGCTAGTTGAGCTCACCCTTTTACTTTCATTGTTCTCTTCAGGAAATGAGAACGTAACAGGGACTAGTCGGGGAACGGAGTGACGATCCAGATAATTGCATTAGCAGTCCTCACTATTTTATTAAATAGTGTGATAATAAATGTAACGAGGACTCAATTGAGTGTGGATATTGTCTAGATGACAATATTTGTATTAAAACTCACAACATATGTATTGTAGTATATTACACGACGGTTGTATAATTAAGTTTGTATTTGTATTCTGTACCATGTATTTGTCGACTCAGAATAGGTGATGTATACCTATTTTGGGGGCGTCATAGTTGGTATCAAAGCTTAGGGATATGATCCCTGGCTAAGATGTGAGACAAGAACTAGGAGGGGAGAGACAGGGAATTTCCTTCTCTAGTATGACCTACCTAAGTTTATTTGATATTTAATTTGTCGGTCAGAGTATAAGGATAATATGTGATAGTTTAATTAACCCTTGTTTTGTGGCAGTATTTGAAAATGGCATCCGAGAATGTTGAGATTAGTAATGGAGCACAGGAGACCGTTGAGTCTCCACAGATCAATAATTAGGATAATGTGCATCAAGAAGGTGACAATCCTCAGGCAAACAACAACACTGACTAGATGATTAACGATGGAATATTTAGAGGCTTTATGCAATTCATGCAACATCAGGCAAGAGCGGCTCCTATACAAAATTCAGGTGGAAACACTAGCAACTCTCAGACGGTTACCGCTACGAAGTTCAAGGAACTGGGACCACTGGAGTTTTTTGGAGAGCCAAAACCACTTAAGGCGGAGACGTGGATTAAGCAGATCTGCAAGATATTTGATGTCTTGGAATGCTTCGAGGAGCAAAAGGTTCCCTTTGCCACCTTCATGTTGCATGCAGAGGCAGATTACTGGTGGGAATCTGTAAAACGTACTCAACCTGCCGCACTGAAGATGATTTGGGAGAAGTTCCAAGAATTGTTCAACGACAAGTACTTTCCCGAAAGTATTCGCCATATGAAAAAGGTAGAGTTCATCAAGCTGGAGCAAAACAACATGGCCGTGTCGTAGTATGAAGCCAAGTTTGCCGAGTTGTCCCGGTTTATGTCCCATTTGGTTGATAATGAGGAGAGAATGACACGAATGTTTCTAAGAGGTTTGAAACCCTAGATACGTTAATATCTTATCTCTCATAAACTGTGTTTATATTAAAATGTTGTTAATAGGGCTCTGTTATTGGAGCGCGATAATGAGTCAATCCAACCAAAAGAGAGAAGCCGGCAAAATGATAATACTAGTGATAGCAGTCATCGAATCGGTGACAATAAGCGTAGAGGGAATCAACATGCCAGAAATGGTAACCACTTCGGTGGTAATCATGGCCAAAACAATAAGAATGGATATTTCAAGAAGAGGAGATTCAATAATGATGGAAAGACATCAGCACCAGCACCCATTGTTAAGGAAGGAGAACGACCACCTATTATATGCTTCAAATGCGGAGGGAGGACACATCACCCAAACTGCTGATGTCATTCCAAATCAATCATGTTACAATTGTGGAAGAGAAGGTCACCTAGCCCGATTTTGTCGTTCATCGAAGACAAGTTCATCTAGGATCGAGGCACCAAAGGATGTCCCAGAAAAGTCAAAGCCGATGGTGTCTGAGAGAGGCGTTTGTTGTGACCTCCCGTAAAGCAAGGAACCCGAACGAGGTCATCACGGGTAAGCTTATCATAAACTCTAGCCAAGTATATACCTTATTTGATACTGGTTCTACTCATTCTTTTATTTCTCCTACTTGCGCTCAACGTTTAAATTTGACTCTGGAGAAATTGGACTTTGACTTATCTGTTGAAACTCTATTGGGAGAAACCTTCATTACATCCACTGTTTATAAGTCTTGTTTGGTTCAAATCGGTACCCTCACATTACCTGTCGATCTTATTTCATTGAAAATACTTGCATTTGACGTAATTCTAAGGATTGATTGGTTAACTACTCATCATGCAAAAATTAATTATTTTCGTAAGGTTGTTAGCTTTCATATTCCTAACCAACCTATTATGCGAATTCAAGCAACCAAACCATTAAAATTAATCACTGCCATCTCAAGCCATAAAGCTATTCGTTTATTGAAAAATGGATGTCAAGCTTTATTAGCTCATGTCATGGATCTAAACAAAAATACGTCAGTTTTGAATGATATTTCTATTGTTAATAAATTTCAAAGTATTCTCAAGAACTTCCCGCCTACCCCGCAGGCGTGAAATTAAATTTTGTATCGACCTTGAACCTGGTACAAAACCTATTTCCAAAGCCCCATATCAAATGGCTCCTATTGAACTTTAGGAGTTAAAGACCCAACTACAGGAATTGTTAGACATCGGTTTCATTTGTCCTAGTACGTCTCCTTGGGGTGCTCCAGTTCTATTCGTGAAAAAGAAAGATGGGAGTATGCGACTTTGTATTGATTATCGGGAGTTGAATCATGTCACCATCAAAAATAGGTACCCATTACCACGTATTGATGACCTATTTGACCAGTTGCAAGGCGCCAAATTCTTTTCAAAGATTGATCTTCATTCCAGATATCACTAATTAAAGATTAGAACCGATGACATTTCAAAGACGGCTTTCAGAACTCGGTGCATTTTGAATTCCTAGTCATGTCTTTTGGATTAACTAATGCTCCTACTGCCTTCATGGATATGATGAACCGAGTATTCAAGGAATATTTGGATCACTTTGTGGTCATTTTTATTGATGACATCCTTATTTATTCCAAAAGCCGTGAAGATCATGAGCAACACTTGAAGCTGATACTTCAAAAGCTTCGTGAATATAAGCTTTATGCCAAGTTAAAGAAGTGCGAGTTCTGGCTTGAGGAAGTAGCATTCCTTGGGCACGTGGTATCAAGTCATGGAATATCTGTTGACCCATCAATGATTGAAACTATTCAAAGCTGGGAGCAACATAAATCAGTGACCGAAGTACGTAGCTTTCTCGGCTTAGTTGGTTATTATCGGAGATTCGTAGAAGGGTTTTCTCGAATCGCTACTCCCTTAACTCAGCTGACTCAGAAAGATACAAAATTCGGTTGAAACGAGGAATGTGAGAAGGGTTTTCA
This sequence comes from Panax ginseng, assembly GCA_020205605.1. Taxonomy (NCBI): domain Eukaryota; kingdom Viridiplantae; phylum Streptophyta; class Magnoliopsida; order Apiales; family Araliaceae; genus Panax; species Panax ginseng. Next base: position 183,818,094 of record CM035132.1, read on the forward strand.
AGAACTCAAGAGGAGACTCATTTCAGCACCTGTTCTGACAATACCATCTGGTTCGGAGGGATTTGTCATCTACAGTGATGCTTCAAGCAAAGGGTTAGGATGTGTTCTCATACAACATGGAAAAGTCATAGCTTATGCCTCTCGACAACTCAAAGAATATGAGAGGAATTATCCTACTCATGATCTAGAGTTGGCAGCTGTTGTTTTCGCACTTAAAATTTGGAGGCATTACTTGTATGGGGAGAAAGTGGAGATCTTTACGGATCATAAAAGCCTCAAATATTTCTTCACTCAAAAGGAACTTAACATGCGACAATGACGTTGGCTTGAACTGTTAAAAGATTATGATCATACCATCCAATACCATCTTGGAAAAGTAAACGTGGTAGTATTTACGCGAAAGTAGAAGATCATATCTTGAATGGTACAAGTGCGATATTGTCAACGCAAAGGCCCATTTTGTATGACTTGCAAAGGATAGAAATAGAGATAAAGACTCCAGGGACCCATGTGATAATGACGAATATACGAGTAGAACCGACTTTAATCGATAAAGTTAAAGATGCTCAAGCTACAGACCTGGAGCTGATGCATATGAGGAAGAAAGTACAAGAAGGTGCTATGCCGGAAGAAAGAATTGATGAAGAAGGAATACTTTGAGTCAACTCCAGACTTTGTGTTCCTAACGACCCTGATTTAAAGTATAAAGTCATGATGGAGGCGCACAACACACCATTTGCAATCCATCTTGGGAGTACCAAAATGTATCGTGATCTTCGTCATATATTTTGGTGGAGCAATATCAAGAGGAGATAAGCGTTTGTTTATCTCAAGGTGTCTAACTTGTCAACGAGTCAAGTAGAGCATCAAGTACCAAAAGGTCCATTGCAACCACTTGAAATTCCGAATGGAAGTGGGAGCACATTACCATGGATTTCATTCTTGGTCTTCCCAAGGTTTCTCAAGGCATAGATGCAATTTGGGTCATTTTTGATAGATTGACCAAGTCTTCTCATTTCATACCAATACGAGAAACTTATACACTTGAACGTCTTGCTCGTATATACATAAACGATATTGTAAGACTGCATGGTATTCCAATATCCATAGTTTCAGATCGAGAACCAAGATTCACTTCACGATTTTGGGTTAGTTTACAAAAAGCTATGGGCACGGATTTACGATTTAGTTTGGCATATCATCCTCAAACGGATGGACAATCAGAGAGGACTATTCAAACTCTTGAAGATTTATTAAGACTCTGTGTCCTTGACTTTAAGGGAAGTTGGGACAAGTTCTTACCATTGGTGGATTTTTCCTATAACTATAGTTATCAAGCAAGTATTGACATGGCTCCATTCGAGGCTTTGTATGGAAGAAAGTGTCGTTCTCCAATATGCTGGGATGAGGTGGGTGAAGCAACGTTGTAGGGACTGAAATTAGTACGTATGACTACATAAAAGATTCAAACGATCCGGCAACGTATAAAAACCTCACAAGATCGACAAAAGAGTTATGTCGATCTTCATCGAAAGGATGTGGAATTCGATATTGGAGATAATGTGTTGTTACGTGTTGCTCTATGGAATGGAGTTACGAGATTTGGAAAGAGAGGAAAGCTCAATCCTCGATTCATTGGCCCATTTTTAATCTTCGATCGAGTAGGGACTGTAGCCTATAGACTCGCTTTACCGCTAAGTATATCTCGTGTTCATAACGTTTTTCACATATCCATGTTACGTAAATATGTGGAAGACCCGAACCACATTATTGAGTTAGAACCTACGAAATAGCGTAAAGACTTAACGTATGAAGAGGTTCTGTTAAAATCTTGGATAAGAAGGAACATATTCTACGCTCCAAGTTTATACCTCGAGTTAAAGTTTTATGGAGAACCACGATGTTGAGGACATGACACGGGAGTTAGAATCTGAAATGAAATCAAGGTATCCTTACCTCTTCGACATACCAGATATGTACCCTAATTTCGAGGGCGAAATTTCATAAGAAGGGGAGATTGTAAGACCCCAACTTTTATGAATAAAGATGAATTTTCTATAAATATCATTTTTGAATATTAGGGAATAAATTTGAAATAATGTTATAGTTGTGGGTAATATTTATAAATTTTGCAAAGTACGCAAGTTGTTGTATAATATTCGATTGGTCGGGGAATATTCGTACGACGGCGCAATCATTGGTGGACCCCACAATGGAATTATTATCGGATTGAGAAAACGACAAAAATATTTTATTAAAAATTACGTCAGAAGTTTTACTGTTATCTTGTTGAACTACTCATTAGTAAAAAAATACGATGTCTACGCGTGGTTGCATAGTAGCACACAGTATTGATTATTGATGCTTACGTGAGAAGTCACTCAGTTTTGTTCAATTATTGCTATAGTAATTACCACATAGTATCTCACGTTATTTGATTCAATTATTGTCAATATTTTATATATTATTAAATCAATAATTGAGACGACGAAGTTATTAATATTATTATTTGCAATATTAACGATGTCTAGAAGTTCTGCCAACGAGAGGTTTGGTCACCTAATTACGCGCCAATAGGGAGAAATATTTATTGGAAAGCTCTCTCTTTCCTGGGAATGACCTGATCGATTAATATTATGAATTATAATAATGATGATAAATGTTGTTAAAAATATTGAGGTGATGAGGTATTTGTTATAAATATTGGCGTATTATATGGACCCCCCCATTTACCCGTTTTTCAAAATAATCGGTAGAAGATTATACATCATATATATATTATATGTATGTGAGTATGACGTCTGTGTGTGTGTGTGTGTGTGTAAAGAAGAAAAAATAAAGGTTGTGGATATATTCAGAAAAGTTAACAAAATGGGGAGGTAGCTTATCTTGGTCAGGAGGGAATGTATATTAATTATATATAAGCTAAATGTGTGAATTTATCACATTTATGTATAGTTATATATTCAGCAATTGTTATACCTTTGTCTTATGGCAAAGGTTATATAATTAAATATATATTTATATTTTATAAGTTTTGTTTTATTAGATTATAAATAAAATATATTATATTTTATTTAAAAGATTTTATTTTATTAGAATATTTTATTGTAAACTTGATGCACGATTTGTCTGCTTTAAAAAGTAAATCAATCTGGACCGTTCATGGATTAGTTACTATTCAGTCCATTCTTCAATAAATAGAAGCTCATTCCTTCATTATTTCTTATGAATTCACTGAAACTCTAGAGAGAGAAACTGTAGAGAGAATTCTTCTTCTATAATCTTGAGCGTATTTCTTTAGCGTTTAAGAAAGCTTTGAGCGTAGTGCAAGTTTCTTCAAGTATATCCCCGCCCTACCATCGGAGTTCTCTTCTTTATAAGGTAAGGGGTATTATTTCTTTCTTTCGTCTTCATGAAGAGAACTTCTGTTATTCCATTCTTTATTATTGTGTTAGAATAACCTGTCTATGAAAAGTACTGCATACATGGTGAAATTCTTCTGTTATTCCATTATTTATTATTCTGTTAGAATAACTTTGATATCTGTGAGCTACCCTATACTTGGTGAAATTCTTCATTATTCCATTCTTTATTATTATGTTAGAACATCCATGCTCATGGGTTTTACGTACCAAAATGGTTCCGCTTTTTATTATTACTCATTGTAATATCCTCATGCATGCGTTTCTGTTGGACCAGTTCCGCTTTTATTATTCTGTTGGGATATCTTGTCTATCGTTTCTGTGGGACCAATTTCCGCCATTTATTATTCGGTTTGGAATAATCACTTTTGTCTTGGTCTATCGCAGAGCTGGTGACTTTATAATCCATGAAATTAGTGGAATATCCTTGATATTTGCGCTTCATCCAAATCTTTTTTCATGGAAATATTTTTACGAGCATTCTTGAATTTTACTCCACAAAGAAGTATCATGTTGACAATTTAGACGTTATTAGTTCTGGGATAAATTAATTCTTAAACTTGTTTTATTTAATTCTTATATCATTGTCATCATCCTCATGTTTATATTTTGTTGAAAGTCATCTCATGGCTGTGAGTGCATAGATGGACTTGGTATGATTATGACCGTGGATTATTCGGTGTAATCATGGCCGTAATATTGCAAATGATGTGGTAAAAGTCCTCATTGGCTCGTAGTGCATTGATGGACGAGCTTGTTGGCATGATCATGACCATTGATGAATACACGAATATCCTTGGCCCGTAGTGCATGGATAATTTGTGGTCGTGATACTAATGAATATCTTTGGTAGTAGTAAAGGGGGATGATGTGGATTATTTATTAAGTTGAGTCCCAAATATAAAAGTGATGAAAAACCTTTTAAATCATAAAAGATAGTAGATTTTATTCTCTACTTGACTCATTTAATGGATTGCTTGTTCAATTGCAGTTAAACTTGATGTTTGTTATATTGTATCGGTTTAACACCGCTTGAAGGCTAACGATAATTTATTCTCGTATTATCTTAGTCATAATATTTCTTCTTGGGCTAGTTGAGCTCACCTTTTACTTTCATTGTTCTCTTCAGGAAATGAGAACATAGCAGGGACTAGTCGGGGAACAGAGTGACGGTCCAGATAATAGCATTAGTAGTCCTCACTATTTTGTTAAATAGTGTGATAATAAATGTAATGAGGACTCAATTGAGTGTGGATATTGTCTAGATGACAATATTTGTATTAAAACTCACAGCATATGTATTGTAGTATATTACACGACGGTTGTATAATTAAGTTTATATTTGTATTCTGTACCATGTATTTGGCGACTTAGAATAGGCGATGTATACTTATTTTGGGGGCGTCACATGGTTTGAGAGAAATTAATGGTTACAGAGTCAGTTGAAGTACCGAAGTGATGAGGACGAAGCTGAAAGAGTAAAGTTATTTGTGATTTAACGTATGTGCGTCTTACCGAGATATGGGAAGTCGTGGAGCCATGTTTGGTAAGGGGAAATTTGAACAGATTTATTTAGCGTATTTATAGTTGCAAGTCATGTCGTGATATCTAAATTGTCTGTCTAATTTACTTAAAGCATGTAGACCATATCTATATCAGACACATCTTGAGTTCTCTTCTTAGAGTACATAATCGTTCTTCCCCTAGACGTTTTGTAAATATGTCTGCTAATTGGTGCTCAGTGGGAATAAATATTAATTTGATTAGTCCCTTGGACACATTGTCTCTAAGAAAATGGTGTCGAACTTCTATGTGTTTTGTGCGAGAGTGTAGAACTTGATTTTTGGAGATGTCAATGGTGCTTGTATTATCGCAATATATAGGTACATTTTCACATAAAATATCAAAGTCTCATAATGTTTGACGCATCCATAAAATTTGGGAGTAGTAACTCCCTACTGCTAAATATTCACCCTCAGTGGTGGATAAGGCAACTGATGTTTGATTCTTACTATGCCATAAGACAAGACTTTGTCCCAGAAATGTACAAGCACCACTTGTGCTTTTTCTATCTATTTGACAACCTACATAGTCAGCGTCTAAGTAACCCATTAGATCAAAATTGTTACATTTTGGATAAAATATTCCTAAATTTGTTGTACCACTCAAATATTTAAATATTCGTTTATCAGCTTGTAAATGTGTTTCTTTGGGTTTTTCTTGAAAGCGATCACATAGACAAACATTGTACATTATATCAGGTTTAGAGGCAGTTAAATATAGTAAGGATCCGATCATACCTCTATATTTTTTTACTTCCACATCCATACCTTTTTCATCTACTGTGAGTTTTATTAATGTGCTCATTGGTGTGGTCTTTGGATTTAAGTTGTCAAAACTGAATCTCTTAAGTAGTTCTTTTGTATACTTGGTTTGATGAATGAAAATACCTTCCTGATTTTGTTTGATTTGAAGGCCCAGAAAATAATTGAGTTCGCCCATTAAGCTCATATCAAACTCATTGTGCATGTATTTGGAGAACCACTCACAAAGAAATTTATTAGTAGCACCAAATATTATATCGTCTACATATATTTGTACAATGATGATATCTTTATTTTGATGTTTAATAAATAGATTAGAGTCAATTTTACCTCTTATGAAGCCATTTGATAGGAGGTACTTACTTAATCTCTTGGAACTTGTTTGAGTCCAAGTGCCTTCTTCAATTTGTATACGTAATGTGGGAACTTTTCATGCTCGAATCCAGGAGGCTATTTTACGTATACTTCTTCATTTATATAAAAGTTGAGGAAGGCGCTTTTGACATCCATTTGATGTAGTTTGAACTTTCTGAAGCACGCAAATGCTAACAATATTCTAATGGATTCCAATCGGGCTACAGGGGCAAATGTTTCTTCATAATCTATTCCTTTTTGTTGGTTGTACCCTTGAGCCACTAATCTAGCTTTGTTTCTTGTAATTATTCCATACTCGTCAAATTTATTTTTGAATACCCATTTAGTTCCAATAATGGATTCATCTTTTGGAGGAGGCATCAACTCCCAAACTTGGCATCTTTCGAATTATTGCAGCTCTTTTTGCATTACTAGTAGCCAATTTTCATCAAGTGTGGCTTCTTTGGCATTCTTTGGTTTAATTTGGGATAGGAATGCTGAAAATGCACACATATTTTGTGCTCTTCTTCTTGTAGTAACTCCTTCATTTATGTTGCTAATAATGTCATCTGGATTATGATTTTTGATGTATCTTGCTAATTTTGGAAGTTGAATATCATGGATCACTTCCTTTTGTTAATTTTCAGTTATTTCTGGATCATGGTCTTTTTTTTGTTTAATCCAGCTTGCTGGATATATTCCTAGTCTTCGTATTCAGCTTGCTGGATAGGTTCCTGGTCCTGCTGCTCATCTAATCCAGCTTGCTAGATAGGTTTTATCGTCTTGCTGTTTTACTTTATATGGTAGGCTGGATTTGCAACAGTCTCTAAATTTCCTGCATCTTCTTCTCTTTCTTTTGGAATATCATGGTTAAACTCATTAAATCTAATATGTATAGATTCTTCGATACACATCTTTTGAACATTATATATGTGATATGCTTTACTATTTTAAGAGTATTCAATAAATATTCCCTCATATGATCTAGCGTCAAACTTACCCAAGTTCTCACTAGTGTTAAGAATAAAGCATTTAGATCCAAATACTTTAAAAATAACTTATATTAGGAAGTCTATTATTTAATAATTCATATGGTGTTTTTAAAATAATTGGACGGATTAACACTCTATTTAGTACATAGCCTGATGTGTTTACAGCTTCGGCCCAAAATTTCTTTGGAAGTTTACTTTCTTGAATTAGGGTTCTAGCTGTTTCTTCAATTTTTCCTATCTACCACTCCATTTTGTTGAGGAGTTCTAGGTGCTGAGAACTCATGAGTAATTCCTTTTTGATTACAAAATATAATAAAATCCTTTTAAAATTTAGTACCATAATCACTTTTATCTTTTATGAGATTAAGACTATATTTTGTTTCCAAGTTTCTAATCAGCTTTTCAAACTCTTTAAATGCCTCATCTTTGGTTCTAAGAAATAGTACCCATGTGTATCTATAAAAATCATCAACTATCACAAATGCATAAAATTTACCATTTAGACTAGCATGCCTTTCGGGTCCAAATAAATCAAGATGGAGTAATTATAAAGGAGAAGATGTTGATACCATGTTCTTGGCTGTGAATGATGTTCTTAATTATTTTCTGAGTTGACAGGGCTCGCATATAACTTTCTTCTCAAAATTCATTTTGGGTAATCCTTTCATTAAGTTCTTTGATGATAGCTTTTTGATTAGGTCCATATGAACATGTCCCATTCTTCTATGCCATAGATTTGCTTCATCTTGAATTGTGGAAAGACATAATTTTTCCTCCTATTGCTCAAAATCAAGAGTGTATATATTTCCTTCTCTTTGGGCAACTAAAGTAGCATTGTTAGTACCATGTGAAATTGTGCATTTATCTTTTTCAAAATTTACTTGATGTTCATTAACCATTAATTGACTAACACTGATAAGATTAAATTCTAGGCCATTAACAAATATTAACTTTACCATTACCTATTTTAGCTTTCCCCACTATTTCACGTGACCGATTGTCTCCAAACATGACAGTTCCATGTTTCTTTTTGATATTTAGCTCCACAAACTTTGATTTGTCACCCGTCATGTGGCGTGAGCATCCACTATCCAGAATCCACTTTTGAGAAGATACTTTTTCCTTAAGACATACCTGTTCAAAGAAGGTGTAATTTATCTTTTTAGTACCCATATCTTTTTGGGTCTATTTTTGTTAGATGAAATCAAATCGCTTTTCTTTATCCATACTGTTTTACTTTGACTGTTATTTTTCTTCTTTGAACAATTTATTTCTAGATGGCCTTTAGTACCATAATTTTTGCAAGTAGTGAATGGTGTACAATAATTTAATTTAAATGATGATTTAGACTTAAGCATTTCAACTTCTTTTGTATATACTAGATTATATCTAATGCCTTGTTTATCATAACTTGGTCCTTGTTTCCCTAACATGACATTTAAATTTTCTTCACCATGAACAAATTTAGCTAGGGAGAGTTTTAATGATTCTATTTCCTTTTGAAGTTCATTAGTTGGAGGTGTTTTATTACGAGATTCATCACTAAAAGCATCAATGCATACATCTCTCATTTTTATTTCATTTGTTAATTTTTTAACTTAATTATTTAATTGTTTTACTTTGCTGAAAAGTATTTTATTGTAGTTATCTAAATAATCATTTTTCGCAGCTAATACTTTTTCTTCATTCGTGTGTGTTACTTTTTCTAATTTCTTCTTTTCATCTATTATTAATTCGACTTCGCCCATTAGCGTGTTTACCAGATCTTTTAAGTACACATTTTTTTCTTTTAGCTTTTCATTTTCTTGTTTTAAAATAATAACATCAGAAAGAGATACCTCACTAGATTCACCTTCAAGTCCCATGAAGCATATTTGAGTCAGTTCATCGTTTGCATCTATCTCCACTTCGGATTCTTCATCGTCACTCCAAGTTAAGAAAGCTTTATTCTTTTTGATCTCTTTAGTGCCTTGCCTTCCTTTCTTCTTGAGCTGGAAGCAGTCCTTCTTGAAGTGACCTGGTCGTCCGCATTCAAAACTGGTTTCTTTAGTTTGCTTGGTTTTGAGTTTGTTTGGATTGAATGTGTTCTTCCTTTTGTTCTTTCTCTAAAATAATCCCTTGAGTCTTCTTGAAATCATAACTATTTCATCGTTTTGAGTTATTTTTAAGTTCCTCTTCGATTCCTGCATTTAGAGCTAATACTTTCTTTTGAGGAACTTCTTCCTCGTCATCATATCTTTTTAATTGGTGTTCATATTCTTCCAGTTCACCAAAGAGAGTTAAAGTATCCATGGAAGAATTATTAACAAAATCTTGAAGGGTAGTAATTTTGGATGCAAACCTTTTGGGCATAGCCCGAAGTAGCTTACGATTGATTTCACTTTGTGGAATTGATTTGTTGAGCAACTTCAAAGAATTTATAAGTACTAGATATCGTGCTTGAGCCATTTTGATTGTTTCGTCTTTTTTAGCTTAAATATTTCATAGTCATGCATGAGCATGCTTAACTTAATTTCTCGTACTTTGGATGTTCCTTCGTGACTCACCACTAGAGTATCCCATATCTCCTTTGTTGTGTTGCATGATGAGACTTTATCTATTTCGGATTGTACCATGCCGCTGAGAAGAGTGTTCATTGCCTTTGAATCGTATGAAACCATATAGGTTTCGGTTGAGTCCATCTCGAGTAGAGTTTTTGGAGTGTCGTCATTTTTCCTTGGGATTACTGGTCCATTCTCTACCACCCACCATTCCCATAGGTCTCGCTTAAGATAGATCCTCATTCGGAATTTCCAGAAATTGTAGTTCTATGTTCCAAAAAGTAATAGAGGTCAGTTTGTTGATTATCCTTCTTGATGAGCATTTCCAAATTGTGCCATGTCAGAATCTTTCCCTACAAGTCACCTTTAAGACCAAGATAAGTAGAGCTAAGCTCTGATACCAAATGAAATTTAAAAAGGCACACTTAGAAGGGGGGTTGAATAAGTGTAGGAACAAACTATGTCCACTTTTGATCAAATAAAAATTCCTATGGATATTCAATGCATCAAATTTGGATTCGAATCCTTATAAATTAAATTGCTAAGACAAAATGTTCTGTTGATACAAGATTTTCCAAAAATGCTTAATTTATAGACTTAACCTTTTTTAGAATAAGATTATGTAAAAATAATTTGCTGAATTAGTTTTGTAAATTTGTAGATATTGAATACAGGCTGCTGGATAGTTATCAAAATAATGAAATAAAATAGTACAATATGCAATCACACAAACACATGAATTTTTATGTGGTTCAACTACTACCCTCTATAATAGTAGCCTAATCCACGTCCAATACCAACTAGTATTGGAGACTCACTTTTATTAAACAATTTCAATTACAATACAAGTTTCAACCACTTGAGCACCTTTACTCCTTGTGCACCTATATATGCACCTTCAAGCATCTATGCTTTCTTCGAACTTGATTGTAACAATACAATAATCCAAACCGGATTACAATTCAGATAATATTGATTTGTATGATAAATTTAAAATACACAATAGAGGTCTACTGATCTAAGAAATTTATCACTTAACAATGCAAGGCTCTAGTATGTAATGATATGCAAGAAAGATATTACGAGAGTATTTGCTATAAGATCACATCAAAAATAGACAGCAATAACTTCTTCAATAAAATTGCAATCAACAGTAGTAAGAAGAAGAAACACAAGTTCACTATTTTTATATTAGCAACTACAGTATATATTTCTTATCTTTATTGTTATTTGGTCCAGTTCTTTTATAGGCTACACAGTAAATTACCGTTGCAAGGTTGCATATACTGATTTTGACCGTTTGACACAAATCATGCATTATGATAATAATATCCAGATTACGTGCTAATCACTATATGATCCCGTCTCTTTCTAGTTGCTTGTTATCGTAGGACTCTGATATGATCAGCAATAGATATTATACTGACATCATGATCAATCTGTGATTAGTGAGTAGATTGAATTAGGTTGAGTGCCTATCACGTGGGAAAACTTATCTCTTACAGCTCCCATTTTATATCCCATAAAAGTAAATTTGTAACAATATGAATCAGTAGCTAAACTTCTGGAAATAGAATATATTAATTACCTTTCAAAAATATCTACTGACTTATTACCATATGTGATTTACCAGACTAGACTCCTTAGATTATGGAGCAATTATATGACGCATGATTCATGGTAGTATAGTTGATAAATTGGTTCGGTGGAAATGACCAATAGACTCCTTAGATTGTGGAGTAATTATATGATGCATGTTTCATGGTATTTCGCTAGCCAACTAAGATGTCATATTTGATTTACCATATAATGGGTCGGTGTAAATGACTTACCTTAATCACATGCCTTATGATCTTAGTGTAACAATTGTTAGCACCAGATATATGAGCAAAATAATTATATGTATATAATGCACATGCCCTAAAGCCTTGTATTGAAAATTAAGTTATGCTTAAGATCTTACATATATTTCCTAGGACTCAAAATGTCGTTACATCCTTCAAAGACTTCAAGTCTTATATTTTCCTCCTCGATGTTCCTTTAAAGTACTTTCTTTTCCTGAAATTTTATAGAGCATGGTTAGAGGAATAATATGGTCGTCATCAAAACATTTAGGATGGAGTATGACATAAGTCAACATAATATGGAGTATGAAAGAAAATGATATTTTTTACGAGTATTGAAATAAAATAATATCCTTTACCTTAGTAGAAAACTAGATTTGACTGGAATATCGGATATTATCATTCAAAAATCTTGAACTATTAGCTACACTCAAAATATCCTTATATTCAAGAAAAATACTCACAATATTATAGAATAAGAATTTCTGATATTGTGATGGTGTGTGTCTTGGTTGCTCATCTGAGTAACATATTTATAGTGCAATTGAGGGAGAAGGTTGGGGAAGTTTGACAGATAATTAGGCAAGTTATAAAAATAATTTTGGCCACCCAACCCATTATCATTCACCAACCTTCACTCTCCACCAATCAAGTGCCTCATGGGAGAAAATAAGTCAAATGAATATCAACAAGTTAAATGCTTTCTAGGTCACTGTACTATAGGTCGACTGACAAATGGGTCGCTGAACTTTTTTTTCTTACAGTCAACTCACTGAACTTTAGTTTACTAATAAAAATTTTACTATTCCGTTAAGTATGTTGACTTTCGATGAAATTTGCCACGTAAGCTGCAGATGTGTAAAAAATTTCTAATGTGGCACAGATCAGTCCCATGTGGCTTTCATTATGTGGTAATGGAGGAAAATTTACAAATGTAATAATATAAATTAAAAAAGTTGGCCAAACAAATAAGAAAATAAATTAAAAAATATATTTAATTAATTTTGTAATTAATATCAAATGAATTTTTATTTAATTCTTTACAAATATAATAATATAAATTAGAAAAATTTGCCAACAAATAAGAAAATAAATTAAAAAAATTACATGCTTATGTGTAATTAAAAAAATTATTTCAAATATTTTTTAAACAATTATTAATCATCTGAGGGTAAATATGTCAAGAACACACAATAAACACACCAAGAATTTTATAATTTTATATTTGAGGAAATAGTAAAAATTATAAAATTAAAAATATTTTAAAATTAAAAATCTTTTAAAATTCGGACATTAAAATTATAATTGAGTCAATTTAGTGATAATTTTTTTTCTATTTTAACTAGGATAAATAAATTTGTACTTTGACCTTGTTCGAGATGGGAATAAGCGTTTCCAGATGTCATTGGAAACCATATTGTATTCAAATAAGACATGAACATGATCGGTTAACGATGAACGGCTAGAGCAGAGGGTGGAGAGAGAGAGATGAGGAAGATGATAGAAACCCAGATCTAAATGCTGGCTGTAAAAAATTATTTTATTAAGTTCATTTTAATGTTAGATAAATGTGGTTTAACATATTTACCCTCAAATGATAAATAATTGTGAAAAAATATTTGAAATAATTTTTTAAATTACACATAAGCATGTTTATGCCTAGTCATTTATTTTTATTGAAAAAACTAAGCCACGTAAGTGCGCCACGTCAAAGTTTCGTTACAAATTTAACAGTCAAGATGAAATTTAAAATTTTTGTTAGTAAATAAGGGTTCAGTGAGTTGACTGTAAGAAAAAATGGTTGAGTGGCTCACTTGTAAGTTGACATATAGTACAATGACCAACTAAGCATTTAACCCGAATATCAGCACATGGTTTTGAAAAAAAAAAGAAATGAAGTTGTGACGCCCCCAAACTAGGTATACAACACCCATTCTGAGTCGCCAAAATACATGGAATAGAAAGCAAACTACAACTTTGATAATACAGATGTCGTGTAGAATACGACAATACAAACTGTGAGTTTAAATACAAATATTGTCTTCTGCACAATATACACACCAAAATAAGTCCTCATTATAATTATTCATACACTATTTTACGAAAATAGTGAGGACACCTAAAACATCTTCCTAGAACCATCACTCCATTACCCGACTTCGATCCTGCTATGTTCTCACCTCCCGAGAAGAAAATGGAACAAAAAGGAAAAGGGTGAGCTCAACCAAATTTCCAGATAAAGAATGTTATGACTAAGATAATATACAACAAATTATCGTTAGTCTTCAACAGGAAAAATCGATAGAATACAATAGACAACAAGTTTTAAATCAATATTCGCAGCCGAAATAATAATTCATTAGAAGAGTTAAGTAGAGAATGCAAACTACTATCTTCTATGTATGAATTTAAAAGTTCATCGTCTATCTTTTATCCCCGTAACATCGGTCGATATATATCCGGAATCAACCATTCATCTTTTTGCACTACGGCCAAAGATATTCATCGATTAATCATATTCATCTAAACACTGTTCATCTTTGCACCTACGGGCCAAAGATATTCATCGAAATCATTCATCTTTTGCACTACTGAAAAGCCAAAGATATTCATTAATATCATCATTTAAGACGGGGATGATGAAAATATTTTTAAAGAAACGAATCCAAAGAAACAAAATGACAAGGATTAAGGATTAAGGATTAAGTACTTTGTTTTATCCATGTCCAAAATATCTCGAAAATAATCATAGTGGTGTAAAATTCAAGAATGATCAAAACATGGATACAATCAAAACTAGTAACCATAATAGACATTTTGGACAAAAGGAAAAATTTTATTTTTCGATTGAATAGTCTTAGTATTAAGTGAATAGTGTCGTTATCGTGAATAGTCATGATATCGTGAATAGTAACCCAGACACAAAAAGTTCCAAATTTGATAAATAGTTCAACCAATATTTTGGCATAATGATATTGAAGAAAATAATACCATTTTCTTGAAAAAATAACATCCCTTACCTCAAAATAACCGTATTTACATTGAATTTGGGTATAGTCTTTGTGAAACTTCATACCGTATAGCAACACTCAAAGTATACTCACAAGAATACTCGACAATATAGAGAGAAAGAAAAAACTTGTTTACGGTGTAATTTTCAATTCTAACTTAGCCCTCTATTTATAGGAAAATGCTAGAACGCATGAAAGGAGACTAAAATAATAAATTAATATTATTAATTTTTAAAATTCATCGCATGATTTAGACCATGACCAGCCACCACCTTGGAAAAAATTCCCAAATTTCATGTGTTTGAAAAAAAAAACAAAAGTGGGTCCCACCCATAATTTAATAAAAATCATTTTATTCTCCTAAAACTTCAATAATTCACAATAAATAGCCCTTTTATCGTAAAAATTGAATCTCACGAGTTTTTATAGGAATTTCAATTCTCTACAACTTTTCTGAGAAGAAAGTTTTTTCAAATTCCAAATGTAAATTGACCAAAATCCATAAACGGACAATTTTACGATACATAATCAATTTTCTATCGAAGAATTGTGTCTCTGACACACAAAAACATATGTTAAACATTTAATGCCACAAAAATACTCTTCCTCCTCATATACTCATATATCCCGTTAATATATTATTAAAATAATATATTTAAATGAATTATTTTATCGTAAAAAAGATAAAATATTAATTTTCAACAATTGTCACATTAAAAATTTTCTCCATCTATATCCACATAAAATAAATATTTTCTTTATCATAATAATCAATAATTAATTATTTAAAATAATATTACGAAATCACAAGATCGACAACCGACGGTAGTTCCCGGAAGAGGGGCTTTCCAATAAGGATTTCTCCTTCTTGGCGCCAAGCAATTAGGTGACCAAACCTCTCCTTGAATGTAACTTTCTAGACATTTCCAATAATGTTATCTCGATGATATTATTCAAATAATATGAATTATTGATCGATATAATGGAAAATATCATGCGATGACAATTATTGAAACAATAATAATATAAACCAAAGAACGCAACAATTATTGAATCAATAAAATATTGAGCGAATTCTTCGTAATAATTATTGAGTAGTGCCTTTTACGTCATTTAATCAATAATTCAACAATATTATGCAATACTGCAGTGTAATCTTGTGCAACCACGCGTATTAATTGTATTTTAACCACCAGGTAACCCAACAGTGTTAACGATAACAATTTACGTTGTTATTTATAAAACTCAATCTTTGTCGTTTTCTTTCATCCAATCGTTTTTCCGTTATGGGGCCCACAAATGGTCGCTTGTGAGTAAATGCGAATATTCCCAAACAACAAGAATATTCCACGACCAAACGAATATTCCCAGACAACAATAATTATTTTATAACCACTTGCATATTTTGCAAAATTTGCACATTTCACCCATAATCAAAGAATTATATCAAATTAATACCTTATTATTCAAATATAATTAGAGGAAATTCAATTTTATTTATAATAAGTTGGGGTCTTACAGAAGTACACCGATTTTGAAAAACAAATGAATACAAAGCTAAGTTTCTCACCTCTACTTACCTTTAACAAATTCACATGCTTGCAAATCTTATATTATAATAATACTACTATTTCAAAAGTTATAAATTATAAAATTATACTATTATATTATCACATTATATTATTATAATGTAATATTATAATAATATATTTGAATAAATATTTTATCGGAGAAGATAATTGTGATTTCATAGAAAAATATGCCAAACTTTTAACAAATGTTTCATGCTAAATTCCTTCATTTATATCAAAATGGAATCAATATCCACCACATAATAATTATTCACAATTAATATTATAAGCTCACAATATCGACAACCATGTCATTCCCAGGAAAGAGAGGGCTTTCCGATAAGGATTTATCCTTATTGACGCGCAATTATATAACCTAAACCCTTTTCTCGATAGAACTTTCTAGACATTGCCAATAATGCTAACTAATACTATTATTCAAATAATATAAAATATTACACAGATGTTACTGTAACAATTATTGAATCAATGATATGAGATAATATGCAGTAACTATTGTGGCAATTATTAAATACTGAGTGACTTTTTATGTAAGAATCAATAATCAGAGATAATGTGCAATATTGTGTGCTACTGTGCAACCATGCGTATTACTGTACTTTTATCACTGGGTATTTCAACAGTTAACGATAAAAGTTTTGCTGTTATTTTTTATAAAAGGTTATTTCTGTCTCTTACTATATCCGACAATTATTCTGTTATGTGGTCCACCAATGATTGCGTCGTCGTACAAATATTCTCCGACAAAACGAATATTTTATGACAGTTTGCTTATTTTACAAAATTTTCACATATCACCCACAACTATAGCATTATATCAAATCAACACCTTATTATTCAAATTAATATTTAGAGAAAATTAAATCTTTATTCATAAAAACTTGGGGTCTTACATTGTTGATCAGCCATGTATGGTGATGTTGAACTTCCTTCTGAAGCGTCTTCAAGGATGGGTTGATCGAGATCCAGATTTGTGTACTGGAAAGCTTGATTTGCTGCCTTAGAAATGGATCCGCTGAAGTAATGTTCTTTGTTGGTGAAACTCTTCTTGTAGTTCTCCCACTTCGAGTTGTTGGCATACCCTTCATGAATTCTACACCTCCCCAGTAGAGTCGCTAAAGAAATGTGGGCAAGAAAATCGTACCTTGCTAATGTTAAGGTTTCGTGTTGGCTGAGGAGGAGAGAAATCCACGAAGAGTACGTAATTGATTGATTGATTGAAGAGAGGAGAAGAACGTGTGAGCAATTACTCCAACGACACGTGACAAAACTCTTAGAATCCAAGAACCTTTTTAGGGTAACAAGGATTCAGAGAGCCTTCTTGAGTGCTTCAGGTTGAGAGAGAATCTTCAAGTCTTCAGTTTCTCCAAAAGTCCAAAAGTCCAAAACTCCAAAGAGAGGTTAAAATTCCTTTCCTAATGGAATTGAAGGGGTATTTATAGGGTTTTCTGGAAAGTGGTTATGTTCCAGGCACATGACCTCGGGAAAATTCCAGAAATACCCTTAATTAGTCACCAAAATAATGCCTAGATCGTCATGTCCTTCTAGCCACCAATCTAATCCTTCAATCAATTCCCAAAATGAGTTGCATCCATAAGTCTTCTATCTTGGGACACGTGGAGTCTTCTCTCGGATCGTGCTCATTATTTCTGTCATTTCTGTTTGTCATTCAATTCTTTTAGGTCAGATGTGAACCCTAAATTACACTTGGGCCCACATTTTCATTACGCGTGCTATCTTCTGAACCTATCTTCATAACATGCATGTTGTCAACAAGAATCAAACTACTTAACCTATTTTCATAACATGCATGTTTGCTACCAACAAGAATCAAAACATCAACTTCTATATTAATGAGAATTGATATTTTCACAAGTAAATTTGATAGTTCCATAAGTTTCTCCTCACATTAATAGTAACTGGGGTCCACCTTATGTGAGAGAGAATCTTGTGGAACTGTCAAATTTACTTGTAAAAATATCAATTTTCTTAATAAAATGAGTCATACCAATGAGCTAAGTGATCATGGGGCAAAACAGTCTAAAGTTACTGGTTATAATAAATAGAATATTCGATGGTAATATATGTCATGTTATTTTCAATGATATAGTAATGATATACATTGAAAATTTGATGGATTAACATTAAATAAGTAAACAAAATAAAATCTGGTTGAAAACAATAAATTTTGGTATAAATGATAGACGTGCACACCGTCATTTGCAAAAGTAAAAAGAAAAATTATTTAAAATATTATGACATACATTAATATTGTTACGTTTTTCAATCTATATCATGTTATTTTCAATGATTTTTTTAAAAGTTAAATGAGGATAATTTTGAAAAATAATGTTACATAGCATTAACCGTATGATTTGATAAATTTTTAAGTTTTATTAAATTTGATTAGTTAGGACATTAGTTTAATAATAAAATTCACCATTAATATTAATATAATTAAATCACATGATATGTTATATATGAGATTTTCTAATAATTTAGAATTCTCAGCTAGAGTACAAGATCCATTAAGGGTCCTCCGTCCTCATTTGGAGATATCATTCTAGCTGTAGGGTGAATATTTACTCGTTTGTTAGTTTTATCTTGTCATAGGTTATTTTTATTCATCCGTGTAAACATTATTTTCTGAGAAATGAATTGAAATTTTATCCTTCTCCTCCGAGTTTTCAACTGAAGTTAGTTCTACTAGCTTCATTTTATTCCTCTTACTCCCTTACTTTGTTGTAAATGAGATTTTCGTATTTAAAAGATTTTAAATATTTGTTTTGACTTTTAAAAAAAAAATCCGAAAAGCAAATTTTTACCTTTGCCTTTAAGAAGAGAGAGAAAGGAGTCCATCAAACCAAATAAGTACAAATAAGTACAATTTATTTCCCAAGGCAAATTTTTTTTTTGAATCGATATAGTGAAGTTGACACATTACAAACCAATTAATGACAAGTTTTTTTTTATAACTTTTTGTTAATTTGTAGATGTTTCATTTGTAGTGATCCACAAATAAGACACTAAAGTTAAAAATGCAATATTTAGTTGGTATAATAGATATTATTTTGAGAAAATTTTGCATTATAAATTATAATTAAAGTATTCTTATACTCAAAAGAAATACTCACAATATTACAGTAAAAACGTTTGTAATTTTTGGTGTATCTAGGATGGAGGGTTACCTCCCATTTTATAGTGCAGCACGGATGAAAAAAAAAAAAACAAATCTGCCTAATTTTTTTTTTCTCCGCCTAACTTGCCTAACTTTCTCATATTTTCTTCTAGGTGAGGGTCCACATTTTGGAAAACATAACTTTGCAGCATTATTTCAAGCCACCAGTTTGGAGAAAGAAAAAGAATGTGCAGGAGAGAAGTGCACGGAAGGTTTTTGAAAAAGAAATTCAAAATCAAAATGATAATCTTCACTTCATTTTTATTCAGATGCTAAAAATTATATATTATTATAATACTCCTTCCGTCCCATAGTTATAGGTTGATTTCTTTTGGCACATAGTTTAAGAAAATCAGTTTAAGTGACAATTTTTAACAGCAATTTTCCACATATACCCCTTAATATGGAATTAATGAATAAGTTAATTATTCCTTACTTATCACACTGAAACTCTCAACTTAATTGATCAACGTGTACTGACCATTAAAATAAAACTTTAACCAAAGATAAAATTTAATCTACATAAACTTTCAACCAATCACAAAATATTTATGTTATTCCAAATTCATTTATTGAGCCTAAAAAGTTAAATTCTTTTATTGAGAATACAACAACATTAAATGTGGTGATAAAAATAATGACATTGAATGTTGTTTCTTCAAAAAAAAAAGTAATGATTGAATATTTATTATAAGGGCATAAAAGTAAAATAATGAACCAACTAAATTTTATAAATAGTAAGTAGTCTATATATTGTGACATCTCAAAATGGAAAATGAGCCTATAACTATGGGACGGAGAGAGTAATATTACTATTTAAATTATAAAAATTATATTATCATATTATAATAATATATTTGAATGAATATTTTATCGGAGAAGATAATTGTGATTCCACAGAAAAATATGTCAAACTTTCAACAAATATTCCATGCTAAATTCCTTCATTTATATCAAAATTGAACCAATATCCACCACATAATAATTATTCATAATTAATATTATAAGCTCATAATGACAACCAGATCATTCCCAAGAAAGAAGGAACTTTCCGATAAGAATTTTTTCTTACTGGTGCGCAATTAAATAACCTAACCATTTTTCTCGACAGAACTTTATAGACATTGCCAATAATGCTAACTAATAATATTATTCAAATAATATAAAATTTTGTGAAGATGTTACTGTAACAATTATTGAATCAATGGTATTAGATACTATGTAGCAACTACTGTGGCAATTATTGAATACTAAGTGACTTCTTATGTAAGAATAAATAATCAGAGATATTGTGTAATACCGTGTGCTATTGTGGAACAACACGTATTACTGTACCTTTATCACCGGGTATTTCAACAGTTAACGGTAAAAGTTTTGCCGTTATTTTTTATAAAAAGGTTATTTACGTAAACTACATATCCGGCGGTTATTCCAGTTATGTGGTCCACTTAATGATTGTCTTGATCGCATTTAATATTCTCCCACCAAACGAATATTTTATGATAACTTGCTTACTTTGCAAAATTTGCACATATAACCCATAACTATAGCATTATATCAAATCAACACCTTATTATTCAAAATAATATTAAAAAAAAATTAAATTGTTATTCATACAAAGTTGAGGTCTTACAATTTACCATTGATATGTGATGTGCCAACTTCACCAAAAAAGAGATCCATTTCATTTCTGACCAGGCGGTTCTACCCTAAAGGCGGGGGCACACCTTTCACCAATTTTCAGTCCATGTGTTAATTTGTGCCTTCTTTGGCTTTTCCCATAGTACCACCACCACCTCTTTTTTGTATAAATGACTTTTTAAAGTAATGATAAATTTGTACTAATTCCTTATTTCTCTCTCATGTGTAATATTTGGCTCAAAAAAAGTAAGTACTCTCTTTTACTTTCTTTTCTTTTTTTAACTAATATCCTATAAAGTTTTTTGTTGTAGAAAAAAATGAGAAGAAATATTTTGACTCGAAATACATTCATTTTTATATATATATTTTTTCTAATTAAAACTCAAAAACACCACTTTTCTTAAAAAAAAAATTCTCTTCTATTACAAAATGACATTATCTCTTTTTGTTTTCATTCGCTTCCTTTTCTTTTATCACCAAGTTAAAATTCAAAGACAAAAACAAGGTGTTAAAACTCCAAGAATATTTACTTAATTTTCTTTATCCCGTGTGGCCTTATCTAACTATTTTGGATTGTCATATTTGTACTATATTTAAGAAAATTATGAATATATATATATATATATATATATTAAACTTAACGACTTAAATGTTGAGAAATTATATTGGATTTAGAAAAGTATATATATAACTATAATTTTTATTCTTAACAAAAAAAATTCAAATTTGACTCCGTATAATAGAAAATTTATAAAATTTTAGTGGGGTCAATTTATATATATTATTTAAAATTTTTAAAATTTGCCTTACATTATAAAATAAAAAAATTTTCGAGTGGGGTCAATTGACCCCACAAAAATGACGTGGCTTCGCCACTGTCTCCCCCTATCCTTCTCCTCCAAATTTTCCACAGAAGTTAGTTCCACAAACCAAATTAGTACAATTTATTTCCCAAGACAACTTTTTTTTTTTGAATCAGTTATAGTGAAATTGACACATTACATACCAATGATAAGTTTTATAATTTTTTGTTGAATTTGTTATAGTAATGTTGCATTTGTAATGGCCCACAAATAAAGCGCTAGAGTTAAAAATGCAATATTTACTGTAAGGAATTCAACAAAAAACTATATCACTTACCATTGATATATATGTGATGTGTGAACTTTACCAAAAGCAGATTCATTTCATTTTACATCAATGCAGGTGAAATATCAGTCACTATTAATTGTCTTTTTCAATGTAATTAATAGTGATAGGTTGATAGCCTTTTCAGTCCAATAAGAAAATTAAATTGTATATATTATACCAATAATGTTGGTATTTTAACACACACACACATATAAACGATGACTTCAATGTACTTTAGATAAACGATGACTTCAATGGAAATGGGAAGGTGTATGCTCATTCAAATCCTTTTATTTATAAATCCAATAGTTTGGCAGATGGATCCTTTTATATATTCTTCTTCTCTGTTTTTTTCTCTTGAATTGATATTTACATCCAAGTATAACTCTCACAGGGCAATGAAAAAGGCCAGTACAAACTGTCCGATCAAATCAAAGGAAGAAGAAAGAACAAATACAGTCCCATTTCACAAGCTGTTCTTATTTGCAGATTCAACAGATATCATTTTGATGAGCTTTGGCACTATTGGTGCCATTGGTCATGGATTGTGCATGCCCCTTATGTCTATATTCTTCGGGGAAGTGGTTGATTCCTTCGGAAAAGCTCAAAATAATAAAGATATGGCACGATCAGTTTCTGAGGTAAGAGCGCGCACTCAAACCGTTCATATATACTCCCTCCCTCACTAACAAATGACGGAATATATAATTTTTTTTGTCCTTTTAGATGAGATAAAGTTCATAAAGTAAATAGTAACTATGTCATTTAGGGAGGTTCATTAGTATAAAAAAAATAAAAGTATTCATCAATTTATATAAATTTGTGGGGCCACTTAGTATAAATTTGAAAGTTTTTTTTTTCTCTTTCCTATACTTTTATTTTTCTTAATATGTGCAAATTATACTTTGCTTATACGGTAAAACCTCTATTTAGGAATAGACTTGAGACGAAACTATTTGTATTCTAATTGAGTGGTTATTACTAAATAGAAGTATTAATATACAAAAATATTTTCCGAAAGCACCCAAAATATCCACTTTAACAAAAATATAGATTTTATAACAAAAATTAAAGAAAACATAAATTATTTAGATTTTCAAACTAGAAAAATGTAGTCTTTTATAGTAAATGTAGTCTTTTATAGGAAAATGTATTTTATATGAAAATGTGGTCTTTTATAGAAAATGTAGTCTTTTATAGGAAAATGTAATCTTTTATATGAAACTGTAGTCTTTTATAGGAAATATAGTCTTTTATAGAAAATGTAGTTCTTTATAGAAAATGTAGTCTTTTATAAAAAAATGTAGTCTTTTAAAATTAATATTGTCTCTCTCTCATATATATATATATATATATATATATATATATATATATATATGAAATTATCACTACATAGAAGTATAGTTTCTTAATATGGGACTTAAAAAGTATATAACATATTACAATTTAGAGGTTATTCCTGTTTATAACTGGTCCAAATTGGGACCAAATTTTTTTATTATATTGTAGAGGTTATTCTTATATGAATATTCCTAAATAGGGGTTTCTTGTATTTTTAGAAAAAAAGGGCACTATATATATATATATATATATATATATATATATATATCGATCCGGATCGAATCATCTTTATCTTATCTCACTATATGTCTCACTTTTTTAGCGACGGACCAAGACAGCGGTTCGGTCATATAAACCGTCGTCTATACTTTTAGCGACGCTATATGTTGTCCGTCGCTAAAAGTATAGACGACGGTTGTATGACCGAAATTGTCGTCGAGTCCGTCGTTAAAGGGAGATGAGCACGGATGAGTAAGATAAGGGGTATGCACTTGATCCTTGCTATATATATATATATATATATATGTCGTTGTTTGGTACACAAAAACTTGTAATTTCATTACCCCATGATATTTCTATGTAGGACGAATTGATTAGTGTCTGCCACGGCCACACCTAATCCGGAGTAGAATTATAACGAATAGAGTTAAAAGTGGAACACGTTATTGGACCACCGACCATAAATGGTTCAATGTGGGGGTGAGGGTGGGCGTGGGCGTGGGGGGTAATCATACTAGACTAGACTGTCCGCTACCCAACTCCCCCGCACACTCTTATCCCTCTCATGTCATCTACTCTCTAAATGATAAACCAATTTACTACTATGTATGTGTAATAATCGTAATCGTAATCGTAATTGTAATTGTATGCATGCAGAGATCATAATAACAACAGTTAACATGAGCATATTCACAAATATTTAATCCTTATTATACCCCCCACTCCACCCCCTACCCCCACCCCCAACCACCCAAGTCCTTATATTTGTCTGTTGCACCAAATTTAGAGTTTATATAATTAACTCTAAAGTTCAACTAACCTTTTGATCAAGGTAGATGAGAAAAAAAAGCCCAAAAGAAGTATATTGTGTACGTTCTTTTGTAAATACAAAATAAAAAAGACAAAAAGAATATAAGCTAAACGAATTTTTACAATTAACCATGAGTTTAGTGTCACTAACAATTAATTAGACCAGTATATACCTTTTAAGTTTAAAACCCAAAAGAAGCTAGTAAGTTGGAACTTTTGAAGTTCATATATAATATACTCCCTCCGTCCCATGATAAAAGTTTTTATTACTATTTTGGTTAGTCCCATATTAAATGTTCACTTTCTTTTAATAACTAAATTTTTACACATTTTTTCCTATTATGCCCGTAACATTAAATATCTCACAATTTTCTTATTCTAATTCTCTCTCCATATTTAATAAGTATGGAGAGAATATTTTGAATTGAATAGTTAGAAAATTACTCTCTCACCTACATTGAAAATAATTAATGACATTATTATGGACAATTTTGTCATTTTATTTCTCTTCTTAATATGCGTGAAAAATCCATTATGACTTTTATCCTGGGACGGAGGGAGTATTAAATATAACATTAATAATTGTTTAGTTTCGGAGGTAAGTCCGCACCCACGCACAAACAACACAAATAGTTCATATCACTACAAGAAAAAAAACTTAATTCTGACGGAAAATTCCGTCAAAAATTCGGTAGTAATAAAGTTGGTCGATGATAAGTCCGTCGAAAATTCAATCGAGAATAAGTATTGTCGACAAAATTATGACCGACCAACATTCCGTCAAAGAAAGTCTATTTCCGTTGGAATTAGTTCGTCGGTAATGGTGGGCACATATGTCAAGCTTGTGGTCGTAGACAAATTCATATTTTCGACTGAACATTCGTCGGAAATAAATATTTTATAATAAATTTTAAATCACTATTTCTGACGAAAATTCCATCAGGCATAAACTATTTCGTCGGATATAACGTTTTTTTTTAATATTTTTTGTTTTTGCAATTTTCAGATTTTTAAACCTCATTTTTGTGCCTTTAACCTGCTATATCCCAACAGCACATACAATAATCTATATATTAGCACATACATCGTAACTACTTTAATTACAACATATATACATGTTTTAACGTGTATATATAATTAGTACTATACCAACAACATATATATCATTCTCAACAAGAATGTATATAAACTAATTTACGATAAGTTATAAAGTATAAAGAATCAAAGTAACTTCAATTATTTACAAACTAAAATACAATGAGTTATAAATAAAGAATCAAGCTAAAGAACAATGATTTACAAGGAATCAAGCTAAACTATAATGATTTACAAAGAATATAGCTAAACTACAATAATTTACAAAAAATCCAACTAAATGTTATACAAAATTTTAGTCAGGGGATAAAATACCTGAGTAGTCAGGGGATGACTCAGCATCGACCCAAAAGCTTTCGAGAATAGGGTATCCGGACCACCTCGTTGTGTATCGTGGCGAACTGCTCTGGAGGGATACTCGTACTCTCGACGGTGGCCCCTGTTGTAATGTCCTAAGAAAGTTGGTGAAGGCGAGCACGGCTAGGCAGGTCTTAACGTCAGAATATCAAATCTGTACCAAACATTTCTGACACTGCCGCCATATATAGCCCTCTGGAACAACTTGTTGTCCAAGCTAGCTCTCGTATGTGACGGTCCAACAAGTGCTCTCGGATGTTGGCGTTGGCTAAAGTCTGCGAAAATAAATTTAATATTTCTAATATTTTATATTATTTTATAAATTATGCTATAACAGGAAACATAATAAATATAAATACCTCCATGTAGTATATACGTTGGTACCCTCGACAGACCCAACACTCGATACCTGTTGGTGCTACTACTAGGAGGATCTTGAGACGCAACCCAAAGCCTCATATCCTCATCCCAGAATAAGTTAACTCAGTCGAAGGGATGGTGGAATCTAATGGCTAAGAATTCCCCCTATCATCCAGCAACTCAGCTATACGCTGGTCCCAAAGCTTTTGATATCGATCATGTAATTTATTTTGTATATGTGAGTTAATTAAATCATTTTATTAACTACCTCATATGAATAATTACTAAAAATTCAGATTAGTCTTACCCTTATAGCTAATGTTATGGGATACATAGTAGAGAACTTTGGCATGCGGGCTCCATCCCAAAACTCGATCATGGTGGGAGGTTGGCCCAAGCACACCCACATGTCCTAATAAATACATACAGACATAACATTTATTAAGTATGCTTATAAAAACATTAAACTAAACAACTAAAGTTTAAGTTCATACTGACTTCAACTTCGAAAAAGACTGTGAGCAAGTAGTATGTACTACTTGGAGTTGCCCATAATTTTTCTTCCTCTGTTTTGACTTTTTCTTAAAGTCATTAGCATCCCAATGGGTAAACATGGCATCCCTTGCTGCATCTGAGACAATATCGGGCTGATGGTCTCAAATCGTAGTCCCGAGCTAGGTTACAACTGCCTGGGCTGCCCGCTGTCTCAACTTGTATAGCCAGTCGGTGTAGTTCTTTGCAACATGTGCAATAATAATAGTACTGTCATCGGTTGGTTGAGAGACACCCTCATTATATTTACAATAAATCTACAAAAAGATTGATAACTTATCAAATATAATGAACTGAATGTGCAACTACTATTTACGTATATAGTTTAATTTATTTAAATTAAATTACGTGAAACTCGCATAACACAGTCTCCATGAAGGAGGCATTATGTTGTGTGCACTCGCTAAATCGCATGCAACCAGTGGGGAGGCGTGTCGGGCATATGGCGTGTAACGTTGACTTAGCCACACAATTCACAATACTACAATACAAATTAAACAATAGTGTGTTATTTTAATTGTGTCATCAAAAAAATAATATAATTTAAAATTACGTTATATGACACTTACTGCGAAGAGTCAACAACTACGCAAACTGTATGTGAAACTGCTAGCGGATGACCAAATAAACTGAGGTTAGTCCCTCGGTGACGTTGGCGAGAAGTATCTATAAGTATAATTAAAACATTGTGTCAATAGACCAAGTACATAACCTATAAATAGGAAACGACATAATGAGAAATGATTGAGAAAACTTACTAGATGATGAAGACATGTCCTGACTAGCGTCGACGAATCTTGAACGGCTACCACCGCGACAATCACCACCACTATGTCAAGCAATAAATAGTCTATTGAAATAAACAAAATACACTACTAAAAAAATGGTCATTTGTGATGGCCAAAATCCATCACAAAAAGTAGAAAAACCATCACGAAAGGTTTACGTGATGGCTTTAAGCATCACAATGGTCGTCTTATATACGCCCATCATGAAAGGTTTTACGTGATGGTTTTGGCAATCACGCAAACACTTAGTACTTTTGTGATGATTAATACAATCACATTAACCTATATCTATTGTGATTATCAAAGTCATCACAAAAAACAAGACTTTAGGGATCAAATGTAAAAACGTGAATCTCTATTTACGTATAATTTATTTCACTATATTAATTGTATCAAGTGATACTTGTAGGATTCGAACCCTCTCCCATTTGCAAACTAAATAACGAGTATTACCACTACACCAAAGTCCAGATCATAATTATAATTTTAAAACAAAATATAAAAGGAAACATATGTGAGTTGACTTACTAAACAAAATTACTTCCACATAAGATTTGGTGATTGCAATGACAGTCACAAATACTCTATAATGATGGTAAAATTAGTCATCACTAAGAGCTATTATATATTTTATTTTTTTGTGACGGCTTGAAAATTCTATCACAAAATATCTTCTTTTTGTAATTGTAAATAAAAGTCGTCACAAAAATCTATCTTTTTAATGATTGTCACGACCGTCATAAAATATTATTTTGATTATTTCTTATATTAAAATATTAGTGATAGCTTAAAAGCAATCACGAAAAGGGTATATCTATAAGTGATGACTTAGTGCATCACAAAAAGAAAATTTATTTTGCATGAAAAAATTGGTGTGATTGACATGACCATCACAATTATAATATATTGATGGCAAGATTAGTCATCACTAAGAGCCATCATATATACTATTATTTTGTGATTGCTTAAAAAGTCCATCACAAATTACTATCTTTTGTGATTATTTTTAAAAATTGTCACAAAATTCCGTCATGTATTCTTGTTTTTCTAGTAGTGATAACTTAATTAATATCTACTTAATTTAATTAAATAACCGTTATTAATAGTAAATTATTTACAAAACAACATTAAGTTTAGACTTAGTACGTCATCAAACCCGTCAAAATCAAAATCATTGTCATCCTCAGATTTTGTCTTTTCTTCTTCATTGTCATTTTCTTCGTCGTTTTCATCTTTTACGACGAAAGAGTTATTGACGACCACTTTAACCTCAACTTCCTTATCATCGGGTACGTCAATGACATCATCTACCAGCACATCGTCAACATTTTGCACTAACTGTCTGGGATTGCTAAAATTTTCTTGTCGTTATCTGTTTTAGATAGATTAGTACCATTAAACACCCGAATCTTTGTTGTGACAACTGTATACCAAGGGCTTCTATAATTTACGAAATTAGGCGCGTAGTACACTTGAGTTGCTTGACTGGCTAACACGAATGCGTCATCAAACTGTAACTTTGACTTTATATCTGCTGTGACGATTTTATTACGATAAACTTAACACCTTTTTCAATATCAAACCAGTGACACTTAAATGTAACAAGCTTTTTGTGCCCCCGGGATAATTGAGCACAACCACTTCCTTTAATCGTCCATAGTAATTGGACTCAGAATCTTGGTAAAAGTTTCCCAACACGACAACGCCAGAATTGACTGATGTTAGTTCATTCATCTCATCGATCTTAAATTTGTACCCATTAACGATGTAGCCAAGAAATGAACTAATAAGTTTGTAAGGACCTCAGATGACATCTCTAAAATGCTCAGAAGCGTTATCTTCTTTAAACCATTTTTTTAACCACTGTTGAAAACTTTTAGTAGTGAATGCTTCCAATTGTTCTACATTTAGCCCCGGGTTAGAAGCATATGCTTCTTCTTCAAATTTTCTGAAATATTAATAACACAGTTTAATTGTTGGTTACGCTTTTGAATATTAAATTTTTGCAAATAATAATACATATTGTATGTATAATGATGCTTCGGGCATATTTAGAAGCACTTATATAGATACAATCTTCAAATCTTTGTCGCTTAAGTAGGTTATCATCTTATGGCCAAATGGTTTAGCCGGATAGGTGAATAAAACTAACTCATCACCACGAGACTGGAGTGCAACGACCTCATTTCGACTTAAATGGTTGTGCTTCATTGACATAACATCGTCAAAGTATAAGGAGCAGAAGTTGACAAGTTATTCTTCCATATAACGTTTAGCAATAGAACCCTTTACACGAAATTTATTTTTTACTTTCTACTTTAATCGACTCATATACCTGAATAACGATGATTAAACGTAATTAAATAAGAATACGAGGTATAAATATCATCGAAATGAATATGTAGATGATATTACCTCTCAAAAAGATACATCAACCGATATTGCACCAGTCCTCCAATCTTAAGTTCCTATGTTTGATGAATAGGCAAATGCTCCATCGATTCAAAAAACCCTAGAGGTAAGATTATTTCGAGCTTGCATATTGTCAGCAATATATTTGTCTCCATCTGCTTCACATCACTTTATCTTATAACCGTTGAACATAGATCTCGACAAAAATTTTAAAGTTTGGTCAAGCATTTACAAATTTATGGGTAACATCTCACGAAATGCATTTGGCATCAACTTTTGCATGAATACATGACAATTGTGACTTTTGAACTCATTAATTTGTAACTTCTCAACCTTACTGGAATGAGATATGTTAGAAGCAAATCCCACTAGGAGCTTCAACGCACTTACCCATTTGCAAATGTTTTCAACCTGTTACTTGGTAAGACAAAATGAAGCTTTAGGTTTTTGAATTATTAGGTCGGAGCCACAATTCCCACCTTATGTTGAGTTCCTCCAAATCTTTTCGTGCATTGTTATTGTCCTTTTTACCACTCGCATCTAACACGCTGTAAAACAAGTTCTCGAATACTTTTTTGTTATATGCATGACATCTATTCAATGACAGACTAAAAGAGTAACCCAATACATACGACAACTCAAACCACATGGGCGAGTGTGCCCAGTTATGAGTCTTCTCGTACCCTAATGCTCTCGAATTACTGTGCTCCTTCCCTGGTGGTGAAAATATTATATCGTTCAGCCAACCCAAGACCTCGCTACCCGACAATCGACCAACAACTCCCTTCTTCTTTGTCTTTCTGCTGAACTATGCATATATCTTTTTGTAATTCTGATTAACAGGAAAGAATTTACGAGCAGTTCCAAAAAAATTAGTTTCCCACCCATGCCTTAGTTGTGTGCCTTGCACATCCCCCATACAGACTAGACATGACAGCTTCCTGTGAGTCAACCAAACACTGATCATCCTAAGTGCCGGAAAGTAAGTGATAGTCCACACCAAGATTGTCTTCATCACAAAATTTTTCTTGACTGATTTATCATACGTCTAGACCCATGTCTCCCACATAATCTTAAGTTCATCGATTGACGGCCTGAGGTACACGTTTATGTCTTTTGTAGGACTTTTATCTTCTGGTATGAGTAAAGTCAAAAACAAATATAGATCTCTCATGCGCATTGATAGTGGAAAATTGTAAGCTACAATGATCACCGGCCAAATAGAGTAAGACTGACTAAAATTATGAAATGGGCAGAAGCCATCCATAACCATACCGAGCTTCACATTCCTAACTTCCTTCGCAAACTATGGAAAATTTTCATCAAACTTTTTCCATTCATCTCCATCTGTAGGGTGAGTCAGCTGACCAGACACGATGTCCCCTTTTGCTATGCCAAATCAAAAATGCCAAACTTAATGATGTGACGCCCCCAAAATAGGTATACATCACCCATTCTAAGTCATCAAATACATGGTATAGAACTTAAATACAAACTTCATTTATACAATAGTCGTATAAATACGACAATACATAAGCTGAGAGTTTAAACACGAATATTGTCTCATATACAATATCCAAACTCAAATAAAGTCCTCATTACAATTATTATCACACTATTTTATAAAATAGTGAGGACTACTATAGCCACCATCTCGGACCATCACCCCATTCCTCGACTAGTCCCAACAATATTCTCATTTCCTGAAGAGAACAATGAAAGCAAAGGGTGAACTCCACTAGCCCAGTAAAGAATATTATGACTACAATAATGCAAAATAAATTATCATTAGCCTTCAACGGTGTTAAACTGATAGAATACAATAGACAACAAGTTTAACTGCAGCGGAACAAACAATCCATTAAAAGAGTCAAGTAGAGCATAATATCTACTATCTTCTATGATTTAAAAGTTTATCAATATCAATTTTATCATTTGAGACTCATTTTCGATAAATAATCCACATCACCGAATTATCCATGCACTTCTGGGTGTCGAGGATATTCATTATTATCACATCCACGAATAATCATCCATGCACTACGGGCCAAGGATATTCAGATTATCACCAATGGTCATGATTATACCGATACATAGTCATAATCATACCAATCAACAGTCCATCTACGCACTACGGGCCAAAGATGACCTTTATCACAATATAAGCATGATGATGATGACAATGATATAAGCATCAATTAAACGAAATCAAGGATAAATATTAAAGATTTTTAATTTATTCAAAGTTTAAAAATGTCCAAATTGTCAACATGACAACTGCTTTGTAGAGTAAAATTCAAGAATAATATTCATGTATCAAAAATAATTTATACAGAAAAAAAAATCAATTTTCTGGGTGAATAGTAGTACCTCGTGAATAGTACCCCAGCATGAGAGGATTAAATTTTAATAAGAATGTTCAGAAAAATATCCTTGTGAAACGATAGTAGATGAAGCGCAAATTTTAAGGATATTCTATTAATTTCAAGGAGTATAGAAGCAATATTTAACAAAATGAGTGTAGAATTCGAAATCTGAAACGAAATAATATTATTTACATACTACATAGTATGGAAGAAAATATTATTTCTTACGAATATTGAACAAAAATAATAGCCCTTACATTAAAAGGAGAGTATTTCTGATTCGTATGGCGGGGATATTCTTGAAGAAAACTTATACTGTTTTTTACACTCAAAGCTTCCTTAAACTCAAAAGAAATACACTCAATATTATAGAAAAAGAATTCTCTGATTCTGGTGTGATTTTTAATTCTAAACTAAGCATCCTATTTATAGGAGAATGACATGATACTATTTGGATGCATAGTAAACCTAATCGTTCCTCTAATGAAAAATCTTTCACGCCAAATTTTAAAAAAAAAAGACTTTGGCATGCTAAGTTTAGGTTGATTATTATCCCACTTTTTGTTTTGGACATTCACCTAAATATTTCCTATACTTATATTCTCCATTCGCTAATTTAAACACTTTTTAGTATAAGAGAAAATTTCTTTATTCAACTAAAATACTCCTACCAATATAGCAACTTGAACAAATATCTTCCACTCATCAATTATTATACATATCTTTAATCAACAAATTCGACAATTATTCATCATTAATATTATAACTCATAATATTGACAACCAGATCGTTCCCAGAAAAGATGGGGCTTTCTGATAAAGACTTCTCCTTATTGGCACGCAATTAGGTGACCAAACCCCTTTTCTCGACAGAAATTTCTAGACATCGTCAATAATGCAAATAATAATATGAATAACTTTGTTATCTCAATTATTGATTTAATAATATAAAATATTGTAACAATAATTGAATCAATAATGTGAGATACTGTGCAACAATTACTGTGGAAATAATTGAATAAAACTGAGTGATTTCTCACGTAAGCATCAGTATTCAAAGATACTGTACAATATCGTGTGCTATTATGCAACCACGCGTATTATTGTACTTCTATCACCGGGTATTTCAACAATTAACGGTAAAACTTTTGCCTTTATTTTATAAAAAATTATTTTTGTCGTTTTCTCACTCCGATAATAATTTCGTTGTGGTGTCCACCAATGATTTTGCCGTCGTATAAATATTCCCTGATAAAACGAATATTTTCTGACCAAACGAATATTTTATGACAACTTGCTTACTCTGCAAAATTTATAAATATTACCCACAACTATAATATTATATCAAATCCACACCTTATTATTTAAAATAACATTTAGAGAAAATTAATCTTTATTCATAAAAGTTGGGGTCTTACAAATGAGTACATCATCAACTATTCCCTTTAGCAATTTAACGGAACAATTAGATAGTTTGAGTGTGACACTTATCTTTTTCAACTCCCCTAAGCTCAAGGTTTGGTACACAGAAAAAGGGTAAAAGGTTCACACTAGCTCTTAAATCAAGCAAAAAATTCTGAATTAAGGTGTCACCTATGATACTTGGAATAGTAGGACAACCGAGGTCCTTTATTTCACAAGGACTTGAAAAGCCAAAATAGAACTAACATGAGCTATTAGAAATACTTTCTTAGGAACATGGGTAGTTCTTTTGTATGTGCATAAATCTTTTAGACATTTAGTATATGAGGGAACTTGTTGAATGACATCTAGAAGGGGAATATTAATTTTCACTTATTTGAACACTTATAGAATTTTTTCTTATTGGGTTGACTGCTTATTTGAAATAAGTCTGAGAGGGAATGGGGCTTTTGGTTTAAAGAATTTTTCATTTGACTCTGAAGATGTGGTTTGATCATTTTTTGACACATACTTAGTGGATGGGCCTACTGACTCAGAGCTTGTGGGCTTTTTAGGTTGGCTGACTTTGAAAATGGATTATTAGATTCAACATTTAAATTTTCTTTTCTTTTTCATCAATGTTAACATGATTGTTAAAATAATTTGCAGACCCTAAAGAAATTATAGAATTCACACGATTGACTTGGTTGTTTTCAAGTGAATTATAATGACTAGGCTTTTTTTTATCAAGAACTGGAAATTTTGGATTGATTTTGGGTTGATTAGGAAACTTACCCTTCTCTCTTTCACTAACTGTAGTGGCCAATTGACTCATTTGGATCTCTAAACGAGATAAGACTTGGTTAGTGCTTTGCATGAAATTATTATGAGATTTCATTAAAGTTTCTATGCTTTTCTCTAAAGTGCTTAGTCTCTTCTCACTTTCATTGAGTTGCTAAATTTGAATTTTGGTACGGACCATGATTCGACTTTTGGTATGGTTTAAAAGATTGATTTAGAGTTTGATTGGCCTGATTTGAAGAGTTGTTTGGGTAGGGTCTTTGACTCCATGCAAAAGTAAGATGATTTCTCCAACTTTGGTTATAAGTGGGTGCAAATGGGTCATTCCTAAGTCTTTGAAATATTGCATTGACTTGTTAATATTCTTCAAGTTGGGCCATGACTCTAGGACATTCCTCTATCACATGAGTTGGTGAATTACACCTTAGAAAAAAAGGTGTTGGTGCTGAGACTTGGTTCACATGTGATGGTCCCCTAGTTTTAAAAGTTTCGAGTCTTTAAGTAAACTAACCAACTTAGCTTCGGTAGTAATTAAATTTTCAATTGTATGAACACCCCTAGATGAGCTATGTTTAATGGTCTCTTAGGTGCTTTCAAATTGCATTTTTTTTTCTAATAAGTCTTCTAAAAACTCCTAAGCATTTTCCTCATCATTTTTCAAAAAATCCCCCTAACACATTAACTCTAATATTGTTTTATAGTGTGATAGTCTAAACCTTCATAGACAATTTGACATAATCTTTATTTCTCAATTCCATGGTGTCTGCACTGGGATAACAACTTTTTAAATCTATCAAAATATTTTTCAAAATGACGCTTTTTTAAGTTGGCAAAATTAATGAATTACGATCCTAATTTTAGCAGTTTTATGATGTGAAAAATATTTTTTTAGAAACGTAACAACAAATTCCT
Source organism: Panax ginseng (assembly GCA_020205605.1). Lineage (NCBI taxonomy): Eukaryota > Viridiplantae > Streptophyta > Magnoliopsida > Apiales > Araliaceae > Panax > Panax ginseng. The sequence continues at coordinate 183,853,539 of CM035132.1, forward strand.
CCTAGGTTGATATGGAATTATTTGACATGCTATATAACCACTTTTTAGCATTATCTTTTTAAAGCAAATGTGATAATATTTGCATAATTGAGTCATCAGACAATTGTTGAATTTTCATTAAAGCACAAACTTCCTCAAATTCCTGAATGAATAAATATGGATCTTCTATATTAGTGACCCTAAGTAATATATTTATAAAATGCGGTTTAAGTTCAAAATTATAAACAGTTACCAGTAGTAGACTGATGCATGAAAGTAACATCGATCCCTTAAAGAAACGGCTTGTGTGACCTCCATTTTTTTGAAAGTGAGATCTTTTATAGTGAACTACAAAGAATCAAGTATTCTTACTAATTGAGATGTTTTGTCCCTAAACCACACTTTTTGTATACACTACTTAGTAAATTAACAGATAAGCACAAACAAAAAAGGAGAAAATAATAATAAATAAGGGGAAAAAAAGTACTTCTAAGGTCAACCCAAATAAAATATAGACAATGCCTAATTGTTCCAAGTTACACCTTAACGTCCACCAAATTCGAAATTAATTAATCACACCACTAGTCAAGTAAGTGTAAGAACGACGGGAGTCTCTTCGTGAGTATGATGACTAATTGAATAATCACACGTTCTTGAGGCGTTAGCCTTTTGAACCACTTATGTGAAGCCCCCAAATCCGGGTCACCTTAACCTCGAGTTTGGTGTTCACAATACTAACATATTCATTCATCCCAACATATTACTTATTTAAACCTGTCTTAAATTACATGTTAATCTTAACTTAAATCCCAAATTCTATAGACCTTTACATATTACAATACCAAATATTAATACAAGACAATAATAATAATGTAATTATTACAATTGCTCCTTAAGTTCATATAAGCACAAGCTCTTAATAATAACTTATTCTGCAACTTTGCCTTTTCCCTTATAAGACCTAGAAGGTACTTAGAAAGGTGTCATGCATTTTTATCGAAAACATTATATTCAACGCAATGGTAGCTAGGAAATAAATACTTAAATATAATAGAACAAGAATATTTATAATAAAGGAAATAAAATCATGAGATACTAAAACAGTTCTTTATAAGCTTTAAGTTTAAAGAATCAAGTTTTAGCATGCTGTGAGGTCAAATGACCGGTGAACTCTGTACTAGAATTGAAAACTGCAATCCATGGATTTAAACAGATACTAAAAACTGAATATACCTCAGACTTGTACTTTAGGTGATCAGCCCAAATACCCTATATTGTGCACAACATAACAGTCTAATGACACATTACATGTTCTTCAGAATCATATGTCCGGTATCGTATGCCCCTATAAAAGGGTTGTTCGTTCACAACATTATATAAGAGTTCGCACCACAACAAAATGGTTTGGAGAACATTAAATGAGTTTTTCCTGAATAAATAATATCAATATATCTCAATGTTTATCTAGCCAAAATAATGGCATTGACATACTTTCAATATCATAAGAATAATTGAATCTGAAGTATTGCAATTCAATAATTTCAATAACTTAAAAAGATAAGCTATTGAACTAAGTACTTGCAATATAAACTTATTTGAGTAAGAAAGGTTGATGTACTTGCCTCTCGCGTCGATTACACTTTTAAGAGAGTGTTTTGCCATAGAGTAGCCTACATATACCCAGTATTAGTTTACTTAGTTATCTTTTAGTACAAAGTCGATATTATAGCTTAGTTATTGAAGTTATATTCAATAAGTTTCAGATAATTTACTTACTAACATTTAACAGATCTATAGATAGCTTTTATTTCTAACTATAGTTAGTAACACATAGGCACATAGCTCATTACTACACATTTGCACATTTTCGTATATACATATATAGCACTTTTCTTATAATTAACTCGCATAAGTACACAACCCATCTATAGTTCAAACATATCCCAAAGTATACTTGATTTCATCCAAACATAACATGTCTTAGGGCTTAGATCATAACACAATTTTATTAACTTATTTAGTCATGCTAGGACATTTACAAGTCTTAAATTTCACTTTTAAAAAGATATTTTAAAAACTCAAAATTATGATTTTTGAGGCACCTTTGAGGATTTTTAGAATTTTCTATGATAGTTTTTTAAAACTATCATTTGTGCACTTTTATTGACCCCATACCAAATTATTTTATCCTTGGTTTAGGTCATAAAAACTAAAAAGTTAGGCTATTCAAAAATAAGCCTCAAATGGGTTGTTCTTAACAGTTTCTTAAGAAAACTTAACTTTTTATGAATTTCGATGCAACTTTGATGATTTTTAGGAATTTTTGTATTAGGATTTTGGACAAGAACTCTGGACATACTTCTAGCATATGTACCAAATTATTTTTGTGTTGGTTTAGATTTTCAAGTAAGCCTATTATGCTTCTTGAAACTTGTGCTCAAACTGGGTGGTTCACCACAATTTTTAGTTTACTAACTTTGGTCAATTCTTGTCATTTTCATTTCTGGCCTCTTGGTTTCATTCCAACAATTGAATTATTACTAGTGAAGACTAGTTTTAGATTTCCCTTGACTTTGCTAAGCATAGATTTGGTTTTGACCCTCTAAACTTAGCTTTTTAAGATTTTACATACTAATTTCTCAAGTTCTTGCATACATTAGCATTCTAACACTTGGAATAACCTAGAATACCTCTAACTCACTTTCCTAAGATTTCAAAACTGAGTTTTAAGTAAAATGGCAAAAATCTCAATTTTACACTTGGAAAATTTTACAAAATTGCAGTTTGGATGATTTTTCTACCTAGTTTGGTGATTTTTATAAATTTCTTGGTTAAGCTCTTGACTTAAACACTTGGCCCTACTTCTAGACCATACTTCAAGGTATTTTAATCAAGTTTTAGGCTTCTTTTTCATGCTAATTAAGCTTTCCAAAAACAGGGCTCAAACTGGACAGTTTTCTCACTTTAATAAAAACTGTTTTTGAACTTTTTTCAAAAATTTCCATTTTGGCCACTTGGATAGTCTAGGCATGTGTATTTTCGTTAGTTAAGGATACTTTTAGCATCATCTCACTTTATATAATTATCTAGCCAATTTAAACCTATCAAAACTCACTTTAGGCTTGAAAATAGCTCTTTATTTGGTTTGCTTACTAGCTTTGGTCTTGGAAAAGTTTGGGAACCATTATAAGCATTCATTAGCTTATTTATATACGGTCATCATAGTCTTATAAGTTCAGGTATCAAGATTTCCTCAAAACAGTCTATTTTTGGGTTTAAAATGAGATTTTTAACAAATCTAATGCTCAAAACAGTTTAGGCTTGGTTTATTTAGCTTGTGTCGCTTAATAATATCATATTATGACTATTGAAACTTGCATACATTGTCCAGGTATGGTGGTTCTTTATTTTGGTGTTCAATGCTATTTAAAGTTTATTTTCATTGGTTTTTAAGCATGAACTTGAACAACACACCTCCTAAACCTTAGCTAACTTAAGGAAAAAAATTTAAATGATATATGTAGACAATGTAAGTACACTTTATTGATTTATAACATGAGTAGATAAAATAGACCATAACAGTTCTTTATAGGCACAGTTTTAGCTACCAAATCTCAAACAGTCCACAATAGAACACATAGGGCCTTTAAGAATTCCTATATCCTTAAATCACCATGAAAACTCAGTACCACATACTTTATCATGATTGCAAACTCAGCTCATTCATCAATACCAAAATAGTCCTATACTTGGGCATATTAAGCATGAGTTTGCTCTACTCTACCATAACAGTTCCAAGTATCAAAAGCTCAAGTTATATGCATTCTCACAACATATATTTACTATATAGATTGTATTCATGGTTTAAAACTCAAGGATGCAAGGATTCATGCTTTTTATCCCAAAACAGCCCTATATAGGCTTTAAAACTCTACAAGAATCATGGTTTGACAACCTAGTTATCAAGATAACATGATTATGCAACATATAAGCTTAGACAAACTGTTTTCATGGCATTTAACATATTTAGGCTATACCCGAATGGCTCAAAATAGATCACACCTTGACAGTCTTTAACAAGCCATTTTAGCTAACATTCAAGCTCTCAAAACAAGGACTGATCTGGGTTGTTTCAAACAGGCCCAGACTGCCCTGTTTTGAGTCCTTTCTTGGCTTGGAAATAAAATTTTAACTTCTCAACTATTAGCCTTCAGGGTTTGGTATTCAAGACACCTTATTATAGCATAAATTCCACTCTAAAAGCATGACATAACAGTTCTAAAACAAGCTTTCAATATCAGTCAAAAATGACTTTTTTTTGCTCCTAACAAATCTAGCATGGTTTGTAAACCATATGTAAATATGCTATACTTAAGCATAGAAGCATACTTGAAGCATTCATCTTACTATATAAGCAAGTAGTCATGATTTTGGACTCTAATTATTCATAGCTAGCTTGTTTTTATACTATAGCAGCCTTTACTGGTACATTTCATCAGACAGTTGGCATGCAAGCTATTTGTTTCCATCTTATAGCTATTTTTTCTAGCTATTTTACTAACCCTTTGGCTTTTGATTATTAATAGTATACAAACTAACCACAACAACAAATACAACATAACTATAATATATCAAACAAAACATCACAGCCATCACAGCTCCCATTTAGTTCGAAAATTAAAAAGAAAATGGACAGTTTACATTAAGCAAGATGGGATTGCAATTTACCTTGCTTGATTGCTAACTTCCTAGACTACAATGGGAAGGAAAAAAACAAAAGTGGTCTGCTGCTCTACTCCTCTTCTTTTCCAACCGTAGCTCACTCCCTCCCTCTCAATACCACTATGCAGTTTCTTCACAATTAAATTATGATGGAAGGTTAACTGTTTTGGGGGTTGAGAGCTAGTCTTATTGACTGAGCTTCCTCCCGGCAGCTCTGTCATTGCCCCCTATTTGGCCTCTACTATGGCTCTATTTCAGTCCTCTGAAACAGATCATAGCTCCCTAAATGGCTCCTTCAGTGGCCCCTAGCAGCCACCCTAACACTTAGCCCCTAACTACCTACTAGATATTGCTACTAATTGCTCTCTTGAAACTTAACTAACTAACTACATAGTTGTATTAGGTTCAGCCCTTTTTACTCCTCATGGACAGCCGGATTGGGCTAAGAAAAAGGCAGACATGTGTTTTAAAGTTTGGGTTCATTGCACTTATTTATGTTAGTACAAATCCATAACTCCAAATTAATAGAAAAAGCTTGCAAGTATACTTAGTAACATTAATATGTCACAAACACTCAACTTAATATGGATTCTCATTACATACCCATATACATGAATTTCATCCACCACATTCATTTAAGCTAGCTAAAGTAATTAGCACATCCATCATAAAAGAAAATTGATATTTCTATATATATATGTAATTCAACTAATTCATGATAATACCCCATTTTCTTTATTTGTTAATAGATAACATTATTGAATGAATTTAATCATATTATAATATAATTATTTTCATTGATAACATTAGTTTTCATGTCAATAATCTTTCTCAATTAAGTAATGTTGACTTTCCTTTTCATTCTTGATATTAAATATCATTATAATAAGGTAAATTCAATCTACCTATTTACCATACTAAGTCTTGATATACTTTATAAATTATTATGTAGTAAATAATTATAATGCCACAATAATTAAGTATAAATAAAAAAAATTATACTCAAAATTTGACATTATAATAACTGAATATTATAAAAAAAAATTGAGTCATTACAACTTACCTAGACACCAGTAGATTAATTAATTTAAAATTTAGTCTCCTCTTGGAGTCGTTTGTCCTAATTGAGCTCGAGAGTTCTAGGGACAATGTCTACTTGATTTTATTAAGTTAATGTTATGCAAAATGCAAGTTGGGTTGTTTATGGGCCAAGAAAGGGTGATGAAATTCTCACCTTATCTTGTTATAGGGCTTTGCCCTTAATGTTAGATTAAAAATAAAAATGCACAAATAGAATAAAAAACCGGTAAACAAATAAAATGTCCTAAAACTATGTGAATTAGAACTAAAAAAAACTAATTCGGAGAAATAAAAATTAAAGAATAAAAAAATTAATTTTAGTCCCCGACAACTGCACCAAAAACTTGATGTGATAAAATTATGTTCTGTAAGTGCACAAAGTTTATTGTAGATTTAATAAGTGCATATCGAACCACAAAGACTAGATCAATTCTTTAATATATCCTTAATTAATATTTCAGGCACATTAGAAATAAATATAATGGAGATGATTAACAACTAAATTATGCAAACCAAAAATTTATAATGAAAACTAGTTATTGACAACTAAAAATTTAGGAATCCAAATCCATTAATTATTGACATAATTAATAATTTCTTATTTTTCAAATTAATTCCCAAATTATTTTCTCTTCTCTTTAAAAATAATGATTAATATAATTAATATGGGAAAACATAAGTTATAAAAAATTCAAAGATTAACTATAATTTATCAAAACCTCGCAATTAATATAAGAATCATATGCAATTTGTGAGAAGACAAATATGATGGCGAAAATAATTAAGCACTAATTTCGGAATGAAAAGAAAATATTAATATGTAATACCTAGTTTTATCATCATCCTAGTTAAGAAATTTAGCTAGTCATGAAATTAAAAATTAATACTACTAATAATAATTGCATGAATAAAAATTAAGCTATGAGTATTATTATTATTATATAATATACTGACACATGAGTTTTAAACTATGTACCATAAGCAGGCTACTGTAATTATGTAAGAATGAATATTAATAACGCATTAGCAGAGAGAAAACTAAATGAAAATAAAGAAATTTCATAATCAATTTTACATTAAAGTAAAGTAAAGATATCACCGAATCAGTTTATTCTTTCCACTTGCTGTAACGAAAAATAGAAGGAACAAAAAGCTAATAAAAAAACTCTCAATCTCCTCCTAGTCCCACCGGATTTGAAAGGATGAAAAAGAATAAAAAGTGGTACTTCTCTCCAAAATAATAAATTTGTACCCTAATTTAAATTCATTCAACTTAGTCTCTTTTATTCTCTTTTATTCTGTTCTTTCTTTCTTTCTTGACTTCAACCTCTACATGATAATCTCCCAAGAGTCATTTTCTATTTTTAAAAATTAGAACAATTATATCTTTTACTTATTCACCAAGATAAATAAGATAAATCTTATAAAATAAAATAAAATGTATTAATTAAATAAAATAAATATATAAAATAATAAATATTAAAATATAAAATAAATGTATATCCGTACCCGTTCATTTTTTTTGATACCGGTTCGATATTTTACTGATGAGCACCCCCACTTTCAACAACACATTTTGGTATGCAGAACCAAAACTGTGTTGGCATTATTTGTGGTCTAAATTTGGAACTTTTCGAAGTTTGTTAGGTCAGTTTTTATTTTAGCCGTGCCGCTAAGGAATTAAGGACTTGGAAATTTGGCAAAAGTTCGAATATGTTTAAATTAATCACTAGTTACCTGGTGACATTTTGTTAGGTATCACTCAAAATTGCTTATTTGGCTTTGGGAGCGGGTATAGCAGCATTCCTCCGTAAGTGCATCTTTTTTTCCCCTACAGTTTTAATTATATTATGGTTTTGCCCTTTTTAATTTAAATTTTATATATCTTTCTATTTAGTCATCAATTTTTTTTTATTGTATTGTATATAATTTACACACGCAATACGCGTGTCATTGGGTGCAGAATTCTTCCATAAATGCATCTTAGCATCTCATAGTATATGTAATAAAAGAAAAAACTATGTATATGTGTGTGTGTGTGTATATATATATATATATATATATATATATATATATATATATATATATAAAGAATTAGTTGAAATAAACCTTTATTGAATATTAATTTCAAATGAAAATGTCTCTATTTTTTCCCACAACAATTTGAAATAATATTTATTTATTTTTGTTCTTTTAGAGGTGTCTTGCTGGATGGTTACAGGAGAAAGGCAAGCAGCACGAATAAGAAGTCTATATTTAAAGTCCATTTTGAAACAGGAAGTTGCTTATTTTGATATGGAAATCAAAGCAGGAGAAGTACTGGGGAGTATGTTTGGTGACATTATGCTTATTCAAGATGCTCTAGGTGACAAGGTATTCTATTAAAATCAGTTGAGGAATGAAAAAAAGAAGTTCATATGACTAGTTAAAAAACTATTACTCCCTCTATTATTGGATAAAATAATTTAAAATATTATTAAATTAAGATAAATAGTCAAATTCAAAATATATTTTTTATAAATAAACATGAACTATTACTACTGCGTTATTTCTCCTCCTTCAAATCCTCGCCCATTTACATCTAGTAGTGTTAATGCCAGATTTTGTACGTCTGACGAAATCATCAAAACAGCAAGTGAAAATAGCGCTAACAGTTGATGGAGTATAGTTGATTGTATTGTTGTAAAATCAAACTCACAAAATACACACAAATAAACATACACACATCATTGGAAGATATATAAAATATGAATACAAAAATTTACGTAGAAACCAAATTGAGAAAAAAGCACGGAGAGAGATGAGAAATCCACTAAAATAATATGGAGAGTACAAATTATTTATTTCTGTCATATGTCCGTGTATTCTCCAACCCTTGTTTGTTGTTGTATTTATAGAAGTCATGTCCACCCGAATCCAACTAGAAGTAGGAGTCCTTTTCAGAATCACCTTATAACTGCAATTAATGATTGATTGCTTCCTTCCCAAGATAGATTTCCTTATCCCACCAAATAAGAAAACACAATCTTATTTTAATAAGAACTTTCTCGCTATTTGAGCAAGCTGTCCAAATAAACGTATATGGGCCAACACCAAATTCATCCATTAAATAAGTTGGGCTACACCTTGGCTAGACCCAAATAATTATATCTCAACATTGCCTCTCAGTCTCTTATTTATAAGGAACTTAAAATAAGAGAGTATACAAAAAGTTCATCATACCCTCCGACTGCCATGTTGGTAAAACTACTGAACCCACCACATCTACTGTCGTTTGTCTTTCGGGAGAACAAACCCTTCCCGAAGGATGTTTATCCCCTTCCCAAAGGATGTTTATTCGTAGGATGTTTATCCGTAGGATGTCTATCCGAATAATGTTTATTCTTTCAGGAGAACAAAGCCTTCCCAAAAAATATTTATCCGCTCTTATACCCCTAAATTGACATTTTATTCCTATAATAGCCTTCCCAACCCCTTGGGAGGCTTTGATCTGACTTTATATCTCAAAATGTAGATAGCCGAGGACATACTGAAGCCGATGTGATATATTCTGAAGTGAAATGACATTATCCGAAGTGGGCCTGCCCAATAATTTTTTTTCCTTCGCCACCTGAAGACCATAGAAAACTGCCAATGAGAGCACTAAATGTGTTATGCTCACGGGTTCACCGAGAAATCGAATATTGTCATATAATGATAAAATTTGTTTTTGGTGATTACAATTGTAAAACGTGCTGACAGATGTGGGTCGCTATGATTAAATTGTACAAAGTCATTGAAGTGGTGGTACCTGCCGAAGGTGACAACGCTGCCCTTTTGCAGCTTCCGTTGACTATTCATGCTTAGGCTTCTGAAAAATTAATTTTTTATCTTGCACCGAAAAGCATGCACTGAACCATAAAAAATCAAATGGGCATTTACACTTTGCAGGGATTCATCATCAAGTCCAACACTGAAAACTGTTGTCATGCATTAATACACATGTAAAGTTTCATATCAAGCAATCCCATTGAATAATTTTATCTTATATGCAGTATTAATTAGCCTATATATGATACCATCACACTTAGCGAATCACATAATTACTGGCATGTATTTAACGTACGATCGATGTCCATGTTAGTTTTCAAATCACAACTTTTCTTTGAAACCTGGATAGTAATTTAAATATGAACGACATATATAATGTTGTTGTACTACCAAGTGATAGTAATCACATGGTATGATTTATTAATTTGAATAAAGGAAATTAAATATATAAGTGACACATGATGCAACAATGGGCTTTTATAAGCATAGACTATATGAATTTTATCATTTATAAGCTTAACACCACGTTGTAAATAAAAAGTCTACAAAGTCAAGGACTTTCAATACCAAATTTATATCACAAGTAAAATAGTAACAATAATAATGTTGATTTCGTAAATAAAAAAGAATCACATATCTTTTGTGTAAGATCTCCTCTTTTTGATAAATCGGTGATTTTAATTCAATATTAGAACAAGCGTTCCCACATACGGTGCCAAGGTTGACGCCAGATTTTGTACGTCTGATGAAATCACCAAAACAACAGGCTAAAACAACGCTAACAGTTGATGGAGTAGTTGATTGTATTGTTATGAAATCAAACTCACAAAATACACAGATAAAACATACACACGTCATTGTAAGAGATATAAAATATGAACACAAGAATTTACGTGAAAATCCAATTGGAAAAAAACTACGAAGAGAGATGAGAAATCCACTAAAATAATATGGAGGGTACAAATTGTTTATTTGTCATATGTCATTGTCTTCTCTAAACCTTGCTTGTTGTTGTATTTATAGAAGTCATGTCTTCCCGAATCCAACTAGGAGTAGGAGTCCTTTTCAGAATCACCTTATAACTGCAATTAATGATTGATTGCTTCCTTCCCAAGTTAGGTCTCCTTATCCTACCAAATAAGGAAGCACAATCTTACTTTAATAAGATCTCTCTCACTATTTAAGCAAGATGTCCAAATAAACGTATATGGGCCAACACCAAATTCATCCATTAAATAAGTTGGGCTACACCTTGGCTAGACCCAAATAATTACATCTCAACATTGTAGCGCTTTTCTCCTCCGGTTACCTTCAGTTTTTTAGCCTTCAACTCGTTCTCCAATTTTTGGCAGTAGAATTTTGTGTAGAGGTGGTAGCTTTGTTTCTTTCTGAATCCGGCCACGACATCATCAGCTCGGAGTTTGGCATGGAAAAGGTCATCTTTTAGCAGCTTAGCCTCGTCCAGTTTGAACTTAAGTTGCTGAATTTCTGCTTTGAGTTCTTTCTCTTGGACATTGACTTGGTTGAATCGACTGATGATATGGCCAAAAAATGTGGTGGCCTGAGGACAGGAGAATTGGACAGATCAGTTATCATTGTATGAGGGAAGTTAATATGGGGTGAAACATTTCTTACCCGACCCTGATGCACCATGCCTGCGAAGATTAATTCTTAAATACTGATACCTTTGAATCGAGGTTCGTCAAAAGGTCGGATGAAATTCTCCAACAACTCATACGAATATTCTTCGAGTTGGGTGGGCCATAGGGTCATTCGGCTTCGGGCCTCCTGTACTTGGCTTGTGGAGGGGTCGGTGGATATTGAGGTTTTGGGTGGTGATGAATGTGGTGGGGGTAATTCGATTCGAGGCTTTTTGGTTAAAGGGGGTTCTTCATAGGATTCTTCGTTTGTGGCGTCATGTATGTCGATCAGATCGGTATTTGTGGTGGCGTTAGGGATAAGGAGAGGTGATGGATTGGAATTGGTTGGAGGGATTATTTATGTTTCGGTAGAGGAGGATTTAGGAGGATGTTGGGGGATTCGAAGGGTCCTTTGGTTGTCTTAGAGGGTGGTCTGGTTCGTCTTCTTTTGACCGAAGTAGTGTGGTCCTTTAAGATAAGGCCAGGTCTAAAGGGCTTATTTCGGTGAAAGAGAGGATCGGAATTGTTATTGACTGAGTTGTGCTCATGGTTGGATCAAGTAATGAGGTTGACGGCTCTTTGGGGTTTGGATCCGTTGGGTTGGTTTTGGAGGTTGTCGGCGTTGAGGGTTTTTTAAAAGCTTTGCCTAAGGTGAATTCTTCCAGGTCTTTTATTTCAATGGATGTTGGCCTAATGAGTGATACTGCGTTAGCAAAATGAGTCAGTGGATATGATAGAGTGTTATGGTGTTTTGAGTAGAATGAGGAATCTGAAAACTTACATTTATGGGTGAACAGCCAGGCTTGTTTGGTCATAAGATTATGATCCCATTCCTTCATTGGGAGTTTTGCAACTAGTGTTACTAGTTCTCTTACTCGTTCAGGGATGTTTCTCCAAAATTGACGTTTGGTCGGTCGTATGATGCCCAGTGAGGGATTTGCTAGGTTTTTGGTCCTCTAACAAAGAACCATTCCTTGTGCCATCCCCTGTTGCTTGAGGGGGTGTTCATCAGAGGCCGCTTTTCTATTTTTTGGTTAGGCTTCGGTTGTTGTTTGCCCGGGACTTTCAACCTGGGTTCTCTGGATTTGTTCATTTTGTATAAAATGAAGAAAAAGTGTAGGGATGGGGCGATGTTGATCTCGTGACAGAAAGCTATAAAGGAGATGATATTGATGTATGAGTTCGGTACCAGTTGGGTGAATCTGATACCAATGAATCCTATGAGGGAGGTGATGAAGGTATGAATGGGTAGTTGAACTCCTTTTTCTAGGAAGGTGAGTGGCACAGCTACCCAACCATCATTGTGGTGATACATGCGGTCTGTGGAAGAGGGGGCTCGTCGGAGCCGATGATCCTGACTGATTCGTCGGAGTGAGGAGATGAATTGACTGGGTTGTTTATGGTTGTCATGACTGGAGAAGTTTGGTATGACTTTGCTGGAGGAGGAGAGATTGAAGTGAGGAAGAGAGGGTTTTGAAGTTTTGAATTTGGGGGTAAAAGTTTATAGAATTTAGGTGAGTGGTTTTGTAAGTAACAACATTTCAGCTTTACATGGTTATCGAGGAGTGGCTCATTAATGATATGATATGATTGCAAACATGGGTGGGAGATGATAAGTCCTATTCTGTGTTTGGATTGCTTTTATGAGGAGTTGGGCCTAGTTTGATATACTCTTCAATTAAATGTACTATTCAATTGAAGACTGTGGGGGCAATGTTGGGCCAGGAATATTAGGGCCTGACCTATATGGTGGGTCAAGGTATATATGGAGTTATTTTAACCCGTGTAGGATTCCGTTTGGTCAATGGAGAATTTTAAGGAATTAAGGATTCCTAATTATATTTGATTTTTAATCCCTAAGGAAAGTATTAAACCGACTTCCTTTCCTTAAGAGAATTGTATTTAATCCCATTAAGATATCTTACCTAATTATGGGTTCCAATTCTATGCGGGGACAGATTCTATAGAGATGGTGAGATCACTATAAATACAAGTCTTTACTCTAATTCTAAAGTACACACAATTATTATTTTCCAGCACTAGAGCATTAAGCCTTCATTGTTAACCTTTTTCAGCCTGTATTTATTCTCACACCAGAGCTATCACCTGACGGCCCAAGTCGTCAAGCTTTCGGTGTTTACCCATTTCTGTACAGGATTGGACGCACTTTGGTGATTGAAGTGCATGGACGGATCTTGACGTTAACAAGTTAAATATCAGATTCATGCTTACATAAAGGTAGTGAAGCAATTGAGTTCCCAAGTTTTCTTTTTCTTTCTTTTTGCTTTTACGAGATCAGTTTCTCCGATTTCCCAATTTGAGCGGTCCAACCAACTGGTCACCAATTTTTAAGACTTTCAGTTTTAGGGGGTGTTTGTTTAGAATCGAATGGAGTTTGAATGGTCAAGGATTGAATGGTTTGAATCGGTCAAGGCGTTTGTTTTAAATTTGAATGGTTTGAATCGGTAAGATGGACGATCTGAATGACTAAGTCAGATTTTTTTAGCTGAATGGCTGAATGAGCAGTTAAATGGAGTAAAAAAAAAATTTAAACTAAAAAAATATATTAACTATTATATTAAGTAATATTAAATAAATTTACAATAATTTTGAATTTTTTTCAGAGGGGTAAAATAATAAAATTTTGTCATTCAGATGTTTCAGACATGTCAATTATCAAACATATTTTTTTATTCAGATTCAAATTCAACTCATTCATATTTAGATTTAGCTCATTCAGATTCAAATTCAACTCATTCAGATTCAGATTCAGCTAATTTAGATTCAGATTCAGATTCATTCATTTTTTATCAAGCACCCCCTTAGTCTTAATTGACTCATTTTATTGGTCAATTCCTAATTTAATCAGTTCAAGCGATCGATCCGATCCAAATCTTATAACATTGGTTAAAATGTCACGAAGATTTGCATATTTTTATATTATATTTATGTAATTCAGTAAATACGCACACCTAGGGGGGGGGGTGAATAGGTGTTTAGACTTAAAGTGATAAATAGTGAAAACTTTTTGCAATTTTGTGCTACAGGATTAATTTAGACAACTACACCTGTTTTCTTTAGTGTCTGTTTTTCATTCAATATTATCAGACAACTATACTTGTCTATTTTAGTGTCTGGATTCGTGTATCTACAAACTAATAAAGCAAAGAACCCAGAATTTTAAGCAAACAGAGCGTAAAAGTGCAAAAACGTAAAGGCACCAAGATTTTTACGTGGTTCAGCCCCTATCCTCTATCTAGTGGCCTAATCCACGTCCAATCCCAACTAGGATTGGAGACTCTTTTTATTACTATTTAAACCTCAATACAAAAATTACTCCCTGTTACAAAGAAGCTTCAAATCTGATGTTGGACACCTATGCTCCTTTTTTGCACCTCTGCAACTTGTACACCACTGCACCTCTTCTCACCTCTGAGACCCTTGAAGCCTTCTATGAACAGACTAACTAAAACAGGAAACCTCAAGCAAAAACTTTGCTTACGTTCCGTTTACAAAGAATGAAATTTCCAGCACAAAAAATATATTAGATAAGAATAAATGGCTGGAATAAAACAATTGATAAGCTTTGATGTAATCTCTCAATTTAATTGTTGGTTCTCCGTTGTCTTTTATCAGCCGAAGAGAAGAGGTATATATAACGAAAATGAGCAACGGCTATAAAATCTGTTAGCTAAGACATTTTAGTCCCGTTAGCAACCATCCATAATTTCAGCAGCTTTGTATCACCAGAAAGATATTAAACAATTATATGCCAACTATTTGATTTGGAAGAGCTGAAATAAAGGAGAGAAACTCTACACCCAATCAACTGATTTAAATAAGAACAAAGGAGATAAATAAGGATAAGACCTAATAGTTTTTGTAAGACTCCTTTCCAAAATAAAATACCAAAATATCACTAACTAATGTGGGCTCCACTAAGCAAGATAAAATCCTTAACTAATTTAGCACCCACGAAATACTCTGATGAAATAGAAGAACCAATTTGGGATAGCTGGAATTAAGGACTATAATATATGTTATTATTATAAATACCAACATACCTTAATAAACTCCAATTCAAATCTTCCTTAATAAACTCCAAATCAAATCTTCCTTAATAGACTCCAAATCAAATGTGAACTGATTTTAAATTATTTCATCATACCAACGTAAGGAAGTCAGCAACAATGTTCATGTAATAACCATAACCCATGCATATCAATTATAATATTATCAACCATAATCCATGCATATTTAATAATATAATAACACACCATGAACCATGAACACGTCTAATATACTTAAATTTGTCATCAATCAAAACATTAAATAATCAAAAACTAACATTCTCCCCCTTTTTGATGATGAAAATTTATGCACTACTTTAACCAACATATGCTCCCCCTAAATTTATGCAAATAAGATTTCCGTAACAAATAAGGGAGACAGATAACATATCCAAATATGATATATCCCAAACTAACAGATAGCATCCAAATATGATGTATCCCAAAATAATTAGTAATCAACAACCAATTTAAAATATCACAGAAACATCATCAGTAACATTATATTCCAAAAAAAAAAAACACAGTATCCTCTCCTTATCCCCTATCCCTTAAACTTCTCCCCTTATCCCCTATCCCTTAAACTTCTCCCCCTTTGGCATTATCAAAAAGATGGAAGTCAGGCAGCTTCATCAGTAGCATGTTCATAGAGAACATCATTAAGCCTCTTGTCAAATTTTTGGATTTTAACCACATAGTCGTTGTGATGAGAGACCAACACTTCCATCCGGCCTGAAACATAATCAACTTTTTCGTTTTACTCTTGAATTTGTCGTGAGACTGATTGAAGGGCAGAGTCGAACCGAGATCCCATATCTTGGACAAGTTGAAACAGAGTAGAAAGTTGAACATTTGAAGGAGGATTAAGATCAGAGGATTCTGGTAAAGTAGAAGTATGAATAGGAGACAAAATGGGAGATGTAGAAGTTGAAGGAGAAGGAACAGAGCATTGGGTAGGAACCTTCTCAACATCCCAACATAAGATTCCAGCAGAAATCACGTTCAATTTAGATCGGAACAGGATATATTTATCAATGTTATTAGAATTTTGCACAACATCTTCATTGACAAAAGAAATTCGAAAGTGTGCAAGAATTTTGGTAATAAAACCCCCATAAGGAAAACACTTTGTTTTATTTGTCAAACAACTCTCCATGTGCTTAATCATTAGCAAGGCAAAATTAAACTTTGTACCAGAGATGATTAAAGCAGAAAGAATTAAGTCTTGATACGTCATATTGGACCTACCCCCATTTTTAGGTACTAAATTAGCACGAATGAGTTTATGAATAACATTATTCAAAGGAGTAGTTTCAATAACAGTTGGTAAGCCAATAAATTCAGCAGTAGAACACTCTTTCACAGTTCTTAACTGTTTAAGAACAGTTAAATTTTCAAACTCTAAGGGTCCCTTAAGGGTGAAAGGACAGAATCCAGAACATGGAATATTGAGAATAGAGCCTAATACAGTAGAATCAATGACCAATGTTATGTTTTTAACAAAATATTTTATGACATCATCCTTAACATACATATTCCCAAAAAATTGTTTAATGAAAGTTGGATATGCAGATTTGGGGGGACTCAACATAGCAGAGAGGTGAACTTTTTCAAATAAGGATGTTACCCCAATTTGTTGAAATAAGGCTTGATCAACTGACTTCCTAAAAATAATAGTTTTATTGATCATAAGATCCTGAAAACGCATAGCATAACTAGAAGAGATAAAAATTAGAGGAGTACCACATGTTTGAGGAAAAGAGGAAATCAGTTAGTCAGAGGAAGAGGAATCGGGTATGATGATGAGTTCGGTTGACTTCCCCTTCAAACGATTCTTCATAGAATGCTTCGACAATACCCCTAAATCAGTTGAGCTTCGTGTGATAATCCGATTCGAGCGCCTGCGTGAGGAGTGAATAGGGATATCCTTCTTGCTCTGAATAGCTTCTCTGCCGGTATTGACCACATGTCCGCCACGAGTTTTATCCATGGAAGAACTCTTTGAAAACCCTAGGTTTTGAAAGGAAGGAAAGACGACGAGGATAGAGAATAGCAGTAAAGGAAATTTGAAATAGAACAAAACCCTCGTCTCAGGTAATAAACAGAAAGAAAGATGTGGAAGAGGAAAAGATATAAGAGTGAATATTACATAGAGTTGTATTCCCGCTCAATCACTAAATGACATGAAAACCCACTAATACCCTTTCTGTTACTTTAATAGATAGGAAATAGTCACACATATTTTCACATATGGCAGTTAAACATATAATGAAACTTGACACTCAATAAAAAATTTCACATATGTCAAAATAAATTTCTAGAAAATATATATATATATTAATTTTTTTTATTTTAATTAATTTCTAAAGGCATAAAAATATAATAATTAAGCACAGACAGACATTCCAAATTCTCTTCTCAAGGTACAAAAACGTTCCTCACTTAAAGGTTTTGTAAAAATGTCAACCAATTGATGTTCAGTAGGGACAAATAATAAATTTATTAATCCTTTAGCAACATTATCTCTTAAAAAATGATGTCTCACTTCAATATGCTTAGTACAAGAATGAAGCACATGATTTTTAGAAAATCAATAGCACTAGTATTGTCACACATAATAGGCACATTTTCACAGATAACATTAAAATCATGTAATGTTTGTATCATCCACAAAATTTGTGAACAACAACTACCTGCCGCCAAATATTCACCTTCCAGAGTAGACAAGGCAACATATGTTTATTTCTTCTTTGCTGCTTAGCTACAAGGCTTTGACCTAAAAATTCACAAGCACCACTTGTGCTTTTTCTATCAACTTGGCACCCTGCATAATCTGCATCTGAGTATCCAATTAGTTCAAAACTTGGAGATACAGGATAATATAAGCCTAAATTAATTGTGCCAGCTAAATATTTAAATATTCTTTTTACCGCTTTAAGATGAGATTCTTTCAGTTGAGCTTGAAATCTAGCACAAAGGCATACACTATACATAATATCTGGTCTTGATGCAGTTAAGTAAATTAGACAACCAATCATACCTCGATACATTGTCACTTCAACATTGTTACATGTAGCATCTGCAATAAGCTTGATGGTAGTACTCATTGGTGTTGACTTTGGTTTGGTATTTTTGAATCCAAATCTCTTCAATAGGTCCTTCACATACTTTGATTGGGGAATGTGAATCCCTAACACCTTTCGAATTTGTTTAATTCTTCCTGCATGGCAATAGACCAATTTTCATCTTGAACTGCTTCATTGGCATTCTTTGGTTCTATTTGTGAAAGAAATGCGGAGAATGCACAGTAATTCCTTGTTTTCCTTCTTGTGTTCCTCAAAGTGTCAGGATCACCTATGAAAAGATTTGGTGGATGATTTTTCACTGTTCTAGATGGTCTAGGAAGCCTTGCTGCAGTCATTTGCTCTTCAGGTTCAGTTTCTGAAATGTCATGCTCTACATCAAACTGATCATCAAATTTTTCTTCTAATGCAGACGGGTTGAAATAGTCTGACTTTAAAGCGTCTGCGTATGTCGAGTTTTCAACTAGGGCAGATGACTCAGTTTGACTAATTTCATTTGTTTGCTTTCCACGTTTATCTGACTTTCCTTACGATGCGCATTTTACAAAGCTATCCGGATTGAAATATGCATTTTCCACTAATCGTAATGTCTTTCTGCGAAACTTCTTTTCTTCTTTTGATAGGACACGGTTAAATTCATCAAATTCAATATGCACAGATTCTTCAACTTTAAATTTATCAAGATTATAAACACTGTAAGCTTTACTATGCATTGAATATCCAAGAAAAATAGCTTCGGTTGATTTGCATCAAATTTTCCAAGATTACTATTAGTATTTAGAATGAAACATTTAGCACCAAACACTTATATTTGGAATCCTTTTATTTAGCAACTCATATGGTGTTTTCAATAGGATGGGTCTAATTAGTACTCTATTTAAAATGTAACATGCAAGATCTTCACGACCTGCCTTAAAAAACTTTTAGGCGGTTTACTTTCATGTAGTAAAGTTCTTGCAGTTTCTTGAAGAGTACGATTTTTACGTTCCACCACCATTTTGTTGAGGCGTTCTTGGTGCAGAAAACTCATGTGTAACACATTTCTCACTGCAATATGGTATAAAATCTTTTCCAAATTCTCCACCGTGGTCACTCCGTATACCAATTAGCTTGAGGCTGTGTTTTGTTTCAATATTCTTTATAAGCTTTTCAAATTCTGCAAAAGCTTGATCTTTAGTTTTCAAAAATAAAACCCATGTAAATCTTGAAAAATCATCAACAATAACAAAAGCATAATGATTATTTCCTAGGCTAGCATATCTCTCGGGTCCAAATAAATCAAGATGCAATAATTGAAGAAGTAAAGAAGTTGATACCTGATTTTTGCTTGTAAAGGAATTTCTTGCTTGTTTACTGGCCGATACGCATCACAAATACATTGCCTTCTCATATTTTAGCTTTGGTAAACCTTTAACAAGGTTCTTTGTAACTAACTTGTTAATCAATTCCATATGCACATGCCCTAACCTTCTATGCCATAGAATAGTTTGATGTTGAACAGTAGCTAAACAAATATCCTCATTTTGATTTTCAAAATTTATAGTATATATATTACCTTCTCTGTTAGCTACTAAAGGAACATTATGAGAGGCATGAATAATAGCACATTTATCTTTTTCAAAATTAACTTTATGACCACTATCCATTAGTTGACTTACACTAATTAAGTTATATTTTAACCCTTCAACATGATGGACATTCTCAATGTAAACCTTACCATTACCAATTTTACCTTTACCGATGATTTGGCATGTGGTGTCATCTCCAAAAGTAACCGTGCCTCCTTTCTTTGCAATAAGTGAGGTAAATTTAGTGTAATTCTATGTATGTGCACACCTAGAAGGGGGGGGGTGAATAGGTGATTAAGCTAACAGTGATAAACGGTGAAAACTTTTTAAAATTTTACGCAATGAGGTTAAAATCGACAATTTCTACTTTGCTCTACTTTAGTGTCTGCTTTAGCTTATGTTCTTCGTTTCGTATTATCAGACAGCTAGACCTGTCTGCTTTAGTGTCTGGATAAGCGTGATGAACAAAAATATGTGCAGAACGTGAATGACAATTAAAGAGAAACAGAAGTAAAAATTACACCATGATTTTTTACGTGGTTCAAATTTATCCTCTAATCTAGTGGCTTAATCCACGTCCCAATCCCAACTAGAATTGGAGACTCTTTTATTAAGATTTAAACCTCAATACAAAAATAACTCCTGTTACAAAGACGCTTCAATTCGATGTTGGACACCAATGCCCCTTTGCACCTCTGCAGCTTGTACACCTCTCTTTTGTTCTCACCTCTGAGACCTTTGAAGCTTCATTTGAACAGACCCACTAAACTCTAGAAACTCTAGACCACCAAAGCTAACAGTTTTATTTTTCAGATTACAATGATGGTGATTCAAATGGAATATCAACTTTCTAGCCTAAGGATAACAGGACATTGATTGCTAGAAAGACTATTAGAAAGCTATAAGAATTAAAAAGAATGAATTGCTGCTTTCCAATTGTTGGGTCCCTTCATAACCGAGCATGATGAAGCTTTATATAAGAAGAAGACCAACGGCTATAAAGATGTTAGCTAAGAAAACTCAAATCCGTTAGAAACCAACCAATATATCAGCAGCTATGTATAACCAAAAAAGATAATATGTAATCTGCAACAGCTATACGAATTTGAAGTAGCTGAAATAAAGGAAAGAAACTCCTATACTCAGCCAACTGCTTTAAACAAGGAGATAAGACCCAGTAATTTAAAAAGCTTCTGTAAGACTCCTTTTTCAAATAGAATAGAAAGTACAACTAATGGGCCCCACCAAGTAAGAGATATCCTTAGATACTATTTAGATCAACTGACATATTTTGTAGAACTAAATATGGGTCAGTTGGAGAAAATCCATAATATTAGCTACTAATATTGACCAACGGATATGAACAGAAGATAGAATTGGAAACACATATAACAGTTGGTATACCCCATGATATTAGCAATTAAAGAGTCCAACAGATTTGGTAAATCAAGGATATGTTTTGAAGTCAAACCAAAATACCTTAAATAAAGGAACAAGGAGATATTTGATAAAGTTTGTTACTAGCCAATCACTGAATAAAAGTTACCTTATTTAGTTTCCTTTTCAAATTGAATTGCATATCATTACTAAATTATATTAAAGATCTTTTTAGCAACATGCAATATGCAAACTTAAATATAGAAGGAATATACTAATGGGCCATAATTCCAATTTAAATCAAATTCATAAACCCAATAATATTGTCATCATTAAAATCATAAAATATATAACCAACATTCTCCCCCTTTTTGATGATGACAATACATAATGCCATTTAATTAATATGTTCCCCCTAAGTATATGGCTCCCCCTTAATTTATGCATATTAAGGAAACAAATTCTAAATTACCATCATTTGCATATTCAAGCACAATATAGTATCTCAGTACCATATATATATCTCCCCCTTTGTCATTATAAAAAAGAAACCACATATGAATCATATATTAATCATTAAGCACAAGTATCTCTCCCCCTTTGTCATCAACAAAAAGTAATTTATATCAATTTAGCTAAATAGTTATCTCTCCCCATTTGCCAACATTAAAAGAATAAGTGCAAAGATAAAGAATATCATTGGAACAAGTTTATAACAAAATCACATATAACAAGTAGACAATACGATCATACCTTTGTGATTTGTTACCTATATAACAACATTTTGTAACCAGTAGAAAGCTTGATAGTTGTGCTCAATGTAGATTTGGATTTTTTATTTTCAGAATCAAAAATCTCTTCAATAGCACTTCTTTTGATCATCCCAATGTTGAGGTCTTTAAAGCTCAGGTTAGGAGGATAATTTTACACTGTTATGGTTGTTCTTAGAAGACTGCCATTGGTCATTTGTTCATCTGATTAACTTTCTGGAATATCAGATTTTGCATCAGATTATTCATCTGATTTGCCTTCAAAAACAAACGGGTGCTGTCTGGATTTAGGTGTCTGCATGTTTTCCTGGTTCATCTATTTTTCCTTCTGATGCAGACGGCTTAGGCTATCTAGATTGAGCTATTTGATTTCCACGTTCCACATTAATTTTTCCTGCAAAAATCTCATTTTCTTCTTTTGACAGATCAGGGTCAAAATTATCAAATAAAATATGAACATATTCCTCAACCTTTTATCAAGATTAGCATGTATATTAAATATGGAGCATTTGACATAATAAATGATATTATGAACCCTTGTAATACGAAATCCATAGAGTTTTTATAATAATATATCTAATTAAAACTCTATTTTTAAAAAACAACATGAGGTACTTACAGATTCCACCAAATAACGTATAGGTAACTTACTCTCTCAAAGTATTGAATCATCCATCTCCTTTTTGATCTTGAGACACCTACAAACAAATAGTCTCTATCTTTTTGGTACCCAAATCTTCTTGGGTCCTTTTGGGTTAGTAGCATATAAATCACTTTTCTTTACCCAAATTTGTTTTATTCTAATTTTATTACATTTAGAATCAAAATAACCTTTAAAACCACATTTTTTACAAGTAACAAATGGTGAACAATAAAGTGGTTTATGCATTGATTTACTATTAATCATTCCACTATTATTATTAGTAGGATTATACCCAATTCCTTGTTAATCAAGACTAGAACTTTGTGCCCCTAACATAACATTTAGGTTCTCTTCTCCTTGCACAAATTTAGCAAGATCATTTTTTAAAGATGCTATTTCTGCATTTGTTATATTATCATCATGTTGAACATTCATCATTTTTCCATCATTAAAAGCATCTATGCATGCATCTCTCATTTTCAAATTTTCTTTTAACACTTCGTTTTCATTTTTAAGATATTCATTTTCTTTTCTCTTTTAATAAAATGACTTAACTTCATTCATTAGCTCATTTACACAATTCTTAAAATAGGCGCTTTTTTTTTGTTTCTTTTTGTAAAGCAATATAATCAGGCATAGATATTTTAAAAGCTTCATGAAAATTTGTTACCTCAAGTTGGTCATCATCTTCTACTCCCATGAAACAGAGTTGGACAGTTTCTTCTTCTTGTTCCGCTTTGGACTTACTCACTGGAGTTGAGCTACCTTTTTGATTTTTCCTTTGTTTCTTTCTTTGAAGTAGTCTCTCGAGTTTTCTTGAGAGCATTTCAATTTCCTCATCAAAATCTTCGTGATCACTTTCATTGTTGCTCTCGATTTGAAGTGCTAATGTTTTCTTTATTGATGCTTCATTCTCTTCATCATACCTCTTGAGTTGATTTTCAAATTCTTCAAGCTCTCCAAACAAGGTAAGAGTTTCCATGGTACTAATTGTTGGTGAGTCTTGGAGAGTTGTGACTTTCGGAGTAAACCGTTTGGGCATGACTCTTAGCAGCTTTCTATTAATTTCCCTCTGATCAATTTTCCGTCCCAACATACTTAGAAAGTTCATTAGAGTAAGAAATCTCCCTTGAGCTTAATTAATTGTTTCATCTTTTTCTAATTTAAAGAGTTCATATTCTTGCATCAACATACTTAGCTTGACTTCCTTCACCTTAGTAGTTCCCTCGTGGCTCATGAAGATTGTATCCCACATTTCTTTTACTGTGTTGCACGATGATACTTTATCAATTTCAGCTTGGACCATTCTGCTTAGCAAGGTGTTCATGGCTCTTGAGTTGTAGGAAAAGATATAGCTTTCGTTTGCATCCATCTCCATAAGAGCCTTTGGTTTGCCATCATCATGTTTAGGAATGATAGGTCCATTTTCAACAACCCACCATTCCCATGGGTCTCTTTTAAGAAAAATCTTCATTCTGAACTTCCAAAAGTTGAAGTTTTCACTTCCGAACAACATCAGTGGCCTACTTGTGGACTGACCTTCTTGAAAGTTTAGGTGTGCCATAGGATCTTCCCTTACGACCTGAAACGATCAATATTAGTAGAGCCTTGCTCTGATACCAAATGTAATTCTATGTATGTGCACGCCTAGGGGGGGGGGGTTGAATAGGTGATTAAGATAAAAGTGATAAACGGTGAAAACTTTTTGAAATTTTACTGCAGAGTTAAAATTAGACAATTACGCCTGTCTGCTTTAAAGTCTGTTTTAGCTTATGTTCTTCGTTTTGTATTATCAGACAGCTAGACCTGTCTACTTTAGTGTCTGGATAAGCGTGATGAAGAAAAATATGCAGAACGTGAATGGCAATTAAAGGGTTAAACAGAAGTAAAAATCACACCAAGATTTTTATGTGGTTCAGCCCCTATCCTCTAATCTAGTGGCCTAATCCACGTCCAATCCCAACTAGGATTGGAGTCTCCTCTGATCTTAATACTTCTTCAAATGTTCAACTTTTTGCTTTGATACCAAATGTAATTCTATGTATGTGCACACCTAGATGGGGGGTGAATAGGTGATTAAGCTAAAAGTGATAAACGGTGAAAACTTTTTGAAATTTTCTACGCAATGTTAAAATCGAATTACCTACATGCTCGCTTTAGTGTCTGCTTAGCTTATGTTCTTCGTTTACGTATTATCGACATGACTAGACACATGCGCTTTAAGTGTCTGGATAAGCGTGATGAACAAAAATATGTGCAGAACGTGAATGACAATTAAAGAGATAAACAGAAGTAAAAATCACACCATGATTTTTACGTGGTTCAGCCCCTATCCTCTAATCTAGTGGCTTAATCCACGTCCAATCCCAACTAGAATTGGAGACTCTTTTTATTAAGATTTAAACCTCAATACAAAAAATAACTCCCTGTTACAAAGACGCTTCAATTCTGATGTTGGACACCAATGCCCCCTTTGCACCTCTGCAACTTGTACACCTCTGCGCACTTGTTTCTCACCTCTCGAGACCTTTGAAGCTTCATTTGAATGCACCCACTAAACTCTAGAAACTCTAGACCACCAAAGCTAACGGTTTTTTTTCAGATTACAATGATGGTGATTCAAATGGAATATCAACTTTCTAGCCTAAGGATAACAGGACATTGATTGCTAGAAAGACTATTAGAAAGCTATAAGAATTAAAAAGAATGAATTGCTGCTTTCCAATTGTTGGGTCCCTTCATAACCGAGCATGATGAAGCTTTATATAAGAAGAAGACCAACGGCTATAAAGATGTTAGCTAAGAAAACTCAAATCCGTTAGAAACCAACCAATATATCAGCAGCTATGTATAACCAAAAAAGATAATATGTAATCTGCAACAGCTATACGAATTTGAAGTAGCTGAAATAAAGGAAAGAAACTCTTATACTCAGTCAACTGTTTTAAACAAGGAGATAAGACCCAATAATTTAACAAGCTTCTGTAAGACTCCTTTTTCAAATAAAATACAAAGTACCACTAATGGGCCCCACCAAGTAAGAGATATCCTTAGATACTATTTAGATCAACTGACATATTTTGTAGAACTAAATATGGGTCAGTTGGAGAAAACAATCCATAATATTAGCTACTAATATTGACCAACGGATATGAACATAAGATAGAGTTGGAAACACATATAACAGTTGGTATACCCCATGATATTAGCAATTAAAGAGTCCAACAGATTTGGTAAATCAAGGATATGTTTTCAAGTCAAACCAAAACACCTTAAATAAAGGAATAAGGAGATATTTGATAAAGTTTGTTACTAGCCAATCACTGAATAACAGTTACCTTATTTAGTTTCCTTTTCAAATTGAATTGCATTTCATTACTAAATTATATTAAAGATCTTTTCAGCAACATGCAATATGCAAACTTAAATATAGAAGAAATATACTAATGGGCCATAATTCCAATTTAAATCAAATTCATAAACCCAATAATACTGTCATCATTAAAATTATAAAATATATAACCAACATTTAGTTTTATCACCCGTCATGTGTCTAGAACATCCACTGTCAAGTACTTTAGCTTTTAAGCATACCTACAAAACAGAGAAGTAACTCATCGTTTTGGTACCCAAATCTGTTTGGGTTCGATATTGTTAGTAGCAATTAAATCTCCTTTCTTTACCCAAACTTGTTTTATTTTAATTTTATTACAGTTTGTATCAAAATGTCATTTTAAACCACATTTTCTGCAAGTAACATAAAGGTGAGCAATAAAGAGGCTTTCATTTGGTTTATTATTTATTACTCTAATTTTATTAGTCGTGCTTTTTATGTTTTTAACAGGATTATATCCAATTCCTTGTTTATCTAAGCTTGACCTTTGAGCACCCAACATTATATTTAAATTCTCTTCTCCTTGAACAAATTTCGCAAGATCCTTTTTCAAAGATATTATTTCTTCCTCATTGTTATTTTGCATGTTTATTATTTTTCCATCATTAAAAGCATCTATACAAGTATCTCTCATTTTTAAGCTTTCTTTTAGATCATCACTTTCCTTTTTAAGGCTATTATTTTCTTCATTTAATTTGTTTGCATGATTATATAAAATTTATTATAATTATCTAAATATCCAATTTTAGCATTCAACTGAGATACTTCACATGATGAGAAATTTTTAACTATTTCTTGTTTTTCCTCAATTAAAGTTTCTACTTCCTTCATTAAGTCATTTATCCAACTTTTCAAGTGAGCATTTTTCTCTTTCATACGAAGGTTTTCATTTTTAAAAACAAGATAGTCAGAAATAGTAATTTCTCCAAGTTCAGGACTTACCTCAGATGTTTCCTCATTGTATATTCTAGTGAAACACAGTTGAGCAGTTTCTTCTTCTTGATCTTCATGATCATATTCATCGTCACTCCATGTCATTAGAGCCTTCCCTTTTGAACCATTTGCTTTGTTCTTTCTTTTTAGTTGGAAGCAATCTCTTTTGAAGTGACCAGGCCTTCCACATTCGAAACAGGTTTCCTCTTGTGGCTTTTGCTTGAAATCTTTCTTGTTGTTGAAAGCTTTTGTTGGCAATTTTGATCTATTCTTCTTTCGGATCAGCTCCCTCAATTTTCTGGTCATTAAAGCTATTTCTTCATCCGAATCTTCATCATTGCCTTCTATGTAGCTTTCAGCTTGTAGAGCCAAGGTCTTCTTCTTAGGTGCCTCATCTTCTTCGTCATACAATTTTAGTTGGTTTTCAAACTCTTCAAGTTCTCCAAATAAGGTAAGAGTTTCCATTGTGCTGATTGTGATCGAGTCTTGAAGTGTAGTAACCTTTGGTACAAATCGCTTTGGCATGACTCTAAGAAGCTTTCAGTTGATTTCCTTTTGATCAATCTTTCGTCCAAGCATGCTTAGAGAATTCATTAGAGTAAGGAATCTTGCTTGGGCATCTCTAATTGATTCATTTTTCTCCAGTTTGAATAGTTCGTATTCGTGCATTAGCATGCTCAGCTTGACCTCCTTCACTTTAGTAGTACCTTCATGGCTCATAATGATTGTGTCCCAAATTTCCTTAGTCGTAGCACAAGAAGAGACCTTATCTATCTCCGACTGAACCATGCCACTTAAAAGTGTATTCATGGCCTTGGAATCATAAGACACCATATACGATTCATTTGAGTCCATTTCCATGAGATTCTTTGGCTTGCCATCATCACGTCGCGGAATGACTGGTCCATTTTCGACTACCCACCATTCCCATGGGTCACGGTTCAGATAGATCTTCATCTTGAACTTCCAGAAGTTGAAGTTCTCACTTCCGAGCAACAGCGGTGGCCTACTTGTGGACTGACCTTCTTGAAAGTTTAGGTGTGCCATAGGATCTTCCCCTACGACCTGTAACGATCAATATTAGTAGAGCCAAGCTTTGATACCAAATGTAATTCAATAAATACGCACACCTAAAGTGGGGGGTGGGGGGGTGGGTGAATAGGTGTTTAGACTTAAAGTGATAAATAGTGAAAACTTTTTGCAATTTTCTGCTACAGGATTAATTCAGATAGCTACACCTGTCTGCTTTAGTGTCTGTTCTTCGTTCAATATTATCAGACAACTATACTTTTCTGTTTTAGTGTCTGGATTCTATCTACAAACTAATAACCCAGAATTTTAAGAAAACAGAACGTAAAAGTGCAGAAACGTAAAGGCACCAAGATTTTTACGTGGTTCAGCCCCTATCCTCTATCTAGTGGCCTAATCCACATCCAATCCCAACTAGGATTGGAGACTCTTTTTATTACTATTTAAACCTCAATACAAAAATTACTCCCTGTTACAAAGAAGCTTTAGATCTGATGTTGGACACCTATGTCCCCTTTTTGCACCTCTACAACTTGTACACCACTGCACCTCTTCTCACCTCTGAGACCCTTGAAGCCTTCAATGAACAGACTAACTAAAACAGGAAACCTCAAGCAAAAACTATGCTTACGTTCGGTTTACAAAGAATGAAATTTCCAGCACAAAAAATATAATAGATAAGAATAAATGGCTGGAATAAAACAATTGATAAGCTCTGATGTAATCTCTCAATTTGATTGCTAGTTCTCCGTTGTCTTTTATCAGCCAAAGAGAAGAGGTATATATAACGAAAATGAGCAACGACTATAAAATTTGTTAGCTAAGACATTTCGGTCCCATTAGCAACCATCCATAATTTCAGCAGCTTTGTATCACCAGAAAGATATTAAGCAATTATACGCCAGCTATTTGATTTTGAAGAGCTGAAATAAAGGAGAGAAACTCTACACCCAATCAACTGATTTAAACAAGAACAAAGGAGATGTAAGACTCCTTTTCAAAATAAAATACCAAAATATCACTAACTAATGTGGGCTCCACTAAGGAAGATAAAATCCTTAACTAATTTAGCACCCACGAAATACTCTGATGAAATAGAAGAACCAATTTGGGCTAGCTGGAATTAAGGACCATAATATATGTTATTATTATAAATACCAACATACCTTAATAAACTCCAATTCAAATCTTCCTTAATAAACTCCAAATCAAATCTTCCTTAATAGACTCCAAATCAAATGTGAACTGATTTTAAATTATTTCATCATACCAACGTAAGGAAGTCAGCAACAATGTTCATGTAATAACCATAACCTATGCATATCAATTATAATATTATCAACCATAATCCATGCATATTTAATAATATAATAACACACCATGAACCATGCACACGTCTAATATACTTAAATTTGTGATCAATCAAAACATCAAATAATCAAAAACTAACAATTTATACCTCTTTACAACAAGTATTAACTCGGTAGATTTGGTTGTTAAAACCTAGGTCTACCCACAATAGTAGAATCCCATAAAATTGTCTTATAATACTTAAAAGGATTTTAAATCCTAAACTAAACTCCGTATTTTATTCCAAATAAGTTGCATAGCCTGAAGTATTACCAACCTTACTCAGCACTAATAATTGTGTTGATGGTATCGTCTTTAAAAATGGGGTTAATAGCACTTTTAACTCTCTAAATTTAAATTATTTAAACTAAGATAAAAAAACTCCCGATATAGATCCCAAAATGTCTTTAAACAAATCTTATCCGATATTCCGGCTAGATTTTAGCTAAATATTAGGGGTGAAAATGAGTCGAATCTCAAATGAACACTCTAATGCTTGATTCAATTTCACTCGAAAAATTTGAGCTCGAATTTGATAAGGAATTTCTAATTTTGGCGCTTGATTCGAATCGGATCATTACTCGAGACCTACTTTCGGCTGCATGTAAGTACTCGGCTCGTTTACAAAATGAGTTACTCACGAGCCTTCAAATCAAGTTTCGAATATGAACCATTTCGCTTAATACTGAACCACAACATACTAAATTGATTATTGAACTAATGTTTATATATAAAAGTCTTTTAATTTACTTTTATTTATGTAAAAGAAATTACAAAGAATGTAATCTGAATTGACAATCAATTCAATTGATTTATTCAAGTACAAGCTTTGCAATTTAATACTACACTTTATAAATTATAAAGATTGATACAAATATCACATATTTAGCTTATTAATATGGATTAGACCGATTATTCAATATGATTCATCGAAGTGTATCGGTATGGTTAGAAAAAAATAAAATACTCGAACCTAATCTGAGCGAATCTTTGGTATACTTTCGAATTCGACTGTGTCATTTAAATGTAAAAACGAGTATGAATCATATTCGACTCGAATCAACTTCAAATTCGAACTTTGGATCATATTTTCAAACCGATCTCGAGTCGAGTATCGACCTACTCTGCTCGGCTAACACCCCTACTAGATATATGTTTTTTACCACCCAAAATACATTTTGACTATTATTAAAATGTAAAAATGTTTAAAACAAAAAAATAAAAAACAATAAATAAATCCATACATTTCTCTTTCCTCCCCACCACTACTTCATCTTTCCGCCTCCTTTCTTTCTTCTCCCTGCCATCACTCCATCTTCCCCCCTTCCTCTCTCCACCCCCACCCTAACCCTACATCTTCCAACCCTTTCTATTTCTTCCCCACCATCATTTAATCTTCTTGAAAATTACAATTTCATATGCACATCTTCCAACCCTTTCTATTTCCTCCCCACCATCATTTAATCTTCTTGAAAATTACAACTTCATATGCAATTTTGTTGTCCTCCAAACTACCACTATCCCAACATCACCACACCACCAATAACTAGAACCATCAATAGCCGGTACCAACCCACCAGGACCACCATCATCTGAACCCCCATCCAACAGCACCATCAACAACCGCCACCACGACCACTGTCATCCAATCCATTACATCAAATCTGTCCAATCCATAGATACCTAAAGATAGACCTATTACCTCATATATGTCCAATATATGCAATTTCTCTCTCCTCCCAACTACCACTATCCCAACATCACCACACCACCAACACCATCATTAGCCGCTACCAACCCACCAGAACCCCCACCCAACATCGCCATCAACAAACGCCACCACGACCACCGTCATCCAATCCATTATATCAGATCTGTCCAACCCATAGACACCGAAAGACAGACCAACCTACTAATCTTTCTCTCAGATCCATCCATCTCCATCAATTTCTAATTTTAATTCTTCAATGTCTAACCCTTGTTTCCCCTAACACTTCAAATGGAGAGATTTTGGAAAGAAAAATTAAAATGTGTTTAAAGATTTTGTATATTTTCTAAATTGAAACTTTGGGTAGAATGAAGCATGTATTTGATAAGAGAGATCTGAATCAATTTTAGATATGGATGACAATGGTGGTGTGCGGTTTTGATTTTTCAGTGATTTGAAATCGCACCGGCCTTAAAAAATATTGAACCAGAACCGCATCACAACAGTAGCAGTTTAAGATTTTCTATAAAAAAATTGCACCGACAAATTTATATTTTGAACCACACCAACTTGCATCGGTTAATAACATTTTTAACTTATTTTTTATTAAACTAGTTTAATATTTTTATAACACGCATTATACTAATATTAATTAAAATAGCTCAAGAAATATTAACAAATAATTATATAAGAATATATGTTAAATTAAAATTAAGATAACGTTGTTATAATTTTAATTTTATAATAGTTTTAATATATGTCAACTATATATAAAAATATTTATAAATTAACTTTTGATATGCAAAAGTAAAAAATGATAAAAATATATTTGCAACCCTACGATTATGTACAATACATAAAAATAATAATATTATAAAATATAGAGATATAATTAAAATAAACAAGTACATATAGAGCGGTTAAAAGACCGATGTCGATTCAGAGGCAAATACCAAACATGCACAACACATGTCCAGATTTCATAATTTTTGCACCAAAATCGCATCGGTACAATTTGTACCGGCCGACTATTTTTTATTACTTTATTATTATTTTTATATTTATTTTATTGTTAAGCAAATCTTATTATCATTAATAATAAAAAAAAATTATCATCTCTCAACCGGTACAACTTGTACCGGGCGACTATTTTTTATTACTTTATTATCATCACTTTATTACATCTTGCATTATTATATTATTAATTTTATTGTTAAGCAAATCTTATTATTATTATTTTTATATTTATTTTTATATTAATAATAATATTTATAACAAAAATAATCAAAAAAAAATTATTAATATAATCATTATATTATATTAATAATAATATTTATAAGATTATTATTATTATTATAATAATAATAATAATATTAATAATAATATTTATTAATATTATTATAAAGTGATCATCCACACCAAATCTGACATAGTTTCTGCTTCACATGAACGAAAAAATAAATAAATACTAAGTAAAAGTACAAGTTTCAGTTTTAAATTTGAGTATTTTAATATTAAAAAATCGTTTTCAAATTAATAAAATGACAACAGTTGACCAACTATAATAATATATTAAAATAAAAATCGGTAGAGTTTGTGCTGGCTGATCAAAATTTAATTTTTTATCACATTCAATCTAAGTCATCCAATTAGTTGATCTACGGTTGAAAAGTGGGTTGTTAGAATAGTGTTAATGGCAGCAAGTTGCACACATGAATTCCTATATATATATATATATATATATATATATATATATATATATATATATATATATATATATATATATATATATATATATATCTTCATTCCAAATTATAATAAGATCACTAGTTTAAACTAAGTATCTTTTTATTTATTATTTATTTTTTATTTTTTTGCAGGTTGGGAAATTTGCACAGCTAGTATCCACATTTTTGGGAGGCTTTTTAATGGCTTTAATCAAAGGATGGCTTCTTACACTACTGTTATTAACCTGTATTCCCCTCCTCGTGATATCTGGTGGAATTATGACCCTATTCATGTCCAAGATGGCTTCCCGGGGACAAAATTCTTATGCAAAAGCTGCAGCCATTGTTGAACAAACAATTAGTTCAATCCGAACGGTATGTTATTATATCTGAGATAATTATTATAATGTTTTAAATTTAGTTTATCAAGTCGCGTTCGTAGTCCTAAAGATATCATTATACATCACTTTAAGACAGAACTGAAAATACTGTGCTGTCTTTGTGTCACTGTAATGTTTTTGTTCTTTTTTCAAATCAGCAGATTCTTCTCGCAAAATACAAATATTAGTGCAAAATCATATCTTCTAAGATATAATAAGCAGTACAAAATTGACGTAAAACGATAAATTGAAGGATTATATCTCCACAAAATGATAAATTCAAGGATCATATCTCCACAAAATGTATAATTTTGCACTAGGAATTGTATCATGGGGTAGATGTTTGTTATATTATAAAGTCAAGGATCATATCTCCACAAAATGATAAATTCGGGATACGGTTTTACATTTTAGTCTTGTTGTAATTCTGAATTTTGTATATGGCTGTCAATTTTTATTTACATTGCTAGGTTGCATCATTTACGGGGGAGAACATTGCCGTTGCCAGTTACAACGAGTCTCTTATAAATGCCTACAACTCAGGTGTTCACGAAGGGTTGGCTTATGGATTAGGTCTTGGAGCAATTCAGTTTATTATCTTTTCCAGTTATGGTTTAGCCGTCTGGTTTGGTGCAAAGCTTATATTGGACAACGGTTATACTGGCGGCAAAGTGATTAATGTAATCTTTGCTGTGATAATTGGTTCAACGTAAGTTGCAATTTAAATTGTTCTAGAGGTACTTGACATACAAAGTTTCACAAAAAGAGTCTCACTTGCCGATTTTATTACTATTATTGATGACAACTTAAAATGATACAATGTCGTCAAATATATTTATGACGATTTTTTTGTCATGCCGTCATTGCTCGAAGTGCTGCTAAAATATGTGTAAAGTGTCACAAAATATATATATTTGCTCTGACAGCATAAATAATTATATTGTCATGCCATCATTATTAAATTAAGTACTCAATAAATTTTGAAGCAAATTTTTACGGACGAGACTCTTTTTGTGGCATGTGCCCAAAATGTCTTTTATTTTGTCACAAGGATAAAACCTAAATACATAAAAGATGTTATATATAACTGTTTGTTCAATATGTTTACAGGGCTTTGGGTCAGGCCTCTCCTTGTATGAATACATTTGTCGCCGGTCGAGCCGCGGCTTTCAAGATATTTGAGACTATAAGTAGGAAGCCAAAAATAGATGGAAACACCAAGGGAAAAATATTAAACGAAATTCATGGGCTTATAGAGTTGAAGGATGTTTATTTTCATTATCCAACCAGACCAAATGAGAATATATTTAGTGGATTCTCTCTTTCCATTGCTAGCAGCGAAACTGCAGCTTTGGTTGGCCAAAGTGGAAGTGGAAATCAACTGTGATCAGTCTAATAGAGAGGTTTTATGATCCGCAAGCCGGTGAAGTTCTTATTGATGGTGTTAATCTCAAAGAATTTCAACTTAAGTGGATCAGGGAGAAAATTGGTTTGGTTAGCCAAGAGCCTGTGTTGTTTGCATCTAGTATTAAGGATAATATTACTTACGGGAAGAATGGGACAACTACAGAAGCAATAACAGCAGCAATTGAGCTAGCAAATGCCGCCAAGTTCATTGATGAATTGCCTCAGGTTCCAAAAAAAAAATTCTTAGCTATGAACATCCCCCTAAATTCAAATCTGATGTCCCATTCCTTGTCCCACTATTTTGTTCCCTATCAATCCTATTTACTATTCTTCACGTAATCTTTATAAATATATAAAATTAATACATGAGAGTGTAACACTAGATGAGATAAAGGAATGGGGATAGAAGATAATTCCTTGGTCCCACTTTTTCTATTATGTTAGTTATTATATGACTTTCGAAGTCCAAATCTGCAGTTCATTCTCAACTCATCATCTATCTCATCTCATGAATAAATTTCAGGGATAACTTATTTATTTTTTAGAGTTAATTTTGTAGATAAATAATGATTATGTGACAGCAATACATAGGATAAGGCAGAAGATGAGACAGTAGTTGGGACAAGAGATCTTAGGATTATTTAAGGAAAAATGATAAAGTAACCCCTAAAGTCTTCACCTGTCAGCAATTTAGTCCCTCAACTAGTCTTCTTATTTAATAATATAGACTTCGACTATGCATAGTATCAAACACTTGAACTAATTTGAATTGTATCTCAGATTTTGAATTTTTAATATAGGGCCTTGACACTATGGTTGGTGAGCGAGGAATCCAACTTTCTGGTGGTCAAAAGCAAAGAATTGCCATAGCCCGAGCAATTGTAAAAGATCCGCGAATTTTACTTTTGGATGAAGCAACAAGTGCACTTGATACAGAATCTGAGAGAATGGTGCAGGAGGCACTGGACAGGATAAAGGTCAATAGAACAACTGTCGTTGTGGCACATCGTTTGAGCACGGTGAGAAATGCCGATACAATTGTTGTGATTCATCAAGGAAAGATAGTTGAGAAAGGTATGTCATATATCAACCTTTCATACTAATTTTCCCTTGTAAACATCATAAGCTTATGCATGGGATTCATTTTCTGTCTACCTCAACTACGTTGGGATATAAGGCGCCAAGTATAATTGAAAGTAACGTCATAGGCATTGGACACATCTTGCTCAACTTATTATTTTGTTATGTCTGCACACATTATCATTTGAAATCATATTTATAGTTTTTTAGAGATATTGGAAAGCATACAAATAATGCAAGTAGTTTTGCACATATAATTTTTTCTTCTATGTTGAATTGCTTTAGACTAATTGAGCTTTTGGTTGTCTGCTGAGCAACTGTGGATAATGCAGGAAAATGTCCAAGGGTAGGAATTAAGCATAAAATTTTTAGAGAACACTCAAGCATAGAAAGTAGTTTTTAATTAGAAATTTTCAAAGCATAAAATATAAATAATTTCAAAACTTCTTGCATTAAAATTTTCTTTTTGCAAGTTCTTGTGGATTAAAAAATTACTCCATATTAATCCATCATGTATCATCCAATAATTCTGAACCTCCAAATTGTACACTTACAGATTTTTCACAAAAATTCCAATTAACACTCGAGCCATCATGTTTAACACCATCTACTTGCTTAATATTTCAATCAGGCTCACATTTAGAGCTACTCAATAATCCAGAAGGCGCATACTCTCAGCTTATCCGATTTCAAGATCTAAATAATTCTTCAGAGCTTTTTTGTGTCAATAGCCAAGAAAAATCCAATTTTTCTGTAGAACTTTGTGGTAGACAATCAAGCCAAAGAATCTCATACCAGCAATCTATAAGTCAAGAATCATCATCTTCATTAGGGCATAGCATCCATATTGGTCTACCTACAACACTCAGTGTTCCTGAAAATAGTGCAAAAACCTTTCCACTCCACAGCCTTGCCTTTCTCAACAAGCCTGAGATACCAGTCCTAACTGTTGGAGCTATATCTGCTATAGTTAATGGTATCATACTTCCAATTTTCGGCATACTAATGGCGAACATGGTTAAAACGTTTTACGAACCACGACATGAACTGAAGGTTGACTCAAGATATTGGGGACTAATGTTTGTTCTCCTTGGGCTTGTATCATTTTTAGTAGCTCCAGCAAGGTCATATTTTTTTGCTGTGGCTGGTTGTAAGTTAACGAGACGAATTAGGTCAATGTGCTTTGAGAAAATAGTTTCCATGGAGGTGGGTTGGTTTGATGAGCCTGAAAATTCAAGTGGAGCAATTGGCGCAAGGCTTTCTTCAGATGCTGTGGTATTGCGTTCTTTAGTTGGAGATGCACTTGCACAGCTTGTTCAAGATGGTGCATCATCTGTTGCTGGTTTGGCTTTTGCTTTTGCAGCATGTTGGCAATTGGCTCTTATTATTCTGGCTATGGTTCCTCTTATTGGACTTAATGATAAAGTTCAAAGTAACTTCACGAAAGGGTTTAGTGCAGATACAAAGGTTTGTAAGCAACTTATTAATGGATTTGGACTTTTGGTGAGGTTGGTCATGTTCAATATAGGAACTAATTGCTTGTGTATAGCAAATAGTTGCATTGCAACATTCATAATATAAAATACGGTGGTTGCTAATGCCATAGCAAAATTTATGCTTATAGAACAAGTATGTATTTAACAACATTTTTATACTTGTTATAACAATAGTATTTATTGCTCTGATAGCATAAAGTAATTGCTCTGGTATTATCCATGACCTTATTTTGGGCCATTGATAACGCAAGAGTAATATTTATTTTGTTAGAGTAACAAGTGTCGCTGAAAGTTCACAGTGTCGTTAAAATAAATGTAAAATTGTCGTTAAATGTATATTTGTTCTAATAGAGAAAAATATAACTTTGATTAGACAGATACAACTGCTTTCTATATCAACTCGGCCAATGGTCAAGTCATGCCAACTTCACCGAGTCCGTATGCCTTCTCAATCCTTATTCATTTGGTTCAACGCAAACACATTACATCAATAGTATTTTCTCAACATTTATGTTTAGTTGTTTTGCAGATGATGTATGAGGAAGCAAGCCAAGTTGCTAATGATGCAGTAGGAAGTATAAGAACGGTTGCTTCATTTTGTGCAGAAGAGAAAGTGATGGAAATGTACAAAAAGAAATGTGAGGGTCCCCTAAAACCAGGTTTAAGGCGAGGGCTGATTAATGGGATAGGCTGTGGGTTCCCTTTCACCTTGCAATTTTGTGTATATGCAAGCATCTTCTATGTAGGAGCTCGACTTGTTGAAAATGAAAAGACAACAATTCACAATTTTTTCCGTGTAAGTATGAATAATTTCCTTTCATCTCAAGAAAAGAGTTCAATTTCTTCGTTTTGAATGTCTAAAAACCAGACTTTTACTTCAAAATTATTATTACACTAACGATTATCTGCAAACTTGGTAAACGAATAAATTTACAGGCAAAGGAAACAAAAGAATTACCCTAAACACAGAGAAAATTCTCTAATACTTGAATTAATATTATCAAATAAAAAAACTAACTATAATTAACCCACAAGCAGAGTTTTATAGTTAAAGATTTCCTTATCAGCATGCAACAGAATTCTTATAACTATGGTAAAAAACTTCCAATTGGTAACAACTTCCTAATAACCCTCCTATAATTATGGTAACAACTTCTAATGAATAACAACCTTCTAATAATTAAAATACTACCATAAAAGAACGAAAAAAAATCTAAAATCTAAAATCTAAAAATAAAAATGTTGAAAAAATATCTAAACGAACTTCCGAGGTCTTAAAGCCGAACCCGAAGAGGTTCGTCACGAATCCGAAGTAAATGACCCGAAGCCAGACATCCGATCTTGATCTGCTGAAGACATCCGTCGTCGCTGAACTCTGTCCGACCCTGATGACGTTAATAACCACCTTTACCACCTTTCTTGTGTCAATCCTCCAACTCATGATACTTTAATGCCAACAACGTATTGTCCGACAAGTCATCATCGTCGGGATCAGAACCTCCTGCATCAGTCACCCTGGGTTAGAAAGAACTTGTCCTCGAGTTCACAACATGATCATCAGACTCCGCAAAACAAGGATGCAAGTGCATCACGTTGAAAACATCTGAAATCCGCAAATGACTGGGAACGCACAACCGATAGGCATTATCATTGATTTTTTGCAGATGCTCACAAGTTCCAATCTTCCGATCCTTAAGCTTGTTATATTCGCCAACAGGAAATCGTCACGAGTCAACACCGCCTAAACAAAATCACCAACGTCAAAAACTACCTGACAACGACAACTATCAGCCTGATTCTTATACTTATCATTGTTCTCCATAATAGATCGGTGCACCTGATCATGGATACTTCGAAGATGATCTGCCATTTCATCTGCCTTAGGGTGAACTTGGCCAATCCGTAGAATAAAAGCTAAATCCAAAACCCGTAAGGATTCCGACCACAGACAAACTCAAAAGGACTCGTGTCAGTAGTCTTATTCTTGAGCAGTTCTTTGAAACTTGGGTTCACCACTTGATCGACCATCTCATCGGGATGATGGTAGAACAACATTGAAATTTAATTTTGTTCTAAGCTTCTCCCAAAAAAATTTCAAAAAATTGCTTATGAACTTAGTAGCACAATCTGAAGTAATAGTCTAAGTAACACCATGCAAATGAACAATCTCCCAAAAATAAAGGTGGGCGATCCGAACCAAAGTCCCCGAAATAAGTATTCATGATAAAGAACAAATTCATGGCATTGTCTTTTTCCCACTTCTTGAACTATCTTTCTGAAGGAAGGATCTTCATCATACATTAAGGTAAAGGTCTCAAAACATGTGACTTTAATACTCATAGTGCTAAAGAGTAATGTATGTCAACTTAAAGCATCGATAACACGGTTTAAACTTCCTACTTGGTGCCTTAATGCAAAAGTGAACTCTTAAAAGTAAGCCACTGATTTTGCATGCCTTCGGCTTAGCTTGTGCTGACCATTGACGTACATCAGAACCTCATGGTCAGTGAAAAGAATGAACTCCTGTTGTATATAAGATAATGATGTCGATGTTTAAGTGACTGAACTATGGGATAAAATTCCAAATCATAGGTGGAATAATTCTTCTTTGACACAGATAACTTTTCGCTGAAGAATGTGACTGGCCGAACCGCCTAACTCAAAACACCACCGATGCCGACCCTAGATGCATCACAGTTTACTTCAAATACCTTCTCAAAATTAGGGAGTTCTAAAACTGGTGTTTCCTTCATCTTCTTTTTGACAAGTTGAAAAATAGCTTCGGCCTCCTCCGACCAATTGAATAGTTTCCCTTTTAGACACTTTGTGATATGGGCAATTAATGTACTGAATTTCCTGATGAATCGGTGATAGAAAAAA
This sequence comes from Panax ginseng, assembly GCA_020205605.1. Classification (NCBI taxonomy): domain Eukaryota; kingdom Viridiplantae; phylum Streptophyta; class Magnoliopsida; order Apiales; family Araliaceae; genus Panax; species Panax ginseng. Next base: position 183,893,665 of record CM035132.1, read on the forward strand.
GCCAATCCATGAAAACTACTGACATCATGCAAAGTCTTCGACCTAGGCCATGCCAAAATCGCGTCTACCTTTGACTGATCAAAATGAACACCTTTGGTAGAAACAACAAAACCAAGGAAGGTTACTGACGTCGTGAAGCAAAAGCTCTTCTTCTAATTGATGAACAGGCACGCCTTCCTCAACGCATCCAAAATAGCTCGGAGGTGCTCATGATGTGTCTCATATGTCAGACTATAAATGAGAATGTCGTCAAAGTAGACAACCACAAGTTTTACTATAAAAGGCCGCAAAACTTGATACATAAACCTCATATAACCTATGCTGAGAGCATTGGAAAGGCCGAATGGAGTAACCATCCACTTATATAACCTATGCTGAGTTTGGAACGTCGTCTTCCATTCATCTTCAAGCCTTATCCTTATTTGATGGTATTTAGTACTCTTCAGGTCAATCTTTGAAAAGACTTTTGCTTTGGATAATTGAACTAACATATCATCTAGACGATGAATTGGGAATTCGTACTTCACTGTGATCTTGTTGATTGCTCTATTGTCGATACGCATTCTCCATGATCCATCTTTCTTCGATACTAACAGAGCTGTTACTGCACACGAACTTATACTCTCACGAATGTAGCCCTTCACCATTAATTCCACAACCTGCCTCTGTAGCTCTTCGAACTCCTTGGGGCTGAGTCTATAAGCTGGCTTATTCAACAGACTTGATCCTGACATAAGATAAATTTGATACTGAATATACCTCATCAGTAGTAAACCAGAGGGAAACACCTCGGGCATTTGATTGGAGAATTCTGACACTAATTCCTGCACATTGGTTAGCACTTCAGTGTTTCTATCCGTCGAGCTACTCTCACAAGGGAGAATCTAGACATAGACAATAAGTTTGGGTTTTTGATTACTCGAGTCGAACCGATTTCTTCCCTCCGAGGTTCTAACACAACCTTATTCCCTTTTATACTAAGGGAGTACGTATTCTTCTGACCATCAAGAATGAAACTTCAGTCATATTGCCAAGGTCGGCCCAACAACACATGACATGCATCCATAGACATCACACCACATCAAGCGTTATCAAATTATTTCTTACCGGTTGAAAAAGACATTAAATATTTTTTATCAACTGTTACCTCATTAACTTTATTCAACCATGATAATTTATAGGGCTTGGGATACCGATCTATTTTTTAATTTCAATTTTTGGACAACCTCTTCAGATACTACATTTTCACAGTTGCCACTATCAATGATCATCTTGCATACCTTATCTGCCACTGTAACAGTTATATGGAATATATAATTGGTTCTCAACCATTCATCTCATAGATTCTTACGAATGACTAAAGTCTTGTACCCATCACCATAAAGTACATTCTCATCATCTTCATACTCATCATAAACAGGTTCACCAAGTTCCTCTGTTTATCTAACACATCTTCCTCAATCAGGAGATTCTTGCCCTTCTAATTGGCAGGTTTTCTGCACTCTGTTCCCCTATGGCCTGGCTCTCCACATCTGAATCACTTAATATTGGAACTGAAATTACATTGTGGTTATTATAGTGCAGGACGAGGTTGTTGAGGTTGCGTCAGTCTATTGGGTGGATTGCTCCTCAACATCGGTCTCCTGTTCTATTGTTGTTCTGTATTACATGCTCGTTCATACGCTTCAAACATTGTCTACATCGAATGGAGACTAAGTGCATCCTTCAGTTGCTGTCTTAATCTTCCTAAACTCCTTGCTACCAATTATTCCTATGTTTCCAATAGATCATTTCACGCTATCAACTAATAAAACTCCTCTGTGTAATCATCTACAGATCTAATTCCTTGCCTCAACAACTGCAACCTTTTGAACAGGGACTGAGTGTAATCAAAAGGAAGGAAGTGACTCTGCATTTTTTTCTTCATCTTCTCCCACTTCATGATTTTAGTTCTCCCTTGTCTCTCTGGTAAACGCCTTATTTGTTCCTACCAAGTTGATGCTCGACCCTTCAATTTGATTGCAATCAGTTTCACTTTAACATTATCATGAACCTCTTTGTACTCAAAGATGCGTTCTACCGATCATTCATTCAATCAATGAATCCTTCTACTTACAACGTACCAAAATTTTTTGGTAGCTCCACTTTGAAACCCAAATCCCTACGACGATCATCACGACTACGTCGTTCCCATAGTTGTTTCCTATGGTGATAAGGATTGTCAAAAATGGATTTAGAACCATAATACTCCTCATCACAATCAAGGTATGAGACTTCCTCAATTGGAGCCTGTCCACGATGACCTATATTTTGCGCCGCTAGATGCTGGGTTAAATCTGCAACTTGTCTTTGCAAATCCTCAATCATCACATCCTGAACGTTACAATCACGGTGCGGGGCTTCCTCAATTGGAACCTATCCACGCCGGCCACGACCACGACCACGACCACCAGTTATTAAAATTGTGAAGTCTATTCACAGGAAGATGGTTATACTCTAATATACTAACTGACGCCGGGCTGAATAGGAATTATCCTGTGGGCTTGGTAAACAAATGAATTCACAAACAAAGGAGCCAAAAGAATTACCCTAAACATAGATAAAATTCTCTAATGCTTAAATTAATATAATCAAATAAAAAAATTGACTATAATTCAACCCACAAGTCGGGTTTTATAGCTAAAGATTTCCTTATCAGCATGCAACAAAATTCCTATAACGTAACTATGGTAAGAAACTTCCAATTAGTAACAACTTCCTAATAATCCTTTTATAATTATGGTAACAACTTCTGATGAATAGCAACCTTCTAATAATTAAAATACTACCATAAAAGAATGAAACAAATCTAAAATCTAAAAATAAAAATGCTGAAAAAAATATCCGAACGAACTTATTTCCGAAGTCATAAAGTCGAACCCGAAGAGGTTCGCCGCAAATCCGAAGTAAATTAACTGAAGCCAAACATCTGATACTGATCTTCCAATGGTATAATATAATCCCTTTTTTATGTATCAAATGACCTTAGAAATAATTTAAAAGTCCAAACACTAAATGAAAGACTAATTATAAGATAAAATAGTTTGATATGATAATAAATTAATACAAATAATTCTATCATATCCATCATTTTAACAAACATAGCCTAAAGCTAAAATTTTAAATTAGTTTTAGTTGTATGTTAATCGTCCACCATGCAGGTCTTCTTTGTTCTAATAATGACAGCAGTAGCAATTTCCCAAACCAGCTCATTTGCACCAAAGTCTAGTAAGGCCAAGGCTGCAAGTGCTTCCATATTTGTCATTTTAAACAGAAAATCAAAGATAAACCCTAGTGAAGAGACTGGGGTTACATTAGATCATGTCAATGGAGAAATTGAGTTCCAACATATAAGTTTTAAATATCCAACAAGGACCAATATTCAGATTCTTCGAGACCTCAGTTTGACAATTCATAGTGGCAAGGCAAGTATGAAATTTATGATCATTTACAGTTATATATATAAATTTTTGCCCTGATTTTTTCCCTTTCCTTATATATGGCGCTGGTGATCTTTTTGTGTTAGACTGTGGCTTTAGTCGGAGAAAGTGGAAGTGGAAAATCAACTGTCATCTCCTTGCTGCAGCGATTTTATGATCCGGATTCAGGTACCATTACACTTGATGGAATTGCCTTACAAAAGTTCCAAGTGAAATGGTTGAGGCAGCAGATGGGACTTGTGAGCCAAGAACCATCTTTGTTTAATGACACAATCCGAGCCAATATTGCATATGGGAAGGAAGGAGGTGCCACTGAAGCAGAAATTTTAGAGGCATCGGACTTGGCAAATTCCCATGAATTCATTAGTGGGTTGCAACAGGTTAACACATTGTTAATTAGTCAGTTTCAACAATTTTAATTATTTATTTATTTTGATCGGCAAAATATATTCTATTAACACCAAAAAAGATTACAAAATATGGCGTGTATAAAAGATTTGGAAAAGGCCACAAAGAGATTACATTCCATGATCAACACCCAAATTCAAAATTTCTAAAATAAAGGAAATTGAAAGCACGTTATTCTTTACATGAGAACCTCTTGGCTAAAGATGGTAGCTTCAACTGATTTATAAGCAAATCCCAAATTGGCATAGCATCTGCATCAACTCCGACTCAATAAAACAAAATTCATCATTCCTTTTTTTTGACTAATGTTGTTCTTATTATAGTTGAATTTGATAGAGGATGCATTGAATCTAATTCCAAGCCCTACATCAAAATTAGGTCATTTGGCCACAAGATAGTACCTCCGCTGCCACTAGATCAACTTTAAACTCTGCTAGAGTTCAAAACCCTATTAGGAGGGTTTGATATTCGCTACTTGAGCTAGAACTTGTAATTTAACAGTTCAACTTTTTTGGCAATAGTAAAATGAATAAAATTGTGACACCTCGTAATGAATCTAAGGAGCTAGCTGTTCTCTAGGTAATGCTAGGGTTCTAAAATTTTGTATCTCAAATTTATATATTTCACCATTACATTGGCTGCTCAATACATATTGGATCCTAAGCATTTACATACCAATAGCATTATTCCTACGTGTATTGTTTTAGATCTTAGACCCCTAGCATTATTCCTAACCTTTAGCTGGCCACTTCGACTGAATCTTAGAATTGTAGTTTTACATTCTTATTACTTATATATCTTCATGAGTACTCATTTTTCCAAAATTTATCTACAAAAGGTTTTGTTCAACTAAACAATAATAAATTCACTAGAACAAGCAGGTTTCCAACCAGTTTTTAAGAAAATTGGCAAGGATCCCATAGAATCCCTTATTTATATAGAATCTTCTTATATAGAATGATTGCATCTATAATATTCTTTTTCAGCCTAATAAAGAAATTAATGACAACACCTTTAAATCCTACTAAATACTCCACACAATATTCAAAAATGCAGGGTTATAATACTATTGTAGGAGAAAGAGGGGTCCAATTGTCAGGTGGACAGAAGCAGCGAGTAGCCATTGCACGAGCCATTGTAAAAAGTCCAAAAATACTGCTCCTAGACGAGGCAACAAGCGCTCTAGATGCTGAATCCGAGTGGGTGGTTCAAGATGCATTAGACCGTGCCATGGTGCAACGGACTACAGTTGTGGTGGCTCATCGATTGTCCACAATCAAAGGTGCAGATGTAATTGCTGTCGTTAAAGATGGAACAATAGTTGAGATAGGAAACCACAAGAGTTTGATCAATATCAAAGATGGCCATTATGTCTCCTTGTTTTTTGGTAAATAATTTCTATTGGAACCAAAAATTAATATCAAATAAAAGAACAATACACTCTCACAAAATTCACACAACAAAATCACTCACAAAAGTACTTGTAATAATAAAAGAACAATACACTCTTAAAAATTGGTGTTACAACAACCACAATTTATTTATCTATTTCTTATAGCTGCTGCTATATTTTTCTCTCTTAATTAGCTGCGTCTAATATTTTGTTCGTTGTTTTAGTTTGAGATTGCAGGAATTAAAAGAAATAAAGAAGGAAGGAGAGATGAAGAAGGAGAGAATAAAATCTGGAAAGATAAGGGATAGAGAAACAGAAATATTATTGATTGAAAAGTAGTTAAGAAATTCAAATTACATAAGCATACCCCTCTGCTACTTCCTACTTGTTTATTTATACTAATACTGATACTTTTCTGGATAAAACCAAATAACTACTAATCCTTATATAGAGAAAGTCCAATAACTACTAATGTTTATTTAGATAAAGCTAAATAACTACTAATAATATTCTGCTTATCTATGACATTCCCCCTTGGTTCAGAGAATACATGACATCATGGATTAAGATTAAACTAAGGAAAAGAGTGCTTCATGCTCTATTCATCTTCACATATAGCATCTTCCACACTTGTGTTCTGCCATTGGATTAGGACTTCAAAAACTTGCTGCTCCATTCTAATAATCATCCTTGAATTTAAAACCCTCAAAGGACCCATTTCCATTGTAGCATAGTAATGCACTGTAGGTAGAGTTGGCATGGGAATGATATGTGATCCAATTCTTTCCTTTAACTATGAAACATGAAATACCGGGTGAATTCTAGCAGTTGATGGAAAGTCCAGCTTGTAAGCTACTGCCCCCACTTTGGCAACAATTCAGAATGGTCCGTAGTATCTAGGGGACAACTTGTGATTCCTTCTTAAGGCTACTGTAACTTGTCAAATGGTTGTAACTTAAGAAACACGCAAGTGCCCACGTCAAATTCCCTTTCAGTTCTTCTAATATTAGCAAAGGCCTTCATCCTGCTTTGAGCTGCTTCCAAATTCTGTTTGATCAATTTCATCTGATTTGCTTTTATCAGCACTTGTTAATAATTAGCAATTAGATTAGATATTGTTTTTGAATTTCCACAATCATCTCCTTAAAATATTTGACTCCTTGATTCATACCATCTTAGAATATCTGACTCTTTGATTTTAGCTTTAGTTGTTATCATATATGTATATATAAAGAGGACATCTGATAAAATATGATGCAAATTATATTTTATGTTATTAAGGCTAGTGGTAGGATTATGTTTTTGTCTTATGTAGTGGCTTAGTGGCTTAATGGCTTAGTGGCTTAGTGGTTTGATAGTAGCAGTAGTGGGTCTCTCCACTTTATTAATAGTGGAGTATGTGGTCATGTTCCATCAGTTTATAAATAGTAGTTGTAAGTAGCTTTAGTGGATTATTATGATTTTAATTGAAAAGTGAAGGAGCTATTCCTTTGGCATTCCTTATTCATCTTGCTGCTCTCTTTTTTGCCTTGTTACATTACTTACTGCTATTAGAAATATAACAGATTTCCAACCGTTTTTTGGTATCAAAGCCTCGTTCGATTGACGTTGGGCGTTGGACTTTTCTGGATTGTTTCTGTAGCATCATCAGTGGGTCTTATTGTTTTGCACACAAGGTGTTCAGGTAAAGCTTTTCGTAACTATGACAAATGGTAATGTTCTAAATCTTTCTCAATCCTTGATTCCTTCATTTACCGGAGAAAATTATGAGTTTTGGAGCATCAAAATGAAAACTTTTTTTATTGCACAAGAATTTTAGGAGTTGGTTGGGAATGGTTTTGCAGAGAATGCAACGGATGTTTGAGAACTTCGCAAAAAGGATGTGAAGGCTCTACTTGTTTTGCAACAGGCTGTAACAGACCCTATATTTCCTCAAATTGCTTGTGCCACAAAATCAAAGGAAGCATGGACTATTTTGAAGCAAGAGTTCCATGGGGCAAGAAGATAACAACAGTTAAATTGCAGACTTTTCGAAGAGAGTTTGAGACACTCTTCATGAAAGGTAATGAGTCTGTTCAAGATTTCTTCTCTAGAGTTTTTAGTATAGTTAATCAAATGAGAGCTTTTGGAGAGACTATCATAGATCAGAAAATTATGGAGAAGATATTAAGGAGTCTACCGAATAAATTTTATCATGTTGTTACAGCCATTGAGGAGTCTAAGGACTTGTCTACATTTTCTCTTAATGAACTAATGGGTTCTCTTTTAGCACATGAAGAGAGAATAAATAGGTCAAAGGAGAAAGAATCTTGAGCATGCCTTTCAAACCAAGGTGGAGGTCTCCAATAAAGGAAGATTTGGCCAAGGCTCTTTTGGACAAAAGCAATTTGGTAGAGGCCGAGGTAGAGGTGGCTACCGTGGTCGTGGAAGAGGTCGAGGGAGGTCTGATATGGGGAATTTTAACAGGCAGGATAACAAAGGAATGTGTTGGGAGAATGCATAGCATGATTTGATGTTTTAATATGCTTGTGATTATTGTAAGGTCCTTAATTGAATTTATGTACAAGGACTTAGTGATGGAAAGATCAAGATTGTTAGGCTGATCTAAGCTTTCAACGTGTATCATTCAGTTCTAGAATGTATAGATAGAAAGATCAAAACTGTTAGGTTGATCTTATGATGTAATAGATAGGCTTGTCGATCGTCGAAACCTTTTTGCTGTGAAGTCGTGATCTGCCAGAGAGTCGAGTCAACTCGGGAGCTATCGAGGCGAGAATAGGAGTATCTGAAGATAGTGAGATCTCGGGAGTTCGTGAACTTCGGGAAAGCGAAGAAGGATCGTAGTGTGTCGAGAAGAGCCTCCTGGGATCGTAGTGTCTTGAGGAAGTCATGTTACGAATCGTGAGACAACACCTTTATAAGCCAACGACAATCTGCGAAGCTAACTCTCCGATCGTAGTGTACTTTGAAAGAAACATGAAGTTTACAAGTTAGCGATCGTAGAGTGGACTCAACGTTCACCAAGCTAACTCTCCGATCGTAGTGTCTTGAAAAGAAACATGAAGTTTACAAGTCAACATCGTAGAGTGGACTCAACGTTCACCAAGCTAACTCTCCGATCGTAGTATACTAAAAGAAACATTAAGTTTACAAGTCGTGATCGTAGAGTGGACTCAACGTTCACCAAGCTAACTCTACGATCGTGGTGTGCGAGTCGGCCCGATCGTGGTGTGCTCTTGGGATCGTAGAGTCAACAACACGAAAGCAGTAAAGATCATAGTGTGCTCTCGGGATCGTAGAGTCAACAACACGATCTGAATCGTGAAGTCTGACAATCCAAAACGTGAAACAACATCCGTCATGTCGTCGAAAACGTTAAAGCCTCATGAGTTGTTATTAATTCAACAATACGAGGAATGGATCCTAGAATCTTTGCAGTGCCCATCGGTCCCGAATAAATGAAATATCCTTAGTATGCAACAAAGAAGCGTATTGAAGAAGCTCGGGATAGTACTATGAATGAAAGGGACAAAACACCTTTTCGGTGGTAGGTGAAAAGCGCGACTGCGATGTCGGTGGTCCGAAATCTGCGAAATTCGGAAGATGTGCGAAAATGTCTCCATCACAATCTGTAAAATTCGGATGCATTTAATGCCACAACGGATGGATCCAACGGATAGTTTTCAACATCACATATATCTGAATCGAGACGGATGAAAGAAAAAAAGAGGAGCAAGCATAAACATTTAACGTGAAGAACTCTCTAAGGCTTAACTCTACGATCTGAGATATTACAAAGCCTTTCCACTACTCAAATTATTACGAACTAGAGCTTACACAAAGAAATCGAGTAGCAACCTTCAGAACGCAACAACAACAATCATCAATCAACTGAAGAAGTATACCAAGTCTGCTGGACTTGAAGAGTTCGTAATAGTGAATCGTAAAGAAAGCCAAGTCTGCTTTGGACTTGAAAAGTTCAAAAGTGAACTAGAAAAGTTCCTGAATCTATTTGGTCTAGAAGGAATCAATGTGATTCGAAGATTGTATAAGACATCCTTAGTGGATATCCTACTCGTTGAGTAGAAGAGTGGACTAGGAGCTTTGAGTGCTCCAAACCACTTAAAAACAACTGTGTCGTTTACATTCATGCCATAACTGCTATAACTGCTATATCTGCCATAACTGCCTTACTCGCTCATAACTCCATTGCTTGGTAAAGAAGATTAAAACAAACATTAATTCCGCAAAGTTTTAATCATTATCTAAGAACAAGTTAAAACGAAAAGATTTTCAAATATCTATTCAACCCCCCCTTCTAGATAACTTGTGCCTACTAGGGACTAACAATTAGTATCAAAGAAGGTTCTATTTTACAGCTTACACGCTTTAGTAGATCCAATGGCACTCGTACCAAGCGAATCCAGGACCGGGGGAGGCAGCAAGCCACCAATGTGCAACAAGGATAAATTTGCGAACTGGAAAGTCAGGATGCAAGCTTACATGGACTCAATAGATGAAGATCTATTTGAGACTGTTCTTAATGGGCCCTATATACCAACAAAGCTTGCACCAACCATTGACGATCCAAACAGAGTACAAATAAAAGTAAAAGAAGAATGGACAGACACAGAGAAGAGAGTTGTCCAACTTGACAAAAAGGCGAAGAACATCCTGTTCCAATCCTTAGAGGACGATCTGTTTGAAAATGTTGTAAACAGCAAAACAGCTAAGGAGGTTTGGGAAGCACTGCTGATCATGCACGAAGGAACTGAAGAAGTTAGAGAGAACAAACAGTCTCTTCTAACACAGCAGTACGAGATGTTTGCTCATGTGTAAAAGGCGAAAATGTAATCGCCACTTATGAAAGATTCAACATTCTCGCTCGAACTCTACGAGCATATGGAAAGATCTATCCTAACAAAGATCGACCATAAAGTTCATGAGAGCTCTCTACTGAAAGCAAGTGGGATGCAAAGACCAACTGCAATAAGAGAGTCAAAGAATCTTAATAAGATGACGAGTTCAACAATCGTATGGCAATCTCCCGACATACGAAATGAGCTAACCCAACGTCTTTGAAACCCTTTCGGAAGGAAGAAGAAAAGACGCGAGGTGTTGCTCTCTCGGGGCAAATGAAGGTGCATCAAAAGTCATCACTGAGACTGACTATGATGATGATGAAGACGATGATGATGACTTTGCTATGCTGGTAAAGAGACTAAGAAGGTTCATGCGACAAGGCAGAATCGGCAAGCCAAGGAAAGTCGGCAACTACGTCAGCCAGAACAAATAAATGATTTATGCTACAACCGCAAAAAAACTGGTCATTTCATTGCCAACTGCAACAAGCCTATCAAAGAAGAGCTAAAGAAGAAATCCAAGGCAAAGAAAGAATACAAAGGAACCAAGAGGCCTCGGAAAAGAGACAAAGGCACGTTCTTGGGAGGATCGTGGAGTTATTCGGGATAATGACTCAAATGCGAGACTCAGGAGATGAGGAAGAACCACATATGGGCAATCTGTGCTAATGGCCAAACATGCAAAGGACAAACAAAGCCTAAACATACATGATGTAAGTATCGATGAGGTATTTGATTTTAATTCTCCTGATGTAGATATAAGTGACTTAAGAACTGCTTTGCATGGAATAACCACTGATCTGCATCAATACATGAAGTGGTTCAGAGTCTTGTCTAAAGATCATTCTCTTCTTCAAGAGGAGAAGAAGAAAGTTCAAGAAGAGCTTGAAACAGCCCTTCTAAGTACTAATCTTCTCTCCAAGCTTGAAGTTGAGAATGAAACTTTAAATGCATAAACACACATCATGCTCAAAGAGAGTCTATGCTAACCTCTAAAATTGAGGATCTAGAGAAGACTATCTCTGCATGGAACAGATCCACATATTCCATCCATGGATTGCCTGCTCTCTAGTCAGAGAAGCGCATTCGACAGAACGGGCTTAGGCTTTGGGGAATCCATCTCAGAGCTAAGTATGGAAAAGACAATGGAAACTAGCACCAGTAATGTCTCAAGTTTTGGTAGAGGCACTGCTTGTGTGAAATCCTCACAGTTGGAAGAACCAGTTCAACCTTGTTCCACTGTCTCTAGTTATACTCGAGAGAGTAAAAAGGATCTCATCACTGGTGCAGGTTTCATCAAGGAAAAGAGTAACCCAACCTCTACTTACCAACCTCGAAGAATCGTAGAGTCAAACAAAATCAACTCTACGAATCAACTGGGAAGGTACAGTAGAGGTAAGGCACAATCATCACTATTTATGAAACCTAAGGACACGTGGAAGAAAGAGAGTCAGTTTAATAGAAGGTTAACTAAGGAACCATACAAGTCCAAGTGGAAGATGAATCACCACACACACACAGGCATACATTATAATAGATGCTTCATATGCAATAAATATGGTCATAGGGCCACAAAGTGTTATTATAATTCCATGCATGTGAGACCCAAGATTAGACAAATTTGGGTCCCCAAAGGTACTAACAAAGAAGGACCCATGCAAATATGGGTACCAAAATGAAGGTTCAAATGTTTTGACAGGAAAAGAGCTCCACGTCCTCAACATGGTATCTGGAAAGTGGTTGCTCGAGGCATATGACAGGGAACAAAGCTCTACTATCCAACTATGTAGAAAAGGAGGGTCCCTCAGTCATCTTTGGAGATAATGGTACTAGCAAGACAAGAGGCTATGGCTCAGCTGGAAATGGTGTGATATCATTCAGTAAAGTGGCCTATGTGGAAGGTCTGCAGCACAACCTTCTAAGCATTAGTCAACTCTGCGACAAGGGACATCAAGTAACATTCATCAATAATCAATGTCAAGTCAGAGATTTGAAGACATCTGCAGTAAAGCTAACCGGAACAAGAGAAGGAAATGTCTACACAGTAAATCTTGGACAACTAAGCTCAGACGAGATAATATGTTTTCTAGCTAAAGCTTACGAAGAGATGAGTATTTGGCTATGTCATCGAAGATTATCCCATCTCAACTTTAAAAGCATGTCCAAACGGCATCAAAAGATCTCGTGGGCCGCCTTCCTAAGTTCAACTTTGTGAAGGAAAGGCCATGCAATGCTGTCGATTTGGAAAACAAACCGAAGCTCATTCAAAAGCAAGATGATAACTCTATTGACAAGCCCCTACGGTTGCTTCATATGGATCTCTTTGGGCCAATCCCAACAACCAGGTCTCGGAGGAAAAAGATACTCTCTAGTCATAGTTGGCGACTACACCCGATTCACATGGGTATTCTTCCTAACTTCAAAGGATGAGACAAGCTCAATTAATCAAGATGTTCGAATGGTGATGAGCGAGAAAGGAGAGAAATCAAAGCCATAAGGAGTGATCATGGCAGAGAATTCGATTTCTCAGATATGGATCAGTTCTGCTCAGACAATGGCATCAGTCATAACTTCTCAGCTCCACGAACTCCACAACAAAATGGAGTCGCTGAAAGAAAGAACAGAACCCTGATAGAGGCTGGGAGAACTCTACTAGCGGCCGTCTGCTCAATACTTTTAGGCGTATACCAACACCGCATACTACACTCGAGAATAGATCACTAATTCACTCTACGATCGAGAAGACGCCCTACGAACTATGGAAAGGAAAGAAAGCCAAGTGATGACTACTTCCATGTCTTTGGATGTGCATGCTATATTCTCAACAATGGAAAACAATACGACAAAATTTCAACCAAAATCGGATGAAGGAATCTTCCTTGGGTATGCCACGACGTGAGAAGGCATACAGTGTTCAACAAAAAGACGCTTTGAATGTCGAAGTCTCAATACACGTCATTTTTGATGAAACTGACTTAGACAAAGCAGTACCTCAAGACACTACGACCAATGATGCGAACACTACGACTAAAGTCGTCGAGGTCAACACTACGAGTGTAGTACCAGATAGAGAAATCGTAGAGCATGATAATGCAATCGTAGAGAAGACCATCCAAGATAATGAACCTCCACTTCAAGAAGAAGAAATAGACCTTGAAGACTTAAGACAAGAAGGCATCAGGACAGATGTTCCAACTAGCAGCAGATGGGCAAGAGATCACACTCAGGACCTAATCATTGGAGATCCGAATGCTAGAATCAAAACAAGATCTGCTACTCGTAAATGAATGTTTCTATCTAAGCTTCTGTCACAAATTTAGCCAAAGAAAATAGAGGATGCAATGGAAGACTCCAGTTGGATAGAAGCTATGCAAGAAGAACTCAACCAATTTGAACGAAGCAAAGTGTGGAGATTAGTGCCAAGACCAAATGATCATCCAGTGATAGGAACTAAGTGGGTCTTCAGAAACAAAATGGATGAAGATGGGGTCATTACTAGGAATAAGGCAAGATTAGTGGCAAAGGGTTATTCTCAAGAAGAAGGTATCGACTATGATGAGACTTTTGCACCCGTTGCCAGACTAGAAGCCATCAGAATCTTTCTTGCCTTTGCTGCCCACATGAAGTTCAAAGTCTTTCAGATGGATGTCAAGAGTGCATTTCTAAACGGAGAGCTTCAAGAAGAAGTCTATGTCGAACAACCTCCAGGTTTTATCAATCCATCTCTTTCCAATTATGTCTATAGATTAGATAAAGCCTTATATGGTCTTAAACAAGCACCTAGAGCATGGTATGAAACACTAACTAACTTCTTAATAGAAAATGGTTTCACTAGAGGCAGGGTAGATACCACATTATTCCTTAGAAAGAACAAAGACAAAGTTTTACTAGTTCAAATATATGTTGATGACATCATTTTTGGTTCTATTGACGAAAAATTATGCAAGAGATTCTCTAAGCTAATGCGAGCAAGTTTGAAATGAGCATGATGGGTGAAATTTGAATTTCTTCCTTGACTACAAGTGAAGCAAACTGATGAAGGAATATTCATAAATCAAGCCAAATACATCAAAGACTTGTTAAAGAAGTTTGGCATGGAATCAGCTTCTCCCATGAAAACACCAATTACTCCTACAACTAAGCTTGACAAAGATGAGAATGGTAAAGGTATTGATATAACTCAATACAGAGGTATGATAGGTTCTCTTTTATACCTAACTGCTAGTCCAGACATAATGTTCGCAACATGCATATGTGCTAGATTTCGTGCTAACCCTAAAGAGTCTCATTTATCTCTGCTTGTAAAAGGATCTTCAGGTATCTCAAAGGCACACCTTACTTGGGGCTTTGGTATCCCAAGGAATCCTCATTTGAACTAACAGGATACACAGATCTTTGATTTTGCGGGATGTAAAATAGATAGAAAAGAGTACCAATGGCACCGTCAATTGCTAGGAAATAGGCATGTCTGGTTCAAAGAAAAAACAAAACTCGGTGTCCACTTCGATTGCGGAAGTTTTAATATATTCTTCATTGGCAATTAAGCAGCTCAAATCCTATGGATGAGAAACCGACTAGTATTTATATGGGTTTGATTTCAAATCTATACCCATACACTGTGATAACACAAGTGCCATAGCAATAACTCATAATCCTGTCATGCATTCTAGGACCAAGCATATTGAAATAAGGTATCACTTCATTAGGGATCATGTGCAAAATGGAACTATATCACTCCAGTATATCCCTACTGAAAATCAACTTGCAGATGTTTTTACTAAACCACTAGATGAATCCAGATTCAATAAGTTATTAAGTGAACTAGGCATGCTTAATCTTCAACCATGAAATATATGCTCTAGACTGTGCTAACCATAACAGGTACAAAGGCTAAACTCAATATCATAGACATGATCAAGGAAAGTCCACGACCGTAGAGTTGAAAGGATAGACTCGACGATCGTAGAACAGACTTGACGATCGTAGGACAGACTCTACGAATGATGATCAGACTCAACGATGCCGGACAGACTTTACGAATGATGATCAAACTCAACGACTGTCGAACGGACTCGACGATCGTAAAACAGACTCGACGATCGTAGGACAGACTCTACGAATGGTAGACAGACTCAACGACCAGAAGACTACCTCGACAATCGTAGTCATTCTAAGGACATCTCAGCACTGAAGACTCAAAGGGCAAATCAGTACATTCAAGCAAATCAAAATCGTAGAGCCAAGCAAAAGGCGACACCTGTCCCACTAAGTCAAAAAGAGAGAGGGAAGCTACAAGTACAAATTGGAACCGTATTTTTTGAAATCAAGTTCAAAAGATTATCTCTTTCTCTCTCAAAGCAAAACCCTAACTCAAGAGAAAGCTCAATCGTATTCCACTTCTCAACCACAGAATCATGGTTGTTTCAAATGTAATCTCAGGCTATAGACTCTATTTCGATGAGTTCAAGGATGCTCCACCAAAGTTACACAAGACCTTAGCACTACTAAAGAAGGCAGGTCTCGAAAAGGCGCTAAGTACCGACACCCTCATCTATCCCAAGCTAGTGAAGGAGTTCTACAAGAATGGAGTGTACGAACACAACACCATCACTATACGAGTAAGAGGAGTTGAAATGACGCTAAGGGAAGAAAACTTCAATCTGGCCCTAGGTTTCAAGAATACAGGGCACTCACTTCTCGACAGCATAAGATTTGAAGAGGGATTGAAGAGAATGCATCACAAAAAGAACTCCTCTGTAAAAGGTTATAAAAAGAAGGAATTCCCTCAAAGGTATGAATTTCTAGCTGATATTGTTGGGAAATGTATCTGCTGTAAGAGTTCAGGTCATGACTCTGTTAATGAAGTTCAACTTAAACTCATGACTGCCATAACTCTTGGAATTCAACTAAATTATGGAGCCATACTACTTGAGTGGATCGGCAAGTGGATTGTAGGCTCGAAGAAATCAAAAAGTACTCAGAAGATGCTATATGGGAGATTTATTAGGATCATTCTGCAATCTGTTGTGGGTGATAAAATTGGGGATGATGAAGGAGAAGCCATCAACCCAAATCGAAGAATGACACAGCAGTTGTTTAAAAACTGGGAAAGAAACCCTGCTGAGTATACAAGAATGATGATAGAGTCCAGTGGGAGAACTGGGGAACAAGGGGAAGCAGGAATGACTATTGTCAATGAAGTCAAGAAGAAGAAGAAGCGATAAGGAGAGAACCCTCTGCTCTTGTCGAAAAAAGCAAGGGCAAGAGAAAAGTCGAGGGGAACACAAGTCGAAGAGCCTCAAGGATCTGCAGAATTAACATGCCCAGTAGAGTCCTCCTCGACATAGAGACTCTAAGGAGGTGAAGAACATACAATGACAACAGAAGAAGAGGTGAAGAGGATCAAGCCACCATTTCACAACTCTTAAAGAAGAATAAAATTTGGTCATAAGTCCAAAAGACCAACAGTGTCTTCAATCGTAGAGACTCTCTTGTTTTTACAAACCAAAGCCAAGTGTGGCGAAAATGGAGGAAGGCTGCTCCAAGGACAAGGGCGGTCAATGTGGCAAAACAACCAAAGAAAAAACCAGCAAAGCAAAGAGAAAGCTGGTCAAGAAGTATATTCTTGAAAATGAAAAAGTTCTGAAGAAGGAAGCCAAGAGCATGGCTGTAAAAGTAGAACTGCCCCAAGCAACCGAAGAGAAGAATGCACCAGCTGAGGGGGAGAAGCCTACTGCTCAAGAAGAAGTTCCAGCTGAGGGGGAGTTTCTAAAAGAAGATGATCATATTGAGGGGGAGCCTCACAATATCCTAATGACTGAAGAAGAAGTCCTTGCTCAAGATAAAGATGAACCAATGCCAAAGGTCATTGAGATAATGGATTCTTCAGAAGACAACAAAGAAGAGAAAGAGGATGATGATGATGAGCTTGAAATAACTGGTGTAGGTAAAGATGGATACAGAAGCTATCTGTACAACCAAATGTTTTCTTACCTACCCATGATGGCATACCATCAAGCTCAGATTATGAAATCATGGGACCACATGTTCTGGAGCTTCAAGGAATATCCAGCAATCACAGTTCTGGCTCATGGATTTCCAAGGGAAGTCATCTTTGCTAAAAAGTTGATTACAAACCATTCCTCATCAAATGCCAAATCTGAGGTATTGACTATCCCTACAAGCTTTAGAGTTAATCATCAGCCATCATCTTCATTTAGTTATTTCTATGAATTTCCTAAATGGCTGGAAGTGGTTCTCAACCCAATAAATCAGTTTCGATTCTGAGCCATGTAATCCCAAAATTAGAATGGCAAGAACCGAAGAAGCCAACTTTGCTCAGCTCCAACAAATCCCCTGCTCTACGATTCCAGGCTATAGTCCTCTAGAAGAATCAAATATCGGATCGAGAGTCACCTATCCCATCCATCCAAACTCAAGCCCTCCATCAGACATCCCTTCCTCGTCCAAAAATGAATGCTTTAATCTTGAACTTGCTCTCTGCTCCCTAAAAGAACAATTCAACAATGCACCACCCTCTTCCTCAAGATTTCCCCAGATGGATGAGATTCTCTCAGAATTGTCTACCAAGGCCGATCTATCAGCTATGTCTAAGAAAGTGATCAAGGAACTAGAAGAGAGTCTTGAAGATCACTCTGAACTGATTCAGCTGAGACTGACATCCATGATCAATGTTGCAAACACCCTTCCACAATCTCTGAGCTCTAAATTGTCCAAAACACTAAAAGAGATCATCAGAGAAATGCTTCAAAGCATAAAGGACAGGGATGACATTCACTTCCTTGCAGCCTAAAAGACATAGGGATCTTGTCTTAATCTTACAAAGAAAATCAAGAATCTCGAACAAAGCGATGTTGCAGAGCATTCAAAATCTTCGCATCACATTGTCGAGAGTTTCAACAATTCTATGTCGCCACGTCATTTCAACAAATGCACAACATTCTATCCATCCTTCAACAAAGAGAAGCAAGGTCAAAGTTCTCATTGAAGAAAATAGAAGACATTGCTCGGACCAAAAGTCACTAAACGAACTTGTCGAAGGAGTCGCTTCGTCTGTCGAGATGACATTCGAACTCTTGATCTTGACATAAAGGGGAGAAAAGAGGCAAGGAGATCGGGAAGGAGATCGTGCGGACCAAGGACATAAGGGACGCGATTCCAAACAATAAGGAATCACTGCAAGGTATATCTCTGCCAGACTCAACGATCGGGAAGGATGATAAAGGGCCGGATTCCAAACAACAAGGAATCCGCCTGCAAGGCATATCTCTTAGCAGACTCAATGATCAGATCAGCAGGAAGTCTTAGTGGCTCAACCTTTAAGAAGTCAAGGGCCAGCTTCTAGCTCACAAGGATTAACCGCAACAGGCCTAAGAATGCCAATTGGAGATCCGGCATTTATGAACAGAACGCGACCATAATCCAAGATTAAGTCCCATGAGCTCGAAGATTTGGCTAAGAGAGATGAAGCCCGTAGAAAAGGAGAAGCGAAGAAAAGGAAAATCCTCCAGGAGCAAGAAGCCAAGAAAATAGAGATAAGTTGAATTTCACTTCTTATTGATGTATCTATTTCAAATGTAACATCTATCTTCATACATCAATAAATTCATGCTTATTCTCTAGAAATTTCAACCGCTCATTTGAAATACTAAGTCATGTTTATTTTTTTACACCGCTGCGTATAATCAATAATCATAACAACAAATCTCCTTAGTTATGTCAACATCAAATAGGGGAGATTGTTGGGAGAATGCATAACATGATTTGATGTTTTAATATGCTTGTGATTATTGTAAGGTCCTTAATTGAATTTATGTACAAGGACTTAGTGATGGAAAGATCAAGATTGTTAGGGCGATCTAAGCTTTCAACGTGTATCATTCGGGTTCTAGAATGTATAGATAGAAAGATCAAAACTGTTAGGTTGATCTTATGATGTAATAGATAGGCTTGTCTGATCGTCGAGCACTGCACCAGAAGTCGTAGTCTGCCAGGAGAATCAGAGTCAACTCGGAAGCTATCGAGGCAGAATAGGAGTATCTGAAGATAGTGAGATCTCGGAGTTCGTAGACTTCCAGGGGAAGCGAAGAAGGATCGTAGTGTGTCGAGAAGAGCCTCCTCGGGATCGTAGTGTACTGAGGAAGTCATGTTACGAATCTTAGAGACACTGACGCCTATATAAGTAGAACGACAATCTGCCGAAGCTAACTCTTCGATCGTAGTGTACTGAAAGAAACATGAAGTTTACAAGTCAGCGATCGTAGAGTGGACTCAACGTTCACCAAGCTAACTCTCCGATCATAGTGTACTGAAAGAAACATGAAGTTTACAAGTCAGCGATCGTAGAGTGGACTCAACGTTCACCAAGTTAACTCTCCGATCGTAGTATACTAAAAGAAACATTAAGTTTACAAGTCAGCGATCGTAGAGTGGACTCAACGTTCACCAAGCTAACTCTACGATCGTAGTGTGCAGAGTCAGCGATCGTAGTGTGCTCTTGGGATCGTAGAGTCAACAACACGAGCAAGTAAAGATCATAGTGTGCTCTCGGGATCGTAGAGTCAACAACACGATCTGAATCGTAGAGTACAACAATCCAAAACGTAGAGCAACATCTGTCATGTCAGAAAATGTTAAAGCCTCATGAGTTGTTAATTCAACAATACGAGGAATGGATCCTAGATGCTGCAGTGCCCATTAGTCCCAGAATAAATGAAATATCCTTAGTATGCAGCAAAGAAGCGTATTGAAGAAGCTAAGGATAGTACTATGAATGAAAGGGACAAAACACCTTTTCGGTGGTAGGTGAAAAAGCGACTGCGATGTCGATGGTCCGAAATGCAGTCGAAAGATGTGCGAAATGTCTCCATCACAAGATGAGAAAATTCGAGATGCATTTAATGCCACAACGGATGGATCCAACGGATAGTTTTCAACATCACATATATCTGGATCGAGACGGATGAAAGAAAAAGAGGAGCAAGCATAAACATTTAACGTGAAAAACTCTCTAAGGCTCAACTCTACGATCCGAGATATTACAAAGCACGCTTCATTACTCGGTATTACGAACCGTAGCTTACACAAAGAAATCGAGTAGCAACCTTGAGCACGCAACAACAACAATCATCAATCAATCGAAGAAGTATACCAAGTCTGCTTTGACTTGAAGAGTTAAATAGTGAATCGTAAGAAAGCCAAGTCTGCTTTGGACTTGAAAAGTTCAAAAGTGAACTAGAAAAGTTCCTGAGCTAACCGGTCTAGAAGAAATCAGTGATTCGGAAGATTGTATAAGACATCCTTAGTGGATATCCTACTCGTTGAGTAGAAGAGTGGACTAGGAGCTTTGAGTGCTCCGAACCACTTAAAAACAACTGTGTCATTTACATTCATGCCATAACTGCTATAACTGCTATATCTGCCATAACTGCCTTACTCGCTCTTAACTCCATTGCTTGGTAAAGAAGATTAAAACAAACATTAATTCCGCAAAGTTTTAATCATTATCTAAGAACAAGTTAAAACGAAAAGATTTTCAAATATCTATTCAACCCCCCCTTCTAGATAACTTGTGCCTACTAGGGACTAACAGAATGCAGTGTTATAATTGCAACAACTATGGTTATATAGCACGAAATTGCACGGAGAAGATTGAGAAAGCCAAACAACAAGCCAATTTTCTCGAGGAAAAGGAAAAGGAAGGTACCCTTTTTCTTACTTATTTAAATCCTAACATAAGTAAGAATGATGTTTGGTTTCTAGACAGTGGCTGTAGTAACCATATGACCGGAGAAAGGGGACTGTTTCAAACGATGGATGAATCAGTTCAATTAAAGGTCGGGCTTGGTGATGGAAAGCAAGTACAAATTAAAGGAAAGGGGACAATTGCAATTAAGACCAAGTCAGGTATTAAAAAGCTAATTTATGATGTTTACTATATTTTTGGTTTGGCACATAACCTGCTTAGTGTGGGTCAGTTAATTCAAAAGGAATATTTAGGTCATTTTCATGATGGAATGTGTGAAATTAAAAATAGAAAATCTAAAAATTCTATTTTTAAAGTCCACATGACTGAAAACAAAATGTTTCCTCTTGAGCTATCATGTTTGGATGATTGTGCAATGGTTGCTAATGTTCGCGACGAGTCTAGGCTTTGGCATTTAAGTTATGGGCATTTGCATTTTAATGGACTGAAATTGTTGGGTCAAAAAAATATGGTGACGTGATTAACATCTATTGGTTCAGTTGATAGTGTTTGTGAAGGTTGTGTTTATGGAAAGAAACACAAGCTGCCTTTTTCGATTGGTAAAGCTTGGAGAGCGAAGATGCCTTTGGAATTGGTTCACGCAGATATTTGTGGACCAACAAAAACTTTATCTTTAAATAATAGTAAATATTTTCTATTATTTACTGATGATTTTTCCCGTATGAGTTGGGTGTTTTTTCTTGCTCAGAAATCCGAGGTGTTTGAAAAGTTTAAGGAGTTCAAAGCCTTTGCAGAGAAACAAAGTTGCTACGCAATCAAAACTCTCAGAACTGATAGAGGGGGAGACTTCTTATCCGATGAATTTACTCTCTTTTGTAAAGAGAATGGTATCCGGTGGCAACTAATAATACGAAAGAATCCAGAACAGAATGGAGTTGCTGAGCGAAAAAATCGGACGGTTGTAGAAATGGCACGGAGTATGCTAAATGAGAAGGAGATTTCGAATAGTTTTTGGGCCGAGGCAGTAGCTACCGCAATCCATCTTCTTAACACATCTCTAACAAAAGCAGTAAGAAATCAAACACCTTATGAAGCATGGTGGGGAGTTAAGCCCAATCTAAGTAATTTAAAAGTGTTTATGTGACGGCCCCAAAATAGGTATACATCACCTATTCTGAATTGCCAAATACATGGTACAGAATATAAATACAATCTTAAATATACAACATGAGCTGTGAGTTTTTAAACAAATATTATCTTCAAAACAGTATTCAAACTCAAAACAAGTCCTCAATACATTTATTATCACACTATTTCATAGAATAATGAGGACTACTAATGCTATCATCTGGACCGCCACTCAGGTTCCCCGACTAGTCCCTCGCTACATTTTCATTTCAAGAGAACAACAAAGAAAGCAAAGGGTGAGCTCAACTAGCCCAAGAAGAAATATTATGGCTAAGATAATGCGAATAAATTATCGTTAGCCTTCAACAGTGTTAAAATGATACAATATAACAAACACCAAGTTTAACTGCAGCGGAACAAGCAATCCATTAGAAAAGTCAAGTAGAGAATAAAATCTACTATCTTCTATGATTTAAAAGGTTTTCATCACTTTTGTCATTTGAGACTCGACTTATTAAATAAACCACGTCATCCACGCACTACTGCCGAGGATATTCATTAGTATCACGACCACAAATTATCCATACACTACGGGCCAATGAGGACTTTTACCACATCATTTGTAACATTACTACGCCATGACTATACCGAATAATCCACAGTCATAATCATACCAAGTCCATCTATGCACTACAGAACCACGTATGACTTTCAATATAATATAAACATGAGGATGATGACAATGACATAATAATTCAATAAAACAAGTTCAAGAATTAAATTGTAAAGATTTATAAGTTAATTTATTCTCGAACTCAAAACGCCCAAATTGTCAACATGATCTTTGCTTTGTGGAGTAAAATTCAAGAATGCTCGGAAGAATATTTCCATGAAAATATCTTTGGATGAAGCGCAAATATCCGTGATATTCTACTAATTTCATGGAGTATAGAAGCCAAAACTTTAACCAACCGAGTATAATAGAATATATGAAATCGCAAATAGATTTTAAGCACTTCGCCATGCGGTAATCCACGAGATCATTTCCACAATTTAATAAGGAATGAATACAAAGGATCATTCACCATGCATGTGGTAATCCACATGACAAAAGTTATTCCATAGAATAATAAAGAATAGAATAACGAAAGAATTCACCATGCATGCGATAGACCACACTGCATACGAGTTATTCCCAATGAGAATAATAAAGAATGAAACCAGTCATGCAAAATCCGCATGCATGTGATATTCTAACAAAATAATAAAGAATAGAATAAAAAGCAATTCACTTAGGCATGCGATAGATCCTTGCATGACGAGTTATTCCAATGGAATAATAAATAATGGAATAATGAAAGAATTTCACCATGTATCGGTACTTTGTGATGATTAAAGTTATTCCAACATAATAATAAAGAATGGAATAACAATCCTTACGAGTATTGAAAGAAAATAACTCTCTTCATGAATACGAAAAAATAATACCCCTTACTTACAACGGTTGAACGAAAATAATATTCCTTACGAATATTGAACGAAAATAATATTCCTTACGAATATTAAACGAATATAATGAATATTGAACGATAATAATATTCATACGAATACGAAAAATAATATCTCTTTAGAATATAAAAAATAGACTTAAATATGAATTAGTACCTTAAACTATAGGCATATTTCACTTCGGTGATCCACCTTTCAATTTTGTCAATTAGATGATTGAATTATTAATTTTTTTTAATTTCATTCAATTGGATCTGCCACGTCAGAAATTGCTGACGTGGCTATTTGGGTGGGGCCATAGAAAGATGACGTGGCAAAAAAATAATTTTTTAATCATGAATAAAATAAATCTGATTTTATAGAGGGCAAATTGGTCAAACAACAATTAAAATAAAACAAACATTAAATTAAAATATATCATATAACAAATCAATTTAAACCCAGCCGAAAATTACATCTCCTCTTCCTCAATCGATCCGGCGATTCCTCAATAAATCAAAAAATCACCATCTTGCTCAGACAAATCAAAAAATCACCATCTACCTAACTGATCTCGAGACAAATCAAAAATCAACCGATCTGAGCAGCAAGTCCCCATCTTTTCTCCATCGTCGTCGACGAATTCGCTTATGATCTGGTGTGGAAGACTTGATTTGGGCCTCTGGTTTGGGGTTACGGATCTGATTTGTTCTCTGTTAACCCTAGATCTGGCAGATATATGAAAATTTTGGGCTGCTGCCCCTTTCCCGCGACCCTGATCCACCTCCTCTTTCTCTCTCTCTATTTCTAGATTTAGATCTGCAGAGGTAAACCTCTCCTCCTCTTCTCTCTCTCTATTTTTAGATTTAGATATGGAGTGATTGATTATTGATATGAATTTGGAAATGGCAGGTGTTAGATTTGGCTGGGAATGCGGCGAAAGAACAAGAAGACAAGAGTGGTGAGGAGCTAAGCAAAAATTCTGGTATGGTGTATGATGATGATGAGGAGCTAAGCAAGCTGCTTGGTGTATGATGGCGGTGGATGGTGTATGATGATGGATGGTAATAGAATTAGATGGTGTTGTTGGTGAAGAATTTAATAATATGGTGGTAGATCTGGTATGGTGGTTGATTATGGTGATGGTTGTAGATGGTGGTATAGTAGATCTGATTGAAATTTGTTGTTGATGTACATATCGTGGAACTGGAAATGAGGCTCGGTCTTATAGAACCGGCGGAAGCGGCGATGGATTTTGCTGTGGTGGACTCTGTGTAGGTGGAAATGGTGGAGGTGGTGGTGGCTATGGAGGAGGCGCCGGGAAGGTGGAGGTGGTGTCAGTGGTTATGGCGGTGGCTGAAGGGAATTTAGCTTTTGATGCTTTTTTATTAGTTTTAATGTTTGATAGAAAGTTAGTGTGACAATTTTTCCCTTTAATATATTATAAATGTTTAATCAAAAATTAAAAAACTCTTTTTTTGTTACACATCAGCTCAGCTATGTTCCACTTAGACAGCCACGTCAGCAATTAAATGGAATTGAAAAAAATTAATAGTTTAATCACCTAATTGACAAAATTAAAAGGTGGATCACCGAAGTGGAATATGACCAATAGTTTAAGATAGTAAATTATATTTAAGCCTAAAAAAAATAATAACCCTTACCTTAGAATAAAGCTGGATACTGGAATAGAGAGGTAGCAGACTTTTCTTCTACTTTCTCTCTATAATTTCTCTCTATAATAATTGCTCTATAGCTTTAGTGAATTAGTGAGAAATGAAGGAAGAGTGAGCTTCTATTTATAGAAAAATATAGTTTTGATAATTGCAAGATTTGGGGCTCAAAAAATTACAGTACAATACCTCTAACTTTTCTTTCATTTTTAATTTAGTCCTTCAAGTATTATCAAACTTGCACCACTTCCCCTAATAGTAAATAATATGAATTAATAGTTCAATCATGTGATTCAATAGTTATAATCATATGAAAATACGAATAACAGTATAGTACCTCCATCTATACTTCCATCTTTAACTTAGTCATGCAAGTATTATCAATCTTGCACCAACTCCCCTAATAGTACATGAATGTGAATCAATAGTACACACATGTGAACAAATAGTTATAATCATGTGAATTAATAGCAATTAATTCCTCATTTATCCGATTAATTACCCGATAACTTCTAGACATCAATTATTATCGAAATAAATATTAATTTTTACTAACACTAATAATTCCAACACAATGGAGCTATCAATTTCATCTTTAATCAACACGAACTTATTCATCATTAATATTATAACTCACAATATTTAACAACCAGTGTTCTTCCTGAGAAAGGGGGCTTTCCAATAAGGATTTCTTCCTATTAGCGCGCAATTAGGTGACCAAACCTCTCCTTGATAGAACTTCTAGACATTGTAAATATTATAATTTAATAATATGAATAACTTTGTTGTCTCAATTATTGATTTAATAATATATCATATTATACAGATGATACTGTGACAATAATCGAATCAATAACATGAGAAATATGATGCAGCAATTACTGTAGCAATAATTGAGTATAACTAAGTGACTTCTCACGTAAGCATCAATAATTAATACCGTAGTGTCTTTCTATGCAACCACGCCAGACATTCTTTATACTTTTACTACCGAGTAGTTCAACAGTTTTAACGGTAACACTTTCGCCGTTATTTTTATAAAAGATAATTCTGTCTTTTTCTTACTACGACAATACTTCCGTTGTGGGGTCTACCAATGATTGTGTCATCGTACGGATATTCCCCAAAAAAAAGAATATTCCCCGACCAAACGAATATTTTATAACAACTTACATACTTTGCAAAAATTTTCACATATCACCCTTAACTTTAGCCCTTTATCAATTTAACCATTTACGAAATAAAATAATAATTATAAGAAAATTGAATACTTTCATTTCATAAAATTCGGGGTCTTACAGTTTGGTTCCATTGCATATACCTTAATTGATTCAACTACTCGTACTAAGTTGGATAAGAAAAGCGAAAAGTGCATTTTTGTTGGATATAGTGCTGAAACTAAAGGTTATCATTTGTATAATCCTCTTACTAAGAAGTTAATCATTCGACGAGATGTTATTTTTGATGAGAAAAATATTTGGCAGCAAGTTAGTGACAAAGATTAGAATATAGCCTTTGTAGATGATGGGACAGAATTAACTCAGCTACAAGAGGATGTGAATTAACCTCATATGTCTCCTATGCACAGTCCAACTAGAAGCTCAACTAGAAGCCCATCTACCAGCAGTAAATCATTGCAAAATAGTCCAACTAGAAGCCCATCTAGCAGCAGTGAATCATCGCAAAATAGTGAAACTCCGCCAACAAAGATGCGTTCTTTGAGTGATATATATGCTTCTACTTATGCTCTTTTGTTTGCAGAACCTTTAAACTACGATGAAGCTTGCGGGAAAGAAGAGTGGGAGAATTCAATGAAGGAGGAGATGTCCGCCATTGAAAGAAACAACACATGGGAGCTTGTAGATTTGCCACCGGAGAAAAAAACAATTGACGTGAAATGGGGCTACAAAGTAAAGTACCAACTAGATGGAAGTGTGCAGAAGCATAAGGCGAGGCTGGTCGCTAAAGGGTATGTACAAAAGTATGAAGTTGATTATTTTGAAACTTTTTCACCCGTAGCTAGATTTGAGACTGTTAGACTAATTTTGGCATTAACGGCTCAAAAAAATTGGAATGCTTTTCAATTTGATGTAAAATATGCGTTTCTAAATGGGTTTTTGGACGAGGATGTGTATGTTGAACAACCACGGGGATTTGTTATCAATGGTCAAGAGGAGAAAGTTTACAAGTTGAAAAAAGGCCCTTTATGGTCTCAAACAAACATCGAGAGCTTGGTACAGCAGACTTGACTCCTATTTCCTTCAAAATGATTTTTGTCAACGTGAAAGTGAACCCACCTTATATGTGGAGGTAAAAGGAAATGATGTGTTTATTGTTTGTGTTTATGTGGATGACATGATATATATGGGCTCCTCTAATGCTCTTATTAGAGAATTTAAAGAAAGCATGATGAGTGAGTTTGATATGATAGATTTGGGGTAGTTACATTATTTTCTTGGTCTTCAAATTCAGCAAACTAATGAGGGTATTTTTGTTTCACAAGAAAAGTATGCTCTAGACTTACTTAAGAAGTTTAATATATTGAATTGTAAAGTTGTGTCTATTCCCATGAACACCTGTGAGAAATTGACTGTGAATGATGGAACACCGAAGGCTAATGAAAAGTGGTTTAGAAGTATTGTTGGTGGACTGATGTATTTGACTCATACTCGCCCAGATATTATGTTTCAGATCAGTTTTGTGTCAAGGTTCATGCACTGTCCATCAATGCATCATCTTGGAGCAGCCAAATGAATTCTTTGCTATATTCGAGCAACTAGCAACTATGGAATCAGGTATAGTCCAACCTCCACGATGCAATTAATTGGTTTTACTAACAGTGATTGGGCAGGTTTTATAGATAATAGAAAAAGCACAAGTGGCTATGTATTCAACCTTGGTTCAGGGGCTGTTTCATGGAGTTCAAAGAAGCAAGATACCACTGCATTGTCTTCATCAGAAGCGGAGTACATTACACCAACATCAACTGTTTGTCAAGGTATTTGGATGAGGAGAATTCTTGAAGATTTGCAGCAAATTCAGCATGGTTCCAGAGAAATTTATTGTGACAATAAGGCCACAATTGCAATGGCGAAGAATCCTGTCTTCCATGGAAGAACCAAACACATCGAACTTCTTCATCATTTTATCAGAGATGTAATAGCAGAAGGAGCAATGGAATTGAAGTATTGTCCTACAACTGAGCAAGTGGCTGATGGTTTTACTAAAGCTCTTCCTTACTCTACGCTTGTGATGTCCAGGTCTCTTCTTGGTGTATCCATTTTTTGCATCAAGGGGGAGTGATAAAATATGATGCAAATTATATTTTATGTTATTAAAGCTAGTTGTAGTAGTGGAATTATGTTTTTGTCTTATGTAGTGGCTTAGTGGTTTGATAGTAGCGGTAGTGGGTCTCTCCACTTTATTAATAGTGGAGTATGTGGGCATGTTCCATCAGTTTATAAATAGTAGTTGTAAGTAGCTTTAGTGGATTATTATGATTTTAATTGAAAAATGAAGGAGTTATTCCTTTGGCATTCCTTGTTCATTTTGCTGCTCTCTTTTTTGCCTTGTTGCGTTACTTACTGCTATTAGAAATATAGCAGATTTCCAACATCTCTGCTATAAATATATAAAAGAAAACATACTACAAGATTAGCTTTATCTCTCTCTCTACATTCTATTCTGGTATCAAATCCAAGAGCCTAACGGCTGTAAAGACCAGGAATTTTTAGACAATTATATCTATATTTTTATGAATAATTTTTTTTATTATTTTATTAATATTGGTATCATGAATAATATTTTGAAATTTATGCGATATGAATTTAGCAAGATAGTCAATTTAAAATTTTAAGTTGATTGAGAATGAAAGTAAATTAGTCGGTTATGGATCAAAACCCTAATTTTGGATTTTGAATAAGGAATTTGAAATTTTGTAATAAAATAAGTATATTTCAGTGCTACAAGTGTGTATTGTATGTGTGTATTGATAATTGTTGATCAATTATAGTGTCGTCTGATAAAACCTTAAGGTTAAACTGATAAACCCTAATTAAAAATAGAAATTAGAATTTAAGATTTGTTAAGTAATTGTCATATGTAATTAATGATATATATTATTAATTATAATCCTAATTAGGGAAACCCTAATTATTAGAAACCTTAATTTCTAAGTTAGAAACCCTAATTATTAATTTAAAAAGCTTAATATTAATTAGGAAACCCTAATCCTAATTTACAAGCCCTAATGTTAATTAGTAAATCTTAATCCTAATGACCAAGCACTAAAGTAATTAGGAGATTCTAATAAAATTAGAAAACCCTAATTTGTAAATTAGAAAGTTAAATTTTCTATTTTAAACCCTAATTAGAAATCCTAGAAAATTTATTTTTTTGCAAAACCTTAGGGTTAAACCCTAAGGGTTAGTCAAGTTATAAGTTTGCCATTAAAAATGTGAGCAAATTGTCCTAAGTACCCTTTATCACATTCTTTAATGAGATGGAGTACAAATCTTGTTATATCTTGGTTGGTTACCAACTCTTGATTCACCATGTGCCAAAAATCTCAGTCAAAACGGATCTAAAGTGACACCTTGCAAGCTATTGAATACAATGCATCAAATATAAGGATTAAGAGAGAGAAAAGTTCACAAATTAGCCTCATTTGCTCACATACACTCAACCAAACTCTCTCAACCTCAAACCAACAAAATTGTTAAATGGACCAGTCCTCAATAAAGTTCCTAGAACATTAAAAACAGATTAGGAAGCCTAGAATCAAGATTGATCAGAGTGAGGTATAAACCCTAACCAAGAATCTGATCTTTAATGTTATGTTAGATCTTGTGTTTTTATGTTTAAACATGTGTTATAGGATGTTATTGAGTGATCTATGATGTTACATCATAGATCCATAACATCAAAATGCTCAAAAATTAAGTTTTCCAAAACTGTCAAGAACCCTAGAGTTATGGCTTGACAACCGAATGTTAGAGGCCATAGATCTAGATCTGGTTATGCTTTTGCTTGTTGGATGTATTATACTTGTAGTATGCTATGGTGGTTGTGTTCTGGAACTAGAATCATGATCATACCATGTATAGATTGCAAGTTATGGAAGGTCAAAGTCCGTTGACCGACCATGACTTTCTATTTCTGGGTAACCCAGAATTTACCCAAAAACGTTTGAAAGCATGTTCATGAGTCCAAATCTCTCTTGTGTTTGTTGATTTGATTTTTTTTTGTTCTATCCATGTTATATTATGTTATATGGAGTACATATTAAAGCTTTTAGATCACCTAAATGATAATCAGGATCATAGTAGTGGATGGTCAAAGTAGGCTGCATGATCACGAATTGCGTTTTCTGGGTAACCCAGAAAACTCAAGAACACGACCTCTGACATGGTTTGACCGGATAATATCTTGTGAATGTGTTGTTGTTGGACTGAAATAGTGTAATAGATATGTTCTTTGTCATGTGGACTACAATCTGGAACCCTTAAACCACCAAAACATTACTTTGAACTCAAGTCGTGGAAGCCCAAAAGTGGCCACTGGAGACTGCCTGGGTTTTTGGGTAACCCAGAAAACCTAGAACACGTTTGACAGGTAGTTTGCAAGCTTAGATCTTGCTTGTATGATACAATTGGACTATGATTCTTGTTGATACATGTAGTATTACATCAATACTACACTATCTATCCTTTAGCTTGCCCAGAAACAACTTAGACAATGATTTAATGTTGGTAAAACATAGCACCAAGAACACTGCCTTTGAATGTTCTTGAGGCTCAAGAACACGTAAGGCGACAATTTCTGTCTCTAAAGGCTTTAGCCACATATTTATTAATTTTAATTAAATTAATTTTTTGTTTGTGGATAATAAATTAATTATCAACTACTAGTTAGAAGAGATATTGTAGAAGTAGATTAGGTTGAGTAAATCTTGTACATAATATGATTATGATGTTGAGAAAACACTTATAAATGTT
This sequence comes from Panax ginseng, assembly GCA_020205605.1. NCBI lineage: Eukaryota > Viridiplantae > Streptophyta > Magnoliopsida > Apiales > Araliaceae > Panax > Panax ginseng. The sequence continues at coordinate 183,924,818 of CM035132.1, forward strand.
ATTCGTAGTGTTTTTGGAATAATCACAATTGGTATACGTTGATTTATTTTTTTGTGTACTTATTGTCCAAGAAGTAGTAAATTTTAATGTGATCATATGAATTTTGTATATTACAATTGAGATAAATATTTTATTTTTTGATTTTGATAAATATAGTGAAGTTCAAGTATTTCATATTATTATGAGAATTGTCTTTAATTCTATATTTCTAAATTTCAAAAAATATATTGTTTATGATATTTCGTGTTTAAGTTAGGACAAGAAAACACTTGAGAATATAGTAATTTGTGTGTGTGAATTTTATTTGATTTCTACATAAATTAATTTGTTTGTGATAAATTATTTTTTTAGAAAGTAAATATAAATTTTTATATTTTGTGATTTATATGCAAATAAATTTGTGCAATATGATGAGTTGTGCTATAATTTGTATATAAAGAAGTTTATGCTATTTACATTGAGTCAAGTGTTATGTGTTGGTATACTTGAAAATTGTACATTGTACATGTATAATTTTAAGTTTTCAAGTTAAATAATTTTTTGATTTGAGATTTTATGTAATTCATAAAATAAGAGCTTGTTTTCTTATGTGGAGGTGTTCTAAAAGATTCTTAAGTTGAAGCAATCTTTATATGAATAACTAATACATAAAATGTACAAGAACTTATTTTTTGTTTTGAGAAGTATTCCTTAATATTCTCATGTGGAAGTAATATTTATAGAAACATTGTCACATAAAGTGTCAACTAATCTAAAATTTATTTTAAGTTGTGAGCATATAATTATATTTTGAAGTGAAAATATTTAATGAGATTTAAATTATTTAAGAGTGTGGGGTGATGATTCTTAAAGATTTTATTTATGGACTAAATATGACCTTTGAACTATTTGGAGCATAATTTTATTTATGTAAGAATAGTAAGGCTTGTGAATTTCTTGTTGTGAGATTCAATTTGATTATGTAGTCCTATGAAATGAAAGTCTCAAAACACAAACTTTTGAATAATATTAAAATGTGAACTTATTTCACTTAATTAATTCTATAATTATTTCCTACAAAGTTACAAGCTGAACCTAGAGGGAACAATATTGATTTGGTGAAGGAAATCAATATAATAATTAATTTGGTAAATAAAATGCCTATTTTATTAGCCTAAATATGATCAAAAATATTTATAGTGATCTAGTTTAATAGTGAGATTGAAAATAAGTTATAAATATTAAAGTGGATACATATTAGGTAATAATATATAGGTAGATGCATATTTACCTTTAGATTCTATTAGATATAGAATTATTTATATGTTGACACTAACAATATAATTGTATAAACTATAATGTGATAGTTTTTATATATATTAATGATTTGTTGATCATTTTATATAAAATTGTTAACGTAAACAAGTTTAAGACATCTATTTTTTGTCTTTTTGTTGAAAGACTTGTAAAATAGATGTTATCTTATTATCATGTGAAAACTTAGTGAGAGTTTCAATTAAATCAATTTAATTGTATTGATGAACTAAGTTTAATAACCTTGAGATTGAAGAATTTAATAATTCTTTAATAGTGGTGGTACACTGGAAGTTAATTCTGATATAGCTATTGCAAATCTGAAGTGCACATGTGCTAGTGAGAGCCTTATGTTTGATATGCAATGCACGAGATTTTTCAATATTTTAATAAATCACATAAATGTCATTTATATTTTAGTGACGGAAATTATAAATTCACAAGTAGATGAATTTTCACCCAATCTTGAGTATTGTTTCTTAGATGAGTAACAAACAAATGAGTATTTCTCATTCTATTGTATGGGTCTAATGTTATTATATCTTGTGAGGTAAGCCAAATGGATTAAAGTGTTGTGTTGATTGTCAACTAATTCATTGCCAACTATTTTATTATATGATGCTAGTAATAATAACGTTAAGTACACATTGTGATCTTGAAAAAGTAAAAAAACATTCACAAGTAGGTGAATATATTCTAATATTTCGACACGTAGGTGGATATATTATTACTCTTAGTGAAGGGTATAATTTACTTTGAATAGCAAGTAATACTATTACTTGATATGATGAAGAAAGCAATTGGAATCGAAATTTGTTGTTAAAACATTGGCCACCTCCAAAATTGCTTAAGTTCATTATATTGTGATAATGAAATTGTTTTTGTATAAAGCATATGAGATTACCTTTAATGGTAAGTCTTGATATGTTGGTCATAGACATAATTTTTGTTAGACAGTCGATACAAGAATGTATCATAATATTTGTCTACGAGGAAGTCAAGTGACGACTTGACTTGTCTTGTTACTAAGACTCTGACGAGAGCTTAGTAAGTTTAACTACTTATGATATGGAACTTAAACCACTTTAAGTCAGGGGTGATGGGAACCCAACCTATTCATAGGTTACCCCTAGTTTATAGGTTGAATGGGAAAAACAAGTCACACTTGTTGACTGTGTTACTATCGATGTGGTTCCATATGTAGTTTACGATAGTAACGTATGTTGCACGACCGAGGTTGAGTTATACTCTTAACAAATTTGTTGTGTTCTTAGCAACAGAAACACATGTGAAACACTTTGCCTATATGAACTAGAAGTGGAGCCACTTCTTATAGAGAGTACGTTGTGGTTTACTCTCTTAGAGATTCATGAAACAAGGTATTGCGCATGACCATATTAGCGCAAAGCAATTGATCAAGAATACTCACCGTGGTAGGAGGATTTTATGTTTATCGGGCCTTCTTTTATGCACACATGCCTTGGAGTTGTTTGATAGAAAGTTGTTTGGATGAGAAATATAGTTTTTCCAAACAACTGGGGGATTGTTAGAAATTGCACATTATTCTATATTTTGGAGACTTAATTATGATCAAATTTGGGCTTGAATAAAACCCATTAGTGGACATAATTTAAGTAAATATAAAGGTATAATTTTTTTTCCCTAATTGTAGAGAATAAGAAAGAACTTCATCATATGATTTGTGCGAAAATTATTTGATTTGTGCCTATAGTGAGGCATTTAATAAGGTGCGAAATTGTTTGATAAAAATTATTTTTCCTTAGTTCCATTTAATATAAGTTTATTTTATTTTGGAATAAAAGAAAAATACTGAGAGCTATTTTAAATTCTAATTAACCACTAAATTAATACTAGTTATAACTTACATATTTAGTATTAATAAGTGTTGTTAAATATAGAATTTAATAGTTATAATATGTAACTTACATTATATATGCATGTATATATGTATATATGTATATGTTGATATATACACATAAGATGAGATATATGCATATAATATATATAAGTTTACATATAAGATTTTGTACACGTATTTTTCTATCTTATCCAATGTTTCTACAAACAAACAACTACTACAAAGTAGTGTTCTATTGAAATTTTTTGTGAATTGCTATCATGGATAATTCACCAAGCTTGACATATATCCTGGAGGTATATCATCTGCAACCCTTACCAAACCAATCGTGGTGGGGGCGATAAAAACCTTAAGGATAAGAATCACTCATGTTATGTCTTCTATAATAATTTTGACTCTACGAAGCTATTGTTAAGCTATGGTTCTAACAATTAGGCTATAGGACATGTTACCGAGAATTTGGTATCAAGATAATTATTATGAAAATAAAAGAAAATATAAAATTTAGCCTAGCTCTTTTGTGAAAGACTGAACCCATGTCCAACCATCTCCTGGGCATGGTTCCACTCTCATTTTTAATATACTCCCACCCATTAAAAAAACCTTTCCTTTAATTTCATGGTCATCAAATTTTTAAGAAATTCTAAATTAAAGATGGGTGTTGATAATATGATAATAGTATTGCTATTTATATATTATCAGAGCAAATAAGTGTCGCTAAAAAAAGTGTTATTAAAATAAGGGTTAATTGTAAATTATACTCCGAAGTATACATTTTTTTACCATTCGTACCCCAATGTTTAAATGCTTGCATTCCGCTATCTAAAGTACCGTTAAGTAAGCATAACTGACCCTTTTGTAATTTTCGGCCAAAAAATTGGCCGGAACTACCACGTGTTCCGGTGGAGAGAGTATAAGTACAGGTTGACCATATATTTTTACATTTGGCCGTATAAAATCACTTTAAAATAATTTTATATTAATCTTTTTCAAAAATACGTACCAATCATCTTCCAATACCCAAAAATAATGTAATTTCTTTTTTTCTCTTCTTCATCATCTTCCCCATCCACCATTAAACTTAAAAATTTCAAAATTCAAAATAACCAAATTATTCATGAAACCCAAACTTGAAACACAAATTGAGGGAAAAATCTAAATCTGAAGCATGTTCTCTCTCTAAAATATGAAACCCAAATATGAGGTATATGTTCTATCAAAACTTCCAAAACCCAAATCATTCATGAACCCAAATTTGAAACACAAATTGCGGAAGAAATCTAAATCTGAAGCATGTTCTCCCTCTAAAACATGAAACCCAAATCTGAAAATAATGTTATATCAAAAATCTCAATGTGACACCCCTAAAATAGGTATACATCACCTATTCTGAGTCGCAAAATACATGATACAGAATACAAATACAATCTTTAATATACAACAAGAAAGCTGTGAGTTTTAATACAAATATTGTCTTCTAGACAATATCCACTCTTAGAATAAGTCCTCATTACATTTACTGTCACACAATTTAACAGAATAGTGAAGACTACTAATACTATCATCTGGACCGTCACTCCGTTCCCCGACTAGTCCCGATTCGTTCTCTTTTCACGAAAAGAATAGTGAAAAAAAGGTGAGCTCAACCAACCCAAGAAGAAATATTATGACTAAGATAATGCGAAATAAATTATCATTAGTCTTCAACGATGTTAAACCGATAAAATACAATAGACATCAAGTTTAAGCTGCGGTGAACATCTGATCCATTAAAAGAGTCAAGTAGAGAATAAAATCTACTATCTTTTATGATTTAAAAGGTTTTCATCACTTTTATCATTTGGGACTCAACTTAATAAATAATCCACCTCATCCACTGCACTTTTCGTCGAGGGATATTCATAAGTATCACAACCACAAATTATCCAATCCATACACTACGGGCCAAGGATATTCGTGTATTCATCAATGGTCATGATCATGCCAACAACTGTCCCATCAATGCACTACGGGCCAATGAGGACTTTTACCACATTATTTATAACATTACGATCAATGATTACAATCGAATAATCCTCGGTCACAATCATACCAAGTCCATCTATGCACTACAGCCACAGATGACTTTCAACAAAATATAAATATGAAGATGATGACAATGATATAAGAATTCAATAAAACAAGTTCAAGAATTAATTTATTCAGGAACTAATAACGTCCAAATTGTCAACATGATACTTCTTTATAGAGTAAAATTTAAGAATGCTCAGAAGAATATTTCCACGAAAAAAGATCTTTGGATGAAGCGCAAATATCAAGGATATTCCATCAATTTCATGGAATATAGAGTCAAAACTTTAACCAACCGAGTATAATAAAGAATGGAATAACAAAAGAAATCACCATGCATGCGGTATTGCATATGGCGAGTTATTCCAACAAAATAATAAATAACGGAACCGGTCGGCGTAATACGCCTTGCGAGGATATTCAAAATGAATAATAAAGAATGGAATAACAACGAAATCACCATGCATGCGGTATTGCGATGACAAGTTATTCCAATGTAATAATAAATAACAGAATCGGATCCCACGTAAAAACGCATGACGGAGATATTCCAATGAATAATAAAGATTTTAACCAGTCCCGTAAAAACGCATGCATGACAGATATTCCAATGAATAATAAAGACGGAACCGGTCCGGCGTAAAACACATGTGATGGGATATTCCAATGTAATAATAAAGAATGGAATAACAACGAAATCACCAAGTATAGGGTAGACCACATATACAAAGTTATTCTAACGAATAATAAAGAATGGAATAACGAAGTTCTCTTCATGAATATGAAAAATAATAATACCCTTACCTTTAAAAGAAGAGTCTTTGGATATATGAGTAGTGAAGTAGCGAACACTTTTCTTTTTCTCTCTATAATTTTCTCTCTGTAGTTTCAAAGAATTCGTAAGAAATAATGAAGGAATGAGCTTATTTATAGGAGAATGGAAGGGCAATCATTCATGGATCTAAATAATTTTGCGATTCACGGATTGCTCAATTCAATCAACCATCTAACAAAAAAAATAAAAAATAAAATAAAATATAATATATATATATAAACACATGCTTTCAATTTATATATATCAATATTATATATAAACCACTTGATTTTTATCCCCCCCCATAACCAACATCAATCCCCACCCTCCCAAAATCACTTTCACTACACTCTTACACATCACTATCACACTATCACTTTTCCACCATTTTCACTCACACACACATCATCACACACCTATAACTTTCACCTATCCTTTTCTCCCCACCATATACTCATTACATATATATATATATATATATATATATATATATATATATATATATATATATATATATATATATATATATATATCTTCCATACGTTTACTCTTTCTCCTCCATTTCCAAAATTATTTTTCCAACACAAATGGACCCCACATGTGGGCCTCACTTTTTACCGATTATTTTGGAAAATGGGTAAATGGAGATCCAAATAATGAGCAAAAATTTACAACAACCATTTCATAAAAATCCTTTCAATATTTTTTTTAGCAATACTTATCATCATTATTATAATTCACAATATTAATCGACCAGGTCGTTCCCAGGAAAGAGGGGGCTTTTCAATAAGGATTTCTCCCTATTGGCGCGAAATTAGGTGACCAAACCTCTCCTTGGCAGAACTTCTAGACATCGTTAATATTGCAAATAATAATATTAATAACTCTGTCATCTCAATTATTGATTTAATAATATAAAAAATATCAACAATAATTGAATAAAACTAAGTGACTTCTCACGTAAGCATTAATAATCAATACCGTGTGCTACTATGCAACCACGCCAGATTCTTATTTTTACTACCGAGTAGTTCAACAATGATAATCAGTAAAACTTCCGCCGTTATTTTCATAAAAATATTTTTGTCGTTTTCTCAATCCGAAATGATAATTCCGTTAATGGGGTCCACGAATGATTGTGTAAATCGTATTTAATATTCCCTGTTTAAAACGAATATTCTCCGACCAATCGAATATTATAAACAACTTGCGTACTTTGCAAAATTTATAAATATTACCCACAGTTATAACATTATATCAAATTTATTCCATAATATTCAAAAAATGATATTTATAGAAAATTCATTTTTATTCATAAAAGTTGGGGTCTTACACTCAAAACCTAAATCATTCATTAAACTCAAATCTGAAACACAAATTAGGGAATAAATCTAAATCGGAAGCATGTTCTCTCTCTAAAACATGAAGACCAAATCTGAATATTATGTTCTATCAAAGGGTGAATTTACAGATTTGCAGCTTTGGGTTGTTGGCTCAAATTTGCAGATTTGTAGGCTTAGGCTTGGGTCGAGAGGGTTGTCCACTATGGAGCCTGTGGTCATGTCATCAAATTCCAAAAATTCAACGGAGAAGGATGGTCTTGGTTCATAGATTTTGCAAGCGCAAATTCGTTGTTTTTGGAGAACGCCAAGAACAATCAATTCTTCGAGGAGGAGGAGACCAAGACTCCATTGATGAACACCCAGAATTCGAAGGAGATAGAAAAGACTCATTTCGTAAGTTTAAATCCAAACACAGTTCTTTATCTTTTCCCTTTTTGCAAGGCGAGAAAAGCACACTTTCTCTTGAGGAATCCAACAATTTTGAGGGAGAAACAGAGAACCCAGATTGGGATTTGGGTTTCAAATCCTTTTTTCCCAGATTGTATTTAAGTTGATAAATTTGATTATTTATTTTATGTTTGGGTAATTAGTTTGCTAATAACTTTATTTGATTTAATTTTTTTAATTAAGTAATTTATTTGACATAATTTAGTATGTTAATTATTTTATTTAGATTAATTAGTATGTTAATTATTTTATTTTGTGTTGATTATTTGAATAGTTGGTTTAGAAGTAATTATGTATGAATTTTTATACACCTTTAATATATTATCATTTTTTTCTTCTATGTATTTTTACTATTTTAATAAGTCAAATACATATTTATACGATCAACTATATTTAAATATAAAATTATGACACGTGTCTATTTTCCGGCAAAAGAAATTGACCGGAAATTATAGAAGGGTCCATCGTGGTGTACTTAACGGTACTTTGGGTAGCGGAATGGAAGCGTTTAAACATCGGGGTACGAATAGTAAAAAAGGTGTATACTTCGGGGTTAATATGCAATTAACCCTTAAAAATAAATATTACTAAATGCGTAACATAAATATTACTTTTACATTATCAAAAACCTTAAATATCCCATTGATATATGCTCATGCATCCTATGCACACACCCCACACGCATACACATACACATACATATACAAAAAATACACATGCACGTACACTCATATAGCCCTAGAGACACTTATATGTTCAGTTTAGTAGGGATCCAATTAGTAATTGCATATAGTTTTTCTTACATTGGTTATAAAAATATTTCATTAATTATTGTAATAAAAAATTATAGAATTTATCAATGTAATTTTTTCTTTTCCAAATGCAATAATTAATTTACTAGGGTGAAATTTATGTCAACTTCACCCAACCAGATCCTTAAGTAGCGATAGCATGATAATGAAATAACAAATTCAAGGACATTGTTCATGTCAAAATTCTACCAATAAAAATAAAACTCTTTTCATGAAACAAAAAATAAATTGGTAAATAGATCTCTTTTTGTGGAACAGACAAGGGCGGACGTACGTGAGGGCAGGAGGCACCTGACTCCACTGAAATTTTAGGGGTCAGGGGGGTCAACTTTAAAAAAAATTGAAAAGGCTTTTATGAGTACTTCAAAAGCAACTTCTGCATACTACAACACTATTACTCTAAATCAATTGACAATTGGAGTCTTGGACGAAGGATCAATAACGTCACAATTCCACTACAATACTCTTACTCTATTAGACTTTTAGTATTTTACTTTTATCTCTATCTCTATATGATATTAGACTTTTAAGACTTCACTTTTCAGCAACAGATTGGATAGCAACAGACGGGAGCAACAAATTAAGGAAGATAAATTCATATTCGGCATTCGCAAATCACAACAGAGGAACGTAACTCTAAATTTAGATTTAGGTATATTTTAATTTTAATTTTAATTTTTAATTTCATAAATTTAACAATTATTTTAGAAATTTTTGTAATTATTTATAGATTCTTTATTTTTATACTTTTATAAAATTAGGGTTTTTTACTTCTTAAAGCAAGAATTCAACTGAGATGATTTGTTAGCGAAAACTTGTGAATTTTGTGCATTGCATAACATAATTGTCCCAAGGATGGAGGATATTTTTGTGTTTCAAGGGAGACCACAACGCAATATTGAAAAAATCACAAACCTTCATCACTTTAGGGTTCAATTATTTTTCACTGTGATTGATAGTCAACTTGGGGAGTTGAATGACCGTTTTGATAACACAAATACAAAGTTACTTTTCAAGTATAGCATGTCTTGACCCACGTGACTCTTTCTCGGCATTTGACAATAAAAAATTATTTGAATTTGCAAAATTTTACCATTCAGAATTTGATGATATAGAACTTTTGACACTTGATGTTCAACTCCAAAATTTATTGTGGATATGAGAAACAATCCCAATTTTTCGAGTATAAAAGGAATTGGTGAATTGGCTCAAATGTTGGTTAATAAAATAAAGGATGATGTGTATCCTCAAGTCTATTTGTTGCTGAAATTGGCTCTACTTTTGCACACTATTGAAAGAACATTTTCAGCCATGAATATCGTGAAGAATAAACTCCGTAACAAAATATGAGATGAATGGATGAATGACTGTTTAGTAACATACATTGAGCATGATATTTTTGTAACTATTAAAAATGATGCTATCATGCAACAATTTCAAGCAATGAAACCTCGAAAAATGTTATTATAAATAATATTTAAGAATTGTTTAGTTTTGTGATTCATTTGATTAAATTTTTATTTATAAGAAATTTTTTTCGAATTTGACTCCACTGAAATATCAAGCTGGATCCGCCCCTGGGAAAAGAAAGTACTATACCATTTTGTGGATCATCCAGGCAGTCGAATAAGTCAGTTTGCCAGCCCTTCTTCCCAACTTGTGGCATTTGGAACTGATGATTTGCCACAGGAATCCCAGGATGTGGATTTGGTGCCTGATGAGGATACCCTACCGGAGACATCCCAGCCTGTGGAGTTTGTTGGTGATATACATATTGATGAGTTGGCTGAGCGGCCGGTTGATATGATGGTGGAGGTAAATGCGCATCGCTCGGGACTTGGGTGGGTTAGGACCGGGGTTGGAATTGCGGTTGCTCATTGTTCTTTTCATCCAGTCAACCCATCACTTCCTCACTCTTTCCTTCCCGAGAGAGGGAGAGGGACTAATAGAGGTATGCATTTTGGTTGACAATTGTATAGCTTTATAAAGGAGAAATATTAGAGTGAGAGAGTAAATAAGATTCAATTTTTCAGTAAAAAAATTACTAATAAGGTTAACTTTTATAAATATTTGACAAAGTACCCTTGATGTAAAGATAAAATCTTTTATGTTAAAGAAAATGCATCCTCCAAAGTTTAAATTGGTGAAAATTCACCCCAAAGTTTTTTTAGCTCAACAAAATGCACCACAAACCTCGTTGCAATTTGATTGCGCTTATTTTGTGCTTCATATTTCCATGCTTTCACTTATTTTATGCAATTTGATTGCGTTCATGAATATTACAAACCTAACACTACCCTTATACCTATTAAAAAAAATCCAGCAAAGACAGTTGCCTACGCTGTAAGACCCCAACTTTTATGAATAAAGATGAATTTTCTATAATTATCATTTTTAAATATTATGGAATGAATTTGATATAATGTTATAGTTGTGGGTAATATTTAGAAATTTTGCAAAGTAATGCAAGTTGTTTATAATATTCGATTGGTCGGGAATATTAAGTAAGAGCAAGCACAATCATTGGTGGACCCTTATTAACGGAATTATTGTCGGATTGAGAAAACGACAAAAATATTTTTATGAAAATAACGGTGGAAGTTTTACCGTTAACTGTTGAAACACCCGGTGTTAAAAGTACAGGAATACGCGTGGTTGCAAAGTAGTACACAGTATTGATTATTGATGCTTACGTGAGAAGTCACTCAGTTTTGTTCAATTATTGCTTCAGTAATTGTTGTATAGTATCTCACGTTAATTGGTTCAATTATTGTTGATATTTTATAATTGAGATGACAAAATTATTAATATTATTATTTGCAATATTAACGATATCTAGAAGTTCTGCCGATGAAAGGTTTGGTCACCTAATTGTGCGCCAATAGGGAGAAATCCTTATTGGAAAGCTCCCTCTCTCCTGAGAACGACCTAGTCGATTAATAATATGAATAATAATAATGATGATGAAGTTTTGTTTTATTAGTATTATTAATGTAATAAAACAGAAAAGCTTTTTATATAAAACAGAATACTTTTATAAAGTTATTCGTTTTATTAGGCTAATAATAAAATCTTTTTATATAAAACAGAATACTTTTATAAAGTTATTCGTTTTATTAGACAATAATTAGAATATATTATATTTTATTATGCATAGTATTTGTATAGTGCATGCATAGTGTTTGCATAGTAAAATCTTTTTAAAAGTTATTCGTTTTATTAGATTATAAATAGAATATATTATATTTTATTGTAAACCAATCTGGACCGTCCATTTAAAGTAAATCGATCCGAATAGTTCATGGATTGGTTACTTATTCATCCATTTTTCTATAAATAAAGCTCATTCCTTCATTATTTCTTACGAATTCACTGAAACTCTAGAGAGAGAAACTATAGAGAGAATTATTCTTTTATCTTGAGCGTATTTCTTTAGTATTTAAGAAAGCTTTGATCGTAGTGCAAGTTTCTTCAATTATATCCCCGCCCTACCGTCGGAGTACTCTTCTTTATAAGGTAAGGGGTATTATTTCTTTCTTTCGTCTTCATGAAGAGAACTTCTGTTATTCTATTTTTTTTTTATTCTGTTGGAATAACCTGTATACGCAGTCTACCCTATACTTAGTGAAATTATTCTGTTATTCCATTCTTTATTATTCTGTTAGAATATCCTGTCTGTCCATTTTACGTCGGACCTGGTTCCGTTTTTATTATTCTGTTGGAATATCCTGTCTGTGCATTTTATGCCGGACCTGATTCCGTCTTTATTATTCTGTTGGAATGTAAGACCCCAATTTATTATAAATAAAATTAAATTTCCTCTATTTATTATTTTGAAATAGTAAGGGTTGATTTGATTAATGTGATTAGTTATGGGTAAAATGCGAAAATATTTCAAATATGCAAGTGGTTATAAAATATTTATTTTTATCGGAGAATATTCGTTTGGTCGTGGAATATTCTTACTTGTCGAATATTAAATGCGACAGTAGCGACCTTATGTGGGCCCCATAACGAAAGCGATTGGATGAAGAAAACGACAAAGCATAAGTTGTTTATAAATAATCTGCGTAATTATTCTGAATTATCATCTTTGTTGGAATACCCGGTGGTTAAAATACTGATGACATTTCGGTATTGCACCAATTATTGATTCTTACGTAGGAAGGCATTACTCAATAATTGTTATAGTAGTTACTGTTTAATATTTTATTTTATTGATTCAATAATTGTTATGTTGATATTTTATATTATTGTTGTTTCAATAATTATCACCACACAGTATTTTTATTATCAGATCAATAATTCATATTATTTGAATAATATTATTAGATAACATTATTGACAATGTCTAGAAAGTTCTATCTAAGGAGAGGTTTGGTCACCTAATTGCGCGCCAGCAAGGAGAAATCCTTATTAGAAAGCCCCTCTTTCACGAACCGCCCGCGGTTTATCGTTATTGTGATTCTGTAATATTATTTGTGAATAATTAATTATTGATTTATATGATAAGAAAAATATTCATTTTATGTGGATATAGATGGAGAAAATTTTTAACAATTGTTGAAAAATTGTTATTTTATCTTTTCTGATAAATAATTCATTTAAATATATTATTATATTTTAATAATATAATAATGGTGATATTTTTATAATGAATGTGAGATATATGAATATATGAGGAGGAAGAGTATTTTTGTTGCAAAAGTTGTTTAAAACATGTTAAACATGTCTGTGAGCCCATTTCTTGACTGAAATTTGATTATAAAGCATAAAATCGCTTTGTTTGGGGATTTTTGGTCGATTTCTGTTTGGAATTTGGAAAAACTTTCTTCTGCAAAGTTGTAGAGAATGAAATTTTCTATGAAAAAGACATAAGGTTCAAATTTTTCTGACAAAAGGGCTATTTATTATGAATTATTGAAGTTTCGAAGTTCTAAAATAATTGATTTTTAAAGTTTTAATTATTTTTTTAAGAAAAATATGTTTTTGTGATTTTGGTGGGTTGTTGGTTGATGTTTTTTTACCAAAGAAGGCTGCTAAGAAATTAAGAAAAATATATTAATATTATATTAAATTTTCTACTTTGGTGTTCTAAGCATTTTCTAATAAATAGGGTGCTTAGGTTAGAATTGAAAATTACACCAAAAACTAAAATTTTCTCTCTCTTTCTCTCTCTATATTATCGAGCGTATTCTTATGAGTATTTTGATATTTTGAATGTTGTTGTATGCGGTCTGAGTTCCTTTCAAAGACTATATCCCAGATTTCAACTAGAAATCTTTGTCTTTTTCGAGGTAAGGGATGTTATTTTTTTTAAAATGATATTATTTCTTCTAATATCATTATGCTGGATTATTGGTAAGATTTTTCTTATCGGGATTACTATTCACATATACGGCACTATTCACGTATACGGCACTATTCACAGAAAAATTAAATTTTTGTTTTTGTCCAAAATACCTATTGTGGATACTAGCTTTGATTGTATCTATGTTTTGATTATTCTTGAATTTAACTTCACTATGATTATTTATGAAGTATTTTTGAACTCGGATTGTTTAAAGTACGAATCCATAATACTTGTTCTTTTGTTTCACTGGATTCGTTTTCTTTAAAATATTTTTCATCATCCTCATCCTAAATGATGGTATTCTTGAATATCTTTGGCCCAGTAGTGCAAAGATGGTTGATTTTTTATGAATATCTTTGGCCGTAGTGCAAAGATGTACAGGTGTTGAGATGAACATGACCGACTGATGAATATCTTTGGCCTGTAGTGCAAAGATGAATATTTTATTCAAGATGAATATTGGTTGATGTTACAGGGATAAAATATTGATGATGGACTTTTAAATTCATAGATTATAGTAGATTTTATTCTCTACGTAACTCTTTTATGAATTATTATTTTCGCTGCAAATATTGATCTGAAACTTGTTGTCTATTGTATTTTATTAGATTTTTCCCTGTTGAAGACTAACGATAATTTGTTCTATATTATCTTAGTAATAATATTCTTTACTGGGCTAGTTAAGCTCACCCTTTTTCTTTTTGTTCCATTTTTCTTCTCAGGAGGCGAGAATGTAACGAGTTCTAGTTGAGGTGTGGAATGATGGTTCTAGAAAGTTATTTTAGTAGTCCTCACCATTTTTGTAAAATAATGTACCAATAATTGTAATGAGGACTTATTTGGGTGTGAATATTGTCTAGAAGCATTAATATTTGTATTTAAACTCACGATTTATATATTATACTAATAAAGTTGTAGTTGTTTACATGCCATGTTATTGATTTACTCAAAATGGGTGATGTATACCTATTTTGGGGCGTCCACAATTAATATCGAGCTTGGGATATGATCTCTGGTGGAGATCGGGAATAGAACTAGGAGGAGAGATTTAATAAATTCTTCGATAGTGAGTCCTACCTAAGCTTATTTGTTAGTTGGTCAGTATATAGGGATATTATGTGATGTGTTGATTTCCTTAATTAACCCTTGTTTTATGGCAGTATTTGAAAATGGCAACTGAGAATGTTAATAGTGGAGTAAATGAGACCGTGGAAACACCTTTGCTCACCAATGAGGAGAACGTGCAACAGGCTGGCAATGTTCCTCCTGTGAACAACACCACTGAGCAGATGATGAAGGATGGGATGTTTAGAAGCTTTTTTCAATTCATGCAAAATCAGACAAGGGAGACTCGTGTACAAAATACAGGTGGAAATGATAACAACACACGGTTTGTTATAGCCAAGCAGTTCAAAGAGTTGGGACCACGAGTGCAGGGAAAGCCGATCCGATTAAAGGCGAGACGTGGGTCAAACAAATTACCAAGATATTTGATGTCTTGGGATGCACGAGGAATGTAAGGTTCCATTCGCCACTTTTATGTTCCGTAATGAGGCGATTCATCGGTGGGAATCTATGGGCGTACCCATCCACCGCATTCGGCGATGTCTTGGGAGACGTTTGAGAACTATTCAATGACAAGTACTTTCCCCGAAAGTATTCGGCTATATGAAGGAAATGGAGTTTATTAGGTTAGAACAAAACAATATGACGGTGTCCCAATGAGGCGAAGTTTGCGAGTTATCCGGTTTGCACCTCATTTGGTGGAGAATGAGGAACGTATACGCGGATGTTTCGAGAGGTTTGAAACCCTAAGATACGTCAATATCTCATTTCTCATAAATTTTCTCTCTATTCAGATGTTGTCAACAGGACTCAATTGTTAGAGCGAGATAATGAGTACGTTCAATTGAGGGACCACAACCAGGATCATATCGGTGACAAGAGTCATCAGAACAACGAAAACCAGCGGAGAAAGAAAAATACGGACAAAAATGGTAACCACTTTGGTGGTAATCATGGCCATGAAAATAGAAGAAGCGATTCGGGAGGAGATTTTAAAAAGAGGAGATTCAATAATGACCATGTGAAGAAGTCAGCACCAGCAGCAACCGGTACTAAGGGAGGAGAACGACTATCGGTCATATGCTATAAATGCGAGAAAGAGGGACATATCAGCCCAAACTGCCCACAATAGTTCAAGGTATGTTATAATTGTGGAAAAGAAAGAAATATAGCTTGAGATTGTACAGTAGCGAAACCAAGTCCAGCGGGGATGGTGACTCAAAAGACTGTCCCAGAAAAGTTTACGGTTCCTGGAAGAGCGTTTGTCGTGACTGGTCAAAATGCGAGGAACCCAAACGAGGTGATCACGAGTATGCTAATCATAAATTCTTGCGAAGTTTATACCTTACTAGATACCTTGTGTATACCCATTCATTTATCTCTCTCGCTTGTGCTCAACGCTTAAACTTAACTCCGGAGAAATTAGACTTTGACCTATCTGTGGAGACTCAGTTAGGAGAAACTTTCATCACATCCATCGCTTATAAATCTTGTTTGATCCAAGTTGGCACCATCACATTACCCGTTGACCTTATCTCTTTAAAGATACTTGCTTTTGATGTGATTTTAGGGATTGATTGATTAACTACTCATCATGCCAAAATTGATTGTTTTAAATAAGGTTGTTAGTTTTCATATTCCTAACCAACCATGTATGCGATTCAAACAACTAAACCACTAAAATCAATCAACATATCAAATCATAAAAGCTATTCGTTTATTGAAAAACGAATGTCAAGCTTTCTTAGCCCATGTTATGGATTTGAATAAAGACACGTCGAATTTGAATAATATTCCTGTTGTTAGTAAATTTCCTGATGTATTTCCTGAAGAACTTCCCGGTCTACCCCCAATACGTGAAGTTAAATTCTTTATTGATCTTGAACCTGGTACAAAGCCCATTTCTAAAACCCCATATCGAATGGCTCCTATTGAACTTCAGGAGTTAAAGGTCCAACTACAGGAGTTGTTTTACATCGATTTTATTCGTCCTAGTACATCTCCTTGGGGTGCTCCTATTTTATTTGTAAAGAAGAAAGACGAGAGTATGCGACTTTGTATTGACTATCGAGAATTGAACCATGTCACCGTCAAGAATAGGTATCCGTTACCTTGTATTGATGATCTGTTTGACCAGTTGCAAGGAGAACAATTCTTTTCAAAAATTGATCTTCGTTCTAGATATCATCAGCTGAAGATTAGAACTGAGGATATTCCAAAGACTGCCTTCAGAACTCGGTATGAGCATTATGAATTCTTAGTCATGTCTTTTGGGTTGACTAATGCTCCTGCGGCTTTCATAGATATGATGAACCGAGTATTCAAGGATTATTTGGATCAGTTCATTGTTATCTTTATTGATGACATCCTTATATATTCCAAAAGCCGTGAAGATCATGAGCACCATTTGAAGCTGGTACTCCAAAAGCTTCGTGAAAACAAGTTATATGCCAAGTTAAAGAAATGCGAGTTTTGTCTTGAGGAAGTCGCATTCCTTGTGCACGTAGTGTCAAAACATGGAGTATCTGTCGACCCGGCGAAGATTGAAGCAATACAAAGTTGGGAGCAACCGAAGACGGTGATCGAAGTACGTAACTTTTTGGTCTTAGCTGGTTATTATCGGAGATTCATGGAAGGATTTTCTCGAATCGCTACTCCATTAAATTAGCTGACTCGGAAAGATACAAAATTCGTATGGAGCGAGGAATGCGAGAAGAGTTTCCAAGAGCTTAAGAGGAGACTCATTTTGGCACCTGTTCTGACAATACCATCTAGTTTTGATGGATTTGTTATCTCTGACGATGCTTCGTGCAAAGGGTTAGGATGTGTTCTCATGCAACATGGGAAAGTCATAGCCTATGCCTCGCGACAACTTAAAGAATATGAGAGGAATTATCCTACTCATGATCTAGAGTTGGCAGCAGTCGTTTTCGCACTAAAGATCTGGAGGCACTATCTATATGGAGAGAAAGTGGAGATATATTCAGACCATAAAAGCCTCAAATATTTCTTCACCCAAAAGGAACTCAACATGCGACAACGACATTGGCTCGAGCTGTTAAAAGATTATGACCACACTATTCAATACCATCCTGGAAAAGTAAATGTGGTAGCTGACGCATTTAGTAGAAGATCATATGCAGGAACGAGTGTGATGATGACAAGTATACGCATAGAACCAACTTTAATCGATGAAGTTAAAGTTGATCAAGCCACAGACCCGGAGTTGATGCGTATAAAGAAGAAAGTACAAGAGGGTGCTATTCTAGAAGCAAGAATCGATGAAGAAGGAATACTTCGAGTCCACTCCAGACTTTGTGTTCCTAACGATTCTGATTTAAAGAACAAGATCATGATGGAGGCACACAATACACCATTTGCAATCCATCCTGGAAGTACCAAAATGTATCGTGATCTTCAACATATATTTTGGTGGAACAATATGAAGAGAGAGATCGCGAAGTTTATCTCGAGGTGTTTAACTTGTCAACGTGTAAAGGCGGAGCATCAAGTGCCTAAGGGTCCATTGCAACCACTTGAGATTCCGAAATGGAAGTGGGAACATATTACCATGGATTTCGTTATGGGTCTTCCCACGGTTTCTCAAGGCATAAATGTTATTTGGGTTATTGTTGATAGATTAACTAAGTCTGCTCATTTCTTGTCGATACGGGAGACTTATTCCCTTGAACGTCTTGCTCATATGTATGTAAATGAGGTTGTGAGATTGCATGGCATGCCAGTATCCATAGTTTCGGATCGTGACCCAAGATTCACTTCACAATTTTGGTTTAGCTTGCAAAAAGCTATGGGAACGGATTTACGATTCAGTTCGACATACCATCCTCAAACGGATGGACAATCAGAGAGGACTATTCGAACTCTTGAAGATCTATTAAGACTCTATGTCCTAGACTTCAAAGGGAGTTAGGATAAGTATTTACCATTGGTGGAATTCTCCTACAACAACAGTTATCAGGCAAGTATAGGGGTAGCTCCATTCAAAGCATTGTATAGAAGAAAGTGTCGCTCTCCAGTATGTTGGGATGAGGTGGGTGAAGCAACATTTTTGGGACCAGAGTTGGTACGTATTACTACAGAAAAGATCCAAATGATTCGACAACGTATACAAACGGCACAAGATCGACAAAAGAGTTATGCAGATCTTCATCGAAAGGACGTGGATTTTAGTATTAGGGATCATGTATTATTGCGTGTTGCTCCATGGAAGGGAGTTACAAGATTCGGAAAGAGAGGAAAGCTCAATCCACGATTTATTGGTCTATTTTAGATTCTTGACCGAGTAGGAAATGTAGCATATAGACTCGCGTTACCTCCAAGTATGTCTCGTGTTCATAATATTTTTCATATATTTGTGCTTTGTAAATATATGAAAGACCTGAACCACGTTATTGAGTTAGAACCGGACAAGATAGCCGAAGACTTAACGTACGAAGATGTACCTGTCAAGATCTTGGATAGAAAGGAGCATGTCCTACGCACAAAGGTCATACCACAAGTTAAAGTTTTGTGGAGGAACCATGCTATTGAGGAAATGACCTGGGAGTTGGAAACGAAAATGAAAGCGAGGTATCCTTACCTTTTCGAAACACCAGGTACGTACGTCAATTTTGAGGACAAAATTTCATAAGGAGAGGAGGTTGAAAGACCCCAACTTATTATAAATAAAATTAAATTTCCTCTATCTATTATTTTGAAATAGTAAGGGTTGATTTGATTAATGTGGTTAGTTATGGGTAAAATGCGCAAATATTTCAAATATGCAAGTGGTTATAAAATATTCATTTTTATCGGAGAATATTCATTTGGTCGTGGAATATTCTTACTTTCGGGGAATATTCGTACGACAGAGTAGCCTTGTGTGGGCCCCATAACGAAAAGTGATTGGATGAAGAAAACGACAAGTATAAGTTGTTTATAAATAATTGGCGTAGTTATTCTGCAATTATCTTGTTAGAATACCCGTTGGTTAAAACACGATGCTTTACGGTATTGCACCAATTATTGATTCTTACGTAGGAAGGCATTACTCAAAAATTGTTACAGTAGTTACTGTTCAATATTTTATTTTATTGATTCAATAATTGCTACGTTTATATTTTATATTATTGTTGTTTCAATAATTATCACTACATAGTATTTTCATTATCAGATCAATAATTCATATTATTTAAATAATATTATTAGATAACATTATTGGCAATATCTAGAAAGTTCTGCATAAGGAGAGGTTTGGTCACCTAATTGCGCCGCCAAGAAGAGAGAAATCCTTATTGGAAAGCCCCTCTTCCTAGAACCTCGCCACGTTGTCAATATTGTGATTCTGTAATATTATTTGTGAATAATTAATTATTGATTTATATGATAAGGAAAATATTCATTTTATGTGGATATAGATGGAGAAAATTTTTAATGTGACAATTGTTGAAAAATTGTTATTTTATCTTTTCTGATAAATAATTCACTTAAATATATTATTATATTTTAATAATATAATAATGGTGATATTTTTACAATGAATGTGGGATATATGAATATATGAGAAGGAAGAGTATTTTTTTACAAAAGTTGTTTAAAACATGTTAAACATGTCCGTGGGCCCATTTTTTGACTAAAATTTGATTATAGCCTGTAAAATCACCCATTTATGGATTTCGGTCAGTTTTTGTTTGGAATTTGGAAAAGCTTTCTTCTGTAAAGTTGTAGAGAATGAAATTTCCTATCAAAAAGACACAAGGTTCAAATTTTTCTGACAAAAGGGCTATTTATTATAAATTATTGAAGTTCCGAAGTTCCAAAATAATTGATTTTTGAAGTTTTAATTTTTTTTTTTAAGAAAAACATTTTTTTGTGAATTTGGTGGGTTGTTGGCTGATGTTTTTGACCAAAGAAGGCTGCTAAGAAATTAAGAAAAATATATTAATATTATATTAAATTTTCTGCTTTGGTGTTCTAAGCATTTTCCTATAAATAGGGTGCTTAGGTTAGAATTGAAAATCACACCAAAAATTGAAGTTTTCTCTCTCTTTCTCTCTCTATATTATCGAGCGTATTCTTGTGAGTATTTTGATATTTTGAGTGTTACTTTATCTGATTGCAAGTTCCTTGACAGACTATATCCTAGTATTCCAACTAGAAATCTTGCTCTTTTCGAGGTAAGAGATGTTATTTTTTTTAAAATGATATAATTTCTTCTAATATCATTATGCTGGATTATTGGTAAGATTTTTCTTGTGAAATTCTTGTCTTTTAGTGTCGGAATTACTATTCACATATACGACACTATTCACGTATTCGGTACTATTCACTAATACGGCACTATTTACAGAAAAATTAAATTTTTGTTTTGTCCAAAATATCTATTGTGGATACTAGCTTTGATTGTATCCATGTTTTGATCATTCTTGAATTTTACTTCACTATGATTATTTATGAAGTATTTTTGAACTCAGATTGTTTAAAGTACGAATCCATAATAAATGTTCTTTTGTTTCAATTGGATTCGTTTTTCTTTAAAATATTTTTCATCATCCTCGGTCTAAATGATGGTATTCTTGAATATCTTTGGCACATAGTGCAAAGATGGTTGATTTTCTTATGAATATATTTGGCCAGTAGTGCAAAGATGTACAGTGTTGAGATGAACATGACGATCGATCGATGAATATCTTTGCTTTGTGTAGTGCAAAGATGAATATTTGATTCAGGATGAATATTGGTTGATGTTACAAGGATAAAATATTGATGATGGACTTTTAAATTCATAGATTATAGTAGATTTCATTCTCTACGTAACTCTTCTATGAATTATTATTTCCGCTGCGAATATTGATCAGAAACTTGTTCTCTATTGTATTTTATCAGATTTTTTCCTGTTGAAGACTAACGATAATTTGTTCTATATTATCTTAGTCATAATATTCTTTACTGGGATAGTTGAGCTCACCCTTTTCCTTTTTGTTCTATTTTTCTTCTCAGGAGGCGAGAATGTAACGAGTTCTAGTCGGGGTGTGGAATGATGGTTCTAGAAAGTTGTTTTAGTAGTCCTCACCATTTTTGCAAAATAATGTACCAATAATTGTAATGAGGACTTATTTGGGTGTGAATATTGTCTAGACCGCAATATTTGTATTTAAACTCACAGTTTATATGTTGTATTAATAAAGTTGTAGTTGTTTCTGTACCATATTATTGACGACTCAAAATGGGTGATGTATACCTATTTTGGGGGCATCACATGGAATACCTTGTTCGTGCGTTTTACGCCGGACCGCCTAAAATCTTTATTATTCATTGGAATATCCTCGCTCATGCGTTTTCACGGGACTGGGTTCCGCCTTTATTATTACTGTTGAAATATCCCATGCAATGCGTTTCTGGCGAACTGGTTCCGTTATTTATTATTACATTGGAATAACTGCGTATGCGATCTATCTATCGCAGTTCGGTGATTTCTTTTCTTTATTCCATTCTTTATTATATTCGATTGGTTAAAGTTTTGACTTCTATACTCCTTGAAATTAGTGGAATATCCTTGATATTTAAGGCTTCATCCAATATCTTTTCATGGAAATATTCTTCCGAGCATTCTTGAATTTTTCTCTAAAAGAAGTATCATGTTGACAATTTGGACGTTATTAGTTCTGAAAAAATTAATTCTTGAACTTGTTTTATTGAATTCTTATATCATTGTCATCATCCTCATGTTTTTATTTTTTTTGAAAGTCATCTCGTGGCTGTGTGGTCATAGATGGACTTGGTATGATTATGACCGAGGGGATTATTCGGTGTAATCATGGTAGTAATGTTACAAATGATGTGGTAAAAGTCCTCATTGGCCTGTGTAGTGCATTGATGAACACTTGTTGGCATGATCATGATCATTGATGAATACACAAATATCCTTGGCCCGTAGTGCATGGATAAATTATGGTTGTGATACTTAATGAATATCCTCGTCAGTAATGCACAGGATGATGTGGATTATTTTTTAAAGTCGAGTCCCAAATGATAAAAGTGATGAAAACCTTTTAAATCATAAGAGATAGTAGATTTTATTCTCTACTTGACTCATTTAATGGATTGCATGTTCCGCTGTAGTTAAACTTGATGTCTATTGTATTTTATCAGTTTAACATTGTTGAAGACTAATGATAATTTATTTTGTATTATCTTAGTCATAATATTTCTTACTGGGCTAGTTGAGCTCACCCTTTCTTTCACTGTTCTCTTCAGAAAATGAGAACATAGCCGGGACTAGTCGGGGAACGGAGTGACGGTCCAGATGATAGTATTAGTAGTCCTCACTATTCTGTTAAATAGTGTGTTAATAAATGTAATGAGGACTTATTCTGATAGTGGATATTGTCTAGAAGACAATGTTTGTATTAAAACTCACAGCTCTCTTGTTGTATATTTAAGATTGTATTTGTATTCTGTACCATGTATTTGGCGACTCAAAATAGGTGATGTATACTTATTTTGGGGGTATCACAGTCGGTATCAAAGCTTAGGGATATGATCCTGGTGAGAGATGTGAGACAAGAACTAGGAGGGAGAGACGGAATTAGTTTCACTAGTATGACCTACCTAAGTTTATTTGATATTTAATTGGTTGGTCAGAGTATAGGGATTATATGTGATATATTAATTAACCCTTGTTTTGTGGCAGTATTTGAAAATGGTATTTGAGAATGTTGAGAAAATCAATGGAGCACAGGAGACCGTTGAGTCTCCACAAATCAATAATCAGGATAATGTGCATCAGGAAGGCGACAATCCTAATGCAAACAACAACACTGACCAAATGATGAACGATTGAATGTTCCGAGACTTTATGCAATTCATGCAACATCAGGCGAGAGCGACTCCTGTCCAAAATGCAGGTGAAAACACTAGCAACTCTCAGACGGTCACTGCCAAACAATTCAAGGAGATGGGACCACCGGAGTTTTTTAGAGAGCCAAAACCATTTAAGGCGGAGACGTGGATAAAGCAGATCAACAAGATATTTGATGTTTTGGGATGCTCCGAGAGCAAAGGTTCCTTTTGCCACCTTCATGTTATGCGTGAGGCACATTCTTGGTAAAGAATCAGAAGCGTACTCAACTCCGCCGCCGATTGAAGATGTCTTGGGAGAAGTTCCAAGAACTGTTCAACGACAAGTACTTTCCCGAAAGTATTCGTTGTGACGCCCCCAAAATAGGTATACATCACTTATTCTGAGTCGCCAAATACATGGTACTTAAATCAAATACAACTTAATTATACAACTGTCGTAAAATAATTAAAAAAACATAAATGAGAGTTTAAACAAGAATATTGCCTTCTGACAATATCCACTCTCAATGGAGTCCCTCATGGATGCGATATACAAACTCAAATTCACCCTCGTTACAATTACTATCACAATATTTAATGTAATAGTGAGGAGTAATAATGTTATCATCTGGATCATCACTGCTCCCCGACTCGTCCCAAATATATTCTCATTTCACAAGAGAATAAAGGAAAGAAAGGGTGAACTCAATTCTAGCCCAAGAAGAAATATTATGACTAAGATAATACGTGAATAAATTATCATTAGTCTTCAACAATGTTAAACCGATAAAATACAATAGACATCAAGTTTAACTCACGGTGAACAAATAATCCATTAAAAGAGTCAAGTAGAGAATAAAATCTACTATCTTTTATGATTTAAAATATTTTTCATCACTTTTATCGCTAAGACTCAGCTTAATAAATAATTCATATCATCAAATCATACCTGCACTACAGGTCAAGGATATTATTTAGTATCACGACCATGAATTATCCATGCACTACGGGCCAAGGATATTCGTGTATTCATCAATGGTCCTGATCATGCCATAAAACAATTCATCTTTGCTCCCTTGGCAAGAGAATCCATAGCCATAATCATACCAAAAAACTCATTCCATCAATGCACTACGGACCAATGAGGACTTTTTCCACATCATTTGTAACATTACGGTCATGATTATACCGAATAATCCCTGGTCATAATCATACCAAGTCCATCTATGCACTACAAGCCACAGATAACTTTTAACAAAATATAAACATGAGGATGATGACAATGATATAAGAATTCAATAAAAAAAGTTCAAGAATTAAACAAGTTCAGGAACTAATAACGTCCAAATTGTCAACATGATACTTCTTTGTAGAGTAAAATTCAAGAATTCTCAGAAGAATATTTTCATGAAAAGATACTAGATGAAGCGCAAATATCAAGGATATTCCACTAATTTCATGGAGTATAGAAGTTAAAACTTTAACCAACTGAGTATAATAAAGAATGGAATAACAAAAGAAATCACCATGCATGCGATGCGATTTTGATATAGTGGTTATTCTAACGTAATAATAAATAACGGAACCAGTCAAAGCGTAATACGCATTTAAAGCGGGATATTCCAACAGGATAATAAAGAATGGAATAACAACGAAATCACCATGCATGCGCAGACGTCAGATGATAGAGTTATTCAAACAGAATAATAAATAATGGAACCAAAGTCAGTGAAATTTGCAATTAAGCGGATGTTCCAAATGAATATAATAAAGAATGGAATAACAACGAAAATCACCATGCATGCAGTTGCGACAGATGAGTTATTCCAATGAATAATAAATAATTAACCGGTCCGCATTGATTTACTTTTAATCGGACAATCCAGATTTAAAACAAATCTTTTAAATAAAATATAATATATTCTATTTATAATCTAATTAAACGAATAACTTTATAAAAGTATTCATTTTATATAAAAAGATTTTACTATGCAAAATACTATGCAGCACTATATGCAACACTATGCATAATAAAATATAATATATTTTATTTATAGAATAACTTTATAAAAGTATTCATTTTATATAAAAGATTTTACTATGCAAAATACTATGCATAATAGAATATAATATATTCTATTTATAGAATAACTTTATAAAAGTATTTTTTATATATAAAAAGTTTTTCTGCTTTTATTACATTAATAATATCAATAAAACAAAACCGGTGACTTATCACGTAAAGCATCAATAATCAATACCGTGGTGTCTACTATTCAACCACGCCAGACATCGTACTTTTTTACTACCGAGTAGTTCAACAAGATAATCAGAACTTCCGTCAGTTATTTTCATAAAAATATTTTTGTTGTTTTCTCAATCCGATAATAATTCCGTTGTGGGGTCCACTAATGATTGTGCCGTCGTACGAATATTCCCCGACACAAAGAATATTCCTCGACCAATCGAATATAATATAACAACTTGCATACTTTGCAAAATTTATAAATATTACCTACAACTATAACATTATATTAAATCCACACCATAATATTCAAAAAAAAAATCAAAAAATTTAAATCTTTATTCGTAAAATTTGGGATTTTACAATCTCCCCTCCTTATGGAATTTCGCCCTCAAAATTTATGTACGTACCTGGTATGCCGAACAGATGAGGACACTTCATCCAATTCTAACTCTTGAGGTATAACCTTTGAGTGTTGAATACATTCCAGGATTTTAACAGGTACATCTTCATACGTTAAATTATCCGCTATCTCATCCGGTTCGAAATCAATAATGTGGTTCGGGTCGTCCACATATTTACGTAACATCGATACGTGAAAAACGTTATGAACATGCGACATACTTGGCGGTAAAACGAGTCTATAGGCCACAGTTCCTACTCGATCGAGGATTTCAAATGGGCCAAATAAATCGAGGGTTGAGATTTCCTCTCTTCGTCGATTCTTGCTTCTAGAATAATGCCCTCTTGAACCTTCTTCTTCACATTCATCAGCTCTTAGTATGTAGCTTGAGCGGCTTTAACTTTATCGATTAAAGTTGATTCTAATCATATATTCGTTATCTTCATGTATGTGCGTATATTCACACTCATAAACACATACGATCTTCTACTCAATGTGTCAGCTACCACATTCGTTTTACGCACGATGGTATTGAATGGTACGATCGTAATCTTCAACAGCTCGAGTCAACGTCTTTGGCGCATGTTACGTTCGTTTTAGTTGTAGAAATATTTAAGGGTTTTAGAAATGGGGTTTTGTACTGGGGTCAGTACAAAATTCGATTTCACGCTCTGGGGTAGGCCAAGAAGTCTTCAGAAATACATCAAGAAATTTATTAACGATAGAAATATCATTCAAAACTGTGACCTTCATCCAAGACTTGGATAGCACGTCGCATTGATACCTATCAACTTGCCACCGTTATTCACGACGTCCCCTACGGATAGTCTGGATTTGGTGCATTCCATACAAGGAAGTTAACAACGAAAGGATCGGAGCTCTTTACTTATGGTTTGATATAACAGTGATTGACTTTAGTGGTTCGGTTGCTTGAATTCGCATAATAGGTTGGTTAGGAATATGAAAGCTAACAACCTTACAAAAAGCATGATGAGTAGTTAACCAATCGATTCCTAAAATCACATCAAATGTAAGTATTTTCAAAGAGATAAGATCGACAGTAACGTGAAAGTGTTGATTTGAATCAAACAAGATTTATAAATAGTGGAGGTAACGAAGGTTTCTCCCAACTGAGTTTCAACAGATAAATCAAAGTCTAACTTCTCCGGGGTCAAATTTAAACATTGAGCGCAAGTAGGAGAAATAAAAGAGTGGGTAGAACTGGTATCTAATAAGGTATAAACTTCACAAGAGTTTATCATTAACTTACCCGTAATAACTTCGTTCGAGTTCTTCGACAAATGCTCTCACTTAAACTACGGGATTTGACTTTGCTATAGGGTACATTCCACCCTTAAGTGCTTCTTCACATTCCTGGTCCATGATTTGAATCATTATTCTCCAATCCATATTGAATTGGGGTTGACCGCTCTGCACAGGGTAATTCCGAATTCGATGTTGGATTCTCCCAATTGTTTTCCAAAAAGTAAAATCCATTTCATCTATTTTAGCCTTATTGGACCGGACGTCTTTTTCTACAATATCTACGCGTCGTGCGGCTTTTACCCATGCATCATCTATTCTCTTTCGTTCAGTTGTTTCTTCTTTCATCGAACTTTGATCATAGCATTCTCGATTCCAACTCTAATATCTTATACTCGCTAAAGAGTGCTTCGCTTCAAGCATCGCACATCCTGCAAACACAATTTTGAATTGTTACATCTCTTTGCTCCACGACCGCTTATCGTTCTTCAGCCTGCTCTTCTAACTCATGAATACGATTTTATAATTCTAAATTTTGATCATAAAATTATTCTAATAAATTATCCTCAGATTCCTCTTCTTCTTCTTCTTCCTCACTCTCAGCTACTACCTCTGCAACTAGCTCGGGTGCAACTATTAGCTCTTCACTCACCACGTAGATATCTCTAATTTCTTCTTCGTCTGACACCACATTAATCTGGTTAGTGATTAAAGGTGTCTCAATGGTCTCATTCACTCCATTGCTAACATTTTCAGTTGCCATTTTCAAACACTGCCACAAAACAAGAGTTAATTGACATATCACATATTATCCCTATACTTTGACCGACCAATTAAATACCAAATAAACTTAGGTAGGTCAAACTAATGAAGGAATTCCCCGTCTCTCCCCTCCTAGTTCTTGTCTCACATCTCAGCCGGGGATCATATCCCTAAGCTTTGATACCAATCAGGACGCCCCCAAAATAGGTATACATCACTATTACGAAGTGCATGAAATACATGGTACATAAATCAAATATAACTTAATTATACAACTGTTGTGTAAAATACGAACAAAACATAAACTGAGATTTTAAACAAGAATATTGTCTATTGAGAGTGGATATTGTCTAGAAGGCAATATTCTTGTTTAAACTCTCAGTTTATGTTTTGTTCGTATTTTACACAACAGTTGTATATTTAAGATTGTATTTATATTCTGTACCATGTATTTGGTGACTCAGAATAGGTGATGTATACCTATTTTGGGGGCGTCACATACGTTGTCCCTTATATGTATCTGTCGCGCCCGTGATGGTTGTTAATTATGCATGTTGCATTGACTTCTTATTCAATCCTCAATTAGGGTTTAATTAGTTGGCGTCGAATGATACAAACCTTAGCATGGAAAAACAGAGTTTTAAAATTTTACAAACCATATACCCGGATCATCTTTTATACACAATTATTAATTAAACGTAAATATAAAGAACAAGAATCATGCCCTTGAAGATTCGAGTTTCCTCAGGTACAAGTTCACCTCCAATCTTTTCCGCGTTCAACTTGAATCCACCGGGTTTGGTTCCTTCCTTTAATCAATGTTAGCCACCCAAGTGTTTGGCCTCTAGAGGTGATCCACCAAGGAAGAAGAAAGATTCAAGAAGATGGGTATTTGTCAAAACCCTAGTTTTTCTATATCTCTCATAGAAAATAGTGTACTCTCCCAACTATTGGAATTACGTATTCACGTATTTTTCAAAGTATCAATCAACCTCACCCATAATAAGACTCCTCTTATTTATAGATGTGGGCAACCCTCCTTAACAATTAAGGAATTGGATTTTATTTTAATTAATTAAACTCCTTTAATTAATTAGGCTCCCAATCTTATTAGGAATAATTAATTAAAATATTTTAATTAATTAGCCTTCTAATCTTATTAGGATATATGAGAGTACTTTTATTAATTAATTCTCAAACTCCTTTAGGAATTAAATAATAATAATAGTAATAATAATAATAATAATAATAAGACTCTCTTATTAGTTTATATTTAATATTTCTAAAATATTAAAAAATAAATATTAAGCTATTTAATTTAATCTATCACCATAGATTAAATTAAATATACTTAACTTATTCTTACGATTATGCCATTAATTTCTTAAATAATTATTCTTCATTTTATAGTGTGACCATTTAGGTTCTCCATATTAAACCGGTTGTGAATAAATCAATTAGAACAATTTTAATCTTATTTAAATAAATAAATTAAACTGTTAATTTATTTAAATAAATCATATTTATTTTCTACAATAGGGATAAGCCTCCCTAGCGATCAACGACTTTTCAGATAATATAGATTTTAACATTAATCATAAAAGAACCTTTGAGTAAATAGTTAGCGTACAATTCAATCCTTCCACCATACAATGTCTCAATTAAATATAAAACATGAAAATACTGCCAAGTCTTATTTTATTTAATTATATGTATTTCGACTCTTAAATGCACAAATCCAAATAATGCAAATTAGAAACCCCTTTCTAATTTTATTCTGCATTGGCCAAGGACTACTGGGTTGTCATTTATTGAATTACATAGGACATTTCTCTTCTTTTACTAGAAGTGGTAGATTCTTTATTAATCATACACTATCTCTATGTACAACTTATTATACTCAAGCATACCCTTTGATATATATACCCTAAGGGTCTTAAGGAATAAGTCAAAGTATAATTCATCATATACAAGATACTATGATGATCTCAAGTCCAAGGATCACTTGTACTACTATCACTACAGGAATTCCTATTGACAGAAAAGTAAAACTCCATTAGGTATTCCTTAGCGAGCCACGTTCAGTGAATTTATTCTCTAATAAGCACCTACATACTTGCTTTAGTGTCTCCACACAAATGATCATGAGATCAATCATCCTCATCCAATGAGCAAGCAACGTATGTACCAATCTATCCGGATTCACTAATTCCCAATTTAGTAATCTAACGATTGAAAACTATTTTAGTTTTAAGCTTTCTAAGAATTTAGATCTCATTAGAATGATCATCATCATTATTCTAAAAGCATTGCTTAAAACTATGGGTTTATCACATATTATAAAGCAGCATCATGTAGATAATTAAAAGCCTTTAATAAATTAATATTTTTTATTAATAAATGAATAAAATTGTTACAAAGTATATGTTTTATCATCAAACATGATTAGCTTGTATGCATATTACTTTCAGGTAGGACAAATATGTAAATTAATAAATTTAAGATGGCAGATTAATGAAAGAGTTTAATTTGGGAGGGAGAAAAAAATTTCATAAACCAATTTTGAATACAAGTATAAAAATATTCTTAGTTTTAAGGCTTGGTGAATTCTTATAAGTATTTTTTGTATAGTTTTTGGTTTTGAATGTTCATCAGTGTGTGAACTGTGAGAGATTGTTTCACTTTCAAGAAAAAAGGCCTAACAAAATGACCAATACTATCGGCATCGACTTGTATCGGTCACGATATTAGTAACAGCGACCACCCTCTGCGACCGTTATTTAATTTAGTCGATATATTTTAACAAATGACCAGATACTGTTATTTGAAATCCGCTAAGTATAAATTTGCCTCCCAAAATTTGGCTAAAAATGTTGGCGCCAAGGTTTTGTGCAACAACTTAATATCTGCGACCGCATTCGGTCGCTGATAAGTCCATGTCATTAAAATTTAGCGACCGCATAATCAAACTTAATGTTAACAAATTCAGTCATTCGCTCGACACAACAGAGGCGAAGAAAAAACAAGAGGGAACTCAGACAAAGAGAAGAAGGAGAAAGGGGGAGAAGAGAGAAGGAAGAGACTCGATTCGCCATACCAAATTCACGGTCCACCGCTATGGGAGGTATCAGCGACTGCTAAACATTTGAGGGTATCAGCGACCGTGGTCGCTGATAGCAGTCGCTGACACGTGGACCACGTCAGCCTTTGGCTCTTAACCATGCTGACTCAGTTTAGCGTCGAAATGATTTAATTGATCATTTAATATCGATCGCGAGATATATCGATCATAATAGTGGTCGATATGCATTCCAATGACCGATTTTTTATCGACGCCTATCAATGACGCATTCGATCATTGATAAGTTATCTTGACCGAAAAGCGATCACGATAAAGCGATACTAATAGACCTTTTTCTTGTAGTGATTGATTCAAGTTTGATATTTTTTATTGATTTTGTTTACTGTGGTTACTGTTTGTTTAGTCTAATTGAGTTTTTGTTTTTGGGTTGTTTGATTTTCAATTGAAAATATGATTATTTTGGTAGAGAAGTTTTGTCTTTTATTGTGATATCTTACAATGATTTTGCCTTATTTTATAAACATTATTATGATTATGATTAATTTGTAAACATTATTATGATTAATTAATATTATGATTAGTTCAAGTTTTCTTTATTTAATTAACTTCAATAAAAAATTAGTTAAAATCCGCTCCTGCTGAAAAAAATTCTATATCCGCCCCTGACAATCATTGTACATGTAATTAAATATTGTCTTTAGTTGATTATCAAATCATTAATATAAGAGCATTCACAATAGTTTTATTATCTCTATCCCTACTCTCAGTGTTATTGGGTCATTCTGCAGGATAGGGATTCAATTTTTTCACTACATACCCAACAGGTTCCTTATATTGATTTCTTAAATAATGAAATTTGAAATTTAAAAGTTAAAATTCCAATAGTCAAAAGCATGAGACAAACAAAGTTTGAAATCCCGAAACAAACCAAGGTTAAAATCAAACAAAAAAAAGAAGATCGAAATTGGAACCCAAGATTTTGTTTTTCTGCAAAATACCTTCGAATTAAATGATTCGAGATGTCGCAAATGAGACTTTGGAGAAGAAGACGGTCGGTGAAGAGGACAGTCGGTAAAGAGGGCAGTCGGTGAAGAATACCGTTGAAATAATTTTGGAGAAGAAAATCATCAGTTGAAGAAGCACTGGAGAAGACGAGATTCGCGATATTGCAAATGACGCTGAATTCCTTACCACTTTCTAAAGCTGACGTGTCCACTTAAATGAGTGTATGAAATGTCATTTTGCATACATAGAGAACGGTCTTTTGACTCCCTCACCCTGAATAATAAAATCCTATATAGAGATTTAAATAAGGATAAGGAAATTATTGAATAATAATTTGTTGATATATTCTTCAAAATTGAGAATAAAAAATTTATTGGAAAAATTGTTGTGAATACTCTAAATACTACCTAATCAAGTAAGTCTTTTTAACACAAAATACTCGTTTATAAATTTTAAAAATATATTTTTCTTGTATATTTGTCTATAAATATAATGATTGTTTACATGGTGCTAAAAAAAATGACATTGGCAGGGCAGGCAAGGCTCGGTTGTTTGATATGGTTCAGTATAAAGTTTCTTCCAAGTTTATTATGACAAATAAATCCATGCTCTGCAAATTGCAACTATTCCATTGGACACCTCTAACACTTGCCTTGTGTTTCGATTCAAAGAATAAATTGAAAAAATAAATTCAATAATTTTTTAATATCTCACATGCATATTTAGTTGATAGTAGTGTTCAATATTGTAATAAGATACCAAGTTCCCTTTGGCTCAATAGTAAAACAACTGCTCATAAGACTTTGAGTCCAAACAGGTCTTAGAATCCATTCCTACCCAAGGTAAGAATGTTAAGATTTCAACTGAACTTGACAAAAAAAATCTATAATGTACGCATGAATTGACGAGAAAAAAATGGAGAATATTAATTTTTAGTATCTCAAGTACATGTTTGATTGTTGGTTGTAGTAGATAATGTGATAGGATAACATAATTATTAAATATATTCATTCTATTGAAATATATTTTATTTCACTACCTCCAACATGGAATAAATTGAAAATCAAGAGAATTGAATGAATTTTTATTTCATTATCTAAATGTTTTATCTGCCAAAATGATCGCCAAATTCATTATTTTTCATCTCGTTTTATTTCATTTATTCATTATATTTATTCCTTTATTCCATTACATCAGTCCAAACGTAGCATAAAAATAATTTCTTCGCGGAGATAAATAAGTATACACACTTTCTTCATTTGATTTCATTTATGTGCCAAAAGAAACAATATATAACCAACCTCCTCTTAGATTTATCTCTTGTTAGACAATATTTAGCTATAAATTGAAAATACTGTATTTTTATTACGAATATAAACACTTCAACCATTTAGTCATGGAGGTCGTTGTAGTATAGTGGTAAGTATTCCCGCCTGTCACGCGGGTGACCCGGGTTCGATCCCCGGCAGCGGCGATTTACTTTTATTTTAAAATTTAAATTTTAAGAACTTTCCGCACACTTTTAAACGACGTCGTTCTTTATCCAAAATCCCATTTTCCCCGGAACAGGAAGCTTTCTACAATTTGATTCATCATGAATACGGTGGCTGCAATTTCTGTCAATTACCGCTTTCTCTCCCCAAAATCCCTGTGTTCTTCCCATTTGGGGAGCAGAAAGTGGAAGAACTTTAAAGCGATGTCGCATAAATTCAATTCCACCACCAATACCGCCTCTATACCCACCTCTTCTACGGCGGCGGATGATGAGGTAATGGAGAAGCCTAAGCCGCAGCCATGGCTCATCATCGGCCTCGGAAATTCTGGAAAGATGTTTAATGGCACTCGCCACAATGTCCGTACAACTTCCTCTCCCTCTCTCTCTCTATATATAGTTTTAGTACGTATGATCAATATTCATTTTTTGAAGTCAATTTGTGATAATTTCAAATTTGAAATTGGTATGAAATATATAAATGTTAGAGAATACAATTGTAAATATGGTAAACTATTTTGTTCCCATGAATCACATTAATTTTGTTTTTGAATTATTTCAAATTGACATTAAAAACTCAAACTTGATCTTATTTTGGTACTGAGGGAGTATTCATTATCTTTAATGCTGCCTGTTAACGCCAGGATCTTTCTCCACGTCCCAATCACGAAACACGTCCTGATCCTGCACAGTAAACACGACAAACACCACAAGCTTGACGGCCGGACCGCCGGGGGATAGCTCAGGCGTGAGAGTAAGTATGTCTGCTCACAAGGTTAACTCAAGAGGACGATAAAATCTAGTGTAATGAGAGAGAGATTAGATCTCTTAGTTGTGTGTATATGAATATATGAAAAACGTACCTTTTTGTGAAGAAGACTTACTCATTGGGATATAATATCTTTGCTCGGATTCTTGTGCCACCCACTACCATCCTGATATATCCCACGATCGATGGGTTCGCCGAATCGCATGGAACTTATCCACTTGCTTTTGGCCCTTATACCGTCTGCGTATGATATATAATCCCATCCACATTAATGCATGGCAGATATATCGATCAACTGTCATGCTTTATCATCATTACAAGTCAAAGTAATAGATATTAAATGATCCAATCGTTAATCCAACGAACAATCCTATCTATGGGATAAAGGTAACATGGTGACCGTGCCCAATAACTTTTATGGCTCAATTATAACATTGAATGGATTAAATTAATAAATGAGCCCAATTTACATTTACCAAATAAGAGAAATATCACGACCCAACATTACCCCCTAGTTTTTTGTTAAACAGGATGTTTAATGGAAAACTATAAACGGTCCATGATATTAGATTTTACTAAAGGCCCAAATCAGAAAATAATTGAGACATACCCACTTTGGTGCATGAAAAGGAACGTGGAATGGCTGAATGCCCGGAGTAATAGGCCCAATCAATAAAGGATTGAATTTGAACAAGATGGACCAACAATCTGAAATCCAATTGTGAGGCCCAATCTGATAAGATACTCAAAGGTCGACCCAGACACTTCCCATTCGAATTCTCATCATTACTAACATTTAATGCTGTAGGCCAGATTTCCTGTGTAATGGCAAATCATCGATATAAAGGTAAACTTTACCAATTCTGACGGTTTTACCTGCTAATTTGAATCTTGAACCTTTGAGCTTTCTTCTCTTTCTCAGAACTCCTTTCTCTAACTTTTGAAATTTCAACAATGGTGAACCCTAGCCAGACTTCTCCAGCTTCCCCCAATCCAAACCCTAACCAAGAGGGTTTGAGTTCAAACCCTACATCCCCTGCTGATTTCTTCAAGGATGGGGAACAATTTCCTCATGCCAACATCCCGCTACAAATCACGGAATTCGAGATATATGCACTCGGATTCGATACGGATCCCGAGATAACTTCATGCATAGGGCTCTCCTCGCTCTCCGGGAAGCGAATGTACCAACGACGATTGTGATGGCTGGGTCGCCATGCCTGCTACTTTTTTGGAAAAGGGGATTCGTTTACCCCTCCACGCCTTCGTTGTTACCCTCCTAGGGTTCATAGGAGTGGGCTTCGCTCAGCTGGTGCCCAACTCCTACATCAACATACTGGCATTCATTGCCTTCTGCCACGAGCTAGGGATTACTCCCTCCATTGACATTTTCTTCACCTTTTCTCGGTAGGTAGATCCGAGAAACGACGGTTTAAGATCTTTGAGCAAACAATCTCCGCACCAACTCCAAATTCGAGAAGAGGTCCCGATGAGCACCCTTCGAGCAACAAGGGCTGGCACGAGAAATGGTTCTTCGTCATAGGACCAGAGATCTCTTCTCTTCCAGATTGGACCATCTTAGACCGGATCTCTGCTGACTTCGGAGACATTCCCGAAGAGCGTGTGAAGGAGATGGGAGATTTTCTGAAGATCCCTCCAAAAGAATGGAGTTTCACCCTTCTGACCAAACAAGCTTGTCTGTATTATCACAAATGTAAGTTTTAAACTACTCTGCAATATAGTTTTCGAGGTATTTAAGTGGCATGGATTTTAATATATGGTTACTTGCAGTGTCTCTGATCAAACCAACTTCTTCGGAAGTGAAAGATTTGAGAGACTTTCTGGCCGGGAGGACTACGGAGGCGAGTGAAAGAGCTTCTCTTGAAGAGTTTTCCAACCAGACCCCCGACCTCCGATCCACCAACCACTCCCTTCTAATGATGAGCCCAAGTCGATGAGCCTCTCATTCCCAAGAAACCCTTGAACCTCACTCGCCAAGGAAGAAAGCTGCCAAAAAGCCAGAACTATCCCTCGCGAGATAGATCCTGAAAGCGACGAGGAGGTTCTTCCCGAAGCAAACCAACAACCAACTCCTCCATCTGACCCCGCTACTGCACCTTCTGAACCAACCCCAGCTGAGAGGAGTCTACTTGACATACCTCTACACGATCGGGCGAAAGTCCTTCGTGCTAAAAAATTAAGATCAAAAATAATACCATTCACTGCCGAAGAACTCCGTGCTCCTCCATCTTCAACAGTAAACCCCCCCAATAGTGCCAACAGAAACCCAAACACTGATCTTTGAAATGGTTGCGGGTGACCCTCACCGTCTCCGAAAAAAAAACAACCTTGAGACGGACCAATGTTCAACCTCCTCCCTCCTTGACTCCCGAGCATACACCTGCTCGATCTCCTTCCCCAGAGGCAATACATGCGGATCCCTCGCCGGTTCGCAATCAGCCTATGCCTTCTCCTCCAAGACAAACGACTACCGAATTCCAGCATGATGCCATGGCCTCGCCAACCATGTGGCCCCGATTTAATGCCAACTTCCCCTTTCAACTGTTCGAGGCCTTCGTTCGTGAGACCGATGACCATCGATTCGGAAACAGTACGAATGGGGATTTGCTTAGCGAAGGCATGAGCTACTTGGCGAAGATAAATGATTCTCTACTTCCTTTCCATACTTATCTTCGTACTCATATATCTAAAACTGATCAAATAATACTGAACATGCACAAGCAAATGCTATATTCGGGCGTCTGCGTCCAAGATCTCTCGATGCTGAATCTGAAGAGGAGGCGCTGAGGAAGGAGAACTCCATCCTGAAGTCTGCCTTGGCTCAGGAAAGGACCCAACGTGAAGGTATCTTTCATACAAATGAAGGACTTCAGAAAGAGTTGGCCCAAGCCAAGGAAGATGTAAAGGCCTCCAAGGAAGAACTGAAGTCGACTAAAGCACAGCATGCAGAGATCGTCAAGATGAACGTCGACTTGGTTCAGAGGAGTGAAATAAGGATGGACAAGATCAAGGAGCTGAAGGCTAATTCCAGGATCTTAACCAAGACGATCCATAAGCTGGAGCGGGAAAAAACCCGTCAGATGAATATACGGCAGCAGCTCGAACAAGAAATCTGAGAACTCAAGGCACTTCGGGACCTTGGGCCTTCTTTGACTGATGCCCTTCGCAAATAAATTTGTGAAGTGTATCGGAACTCGGATGAAATCAATGGAGAAATCATGAAGATTCATACGGAAAGTTACGAGCTCTGCCGAAGTCGTGGCAAGGAGAAGTTGATCAAAGCCAACATAGATCCATCCTTGCTCGACTCTTCAGATGACGAGGGTGCTGCCTGAAGCAACAGTCTTTGTTTCTCTTTGGTTTTATTTAAAAAACACTTGTAAAAATTTCAGTTATTTCCCAAAATTGTAAATAAATTAAGTATTAATGAAAAGGGATCTTCTTCCTTATGACTTTAGTGCATTTTTACTTCCTGTCAATACTTTAATATGAATTCATCTGGAAAAATGTACAAAACCCCTTCAAGGATTCAACTTAAATTGTTAATTAACAATTAAGCATGTCATATAATAGATAAGGTGAGGTTTAAAGAATGAGTCATTCCGAACTCAACACTTAGAAAAAATTTAGGTAATAAAGTAAAGAGATACTTATTCAGTTACCGAAGTGTGAGACAGATCTGCTTCATTGAGAGTTTGTTTACCCCGAAAGGCCTAACAGAACCAAAAGATGGCAATCATCTACCACGAAGGGCCTGAAAAAGTTAAAAGATGACACTTGCCTACCACGAAGGGCCTGACAAGGTCTAAGTGACGACAATTGCCTACCACGAAGGGCCTGACAAGGTCTAAGTGACGACAATTGCCTACCCCGAAGGGCCTGACAATGCCAAAGTGACGACAATTGCCTACCCCGAAGGGCCTGACAATGCCAAAGTGACGACAATTGCCTACCCCAAGGGCTTGACAATGCCAAAGTGATTTACAATTTCCTACCCCGAAGAATTCGACAATGCCAAAGTGACCACTGCCAAGAGGCTACCATCGAATGGTCAATGAGTCCTCCCGAACCTCCTAACTCCGAGGTGGCATTTGCTGTGCCTGTTAGAATATGGATGAGCTACGGAAGTTCCTCATGAATGTTTTAAACTTCGATCCCATGAAATGGGCGTCATTAACTTTGATCCCTAGGTAATGGACCTAAATCGACTACCCCCTGGCAATGAAGAGGTATAGGAGATAAAATCGAAATATAGCCTTTTGGTGGCTGATGTGGGATCGAACCATTTGGCTGACAAATATCCACATGAACCCTCCGAACAACATTTGCAGCTTTGGACGGCGCCCAAATTCCTCAATAGTGGGAGATGGGTCCAAAGTAGAATACCCGAAGTCTTTCTGTGCTGAATCCCCAGTTCTTTCAAGAATATCGCTGTCGAAGTGCTTTGTAGGTCAACAACTTCGGGCCAAATAATTGTCATGAATATCTTTGTGAACTTCCCGAAGAACACACCCTGCTTCGGATGGAACCAAATGTTTAAGTAATGATGACGAAAAAGGTCCTTCGATAAAGATTCTCATCAATGAGAACAAAATGGACACTTTTGTACTTGGTCTTCTTTGCCAGCATCTGATCCAAAGAAATGACTCCATCTGTCGTCAAAGTTATAAGCATCTGTAGTGGCCAGCTTCGATAATGCACCAGCGGTGGAATTATTATTGTGATCGACTCCTTAATAGCCTGCTATACTGATGTCCGAAATAGAATATCCATCAGCATGCAATGTCCACGAACTCTTCAACAAGAACTATGCACGCTTTGTTTCTGACTCTCGACTACTTTCCATCCGAGTACGCAACTTTAGATGGATTTCCGAAGACAAGTGCCCACCAGGTATGTGTGCCTTAATGGACTCTCGTGAGTGTGATTTACGGATCTACTTTGAAACTTTACATCATTTGTGGTGAGCCTTCGTCTGCTGCGACCATAATCCCAAAGACCAATAGACGAAATACCCTTCTCGGTCAATCAATCGGGAAAATGGGCCGTTGGATCTTCATCTACTCTGCTTGACGACCATAATCCCAAGACCAATAGTAGTGAATACCCTTCTCACCAATCAATCGGAAAATGGTTGTTGGGTCTTCATCTACTCGCTTCGACCATAATCCCGAGACCAATAGGGCTGAATACCGCTTCTCGGTCAATCAATCGAGAAAATGGTCATTGGGTCTTCATCTACTCTGCTTCGACCATAATCCCGAAGACCAATAGGGCAGAATACCCTTCTCAGTCAATCAATCAGGAAAATGGTTGTTGGGTCTTCATCTACTCTACTTCGACCATAATCCCGAAGAACAATAGGGCGGAATACCCTTCTCAGTCTTCATCTACTCTGCTTCGATCCCGAGGACGGCCTCGAGACATGTCTTTAAAGTGTAGACTTCTTTCTAACTTGATCGATCTGTCAGTCTGACCACTTCGGTATAGGATTCTAAGCAGTATGCCTTCTACCCTTTTCCGACCATGGTCAGGTCTTCTCTCGGCAGCAAAAATCAATCTTCTTCCAGCATCATCCTGGGCTCTCGAACGAGAACCCTCAAAAACCTTCTTGGGAGCAGTACCAGCATGAGCATTCTTTGAAGGACCCAATCAATCCTTGACAGATACTCATTGTGTAGACGAAGTCATAGCCATCGGGTATCCTTTAGAGGTAACTGCTCTACTCTTCTTCACCATGGATTCCGGCGTGAAAAGCGCCTACAATTTGTGATTGAAAACTTCAAGAACACTAGAACAGCCCCCTTCTAAACAGCGCCAATGTTAATGCGGGATCTTTCTCCACGTCCCAATCACGAAAAGACGTCCCGATCCGCGATAAAGAAAAACATGACAAACACCACAAGCTTGACGGTCGGACCGCCGGGGGATAGCTCAGGCGTGAGAGTAAGTATGTCTGCTCACAAGGTTAACTCAAGAGGACGATAAAATCCCTTAGTTGTGTGTATATGAATATATGAAAAACGTACCTTTTTGTGAAGACTTACTCGCTAGGATATAATATCTTTGCTTGGATTACTGTGCCACCCACTACCATCTGACATATCCCCCTGATCTGATGGGTTCTTCCGACTGCATGGAACTTATCCACTGCTTTTGGCCACTGTTTATACCGCCGGCCGGCTATAATCCCATCCACATTAATGCATGGCAGATATATCGGTCAACTGTCATGCTTTATCATCATTACAAGTCAAAGTAATAGATATTAAATGATCCAACGGGTTAATCCAACGAACCGATCCGGTCCTATAGGATAAAGGTAACATGGTGACCAGGCCCAACAACTTTCATGGCTCAATTATAACAGCCCAATGGATTAAATTAATAAATGAGCCCAATTTACCCGGCCCAAATAGGAGAAATATCACGACCCAACACTGCCTTTGGAAACATATATGTAGTATAGGTTGCTGTTAAACTCTGAATTTGAAAACAACTGTTTTGTTTAGTTTTGTATTTTTTGTTTGTTAAAATTCTAGCTTTCCTCCTTAATCAAATTCCTAAAGATTAGGAAAACAGTCTTTCCTCCGAAGAGTTTGTAGTTTCCTTGAATCACCTTGTGTTGATGAGAATAGAGGCATCAAAAGTACAGTACAACCATTTATCATCAAAGAAAACTTACTTTTTGGAGACTAAATTCCAGACCCACCCTTAACTGACAAAACAAATCACCCTACTAAATGGTTATGTGTATCGTCTGCTGCAACCACATTCAAAGGATTTATCTTGCAATCTTGTGTATAGAGTTAATCACTTCCGGATATTAATAGAGCGAGAAGAATAAAGGTGATTGTTTAAGAGGCACATCAGAGTTAAAGTAATCTTAAAATAGTTAGTTTTGAAACCACAGTCTCTTATTAGTGAACTCTAGGTGGTAGACTTTAACTTCCTTTCATCCCACATCAAAGCCCCTACAAAATAATTTCTTCTCTTTTGCTAATCATGCACAATAAAGAGGGGCTCAGATGCACTTAAAGTCAATAGCAAAGGCTATAGTCTTAACTGGGGAAATATAGAAGTTGAAACCCATATTTAGGTTTATGAGAAAACAAATAAATTGGTGAATAGGAGTGGTTAAATCTTTCTCATCATTTCATTGTATATATACTACATTTTGTTACAATCAAACTACAATTAAGGCTCTAATTAGAGTTGTAATCAAGGCTAAATACTACATTCCCTAAATAGCTAGATTCTAATAATATTCTAACAGATTTATAGAATATTCTACATTCTAACACTCCCCCTCAAGTTGGTGTGTGGATGTCTCGCAATCCTAACTTGAAACATAAGGGATGAAACGTTGTACTACTGAGACCTTTGGTCAAGATATCAACAAGTTGATGATTTGTCTTAACAAAAGGTATGCAAATGAAACCACTAGTTAACTTTTCTTTGATGAAATGTCTGTCAATCTCAATGTGCTTCGTCTATCATGTTGTACCGGATCATTTACAATACTGATGGTTGCTTTATTGTCACAAAACAATGTTATTAGCTCATTAGTTATGATTCTCAAGTCTTCTAACAATGTTCACAACCACATTAATTCACACACACCCAAGGCAATAGCTCGATATTCGGATTCAACACTTGATCTAGCCACAATCGACTGTTTTTTTCTGCGCCAAGTAACAAGGTTGCCGCCTATAAATGAACAATATCCAGATGTGGAACGACGGTCATCAATATACCCAGCCCAATCTGCATCGGTAAAAGCTTCAATCCTCATATGGCCATAATGTGCGAATATTCCCTTTTCAGGAGCAAATTTTAGATATCTCAGTATTAATACTATAGACAGCTTCCATGTGACAATCCCGTGGATCATGCATATATTGACTTACTACTCCCACAACATAGGAAATATCAAGTCTAATGTGGGAGAGGTAAATAAGTCTTCTCACTAACCGTTGACATCTCTTCTTATCAACAGTGGGTCCCTATGCCACCTATAAGATGATGATTAATCTCAATGAAAAAGTCAGTTGGTTTGTATCCTAACATGCCCGTCTTTGTCTCTGTTAACAGATCAAGTACATACTTCCGTTGGGACAGGAAGATGCCACTAGAAGATCTTGCAACTTATATTCCAAGAAAATATTTCAAGGGGTCAAGGTCCTTGATTTCAAATTCATTGGCAAGTTTTGTCTTTTGAGATTAACCATCTCTTCTTCATTATTTCTAGTTACTACAATGTCATCAACATATACAATGAGAATGGTAATCTTTTCATTTCCACGTCTGACGAACATAGTGTGATACGTCCGACTTTGCTTGTACCCAAATCTCATGATGGCTTTATAGAACGTGTCAAACCATGCTCTAGGGGACTGTTTCAAC
This sequence comes from Panax ginseng, assembly GCA_020205605.1. Classification (NCBI taxonomy): domain Eukaryota; kingdom Viridiplantae; phylum Streptophyta; class Magnoliopsida; order Apiales; family Araliaceae; genus Panax; species Panax ginseng. Next base: position 183,968,183 of record CM035132.1, read on the forward strand.
CCATACAGAGCTTTTCGTAACTTATAGACCTTTCCAATAGTTGTTGCAAGCCCAGAGGGACTTCCATGTATACTTCCTCCTTAAGGTCAAAAATGCATTTTTCACATCAAGTTACTGGATGTTCCACCCAAAGTTTGTTCCACAAGATATAATGGTACAGACGAAATTCATTTTTGCCACAGGTATACAACACCCATTCTGAGTCGCCAAATACATGGTACATAAAGCAAACTACAACTTCAATAATACAAATGTCGTGTGAAATACGACAATACATATTGTGAGTTTAAATACAAATATTGTCTTCTAGACAATATACACACCCAAATAAGTCCTCATTATAATTATTCATACACTATTTTACAGAAATAGTGAGGACAACTAAAACCTCTTCCTAGAACCATCACTCCATACCCCGACTCGATCCTGCTATGTTCTCACCTCCTGAGAAGAAAAATGGAACAAAAAGGAAAGGGTGAGCTCAACTAGCCCAGTAAAGAATATTATGACTAAAATAATATACAACAAATTATCGTTAGTCTTCAACAGGGAATAATCTGATAAAATATAATAGACAACAAGTTTTAGATCAACAAATGCAGCGGAACAGCAATCCATTAGAAGAGTCACATAGAGAAAGAATTCTACTGTCTTCTAAGGTTTAAAAGTCCATCATCAATATTTTATCCCTGCAACAACAATCAATATACATCTTTAATCATCTTTGCACTACAGGCCAAAGATATTCATTTGTATCACCATTTAGGACTGAGGATGATGAAAAATCAAAACATGGATTCAACTTTTAGGAATAAGGGTCACAACAAATAATTTGGAAGAAAAAAAAATATATTTTTTTTTGTGAATCGATGACTAATGAAACGATCAAGAATGACTACACATGAAGATGCTAAATGAAACGATACCATGAACAATTACCAAATAATGATAAGTTCCAAATTTGATAAAAAGTTCAGACCAATATTCCTATGAAATGATATTAGATGAAACGAAATTTCTAATCATTTCAGGAATTATAGAAGCAATACTTACCATAGTAAGTTCAAGTTTAAGAATACGAGATGAAATAATATTGCTTACATAATATGGAGTATGAAAGGAAATAATATTTCTCATGAGTATTGAAAAAAAATAATATCCTTTACCTTGGTAGAAACTGGATTTGACTGGAATATCGGATATTATTCTGAGAAAATCTTGCAGAAAAACTACGCTCAAAGTATTCCTATACTCAAGCAAAATACTCACAATACTATAGAAAAATTCTGATTATGAAGATGGTGTGATGAGGAAGGAGGGGTTACCCCCTATTTATAGTGCAGCTTCGGAAAGAGAACAGACTGCTGAGCCACAATTTCCTGCCTAACTTTTCAATTTGTCAAATATGCCTAACTTTTCATATTTTCATAAGGGTGGGGCCATCCCTTTGAAGAATGGTTTGCAGGAAAACAAGCCTAGCTCACATTTTTCATGCTTAGGCCCACAATTTGGCAATTTTTAAACATCCACTAACCCACTTGGAAAAATCAAGTTTTGCAGGAAGAAAAAAAAACAACCAGCTTTGAAAACAAAGGACAAAACTACTGTATTACCTTTGAAAAACCAGAATTCGATTACAATTTGCCAATCTCTGCTCCTTTTATCACATGCATAAATATACATACATATATATATATATATATATATATATATATAAATAATATTATTTAACCCATTATAAAAAAAATTATAATAATATTTTGAATGAAATATATTTTATCGGAGAAATAATTGCTAAACTTTCAACAAATAATTTCATGTTAAAATTCCTTCTTTTATAACCACATAAAATAAATAAATCCATCATTTATATCCATATCAAATAAATATTTCATTATCATATAAATCAATAATTAATTATTCACAAATAATATTACAGAATCACAATTATGACAACCAGGCCATTCCCAGGAAAGAGGGGGCTTTCCAATAAGGATTTCTCCTTCTTTGGCAAGCAATTAGATGACCTAACCTCTCCTCGATGTAACTTTCTAGACATTGCCAATAATGTTATCTAATAATATTATTCAAATAATATGAATTATTGATCTAATAATGGGAAATATTGTCTTGTGACAATTATTGAACAACAATAATATAAAATATCAATGCAAAGAATTATTGAATCAATAAAATAAAATATTGAATAATAATTCATCATGTAATTATTGAGTAGTGCATTCTTACGTAGAGAATCAATAATTCAACAATCTTTGTGAAATACCGTATGTCTTCTTTATAACCACGCCATTCATCGTATTTTAACCACCAAGTAATCCAACAGTGTTAACGGTAACAATTACGCCGTTATTTATAAAAACTCAAGCTTGTCGTTTTCTTCATCCGACAGTTATTCTGTTATGGGGCCCACAATTGACTGCGCCGTCGTACGAATATTCCCGACAAAAAGAATATTCCACGACCAAACGAATATTCTCCGACAACAATGATTATTTTATACCACTTGCTTATTTTGTAAAATTTGCACATTTCACCCATAACCAAAGTATTATATCAATTAACACCTTTTTACTTCAAAATAATGAATATAGGAAATTCAATTTTATTTATAAAAAGTTGGGTCTTACAATCTAACTCCTTTCCTAAGGGCAATAGGAAGATTGATATCACAATTTTTAGTAGGGATATTTGAGTTATTACCATTAGGATCAATAGAGCAAGCTGGAGAACTAAGATCCGAGCAGGGCTGCTGTGGTAGTACAGACGAGACCGGTTCCTTATCTCTTCGGGAATACTTCTTTAAATCAGGTATGTTCCGTTCCATCTATCATATGACTCCCCCTGTGAAGAAATATCAGTGACTATATCATAAGGGTTAGCACAAGGAATGCCACAACTAGGCTCAAAGTCCATCAACTCCTATGCACTAGTAGATTTCTCCCCTGAGGAGATGAGAGAGCAAGATAGAGTGATTCAGATTCCTAGAAGGTGATATCACGAGTAATATAAACTCGGTTAGAAGGAGGATGAAAACATTTATACATTTTGTGTAGGAGAGTACCCAATGAAGACACAACGGAGAGATTTGGGATCAAGTTTACCCCTAGTAAGATTTTTATCATGGTCCAAGCACACAACCAAAAATCCATGCAGAAAGTGAAGGGCCATGAAAATGTTTGAGAAGTTATTGGACTCCGATTATCGAGAACTCTAGAAGGAAGCCGATTCATGAGAAAGGAAGCAATAAGAACATCATCACCCCAGAAAGATTGAGGTGTTTTCTTGGTGAACATGAGTGTGCGTGCAACTTCTAGTAAGTGACTATTTTTTCTCTCGACAATGTAATTTTGTTATGGAGTTTTAACACAAGAAATATGAAAAATAATACCATGGTTAGTAAGATAGGAACCAAAAGCACCATTGATATATGCATGACCATTGTCACTAAGTAAAATTTTGACCTTAACATCAAATTGTGTTTGTATCATTTTATAAAATTCTCGAAAACAAGAAAAAACTTCATTTTTAGAACGAAGAAGATAAAGTCAAGTTATACGAGAATAACAATCAATAAATGTAACAAACCAACGATGACCAGTACGAGAAATAACTCGAAAAGGTCCCCAAACATCAGAATGGATAACATTAAATGGTTAAAAATGCCGATTATGAATAGCAAGATAAACTGAGCGTTTGTGTTTAACTATTACACAAGGCTCACAAAAAAAACAATTTTTTTTCACTGATTAGTTAAATGAGGAAACAAAGATTCTAAAGTACTAAATGATGGATGTCCCAGACGAAAATGCCACTAATGAAGGGAAACCAGACTTGAGTCATAGATAGATTGGAGAGCCTGAGTCAAAGTCATTTTCTCAACCAAAGGTAGACTAATTTGAGGAACATCTAGATAATAGAGGCCGCCAATTGTACTAGCACTGTCAAATGTCAATCCTCGGTCCCGTCACCAAGTCCAGAAAGATAAAGAAAAAAAAGTGACCGAACAATTTAGAGACTTGATGAGACATGGAACAGATAATAAATTTGCAGAAAAAGAAGGTACGTGAAGGACATAGGATAAAGATATAGTGGGGGTACAAATTACGAAGCCCCTCCCTGAGATAGGAGAAAGTGAACCATCAACTATTAACACTTTATCTTTGTCGGAGCAGGGAGTATAAGTGGTAAATAATTTGGATGAACTAGTCATATTTTCTGTAGTACCTGAATCAATAATCCAAAAGGTACATCCAAAAGAAGCATTAAGTGCATGAGGAAATATACCTGAGTGGACATGATAAACGAAGCTAGGAGTGAACAAGAGTGTCCGAAAAGCTAATATTTCCTCAAAAGTGAGACCACTTGGATCACCACTATTGACAAAACTAAATACTTCCATGATAAGGTATAACAAAAGCAACATAAATATCCAAGGAAATATCAACAAAGATGATTCAAAGGCTTAAGGAACACTATTTGGTAGCAAGGTAAACAATAAAGTTATTGGCAGCAGAAAAATAGATATAATATCACTGTATATGAGAAAAATTGAAGAAACCTGAACCAAACAACACACGGCTACTATAGATGAGAAGAGGAGAGAGAGGCAAGCACTCTGGAACTTATCGCGTACCAATACCAATGAAGAGTACGATGAACTTTGCTCTGATCTCGATGAACAATTGGTGATCCTGCTATATAGTCTTAGATGAACCCGAACTCGATATCGAAGTTGAAACCCATATTTAGGGTTGTGATAAAATAAAGAATTGGTGGATATGAGAGGTTAAATCATTCTCATCATTTCATTGTGTATATATACTACATTCTGTTACAGTCAAACTATAATTAAGGCTCTAATTAGAGTTGTAATTAAGGCTAAATACTACCTTCTCTAAATAGCTAGATTCTAATAATATTCTAATACAATAATCTACATTCTAACTATAGATAATCCTCAGGTGCAGTTGTCTGGCTTCTAAGGCTGCTTAAGTTTAAAGGAGTACTTACAGAGGAAAAAAAATTGAACGAGCAATTTATTAGGTCATGTGCTAGTAAATAAATTGTATAGGCTTGTAAAGCTTGTTATTTGATTATCTTTTTTCTAGAAATAGCTAGCACATGTGTATTGTGTAATAGTGTATCCACGGTGCATTTTAGCATATTTTGGTTCTTGTTTGTTGTCTTTATGTAAGAGACTAGTTGTAATATTATCATTATGAATTAAATGAATTAAAAGGATTACTTAGTCCATTTCTTTAGCTCTCTCTCTCTCCAAGTTTATATTCTCCTTGTTAAAACCCTAATTTCTCTATTAACCCTAACTCCAATGTTTGACCTTAATAATTTGTATCAGAGCTCTATCCTTGAAGCATACTTCATCTTTTTTAACCTCCGTAAACCCGAAATCGCTGCATAAATTCTCCATAGAAGCACTATTAACAAATTTAGTTACTGACTTACTGTTCACAAGTTTCTATAACGGGCTACAGTTTATCATCATTGTTCACCAAAATAAAACAAAATATGCTAAAATGCATCGTGAATAAACTATTAACCTTACCCACGCAACTATTTTTAGAAAAAGGATAACCAACTAGCAAGCCTATAACTGCCACTTATTTACTAAAATAATTCACACATGGCCTAGCCATGGCCTAGCACATTTGATGTTTGTAGATTATGACTTCTAGGGTTGCAAATGATGGACACTCGTGGTTGCAATCTAAATTCCTAGAACTATCACAGATTTGGAATCTCACAAATTTGGAGTCTAACGAAATGGAATCCCTACTTATCTTACTTGATTTGGTCCATTTAGGCTCCTCCTCTGTCAAGTGCATCTTTTCTTTAAATCCAATTGATTCGTTTCCTTATAAGAGTTGCTCCTCTTGTTTGACTTACTCTATTATTCCTCATTCATTTCTATTGGCTTTGTTGTCCCTTCCGAATTATTCCTCATTCATTTCTGTTGGCTTTGTTGTCCCTTCCGAAATCAAGAATTTTGTGAGGTCTCTAGTTTTACAAAGATTGAATATGAATGATCTCTATCAAGATCGCAGACCACCTTGTTTGCAACTTAAGCAACATCCAATAATACATGCCTTTCACCCACAATTGCATTTTGAAATCTCTAGTAATATTCAACCGAATTAATCTCAATGTATTTCCCAAGAGATTCTGCATTAATAATTTTGGTAGTAATTAGTAAGCTTTATTTACATGTGAAAGCTACCATTGCCATTTCTTTATAATTTTACACAAGCGAAATCTCCCTCATTGTCTCTCTATATCTCTCTCTCTGCCTTATTATTGTATTATGCCAGGTTGGTTTTGAGATGTTAGATGCTATAGCTGAAGCTGAGGGGATTTCCATGGGCAGTGTTTCCTTCAAATCATTGTTTGGAAAAGGTGTTTTTGGTTTAGTTGTTTTTAATTTCTCAATGTAAATGTGTAATTCATAGTTGTCACGGCGTCCATATGGCGACAAGTCGTTAACAATGTACAATTTATATATTATTTGTTTTACTTAAAAAACATATTTGACAAAAAAAAATTATATGCATTAAAACTCAAAACATAATAATTAACACTATGTAATACAATTAAAAACATAATTATATGAATTCTTCACAATTAAAATTCAAATATAAAACACTTAGACATTGAAAACTAGTAGAACAAGCTAACAAACACTACGTAGAGAATAAAGGATCAACCAAGTCAATAATCATCATATATTACAAGTCTAATAAATAATAAAAATTACATGATATAGCTAGTCCATGAAATGACTTAATCACTGAACTTGGGCCAACTACCAAGACATAAGCTTTGGCGGCTCGGCGCCCAAGGCGTTGCCTTGTTCTTCTCTAGTTCCAGGACGCCTAGTCGTCGCCATGGCGACGCCATGACAACTATGATGTAATTCCACACCCCTGGCATTCAAACAGACATTTTGCATCACACTTGAAACAAGCTCGATCTTTCTGGTTGTTGCAATTCAACTTGTTTGGCAATTTGCTTTTTATCAAAATATAAATAAATAATGGAGGGGAAAAAAAGGAATGCTTGTTTGGAAATGGCCATGAGTTTCTCGAATGTTACAATGTTCTTGTATTATAGTTATAGGTCATATGTACTTACAGAAACCCTTATATTGAATAAATTGGTTATTCTTTTTCTTTTATAGGTTTTGTTGGAAATGTTCCGGTTATGCTTGCCAAACCACAAACTTTCATGAATGCTAGCGGTGTCTGTAAGTAACTCTTCAGAGAATATTTAATGTGATGTCACTTATGTTATGGTGTAATTTAATGATTGTTGAACTTGTCGGCCAATTTGAAAGGTTGGAGCAATTGTGTCATATTACAAGATTCCTTTGAAGCAAGTACTTGTGGTAAAGTATTTCACTCTCCACCTCCATAGAATTGAACATCAGCTATCCCTAAACTCCTAAATCATTATCTCTTATCCGCAGATTTATGACGACTTAGATCTGCCTTTCACAAAGTTGAGGTTATTGCCAAAAGGTGGGCATGGAGGTCACAACGGGTACTTTTCCTTATTTTGTACTACTTGCTCTTGTTAAATATCTAATTATTTTTTATATGTTTTTAAATATATTTTATGTAGTTTCTCATAGAATAATTTCTAGATATCAAAATTTTATTTTTTGACATTTCAATGCTCATCTTGGGGTTTGGCCAGTCCTCTTTCCAAAACCATTCTAGTCATTACAGCGCCAGTGATTCTCTCTTGGACTCACTGAGTAAATAATGAGGCTAAAATATCTTAACCTAAAAAAAACATCCTCTTGATTTAGCGATAGCTGTAGGAGAATGTATAACTAGATCACATTTTTGTGAACATATTTTAATTACTAAAAGTGTGCTGGTGCTGGACCCAATTCCAAATTTCCACTGCATTGATATGGGTTTTTTTTTTTGGAGGGGGGGGGGAGAGAAATGTTGCATCACCTTTGTTTCTAAAATTATAAATTAGAATAAAATTTAAAAGGAATTTTACATCAACACGATCCTGTTATTGATCAGTAGTGTTTTTTGGAATTACTATTTACTATCTACATATTGCCTTGCTGAAAGAAATCTATGATCAAATTTACAATGCTTGCAAACTGATGTCATCGTTTTCCTTCAGGATGAAGAGTGTGATCAATCACCTTAAAGGGAGCCGTGATTTTCCTCGTTTAAGAATAGGTAACTTCATGAGCACATTCAATCACCTTAATTTGGTTTACACAATTAAATGTTGAAAACTCTGAAATGGTTGTAGGCATTGGGCGACCTTCTGGGAAAATGGATGCTATCAACTTTTTTCTTCGTTCATTCAACAAACAAGAACGTGAAGAGGTGATGTAAAACATTTGCCTATCTGCATAAGTATGAACATCTATCTGATACTAGATTCTGAATCCCAAGTTTTACCTTTTCAGCTACAATTCACATTTCAAAATGGGTTAGAAGCAATTCGGATTCTTTTGCTCCAAGGTTTTGATAAAAGTGCAACGTTCCTGAATACTGCCAAATCCCCGGAACATCTTGGTTATAGAGAGAACTGTTTCAGTTACATCTTTAGGTAAATGGAGATATTAAAATGAGCAGTGTCTTTTATGGATCCGTTTATCATGAAGTTAATTTCATAATAAGTTGGTCAATTTTACAATACAGTGTTGAAACGCAGGGAGAGATCACCTCCCGCCTACGTGTCAACACTGTATTAATCAATTGACCAAAATTAACTTCTTGTTAACCACTCTCCTCTTCTATATGGTACTCCCCCACATTATTGACTTTTTTAAGTTAAATTAAGACATTTTCAAGATTAAAATTAGGTGAATTCTTTTACTTATTATGGAGGCTAGCGCACAGGACTATATATAGAATTTGTTCTAGGTCCCTTTTCTAGTACAGTTTGTAAGAGGGTTCTACATACAATTTAAATGTAAAGTTTCAATCCTAAATGGACAACTACATGTTGCTTGTACCCATAGACTAGAATGGAAGTGGGAGCACATTACCATGGATTTCGTTATTGGTCTTCCCAAGGTTTCTCAAGGCATAGATGCAATTTGGGTCATTGTTGATAGATTGACCAAGTCTGCTCATTTCTTACCAATACAAGAAACTTATACACTTGAATGTCTTGCTTGTGTGTACATAAACGAGATTGTAAAACTGCATGGTATGCCAGTATCCATAGTTTTTGATCGAGACCCAAGATTCACTTCACTATTTTGGGTTAGTTTGTAAAAATCTATGGGCACGGATTTACGATTTAGTTCGGCATATCATCCTCAGACGGACGGACAATCAGAGAGGACTATTCAAACTCTTGAATATTTATTAAGACTCTGTGTCCTTGACTTTAAGGGAAGTTGGGACAAGTTCTTACCATTGGCGGAGTTTTTCTACAACAACAGTTATCAAGCAAGTATTGGCATGGCTCCATTTGAGGCGTTGTATGGAAGAAAGTATCGTTCTCCAGTATGCTGAGATGAGGTGGGTGAAGCAACTTTGTTGGGACCAAAGTTGGTACGTATGACTACGGAAAAGATTCAAACTATCCGATAACGTATAAAAACCTCACAAGATCGACAAAAGAGTTATGTTGATCGTCATCGAAAGGACGTGGAATTCGATATTGGAGATCATGTGTTGTTACGTGTTGCTCCATGGAAAGGAGTTACGAGATTTGGAAAGAGAGGAAAGCTCAATCCTCGATTCATCTACCCATTTTAATCCTCGATCGAGTAGGAACCTGTGGCCTATAGACTCGCTTTACCGCCAAGTATGTCTCGTGTTCATAACATTTTTCACATATCCATCTTACGTAAATATGTGGAAGACCCAAACCACATTATTGAGTTAGAACCGAACTAAATAGCAGAAGATTTAACGTATGAAGAGGTTCCTGCTTCAAATCTTGGATAAGAAGGAACATATTTTACGCCCAAGGTTATACCTCAAGTCAAAGTTTTGGAGAAAACCACGATGTTGAAAAAAATGACACAGGAGTTAGAATCTGAAATGAAACCAAGGTATCCTTACCTCTTCGACATACCAAGTACGTATCCTAATTTCAAGGGCGAAATTTCATAAGAAGGGGAGGTTGTAAGACCTCAATTTTTTTTAATAAAGATGATTTTTCTATAAATATCATTTTTGAATATTATGGAATGAATTTGATATAATGTTATAGTTGTGGGTAATATTTATAAATTTTGTAAAGTACGCAAGTTGTTATATAACATTCGATTGGTCGGAGAATATTCATTTTAAACAGGGAATATTCGTACAACGGAACAATCATTGGTGGACCTCACAACGGAATTATTGTCAGATTGAGAAAACGAAAAAAATATTTTATGAAAATAACGGCGAAAGTTTTACTGTTAATCTGTTGAAACACCCTTGTTATAGTTAAAAGAATAATGTCTGGCGTGGTTGCAAGATGCACACAGATTGATTATTGATGCTTACATGAGAAGTCACTCAGTTGTATTCAATTATTGTCGATATTTTATATATTGAGATGACAGAGTTATTAATATTATTATTTTCAATATTAACGATGTCTGAAGTTACTGTCGAGAGAGGTTTGGTCACCTAATTGCGGCTTGATAGGGAGAAATCCTTATTAGAAAGCCCCTCTTTCCTAGAAACGACACGAGTCGATTAATAGTGTGAATTATAATAATGATGATGAGTTTTATTTTATTAGTATTATTAATGTAATAAAACGAAAAAACTTTTTATATAAAACAAAATACTTTTATAAAGTTATTCATTTTATTAGACTATAAATAGAATATATAATATTCTATTATGCATAGTAAAATATTTTTATATAAAATGTAATACTTTTATAAAGTTATTTGTTTATTAGACAATAATTAGAATATATTATATTTTATTATGCATAGTGTTGTATAGTGCTTTGCATAGTATTTTGCATAGTAAAATCTTTTTATATAAAATAGAATACTTTTATAAAGTTATTTATTTTATAAGACAATAATTAGAATATATTATATTTTATTATGCATAGTATTGCATAGTACTGCGTATAGTGTTTTTTGCATAGTAAAATCTTTTTATATAAAATGTAATATTTTTATAAAGTTATTCATTTTATTAGATTTTAAATAAAATATATAAATACATATATATATATATTTAGAATATATTATATTTTATTGCATAGTACAACATAAGTATCCTTTCTATTTTCCTATAAATAGGATGCTTAGTTAGAATTGAAAACCACACCGTAAGTTCGTAGAGAATTCTTCATAATCTTGGCGTATTTCTTTAGTTTTAAGAAGCTTTGAGCGTAGTGCAAATTTTCTTCAAGAATATCCTCATCCTACCAAATTAAAATACTCTTCTTTACGGTAGGGTATTAATTATTTCTTTCTTATTCATGAAGAGAACTTCATTATTCCATTCTTTATTATTCATTGGAATAACTCAGATACTGCTGCTACCCTATACTTAGTGAAATCTTACATTATTCCATTCTTTATCATTATGTTGAATAACTTTGTCTATCTAAGTACCGCATACATGGTAAAATTCTTCTATTAATCTATTTTTTATTATTCGCTTGGAACATCTTATCTCATGCGTCTGCATGACACCGGTTCCATTATTTATTATTCTCATTTGGAACATCCTCGCCTGCAATGCGTTTACGCATGACTGGTTCCGTTGTTTATTATTCATTGAATATCTCATGCGCATGCGTTTACGCATGACATGATTCCATTATTTATTATTACTCATTGGAATATCATGTCTCGTGCATTTACGCATGACCGGTTCTCGTTATTTATTATTCATTGGAATAACCTATCATGCGGTTTATCGCATGCCTGGTTATTTCTTTTATTATTCCATTCTTTATTATACTCAGTTGGTTAAAGTTTTGACTTCTATACTCCATGAAATTAGTGAAATATTGTAAGACCCCAACTTTTATGAATAAAGATAATTTTTCTATGAATATCATTTTTGAATATTATGAAATAAATTTGATATTATGTTATAGTTGTGGGTAATATTTATAAATTTTGCAAAGTATGCAAGTTGTTATATAATATTCGATTTGGTCGGGGAATATTCTTTTTGTCGGGAAATATCCGTACGACGGCACAATCATTGGTGGACCACACAACGGAAGTATTGTTATAGTAAGAAAACGACAGAATTATCTTTTTATAAAATAACGGCGGAAGTTTTACAGTTGATACTGTTTAGTAGAAGTCTGATGATATGCGTGGTTGCATAAGTAGCACACCAGTATTGGTTATTAATGCTTACGTAAAGTCATCACTCAGTTATACTCAATTATTGCTACGATGAATCACCGCATCATATCTCTCATATTATTGATTCGATTATTGTCACAGTATCATCTGCATTATATATTATTTTATTAAATCAATAATTGAGACGACAAAGTTATTCATATTATTAAATTGCAATATTTACAACGTCTAGAAGTTCTGTCAAGGAGAGGTTTGGTCACCTAATTGCGCACCAATAGGGAGAAATCCTTATTGGAAAGCCCCCTCTTTCCTGGGAACAACCTGGTTGCTAAATATTGTGAGTTATAATATTAATGATGAATAAGTTCGTGTTGATTAAAGATGAGTTACTATTCACGAGTTACTATTCACCCGGTTACTATTCACTCTAGTATTGTGCATTCGGGTATTTGGATACAATATTATTCCATGAGGAGATGTGCTAATGTTTTAAACCGTTGGTTGAAGTTATATTAGTGAATCATTATGGACTGCTGGTGGAAAGTTATAATAGTGAATCAATATGGATCGCTGGTTTAAAATTTTAATAGTAAATCAGTATGGACCGTTACTTTAAGTTTTAAAAGTAAATCGATCTTGACCGTTCATGAATTAGTTACTATTCAATCCATTCTTCTATAAATAGAAGCTCATTCCTTCATTATTTCTTATGAATTCACTGAAACTCTAGAGAGAGAAATTATAGAGAGAAAGAAGAAGAGTATTTTGCTACTTCACTACTTTGATATCATGTGTCTTTTACGGTAAGGGGTGTTATTCTTTCTTATTTATGAAGAGAACTTCTGTTATTCCATTCTTTATTATTCTGGAATAACTCGTAAAAGTGGCATACCCTATACATAACTTTGTATCTGTGGCGTATACCCTATATACTTGGTGAAATCCTTATGTTATTACATTCTTATTTATTTTGTTGGAATAACTTTTTATCGCCAGATACCCTATATTTGGTGAAATCCTTATGTTATTCCATTCTTTATTATTCTCATTGGAATAACTTTGTGTATGCATGATTTACCCTATACTTGGTGGAATGACCAGATATGCGATTTACCCAATACTTGGTGATCTTCTTCAGTTATTCCATTCTTTATTATTATGTTGGAATAACATGTTTATGCGAAGTACCTCATACTTGGTGAAATTCTTTTATTATTCCGTTCTTTATTATTCTCAGCCGAATATCATGTTGGTGTAATTTCACGACTTTGTTCCATATTTATTATTCCGCATTTATTATTCTCAGCGGAATATCACTCGTCTGTAAGGTTTACATTGGACTTGGTTCCATATTTATTATTCTCTGGAATAACTCATCATGTCTTTATCTATCACATGCCCGTGATTTCTTTTGTTATTCCATTATTTATTATACTCAGTTGGTTAAAGTTTTAACTTCTATACTCCATGAAATTAGTGGAATATCCTTGATATTTGCGCTTCATCCAGTATCTTTTCATAGAAATATTCTTCTGAGCATTCTTGAATTTTACTCTACAAAGCAGTATCATGTTGACAATTTGGACGTTGTTAGTTCCTTGACAAATTAATTCGTGAACTTGTTTTATTGAACTCTTATATCATTGTCATCATCCTCGTGTTTATATTTTTGAAAGTCATCTGTGGCCTGTAGTGCATAGATGAACTTGGTATGATTATGACCAGGGATTATTTGGTATAATCATGACCGTAATGTTACAAATAATGTGATAAAAGTCCTCATTGGCCCATAGTTCATTGATGGACAGTTGTTGGCATGATCATGACCATTGATGAATACACGAATATCCTTGGCCCGTAGTGCATGGATAATTTGTGGTCGTGATACTAATGAATATCCTTGGCCGTAGTGCAGGGATGATGTGGATTATTTATTAAGCCGAGTCCCAGTGATAAAAGTGATGAAAAACTTTTTAAATCATAAAAGATAGTAGATTTTATTCTCTACTTGACTCTTTTAATGGATTGCTTATTCCACTGCAGTTAAACTTATTGTCTATTGTATTTTATCAGTTTAACATTGTTGAGGGTTAATGATAATTTATCCTGCATTATCTTAGTCATAATATTTCTTACTGGGCTATTTGAGCTCACCCTTTCTTTCACTGTTCTCTTCAGGAAATGAGAACGTAGCAGGGACTAGTCGGGGGATGGAGTGATGGTCCAGATAATTGTATTAGTAGTCCTCACTATTCTGTTAAATAGTGTGACAATAAATATAATGAGGACTGAATTTGAGTTTGTATACTGTCTATGAGGACTCCATTGAGAATGGATATTGTCTAGAAGGCAATATTCTTGTTTAAACTCTCAGTTTATGTTTTGTCGTATTTTACACGACAATTGTATAATTATGTTGTATTTGATTTATGTACCATGTATTTGGCGACTCAAGATGGGTAATGTATAACTATTTTGGGGCGTCACAGTTGGTATCAAAGCTTAGGGATATGATCCCTGGCTAAGATGTGAGACAAGAACTAGGAGGGGAGAGACGAGGAATTCCTTCGCTAGTATGACCTACCTAAGTTTATTTGTTATTTAATTGGTTGGTCAGAGTATAAGGATAATATGGGATATGTTAATTAACCCTTTTTTCTGGCAGTATTTGAAAATGGCATCCGAGAATTTTGAGAACATCAATGGAGCACAGGAGACTATTGAGTCTCCACAAATCAATAATCAGGATAATGTGCATCAGGAAGGCGACATTCCTCAGGCAAACAACAACACTGACCAAATGATGAACGATGGAATCTGTAAAACGTACTCAACCTGCCGCACTAATGATGTATTGGGAGAAGTTCTAGGAACTTTTCAACGACAAGTACTTTCCCGAAAGTATTCGTCACATGAAAGAGGTAGAGTTCATCAAGCTGGAACAAAACAACATGATTGTATCGCAGTACGAAGCCAAGTTTGCCGAGATATCCCGGTTTGCGTCCCATTTGGTTGATAATGAGGAGAGAATGACGCGAATGTTTTTAAAAGGTTTGAAACCTGAGATACGTCAATATCTGATCTCTCATAAACTATGTTTGTATTCAGATGTTGTTAATAGGGCTCTCGATTATTGGAAGTAGCGATAATGAGTCAACCCAACCAAAAGAGAGCAGCTGACAAAATGATAATACCAGTGATAACAGTCATCGAAGCGGTGATAACAAGCGTGGAGGGAATCAACATACCAGAAATGGTAACCACTTCGGTGGTAATCATAGTCAAAACAATAAGAATGGACAATTCAAGAAGAGGAGATTCAACAATGATGGAAAGACGTCAGCATCAGCACCTGTCGTTAAGGAAGGAGAACGACCACCTATCATATACTTCAAATGTGGAGGGGAGGGACACATCAGTCTAAACTGCGCGATGCCATCTAAAGCATGCTATAATTGTGGAAGAGAAGGTCACCTAGCCCGATTTTGTCGTGCACCAAAGTCAAGTCCAGCTGGGATGCAGGCATGAAAGGCCGTCCCAGACAAGACAAAGCCGGTAGTTCAAGGGAGAGCGTTTGTCGTGACCTCCTAGAAAGCAAGGAACCCAAACGAGGTCATCACGGGTAAGCTTATCATAAACTCTAGCGAAGTATATACCTTATTTGATACCGGTTCTACCCATTCCTTTATTTCTCCTACTTGCGCTCAACGTTTAAATTTGACTCCAGAGAAATTAGACTTTGACTTATATGTTGAAACTCCGTTGGGAGAAACCTTCATTACATCCACGGTTTATAAGTCTTGTTTGATTCAAATCGGTACCCGCATGTTACCTGTCGATCTTATTTCTTTGAAAATAATTGCATTTGATGTGATTCTAGGGATTGATTGGTTAACTACTCATCATGCAAAAATTGATTATTTTCGTAAGGTTATTAGCTTTCATATTCCTAACCAACCTATTATGCGAATTCAAATAACCAAACCATTAAAATCAATTACTGTTATCTCAAGCCATAAAGCTATTCGTTTTTTGAAAAACGGATGTCAAGCTTTCTTAGCTTATGTCACGGATCTAAACAAAAATACGTCAGTTTGAATGATATTTCTATTGTTAATAAATTTCCTGACGTATTCCCTGAAGAACTTCCTGGCCTACCCCCAGAGCGTGAAATTGAATTTTGTATCGACCTTGAACCCAAGACAAAACCCATTTCCAAAGCCCCATATCGAATGGCTCTATTGAACTTCAGGAGTTAAAGAGCCAACTGCAGGAATTGTTAGACATTGGCTTTATTCCTCCTAGTACTTCTCCTTGGGGTGCTCCTGTTCTATTCGTGAAAAAGAAAGACGGGAGTATGCGACTTTGTATTGATTATCGGAAGTTGAATCATGTCACCATCAAAAATAGGTACCCATTGCCACGTATTGATGACTGTTTGACCAATTTGCAAGGAGCCAAATTCTTTTAAAGATTGATCTTCGTTAGGATATCACCAATTGAAGATTAGAACCAAGCGACATTCCAACGACGGCTTTCAAAACTTCGATGACGGCATTATGAATTCCTAGTCATGTCTTTTGGATTAACTAATGCTCCTGCTGCCTTCATGGATATGATGAACCGAGTATTCAAGGAATATTTGGATCACTTTGTGGTCGTCTTTATTGATGACATCCTCATATATACCAAAAGTCATGAAGATCATGAGCAACACTTGAGGTCGATACTCCAAAAGCTTCATGAATATAAGCTTTATGCCAAGTTGAAGAAATGTGAGTTACGGCGAGGAAGTAGCATTCCTTGGGCACGTGGTATCAAGTCATGGAATATCTATTGACCCAAAGAAAGATTGAAGCTATTCAAAGTTTGGAGCAACTTAAATCGATGGCCAAGATCGTAGCTTTCTCGGCTTAAATTGGTTATTATCGGAGATTCGTAGAAGGGTTTTCTAGAATCGCTACTCCATTAACTCAGCTGACGCGAAAAGATACAAAATTCGGTTGGAACGAGGAATGTGAGAAGAGTTTTCAAGAACTCAAGAGGAGACTAATTTCAGCACCTGTTCTGACAATACCATTTGGCTCGGAGGGATTTGTCATCTACAGTGATGCTTCAGGCAAAGGGTGAGGATGTGTTCTCATGCACATGGGAAAGTCATAGCCTATGCCTCTTGGCAACTCAAAGAATATGAGAGGAATTATCCTACTCATGATCTAGAGTTGGCAGCTGTTGTCTTTGCACTTAAAATTTGGAGGCATTACTTATATGGAGAGAAAGTGGAGATCTTTACGGATCATAAAAGCCTCAAATATTTCTTCACTCAAAAGGAACTCAACATGCGATAACAATGTTGGCTTGAACTGTTGAAAGATTATGATCATACCATCCAATACCATCCTGGAAAAGCGAACGTGGTAGCTGACGCATTGAGTAGAAGATCATATGCGGGTACGAGTGCGATATTGTCAACGCAAAGGCCCATTTTATGTGACTTGCAAAGGATGGAGATAGAGTTAAAGACTCTAGGGACCCATGTAATGATGGCGAACATACGAGTAGAACCGACTTTAATTGATAAAGTTAAAGCTGCTCAAACTACAGGACACAGGTGATCGTATGAGGAAGAAAGTGCAAGAAGGTGTTATCTGGGGCAAGAATTGATGAAGAAGGAATACTTTGAGTCAACTCTAGACTTTGTGTTCCTAACGACCCTGATTTAAAGTATAGAATCATGATGGAGGTGCACAACACACCGTTTGCAATCCATCCTGGGAGTACCAAAATGTATCGTGATCTTTGTCATACATTTTGGTGGAGCAATATGAAGAGAGAGATATCACTTTTTTATCTCAAGGTGTCTAACTTGTCAACGAGTCAAGGCGGAGCATCAAGTGCCAAAAGGTCCATTGCAACCACTTGAAATTCTAGAATGGAAGTGGGAACACATTACCATGGATTTCGTTACTGGTCTTCCCAAGGTTTCTCAAGGCATAGATGCGATTTGGGTCATTGTTGATAGATTGACCAAGTCTGCTCATTTCTTACCAACGAGAAACTTATACACTTGAACGTCTTGCTAGCATGTACATAAACGAGATTGTAAGATTGCATGGTATACCAGTATCCATAGTTTCTGATAGAGACCCAAGATTCACTTCAAGATTTTGGGTTAGTTTGCAAAAAGCTATGGGCACAGATTTACGATTTAGTTCGGCATATCATCCTCAGACGGACGAACAATCAGAGAGGACTATTCAAACTCTGGAAGATTTATTAAGACTCTGTGTCCTTGACTTTAAGGGAAGTTTGGACAAGTTCTTACCATTGGTGGAGTTTTCCTAAAACAACAGTTATCAAGCAAGTATTGGCATGGCTCCATTCGAGGCGTTGTATGGAAGAAAGTGTCGTTCTCCAATATGCTGGGATGAAGTGGGTGAAGCAATATTGTTGGGATTGGAATTGGTACGTATGACTACGGAAAAGATTCAAATGATCCGACAACGTATAAAGACCTCACAAGATCGACAAAAGAGTTATGTTGATCTTCATCGAAAGGACGTGGAATCATGTGTTGTTACGTGTTGCTCCATGGAAAGGAGTTACGAGATTTGAAAAGAGAGGAAAGCTCAATCCTCGATTCATTAGCCCATTTTCAATCCTCGATCGAGTAGGGACTGTGGCCTATAGACTCGCTTTACCGCCAAGTATGTCTCGTGTTCATAACGTATTTCACGTATCCATGTTACGTAAATATGTGAAAGACCTGAACCACATTATTGAGTTAGAACCAGATGAAATAGCGGAAGATTTAACGTATGAAGAGGTTCCTGTTAAAATCTTGGATAAGAAGAAGCATATTCTACGCTCCAAGGTTATACCTCAAGTCAAAGTTTTGTGGAGGAACCACGATGTTGAGGAAATGACCTGGGAGTTAGAATCTGAAATGAAATCAAGGTATCCTTTCCTCTTCGACATATCAGGTATGTACCCTAATTTCGAGGGCAAAATTTCATAAGAAGGGGGAGGTTGTAAGACCCCAACTTTTATGAATAAAGATAATTTTTCTATGAATATCATTTTTGAATATTATGAAATAAATTTGATATTATGTTATAGTTGTGGGTAATATTTATAAATTTTACAAAGTATGCAAGTTGTTATATAATATTCGATTTGGTCAGGGAATATTCTTTTTGTCGGGGAATATCCGTACGACGGCACAATCATTGGTGGACCCCACAACGGAAGTATTGTCATAGTAAGAAAATGACAGAATTATCTTTTTATAAAATAACGGTGGAAGTTTTACCGTTGATACTGTTTAGTAAAAGTACAGTATTATGCGTGGTTGCATAGTAGTACACGGTATTGGTTATTAATGCTTACGTAAGAAGTCACTCAGTTATACTCAATTGTTGCTACAGTAACTGCTGCATCATATCTCTCATATTATTGATTCAATTATTGTCACAGTATCATCTGCATTATATGTTATTTTATTAAATCAATAATTGTGACGACAAAGTTATTCATATTATTAAATTGCAATATTTACAATATCTAGAAGTTCTTTCAAGGAGAGGTTTGGTCACCTAATTGCGCGATATAGGAGAAATCCTTATTGAAAGCCCTCTTTCACGGGAACAACCTTGGTTGCTAAATATTGTGAGTTATAATATTAATGATGAATAAGTTCGTGTTGATTAAAGATGAGTTACTATTCACGAGTTACTATTCACCCGGTTACTATTCACTCTAGTATTGTGCATTCGGGTATTTGGGTACAATATTATTCCATGAGGAGATGTGCTAATTTTTTAGACCGTTGATTGAAGTTATATTAGTGAATCATTATGGACTGCTGGTGGAAAGTTATAATAGTGAATCAATATGGATCGCTGGTTTAAATTTTTAATAGTAAATCAGTATGGACCGTTGCTTTAAGTTTTAAAAGTAAATCGATCTGGACCGTTCATGAATTAGTTACTATTCAATCCATTCTTCTATAAATAGAAGCTAAAAAAGTTAAGCCCAAAGCCCAATATTTACGGGCCAACTCGGCCCGACCCGCGGGCCTGGGCCAATTTTGCCAGGTCTAAATAGGGGGTAACCCTTCCTTCCTCAACACACCATTTCAAATTCAGAAATTCTTATTCTAAAGTATTATGAGTATTTTCTTGAGTATAAGGATACTTTGAGCGTAGTTTTCTACAAGATTTTCTCAGAATAATATCTGATATTCCAGGCAAATCCAGTTTCTACTAAGGTAAATGATTTTATTTTATTGCTTCTATAATTCCTGAAATGATCGTTTCATCTAATATCCTTTCATAGAAATATTGGTCTGAACTTTTTAATAAAATTTGTAACTTTTCATGCACAGGTCTCGCATTCACAGTTCGCTTTCACTTGCCATTCTTTATTCACAATTCACTATGCACTGCTCACAAAAAAGACAAAAAATTCTCTCCTTCCAAGTTATTTGTTTTGACCCTTATTCTTGAAATTGAATCCATATTTTGATCTTCATTCTTGAATTTTACTCCACCATGGTTTATTATGGAGTATTTTTGAACATGGATAAACCGAAGTACGAATTCCTAATCTTTGTCCTTTTATCTTACTAAATTCATTCTCTAAAATGTTTTTCATCATCCTCAGTCTTTAATGGTGATACTTGATGAATATCTTTGGCCTGTAGTGCAAAGATGAATGATTACCTGATGAATATCTTTGGCCCGTAGTGCAAAGATGAACAGGTGTTGAGATGAACATGACCAACTGGTGATACTTGATGAATATCTTTAGCCCGTAGTGCAAAGATGAATGTTTGATGCAAGATGTATATTGATTGATGTTACATGGATATAATATTAATAATGGACTTCTAAATTCTTAAGATGATAGTAGATTTCATTCTCTACTAAACTCTTCTAATGAACTGTTATTTCCGCTGCGAATATTGATCTAAAACTTGTTGTCCATTATATTTTATCTAGTTTGTTGAATGCTAACGATAATTTGTTGTTCATTAGTCATAATATTCTTTATTGGGCTAGTTGAGCTCCCCCTTTTCCTTTTGTTCCATTTTTCTTCTCAGGAAGCGAGAATATAGCGGGGAGTAGTCGAGGTGTGGAGTGATGATCCATGGCAGTTGTTATATTAGTCCTCACTATTTATAAAATAATATATCAATAATTGTAATGAGGACTTATTTGAGTGTGGATATTGTCTAGAGGACAATATTTGTATTTAGGGTTAAGTTCAGATGACCACCTAGGGTTTGGGCGGTTTTCCACTTAACCACCTATAGTCAGTAAAGCTACATTTAAACTCTCGAGCTTTTGAGGTGAAGTGAATAACTTATTTCCGTCTTAACTCCGTTACTTTAATTGGCTAAAGACTTAATTACCCTCTATATATATATATATATTGAAAACAACAGATGAAATAGGTTTATTTTTCATTTCAGTTCTCTCTCCTATTCTCATCTCCTCGAATCGTATTTGATCTCTCACCCTCGTTCGACATACATTGGCGGTATTCGTCATTATCATCATTTGAGTTCAAATTTTATCCCCATCGTCAACCACCGGTTGGGCTTCTTCCGACCTATCACTACTTGATAAATGACTTCACAACCTACGAAATAGAGAGTAGAGATCGAGGCGAGTAATTTTTCTATTCGATCGCATATAAACATGTGTTTTACTAGGCGTTCTAATGGGTTTTTTGTTGGTCAATCGGCCCTTGAAATCTCAGTTCGATCTCCCTCAAGCCCTAGAATCGGAAGCCCTCAGTTCAATCCTCCTCAAGCCCTCACTTCGATCTCCTTCATCTTATCAGTTCGATCTCCTTGTTCCACACTTCGATTCGATTCGGTAAGGACTCGATTCGCTAATTGCTCTCGCTGTTATGCTTTTGTTTGATGACTCAATCTATATGTCAGAATAACATGATTATGGATTTTTTTAATGAATTTGGGTGCTCTGCAGCATATATATTGAACGAGAAAATCTTTTGTTTTGTTGTGTTTAGTACGTTCTGCTCAGGTCTAATTTCTTTATGTGGTGTTGAGTTTGGACCAAAGTTTTCAGTTCTACCAGTGAATTTTTGATCATGTTCTTTTCAATGTCTTTTAGGTAATTCTTAACAAATTGGAGGCTACTGAAAAGTGAGAATGGTATTAGTGTCAGGAGAGGCTATGAATATATAGTTGGTGAATCTCCTTAAAATGAATCCTTAATGTGGAAGATTTTACTGAAGTCATCAATGATATCATTGAAAGATATCCTCAAGTGGAGATGCACTTGAAGAAGAAGCATTTGAATAATTTTGTTCATTTGTTGAAGAGTTCGCAGGCGGAAAAAGAGTTGGACATCGAGAAGTTCAAATCAAATTTCTCTCGAAGTGGATTCACGGATGAAAAATATTCCACCACAAAGACAGTAACTTATAGTTGCTCTTTTCGCTTATAGTGTTTCCTACTGGTTTCTTATATATCTTCTTATTTGGGATTGTAATAATATAGGTAGCTGCTCAACAAGGTGAGTACATTGCCAAATGTTTCAATAGCATGGAGCAGTGCGAGAAGTATCTTGAAAGCCCAATATGAGGTTCAGGGAATCCGGATGTCATAGGTTTCATCCCTTTAGGTATGGAACAAATTTATTTGTTAAAACAAGACTAATACTCAAAATTATGCACCAAAGCTTAAAACCTTAAGTTATCTTGATAGTCGATTATAGTGTGTATACACACAACCCACAAATCGCAAAGACATACATTAGCGAAACTTTATTTGTTAAAACAAGAGTACTCAAAATTATGCCCCAAATCTTAAAATTGTAGTTGTTAAGCAGATATTTAGAGTAGTTTGCATACATATAACTGATAGTACAGACAAGGGAAGCAAGTGATAAAAAAAACTTTCTTGTCCATGAACCAACTATAGGTACAAACATTTTGGGCAATTTGCTCCACTGGGTGGAGAACACACGGGCTTCATTCTTCAATATGACTTTTTTTGTTAAATTTTGTTGTAGGATATGGTCTTCGGTCTCTTTGACTAAGTTGAGTGTTGGTATGAAGAACTCCCTTCTAAAGTCGTCGCACTTTAGTTTGGCGTAGAAGGCTTTTTGGATTCTCTACTATATTTGATTATGATATTATCATTTGTAGCCACCCAAGTAAAAATTTAAGATATAAATGTCAAGTTTGAGTAAATCTTTTGACAAAGAGTGAATTTCATTATTGGCCTTCTACTGTAGTGCTAATATCAGCAAACATATTCATGAATATCAGCAAACTAGTATATTCGATGTAAATTTGATGTAAAATGTAAATGTAAATGCTAACACAGTAAATTCGATATAAATGAGCAGCCTTCAACTTAATTTGGACAAGTGAAGAAGGGATCTGCAGGAGTACCTCTCCACTTGTACTAGTATTGCGTTGAAATATTTTTTGATTTGTTAGAAATCTTAATAATATGTTTTTTATTTGACCATGATATTGTGTTGAATACTTTCAACTTGGAAGCAAGCCGGATTTGTAGATATTCATTAATTGATTGACATGATTGAAAGAAACCACCTGTAATCAAGAAGAGGGTATTTCAGACATTTACCAGCTTTTTTTGACCATTACAGTCTCTTCTCACGCGCTTTTGGCGTTTGACATACACGTACGGTTAAGTTGGATGAAAAAAGTGACGTTTTCACTTCACCTCAAAAGGTCGGGAGTTTAAATGTAGCTTTACTGACTACAGGCGGTTAAGTGGAAAACTGCCCAAACCCCAGTTAGTCATCTGAATTAAACCCTTGTATTTAAACTCACAGTATTTGTGTTGTCGTATTTTTCACGACAATTGTATTAATGATGTTGTAGTTATTTCTTTACCATGTATTTGGCGACTCAAAATGAGTGATGTATACTTATTTTGGGGGAGTCACAGTTGGTATCAGAGCTTAGGGATATGGTCTCTGGCGGAGATCGAGGAATAGAACTAGGAGGGGAGAGACGAGTAAATTCTTCGCTAGTGTGTCCTACCTAAGCTTATTTGTTGATCGGTCATAATATAGGGATATTATGTGACATGTTAATTTGTTTAATTAACCTTGTTTTATGGCAGTTTTTAAGAATGACAGCTGAGAACGTTAACAATGGAGTGTATGAGACCGTGGAACAACCATCAATCACCAACCAAGAGAACGTGCAACAGGAAGGCAATATTCTTCCTGTAAACAACATTATGGAGCTAACGATGAATGATGGAATGTTTAGAAGCTTTTTGCAGTTCATGCAAAATAAGACGAGGGAAACTCGTGTACAAAATACGGGTGGAAATGATAGTAATGCGCGGTTTGTCACAGCCAAGCAGTTCAAGGAGTTGGGACCACCATACTTCTAGGGAAAGTCGGATCCAATTAAGGCGAAAACGTGGGTAAAGCCAATTATCAAGATATTCGATGTCTTAGGATGCACGGAGGAACAGAAGGTTCCATTCGCCACCTTTATGTTCCGTAGTGAGGCAGATTATTGGTGGGAATTTGTCAAGCGTACCCAGCCAACGGTACTCAACATGTCTTAGGAAAGATTTCAGAAACTGTTCAATGACAAGTATTTTCCTGAAAGTATTCGTCATATGAAGGAGGTAGAGTTTATTAGATTGAAATAGAACAACATGATGGTGTCCCAGTACGAGGCAAAGTTCGCGGAGTTATCCAGGTTTGCACCTCATTTGGTAGAGAATGAGGAACGTATGACACGAATGTTTCTGAGAGGTCTAAAACCCAAGATTCGGCAATACCTTATCTCTCATAAATTTTCTCTGTATTCAGATGTTGTCAATAGAGCACAATTATTAGAGCGAGATAGTGAGTATGTTCAACCAAGGGACCATAGCCAGGGTCATACCGGTGATGATGAGTCATCGGGCGATGATAACCAAATGAGAGGAAAAATATCTGACAAAAGCGGTAACCACTCGGGTGGTCATCGTGGCCATGATAATAGGAGAGGTGAGTCAAGTGGAAATTTCAAAAAGAGGAGATTCAACAATGACGGGAAGACATTAGCAGTAACACCAGCACCAACAACAAATTCTAGGGGAGGAGAACGACCGCCAGTTAAATGCTACAAATGCGGAGAGGAGGGACACATAAGTCCAAACTGTTCACAGCCTTCCAAGGTGTGTTTCAATTATGGAAAAGTCGGTCATATAGCCCGATTTTGTCCGAGGCAATCAAGTTCAATCTGGACTACACCAAAGGCGACTACAGACAAAACAAAGTAGGTGGTTCAAGGGAGGGCGTTTGTCATGACTGGCCAAAACGCGAGAAACCCAAACGAGGTGATCACGGGTAAGCTAATCTTGAACTCTTGCGAAGTTTATACCTTACTAGATACCGGTTCTACCCATTCCTTTATCTCTCCTGCTTGTGCTCAACGTTTAAACTTGACTCCGGAGAAATTAGACTTTGACTTATCTGTGGAGACTCCGTTAGGAGAAACCTTTATCACATCCACTATTTATAAATCTTGCTTGATCCAAGTGGGCATAATCACATTACCTGTTGATCTTATCTCTTTAAAGATACTTGCATTTGATGTGATTTTATGAATTGATTGGTTAGCTACCCATCATGCCAAAATTGATTATTTTCGTAAGGTTGTTAGTTTTTATATTCCTAACCAACCTGTTATACAAATTCAAGCAACTAAACCACTAAAATCAATCACTTTCATATCAAGCCATAAAGCTATTCGTTTATTGAAAAATGGATGTCAAGCTTTCTTAGCCCATATTATGGACTTGAACAAAAACACGTCAGATTTGAATAATATTTCTGTTGTTAGTGAATTTCCTGACATATTTCCTGAAGAACTTCCCCGGTCTACCCCGTAACGTGAAGTTGAATTCTTTATTAATCTTGAACCGCATAAAGCCCATTTCTAAAACCCCATATCGAATAACTCCTATTGAACTTGAGAGTTAAAAGTCCAACTACGAGAATTGTTAGACATCAGTTTCATTCGTCCTATTACATCTCCTTGGGGTGCTCCTGTTTTATTTATAAAGAAGAAAGACGAGAGTATGAGACTTTGTATTAACTACCGGGAATTAAAACATGTCACCATCAAGAATAGGTATCCCCTACCTCGTATTGATGACCTGTTCGACCAGTTGCAAGGAGCACAATTCTTTTCACAGATCGATCTTCGTTCTGGATATCATCAGCTGAAGATTAAAACTGAGGATATTCAAAGACGCCTTGAAACTCGAGATGGGCATTATGAATTCTTAGTTATATCCTTTGGATTGACTAATGCTCCTGCTACTTTCATGGATATGATGAACCGTGTATTCAAGGAATATTTGGATAAGTTCGTTGTTGTCTTTATTGATGACATCCTCATCTACCAAAAGCCGTGAAGATCATGAGCACCATTTAAAGCTGGTACTTCAAAGACTTCGTGACAACAAGCTATATGCCAAGCTGAAGAAATGCGAGTTTTGGCTTAAGGAAGTAGCATTCCTTGGGCATGTAGTTTCAAAACATGGAGTATCTGTTGATCCAGCGAATATTGAAGCAATACAAAGTTGGGAGCAATCAATTGATGGATCAAGTCGCGTGGCTTTTCTCGGGCTTAAATTTGGTTATTATCGGAGATTCGTGGAAGGATTTCCTCGAATCGCTACTTCGTTAACTCAGCTGACTCATAAAGATACAAAATTCGTATGGAGCGAGGAATGCGAGAAGAGTTTCCAAGAGTTCAAGAGGAAACTCATTTTGGCACCTGTTCTAATAATACCATCTGGTTTGGATGGATTTTTTATCTACAATGATGCTTTAGGCAAAGGGTTAGGATGTGTTCTCATGCAACATGGGAAAGTCATAGCCTATGCCTCGTGACAACTCAAAGAATATGAGATGAATTATCCTACTCATGATCTGGAGTTGGCAGCAGTCATTTTTGCGTTGAAAATCTGGAGACACTACCTGTATGGGGAGAAAGTGGAGATTTATACAGATCATAAAAGCCTCAAATATTTCTTTAAAAAGGAACTCAACATGCGGCAATGACGTTGGCTCGAGCTGTTAAAAGACTACGACCATAGCATTCAATATCATCTTGGAAAATTAAGCAAACGTTGTAGCTGACACATTGAGTAGAAGATCATATGCAGGTACTAGTGCAATGTTGTTAACACAAAGGCCCATTTTGTATGACTTGCAAAGGTTAGAGATAGAGTTAAAGACTCCAATTACCCACGTGATGATATCAAACATACGAGTAGAACCGACTTTAATCGATAGAGTTAAAGTTGCTCAAGCTACAGACCTGGAGTTGATGAGTATGAAGAAGAAAGTGCAAGAAGGTGCTATTCTAGAAGTAAGAATCAATGAAGAAGGAATACTTCGAGTCAACTCCAGACTTTGTGTTCCTAACGACTCTGACTTGAAACATAGAATCATGACGGAGGCATAAAATACACCATTTGCAATCCATCCTGGAAGTACCAAAATGTATAATGATATTCGACATACATTTTGGTGGAGCAATATGAAGAGAGAGATCCTAGAGTTTATCTCGAGGTGTTTAACTTGTCAACGTATAAAGGCAGAGCATCAAGTGCCAAAAGGTCCATTGTAATCACTTGAGATTTTGGAATGGAAGTGGAAACACATTACTATGGATTTCGTTACAGGTCTTCCCAAAGTTTCTCAAGGCATAGATGCGATTTAGGTTATTATTGATAGATTAACCAAGTCTGCTCATTTCTTGCCTATACGTGAGACTTATTCCCTTGAACGTCTTGCTCGTATGTATGTAAATGAGATTGTGAGATTGCATGGCATGCCAATATCCATAGTTTTGGATCGTGACCCACGATTCACTTCACGATTTTGGGTTAGCTTGCAGAAAGCTATGGGCACGAATTTACGATTTAGTTCAGTATATCATCCTCAAGCGAACGGGCAATCGGAAAGGACTATTCAAACCCTTGAAGATCTATTAAGACTATGTGTCCTAGATTTCAAAGGAAGTTGGGATAAGTATTTGCCATTGGTGGAATTCTCCTACAACAACAGTTATCAAGCAAGTATAGGTATGGCTCCATTTGAAGCCTTGTATGGATGAAAGTGTCGCTCTCCAGTATGTTGGGACGAGGTGGGTGAAATAACGTTGTTGGGACCAGAATTAGTACGCATGACTACAGAAAAAATTCAAATGATCTGGCAACGTATAAAGACCTCACAAGATTAACAAAAGAGTTATGTTGATCTTCATCGAAAGGACTTGGAATTTAATATAAGAGATCATGTACTGTTATGTATTGCTCTATGGAAAGGAGTTACAAGATTTGGGAAGAGAGGAAATCTCAATCCACGATATGTTGGTCCATTTGAAATTCTTGACCGAATAGGAAATGTGGCCTATAGACTCGTATTACCTCCAAGCATGTCTCGTGTTCATAATGTTTTTCATATATCTATGATTCGTAAATATGTGAAAGACCCAAACCACATTATTGCGTTAGAACCAGACGAGATAGCCAAAGATTTAACGTACAAGGAGGTACATGTCAAGATATTGGATAGGAAATAACATGTCCTACGAACAAAGGTTATGCCACAAGTTAAGGTTTTGTGGAGGAACCATGCTATTGAAGAAATGACCTGGGAGTTGGAATCGGAAATGAAAGCGAGGTACCCTCACCTTTTTGAAACACCAGGTACGTACATCAATTTCGAGGACGAAATTTCATAAGGAGGGGAGGTTGTAAGACCCAAACTTATTATAAATAAAATTGAATTTCTCTATTCATTATCTTGAAATAATAAGGAGTTAATTTAATATAATACTTTAGTTATGGGTGAAATGTGCAAAATTATTAAAATAAGCAAGTGGTTATAAAATATTCATTGTTGTCGGGGAATATTCATTTGGTCGTGGAATATTCTTGTTGTCGGGGAATATTCGTATTTATTTATTGCAGACCATTCAGGGCCCATAACTTGGAATAAGCTTCGGATGAAGAAAATGACATATTTGAGTTTTTATAAATAACGATGTAATTATTACCATTAACACTGTTAGATTACCCTGTGGTTAAAATATAGTAATACGCCATTCACAGCATAAAGAAAGACTTACCAGTATTGCACAATATTTTTGAATTATTGATTCTTACGTAAGAAGACACTACTCAATAATTGTTACAATAATTACTGTTCAATATTTTATTTTATTGATTCAATAATTGTTGCGTTGATATTTTATATTATTGTGGTTTTAACAATTGTCACGACACAGTATTTCCCATTATCAAATCAATAATTCATATTATTTGAATAATATTATTACATAGCATTATTGGCAATGTCTAGAAAGTTCTGTCAAGGAGAGGTTTGGCCACCTAATTGCGCGCCAGTAAGGAGAAATCCTTATCGAAAAGCCCCCTCTTTCCTGGGAACGGCCTGATTGTCATTATTGTGATTCTATAATATTATTTTTGAATAATTATTTATTGATTTATATGATAAGGAAATATTTATTTTATGTGGATATAAATGAAGGAAATATTTATTTTTATATGGATATAAATGAAGAAAATATTTATTTTTATATGGATATAAATGAAGAAATTTTTAGCATGAAATAATTGTTGAAAGTTTGGTATATTCTTTATGGAATTACAATTATTTCTCCGATAAAATATTCATTCAAATATATTATTATAATAATTGTTTAAATAATAATATTATAATATATATATATATATATATATATATATATATATATATATATATATATATATATAAATATGTGAATATGTTAAGGAGGTGAGTTTCACTTTGCTTTCCTTTATTTTTTTTTTAAAAATCGATTGTAGTGTATGCATTATTTTGGTTCAAAACCATGTGCTGGTAATTCATTTCTTCCCAAGGGACCACTAATTGATTGGTGGAGAATTTGCCTGCAAGTTTATGTTTTCCATATGTGGGCCTTTAACCAATTAAAAGGAAGAGAAAGTTAGGCATGCAGGAATATGGAGAAAGTTTGGCAAAGTTAGGTATAAACATTTGATTTTTTTTTCCTCCGTTTGTACTATAAATAGGGGGTAACCCCTCCTTCCTCAACACACCATTTCAAATTCAGAAATTCTTATTCTAAAGTATTGTGAGTATTTTCTTGAGTATAAGGATACTTTGAGCATAGTTTTCTGTAAGATTTTCTCAGAGTAATATCCGATATTCCAGGAAAATCCAGTTTCTACTAAGGTAAATGATTTTATTTTATTGATTCTATAATTCCTGAAATGATCGTTTCATCTAATATCCTTTCATAGAAATATTGGTCTGAACTTTTTAATCAAATTTGGAACTTTTCATGCTTGGGTAGTCGCTTCTTGCATCGTTTTATGGTTACTTCTCACAGCTATCGATTCACTTGCATCTTTATTCACAGTCTTCGCTCACAAAAGAAAAAAATATTTTTTTCTCTCCTTCCAAGTTATTTGTTGTGACCCTTATTATTGAAATTGAATCCATATTTTGATCTTCATTCTTGAATTTTACTCCACTATGGTTTATTATGGAGTATTTTTGAACATGGATAAATCGAAGTACGAATCCCTAATCTTTGTCCTTTTATCTTACTAGATTCGTTTTCTAAAATATTTTTCATCATCCTTAATCTTTAATGGTGATACTTGATGAATATCTTTGGCCTGTAGTGCAAAGATGAATGATTACCTGAAGAATATCTTTGGCCCGTAGTGCAAAGATGAACAATTATTGAGATGAACATGACCAACTGGTGATACTTGATGAATATCTTTGGCCCGTAGTGCAAAGATGAATGTTTGATGCAAGATGTATATTGATTGATGTTACAGGGATAAAATAATGATGGTGGACTTCTAAATTCATAAGATGATAGTAGATTTCATTCTCTACTAAAATCTTCTAATGAATTGTTATTTCCACTGCGAATATTGATCTAAAAATTATTGTCCATTATATTTTATCTGATTTGTTGAAGGCTAACGATAATTTGTTGTTCATTATTTTAGTCATAATATTCTTTACTGGGATAGTTGAGCTCACCCTTTTTCCTTTTGTTCTATTTTTCTTCTCAGAAAGCGAGAATATAGCGGGGAGTAGTCGGGGTGTGGAGTGATGATTCCATGGCAGTTATTATAGTAGTCCTCACTATTTGTAAAATAGTATATCAATAATTGTAATGAGGACTTATTTGAGTGTGGATATTGTCTAGATGATAATATTTGTATTTAAACTCATAGTATTTGTGTTGTCGTATTTTGCACGACAATTGTATTAATGATGTTGTAGTTGTTTCTGTACCATATATTTGACGACTCAAAATGGGTGATGTATACCTATTTTGGGGGCGTCACAGTACTGGTAAATTGACCAAAGTTAACTTCATGTTAACCACATCCACAAATGTCTGACTTTAAAAAGTCAAATTGAGTATGTAAGACCTCAACTTTTTATGAATAAAAATTTAATTTTCTCTAAATATTATTTTAAATAATGTGTTGAAATAATGCTATAGTTATGGGTGATATGTGTAAATTTTGCAAAGTAAGCAAGTTGTCATAAAATTTTCTTTTCGTCGGGGAATATTCTTTTTGTCAGTGAATATTCGTATGACAGCGTAATCATTGGTGGCCCTCACAACGGAATAACTGTCGGATATAAAAAGCGACAAAAATAACCTTTTTCATAAAATAACGGCAAGAGTTTATCGTTAAATTGTTGAAATACCTGGTGATAAAAGTACAGTAATAAACGTTGTTGCACAATAGCACACGGTATTGCACAGTATCTCTGATTATTGATGCTTACATAAGAAATCACTCAGTTTTATTCAATAATTATCACAGTAGTTGCTGCACAATATCTCATATTATTGATTCCATTATTGTCACAATATCATCTGTACAATATTTTATATTATTAAATCAATAATTGAGACGACACAGTTATTCATATTATTATTTGCATTATTAACAATGTTTAAAAAATTCTGTAGAGAAAAGGGGTTAGTTTATTTAATGGTGCGCTAATAAGGAGAAATCCTTATCGGAAAGCCCCCTCTTTTCTGGGAACGATCTGGTTGTCAATATTGTGAATTATAATATTAATGATGAATAATTATTAATAAAAATATTTCCATTATATTGGAAATATTAATGTTAGTGGAAACCGACATTTATTTTTATAGTAGTTAATTTCTGGATATTAAATTGACCAAATGGGTAATTAATCGGATAAATGAGCAATTAATTACTATTGGTTCATATGCAAGGAACTATTGGTTCACATGCAAGGAACTATTGGTTCACATGCAAGTACTATTTGGAAGGTTATGCAAGATTGGTAATACTTTAAGGACTAAATTAAAAATGGAGGCAAAGATGAAGGTACTAAAGTATAATTAACCTTGTATTTTGTCACCTTTTCTTAGCCTATAAATACTCCTCCATCCATTCATTATTTCCTATCATTTTTGAAGAGCAAACTTATAATCACAAGTTATAGTGAGAGAAACTATAGAAAGAGAAAGAAGAAGAGTATTCTGCTACTACACTATTGCAGTATACAATCTTCTACTAAGGTAAGGGGTATTATGTATTTTGTATTCAAAAAGGATATTATTTTTTTCAATACTCGTAATGGTTGTCATTCTATTCCTTATTAATCTGTGGAAATAACATGTCTACGTGGACTACCGTATGCTTGGCGAATAACCCTTCGTATTCATTCTTTATTAATCTGTGGGAATAACATGTCTACACAGATTATCGCATGCCTGGTGAATAACCTTTTGCAGTTTCTTGTATTATTTCATTTCATATTCCTAAATCAAAATTTACTATTATTTCAATAATTCCTAAAATGATTAGAAATTCCTTGAGGTTTGTGTTTCATCTAATATTATTTCACTGGAATATTAGTCTGAACTCTCTTATTAAAATTTTAATCTTTTTATGTCGGAGTATTATTTATACGGTACTATTCATACGGTACTATTTATGAGTACTATTCACAATGAAATTTAAAATTTTTTTCGTCAAAATTATTTTTGATACATGAATATCATTTTTGAATTTTACTCTACAATTGGTGATCATGTTGACAATTTGGATATTCTTGAACTCTGGATAAATTGAATTATAAATATTTAATATTTATCCTTGATCTCACTTGATTGATTCTTTATATCATTGTCATCATCCTCATGCTTATATTGCACTGAAAGTCATTTTTGGCCCTTAGTGCAAAGATGGACTGTTGATTGGTATGATTATGACCAGAAATTGTGTATTTGTATAATCATAACCTTTGATGTTACAGATAAAGGTTTTGGTAAAAGTCCTCTTTGGCCCGTAGTGCATAGATGAACAGGTGTTTGGCATGATCATGACCACTGGTGATACAAACGATTATCTTTGGCCCGTACTCCATAAATAATTCGTTGATTGGAAATAATTATTGAATATTGGTGTTACATGGATAAAAATATTGATGATGGACTTTTAAATCATATAAGATAGTAGACATTATGCTATACTTGACTCTTCTAATAGATTGCTATTTTCGTTGCAGTTGTTGATCTAAAACTTGTTGTCTATTGTATTCTATCAGATTTCTCCCTGTTGAGGACTAAGGATAATTTGTTCTACATTATCTTGGTTATAATATTCTTTACTGGGCTAGTTGAGCTCACCATTTTCCTTTTGGTTCCATTGTTCTTCTCATGAGGCGAGAATGTAGCTGGTACTAGTCGGAGAGTGGAGTAATGGCCAAGATAGTTATTATTGTAGTCCTCACTATTTTTTAAAATAGTGTGACAATAATTGTAATGAGAACTTTATTTGAGTTTGGATATTGTCTACAAAACAATATTTGTATTAAAACTCTCAGCTTATGTGTTATCGTATTTTGCACGACAGTTGTATAAATGAAATTTGTATTTAGATTCTGTAGTGTGTATTTGGCGACCCAAAATGGGCTGTGTGGACCTATTTTGGGAGCGTCACAAAGTATATGGTATATATATATATATATATATATATATATATACACATTTATATTTTCTGAATTTATAATTACTTTTGGCATTTTATATAATAATAATGATCTTAAAATCGATAAGGGTGTAAATGAACCGAGTCGAGCTGAGTATTGAGTTGCTCAGATTTGGTTCCAAAATATATCGAGTGTAAAATAAGGTTTGATTAAGGCTCCTTTAGTTACCGAGTCGAGCACGATCCCGAATCGAACACGATCCTGAATCAAACCCGAGCAGTTTGAATTTTTCGAACGAATATAATCCGACTATCAATAGAAAATTGCAATTTGAGAATATTCGAATAATTTTTGAACTCTAAAATTTGCTCAAATTTGACTCATTTATATTTCGAGTCAAACTCGAATCTAACTTTTAGTCGAACGAGTACGAATCAAACCCGAACTGTTTGTTTATTTTACAGCCTTAGAAATCAAGTTGATCAATAAGTTGTAGACGATTAAATTTTGTTTGACATTTTGCAGGAAAGAAAAGAAAACACACAAAATTAGTAAGAGTATTCTTTTTGCCCAAAATTTATTATTTTCATCTCTTAAATCTTTTATTCCTGATTTTTAATTTATTCAAATATTATTTTTAATATTTAAAAAAACAAAAATATATACATAAATATATGTGATAATAATACATTAATGAAAAATAACATTATATACATAAATATATGTGATATTAATACATTAAGTAAATAATACAAAAATAGACAAATATAATAATAATTATGAATAGTAATTTTGAAATATGAAAGTTGTGCCAAAATTTATGTGTTAAAGGAAATCTTGAAATATTAAAATTGTGGTAAAATAATGTGTGGTAAATTAAAGATAATCTTAAAATGTGAAAACTGTGATAAAGTTGGTGTGTGGTAGATGTTAATTAAACTTTGACTATAAAAGAGGGGATTGACATATGACACAAATAAACAATTTGTACTCTCCATATTATTTTAGTAGATTTCTTATCTCTCTCCGTGATTTTTCTCAATTGAGTTTTCACGTAAATTCTTGTGTCCATATTTTATATCTTTTACAATGACGTGTGTATGTTTATCTGTGTGTATTTCGTGAGTTTGATTTCAAAACAATACAATCAACTACTTCATCAACTGTTAGCATGATTTTGGCCAGCCATTTTGATGATTTCGTCAAGCGTACAAAATTTGGTGTTAACATTGGCGCCGTCTGTGGGAACGCTTGTTCTAATATTGAATTAAAATCACTGATTTACCAAGAAGATGAGATCCTGCACAAAAGATTAGTGATTCTTTTTTATTTATGAAATCAACATGATTATTGTTACTATTTTACCTGTGATATAAATTTGATATTGGAAGTCCTTGACTTGGTAGACTTTTTATTTACAACGTGATGTTATGCTTATAAATGATAAAATTCATATAGTCTATGCTTATAAAAGTCCAATGTTGCATCATGTGTCACTTATATGATTAATTTCCTTTATTCAAATTAATAAAAGATACTCATGTGATTACTATCACTTGGTAGTACAACAACAGTATATATGTCGTGCATATTAATTTAAATTACTATCCAGGTTTCAGAGAAAAGTTATGATCTAAAAACTAACACGGACATCATAGGTTAAATACATGCCAGTAATTATGTGATTCGCTAAGTGTGATGGTATCATATATATAGGCTAATTAATATTGCATATAAGATAAAATTATTCAATGGGATTGCTTGATATAAAACTTTACATGTGTTTTAATGCATGACAAAAGTTTTTATTGATGGACTCGATGATGAATCCCTGCAAAATATCAATGCCCATTTGAGTTTTTGTGATTCAGTGCATGCATTTCAATGCAAGATAAAAAATTAATTTTTCAAAAGCCTAAGCATGAATAGTCAACGGAAGTTGCAAAAGGGCAGCATCTTCACTTTCGGAAAGCACCGCCACTTTAATGACTTTGTGGAATTTAATCATAGCGACCCACATCCGTCAGCACGTTCAACTATTGCGGTCACCAAAACCAAATTTTATCATCGGATGACAATATTCGATTTCTCAGCAAACTCGTCAGCATAACACATTTAGTGCTCTCATTGGCAATTTTCTATGGTCTTCAGCTGGCGGAGGAAAAAATATTATTGGGCAAACCCGCTTTGGATAATGTCAGTTCACTTCAGACTATATCACATCGGCTTCAGTATGTCTTCGGCTATCTATATTTGGAGATATAAAGTCAGATCAAAGCCTCCCAAGTGGTTGGGAAGGCTATTATGGGGATAAAAGGTCGTATTTGGGGGTATAAGGTCGGATAAACGTCCTTCGAAAAAACTTTGTTCTCCTGAAAGGATGAACATTCTTCGGATAGACATTCTACGGATAAACATCCTACGGATAAACATACTTATGGAAGGCTTCATTCCTTCTGAAGGGATAAACATCCTTCGAATAAACATCCTCCGGGAAGGCTTTGTTCTCCCGAAAGACAAACGACAATAGATGTGGTGTGTGACGCTCCCAAATCAGGTATACATCACTCATCTTGGGTCGCCAAATACATGGAACTGAATATAACTACAACTTAATTATACAGTCGTCGTGTAGAATATGACAAAACATAGTTTAGAGTTTTAACATGGATATTGTCTCCTAGCTAGACAATATCCACACTTCAATTCAATCTCATTACAATTATTATAACACTATTTCACATAATAGTGAGGACTACTAAAACAACCATCTGGACCGTCAATCCATTCCCCGACTAGTCCCAGCTATATTCTCATTTTCTGAAGAGAACTGTGAAAGAAAAGGGTGAGCTCAATTAGCCCAGTAAGAAATATTATGACTAAGATAATGCAGAATAAATTATTCTTAGCCTTCAACAGTATAACAACTGATAGAATACAATAGACAACAAGTTTTAGATCAACAACTGCAGCGGAATAAGAAATCCATTAGAAGAGTCAAGTAAAGCATGATATCTACTATCTTCTGTGATTTAAAAGTTTACCATCAATTTTATTGTTGAGACTCAGCTTAATAAATAATCCACATCACTGAATTATCCATGCACTACGGGCCAAGGATATTCATTAGTATCATGACCACGAATTATCCATGCACTACGGGCCAAGGATATTCGTGTTTTCACCAATGGTCATGATCATGCCAAACAACAATTCATCTTTGCACCCTTGGCCGAAGAGAACGCATGGTCATGATCACACCAACATCTGTCCATCAATGCACTACGGGCCAATGAGGACTTTTACCATATCATTTGTAACATTAAGGGTCAAGATTATACCGAATAATCCCTGGTCATAATCATACCAATCAACAGTCCATCTATGCACTACGGCCGAAGATGACTTTCATCACAATATAAGCATGAGGATGATGACAATGATATAAGAATTCAATTAAATGAAAGCAAGGATAATTTTTAAAGATTTATAATTTATCCAAAGTTTAAAAATGTTCAAATGGTCAACATGATACTGCTTTGTGGATTAAAATTCAAGAATAATATCCACGTATCAAAAATAATTTTGAACAGAAAAGAATCAATTTTTCATTGTGAATAGTACCCCGGGTGAATAGTACTTCAAGAAAAGTAATTTGTGAATAGTACCCTATGAATAGTACTTCATGAATAGTATCATATTTATAAATAGTACCTATGAATAGTACCATATTTATTAATAGTACCGTATGTATGAATAGTGCCGTATAAATAAATAGTATCCATGAATAGTACTCCGGCATGAAAAGCTTAAAATTTTAACAAGAATGTTTAGAAAAATATCCTTGTGAAAAGATACTAGATGAAGCGCAAATTTCAAGGATATTCTACTAATTTCACGGAGTATAGAAGCAATACTTCAACAAAATGAGTGTAGAATTAGGGATACGAAACGAAATAATATTACTTACATACTACAGATCTAGTATGGAAGAAAATATTATTTCATACGAATATTGAAAAAAAATAATATCCCTTACAAATACGAAAAAAATAATACCCCTTACCTTAGTAGAAGACTAGATACTGCAATAGTGAAGTAGCAGAATACTCTTCTTCTTTCTTTCTATAGCTTCTCTCTCTATTGCTTCTCTCTCTATAATTGCTCTTGTGAGTCTTAGTGAATTGGTGAGAATGAAAGAAGAATGAACTTCTATTTATAGGAAAATATAGTTTCGATAATTGCATGTTTTGAGGCTCAAATTATTACAGTATAGCACCTTCATCTTTTCCTCTATTTTTAATTTAGTCCTACAAGTATTATCAAACTTGCAACACCTCCCCTAATAGTACATGCATGTGAATCAATAATACATACATGTGAATCAATAGTTCTATTTATGTGAACAAATAGTTATATGCATGTGATCTAATAGCAATTAATTGCTCATTTATCCGATTAATTGCTCGATTGGTCAATTTAACCTCCAGAAATCAATTATTATCGAAATAAATATCGATTTCCACTAACACTAATAATCCCAACACAATGGAAATATCAATTTCATCTTTAATCAACACGAACTTATTCATCATTAATATTATAACTCATAATATTTAACAACCAGATCATTCCCAAGAAAGAGGGGCTTTTCGATAAGGATTTTTTCCTATTGGCGCACAATTAGGTATCAAACCCCTTTACTCGATAAAACATTCTAGACATCGTCAATAATAAAAATAATAATATGAATAACTTTGTCGTCTCGATTATTGATTTAATAATATAAAATATTATGCAGATGATACTGTGACAATAATTGAATCAATAATATGAGAGATATTATGCATCAATTACTGTAGCAATAATTGAGTATAACTGAGTGACTTCTCACTTAAGCATCAATAATCAATATCATGTGCTACTATGCAACCACGCGTATTACTGTACTTTTAACATCGGGTAGTTTAACGGTAAAACTTTCGCCGTTATTTTTATAAAAAGTATTTCTGTCATTTTCTAACGACGACAATACTTTTCTTGTGGGGTCCACCAATGATTGTGTCGTCCTACGAATATTCTCTATTAAAATGAATATTCCCCGATCAATTGAATAATTTATAACAACTTGCTTACTTTGCAAAATTTTCACATATCACCCTTAACTTTAACCTTTTATCAATTTAACCATTTACTAAATAAAATAATAATTATAAGAAAATTGAATACTTTCATTTCATAAAATTCTGGGTCTTACAATCTCCCCTCCTTATGAAATTTTGCCCTCAAATTTTACGTACGTACCTGGTATGTCGAAGAGATGAGGATACCTCGTCAGATTCTAACTTTTGAGGTATAACCTTTGAGCGTAGAATATATTTCTTCTTATCCAAGATTTTAACAGGTACCTCTTCATACGTTAAATCTTCCGCTATCTCGTCCGGTTCTAATTTAATAATGTGGTTCGAGTCGTCCACATATTTAGGTAACATCGATACGTGAAAAACGTTTTGAACATGCAACATATTTAGCGATAAGGAGAATCTATAGGCCACAGTTTCTACTCGGTCAAGTATTTCAAATGGACCAATTAAATTGAGGAATGAGATTTCCTCTCTTCATCGATTATTGCTTCTAGAATAACGCCTTCTTGCACCTTCTTCTTCAAATTCATCAGCTCTGAGTCTATAGCTTGAGTGGCTTTAACTTTATCGATTAAAGTATATTCTACTCGTATATTCGCTATCTTCATGTAGGTTCTTGGAGTCTTTAACTCTATCACCATCCTTTCTAAATTATACAAAATGGGTCTTTGTGTTAATGACGTCGCACTCGTAACCGCATACGATCTTCTACTCAACGCATCAGCTACCACGTTCGCTTTTTCTACGATGGTATTGAATGGTATTATCGTAATCTTTTAATAGCTCGAACCAACGTCTTCTATGTGAGTTACGTTAGTTCTGAGTGAAGAAATATTTGAGGGTTTTAGAAATGGGTTTTGTACTGGGGTCAATACAAAATTCGATTTCACGCTCTGGAGTAGGCCAGGAAGTTCTTCGGGGTATACGTCAGGAAATTTATTAAAGATAGAAATATCATTCAAAAATGTGACTCTCATCCAAGACTTGGATAGCATGCCACATTGATACCTATAAACTTGCCACCGTTATTCACGGCTTCCCCTACGGAAAGTCTGGCTTCGGTGCATTCCAAGACTTAGAAGTCACCAGCGAAAGGTTTGGGGCTCTTTACTTATGGCTTAATATGACAATGATTAACTTTAGTGGTTTGGTTACTTGAATTCGCATAACAGGTTGGTTAGGAAGGCTAACAACCTTACGAAAATAATCAATTTTAGCATGATGAGTAGTTAACCAGTCGATTCCTAAAATCATGTCCAAGGCAAGTATTTTCAAAGAGATAAGATTAACAGGTAACGTGAGGGTGCCGATTTGAATCAAATAAGATTTATAAATATTAGATGTAATGAAAGTTTCTCCCAACGAAGTTTTAATAAATAAGTCAAAGTCTAATTTCTCCGGGGGAAAGTTCACACGTTGAACACAACTAGGTGAAATAAAAGAGTGGGTAGAACCGGTATCTAACAAGGTATAGAATTCCTAAGAGTTTATGATTAACTTAAATGTGATAACTTCGTTCGGGTTCCTCAAAAAATGCTCTCACATAAACTATCGACATTGACTTGTCTGGGACATCCTTTGGCGGCACAATCCCAGTTGGACTTGACTTCACTACACGATAAAATTGAGCTAGGTGACCTTCACTTTTGCAATTAAAACACGCTTTGGGTTGTTGCATAAAGTTTAGACGAATGTGTCCCTCCTATCCGCATTTGAAACATACGACCGGTGGTCGTTCTTTTTCCTTTGAAACGGGTGCTGGTGCTGCTGCCGACGTCTTTCTATCATTGTTGAATCTTCTGTTCTTAAAACTGTTCCCACTTAGTTCACCTTTCCTATTATCTTGGCCATGATTACCACCGAAGTGGTTACCATTTCTTGCCTGATAATTTCCTTCACGATGGTTATCGTTGTTCCGATGGTCGTTGCCACCAGTACGATTATTATCGTGTTGTTGGTTGTTTCCTTTTGATTGGGTTGGCTCATTATCGCGCTCCAATAACTGAGCCCTATTCACAACATCTGAATATAAAAAAAAATTGTGAGAAATGAGGTATTGATGTATTTCAAGTCTCAAACCTCGCAGAAACATTCGCGTCATTTGTTCCTCATTATCGACCAAATGGGATGAAAACTGGGATAACTCCACAAACTTAGCCTCGTACTGCGATACGGTCATATTATCTTGCTCCAACTTGATGAATTCAACCTCCTTCATGTGACAAATACTTTCGGGAAAGTACTTGTCGTTGAACAATTCTTAAAACTTCTCCCAAGACATCTTTAGTGCGGCAGGTTGAGTATGTTTTATAGATTCCCACCAATGATCTGCCTCTTCAAACAACATAAAGGTGGCGAAGGGAACCT
Organism: Panax ginseng; assembly: GCA_020205605.1. Classification (NCBI taxonomy): domain Eukaryota; kingdom Viridiplantae; phylum Streptophyta; class Magnoliopsida; order Apiales; family Araliaceae; genus Panax; species Panax ginseng. The sequence continues at coordinate 184,010,083 of CM035132.1, forward strand.
TTTGCTCCTCTAATCATTCTAAGACATCAAATATCTTGGTGATCTACTTTATCCACGCCTTCGCGTTAAGTGGTTCTGGCTTTCCAAAAAACTCCAGCGGTCCCAGCTCCTTGAACTGCTTAGCGGTGACCAGCCGTGAGTTGCCAATGTTTACACCTGCATTTTGAACAGGAGTCTCTCTCATTTGGTTTTACATAAATTCTAAAAAGTTCCTAAACATACCATTGTTCGTCATTTAGTCGGTGTTGTTGTTTACACGAGGATTATTGCCTTCCTGATGCACATTATCCTGGTTATTGATCGTCGGTGGCTCAATGGTCTCATGTGTTTCATTACTTATCTCAACATTTTTAGATGCCATTCTAAAACACTGTCACAAAACAAGGGTTAATTGACATGCCACATATTATCCTTATACTCTAATCGACCAATTAAATAAAAAATAACTTAGGTAGGTCATACTAGCGAAGGATTAACCCGTCTCTCCCCTCCTAGTTCTAGTCTCACATCTCAACTAGGGATCATATCCCTAATCTTTGATACCAACTGTGACGCCCCCAAAACAAGTATACATCACCCATCTTGGGTCGTCAAATACATGGTATTGAATACAACTACAACTTAATTATACAGTCATAGTGTAGAATATAACAAAATATAGTTGAGAGTTTTAACACGGATATTGTCTCCTAGACAATATCCACACTCAAATTCAATCTCATTACAATTATTATCACACTATTTCACAGAATAGTGAGGACTACTAAAACAACCATCTGGACCGTCAATCCATTCCCCGATTAGTCCCAACTATATTCTCATTTCATGAAGAGAATAGTGAAAGAAAAAGGCGAGCTCAACTTGCCCAGTAAAAAATATTATGACTAAGATAATACATAATAAATTATCCTTAGCCTTCAACAGTATAACAACTTATAGAATACACTAGACAATAAGTTTTAGATCAACAACTGCAGCGGAATAAGCAATCCATTAGAAGAGTTAAGTAGAGCATGATATCTACTATCTTCTATGATTTAAAAGTTTACCATCAATTTTATCGCCGAGACTCAGCTTAATAAATAATCCACAACACTGAATTATCCATGCACTACGGGCCAAGGATATTCATTAGTATCATGACCACGAATTATCCATGCACTACGGGCCAAGGATATTCTTGTTTTTACCAATGGTCATGAACATGCCAACCAACAATTCCTCTTTGCACCAATGGCCGAAGAGAACGCATGGTCATGATCACACCAACATATTTCCATCAATGCACTACGGGCCAATGAGGACTTTTACCACATTATTTGTAACATTAAGGGTCATTATTATACCGAATATTCTCTGGTCATAATCATACCAATCAACAGTCCATCTATGCACTACGGCCAAAGATGACTTTCATCACAATATAAGCATGAGGATGATGACAATGATATAAGAATTCAATTAAATGAAAGCAAAGATAAATTTTAAAGATTTATAATTTATCCAAAGTTTAAAAATGTTCAAATGGTCAACATGATACTGCTTTGTGGATTAAAATTCAAGAATAATATTCATGTATTAAATATAATTTTGAATAGAAAAGAATCAATTTTCCATCATGAATAGTACCCCAAGTAAATAGTACCCGAGTGAATTGTACTTCGTGAATAGTACTTCGGGAATAATACTCCTTGAATAGTACTTTGTGAATAGTACCCCATGAATACTACTTCATGAATAGTACCGTATTTATGAATAGTGCCCATGAATAATACTTTGTGAATAGTACCATATTTATGAATAGTACCGTACGCATGATTAGTGCTGTATGTATGAATAGTGCCATATAAATGAATAGTATCTATGAATAGTACTCCGGCATGAAAAGCTTAAAATTTTAACAAGAATGTTCAGAAAAATATCCTTGTGAAACGATACTAGATGAAGCGCAAATTTTAAGGATATTCTACTAATTTCACGGAGTACAGAAGCAATACTTCAACAAAATGAATGTAGAATTAGGGATACAAAATGAAATAATATTACTTACATACTACAGAGTATCGAAGTAAATATTATTTCATACGAATATTAAACAGAAATAATATCCCTTACGAATACGAAAGAAATAATACCTCTTACGAATACGAAAGAAATAATACCCCTTACCTTAGTAGAAGACTGGATATTACATTAGTGAAGTAGCAGAATACTCTTCTTCTTTCTCTTTATAACTTCTCTCTCTATAGCTTCTCTCTCTATAATTGCTCTTATGAGTCTTAGTAAATTGGTGAGAATGAAATAAGAATGAGTGTCTACTTATAGAAAAACATAGTTTCGATAATTGCACGTTTTGGGGCTCAAATTATTACAGTATAGTACCTTCATCTTTTTCTCTATTTTTAATTTAATCCGACAAGTATTATAAAACTTGCACCACCTCCCCTAATAGTACATGCATGTAAATCAATAGTACATGCATGTGAATCAATAGTTCCATTCATGTGAACAAATAGTTATATGCATGTGATCTAATAGCAATTAATTGCTCATTTATCTGATTAATTACCCGATTGTAAATATTGCAATTTAATAATATGAATAACTTTTTTGTCTCAACTATTGATTAATAATATATCATATAATGCAGATGATACTTTGACAATAATCGAATCAATAATATGAGAGATATAATGCAACAATTACTGTAGCAATAATTGAGTATAACTAAGTGACTTCTCATGTAAGCATCAATAATTAATACCGTGTGCTACTATGCAACCACGCCAGATATCAGACTTTTTTTCTACCGATTAGTTCAACAAAGATTAATCAGTAAAACTTCTGCCATTATTTTCATAAAATATTTTTGTCATTTTCTAACTACGATAATACTTCCGCTGTGGATTCCACCAATGATTATGTCGTCGTACGAATATTCCCCGACAAAAAGAATATTCCCCGGCCAAATGAATATTATATAACAACTTGCGTACTTTGCAAAATTTATAAATACTACCCACAACTATAACATTATAACAAATTGATTCCATAATATTCAAAAATGATAATTATAGAAAAATCATCTTTATTCATAAAAGGTGGGGTCTTACAACCTCCCCTTCTTATGAAATTTTGCCCTCAAAATTAGGGTGCGTACCTGGTATGTCGAATAGGTGAGGATATCTTAACTTCATCTCAGATTCTAACTCCCAAGTCATTTCTTCCACGTCGTGGTTTCTCCACAAAACTTTATTTACGTAACATGGATATGTGAAAAACGTTATGAGCACGCGACATACTTGGCGGTAAAACGAGTCTATAAGCCACAGTTCCTACTCGATCGAGGATTTCAAATGGGCCAATTAAATTGAGGGTTGAAATTTCTTCTCTTCATCGATTCTTGCTTCTAGAATAACGCCCTCTTAAACCTTCTTCTTCACATTTATCAGCTCTGAGTCTGTAGCTTGAGCGGCTTTAACTTTATCGATTAAAGTCGATTCTACTCGTATATTCGCTATCTTTACGTGGGTCTCTAGAGTTTTTAACTCTATCTTCATCATTTTCAAGTTATACGAAATAGGTTTTTGTGTTAACAACATCACACTTGTAAATGCATACGATCTTCTACTTAACGCATCAGCTACCACGTTCGCTCTTCCACGATTATATTAAATGGAATGGTCGTAATCTTCAACAGCTCGAGCCAATGTCCTTGGCGCATGATACGTTCGTTTTGGTTGAAGAAATATTTAAGGGTTTTAGAAATGGGTTTTGTGCTGGGGTCAATACAAAATTCGATTTTACGCTCTAGGGTAGGCTAAGAAGTCTTCAAGAATACGTCAGGAATTTTATTAACAATAGAAATATCATTCAAAACTGTGACTCTCATCCATGACTTGGATAGTACGTCACATTGATACCTATCAACTTGCCATCGTCATTCACGACGTCGCTTACAGAAAGTTTGGCTTCGGAGCATTCTACACAAGGAAGTCAACAACGAAAGGATCATGGCTCTTTACTTATGACTTGATATGACAATGATTGACTTTAGTGGTTTGATTGCTTGAATTCGCATAACAGGTTGGTTAGGAATATGAAATCTAACAACCTTACGAAAAGCATGATGAGTAGTTAACCAATCGATTTCTAAAATCACATCAAATGCAAGTATTTTCAAAGAGATAAGATCGACAGGTAACGTGAAAGTGTCGATTTGAATAAAATAAGATTTATAAACAGTGGAGGTAACAAAGGTTTCTACTAATGAAGTTTCAATCAATAAGTCAAAGTCTAACTTCTCTAGGGTCAAATTTAAACGTTGAACGCAAGCAAAAGAGATAAAAGAATGGATAGAATCGGTATCTAATAAGGTATAGACTTCGCAATAATTTATAATTAACTAACTCGTGCTAGCATCGTTTGGGTCACTCGCTTTTTGAGAAGTCACGAAAAACGCAATTCCTGAAACCACCGACTTTATTTTGTTTGGGACGGCCTTTGATGCCTCCATCCCAGCTTGACTTGTCTTCGGTGCACGACAAAATCGGGCCAGGTGACCTTCTCTTCCACAATTGTAACATTCTTTGGATGGCATCGCGCGCTTTGACCGATGTGTCCTCCCCTCCGCATTTGAAGCATATGATAGGTGGTCGCTTCTCCTTCCTTAACAACGGGTCTTTGGTCTTTGACGTCTATCCATCATTGTTGAATCTCCTCTTCTTGAAATAACCATTCTTATTGTTTTGGCCATGATTACCACCGAAGTGGTTAAAATTTTTGGCATGTTGATTCCCTCCACGCTTATTGTCACCGCTTCGATGACTTCTATCACTGGTATTATCATTTTGCATGCTGCTCTCTTTTGGTTGGGTTGAGTCATTATCGCTCCCAATAATCGAGCCCTATTAACAACATCCTAATACAAACACGCTTTATGAGAGATAAGATATTGACGTATCTCGTGTTTCAAACCTCTTAGAAACATTCGCGTCATTCTCTCCTCATTATCAACCAAATGAGATGCAAACCTGGACAACTCGGCAAACTTGGCTTCGTACTGTGACACTGTCATGTTGTTTTGTTCCAATTTAATGAACTCTACCTCTTTCATGTGACGAATACTTTCGGAAAAGTACTTGTCGTTGAACAATTCTTGGAACTTCTCCCAAATCATCTTCAAAGGTCAGGCGTCGAGTTGAGTCGTTTTTACGATTCCCACCAAAATGAATCATCGCACGCAACATGATGAAGGTGGCAAAGGGAACCTTTTGGTCCTCGGAGCATCCCAAGACATCAAATATCTTGCAGATCTGTTTTATCCATGTCTCCGCTTTAAGTGATTTTGGCTCTCCAAAAAACTCCGATGGTCCCAGCCTTGAATCGCTTATGGATGATCACCGAGAGTTGCCAAAGGTGTTTCCACCGCATTTTGGATAGAGCCCGCTTTCTTGCCGATGTTGCATGAATTGCATAAAGCCTCTTAACATTCCATCGTTCATCATTTGGTCAGTGTTGTTGTTTGCATGAGGATTGTCGCCTTCCTGTTGCACATTGTCTTGATTATTGATCTGTGGAGACTCAACGGTCTCCTTTGCTCCATTGCTTATCTCAACATTTTCGGATGCCATTTTCAAATATTGCCACAAAACAAGGGTTAAAGAATATATCACATATTATCCCTATACTCTGACCGACCAATTAAATACCAACTAAACTTAGGTAGGTCATACTAGCGAAGGAATTCCCCGTCTCTCCCCTCCTAGTTCTTCTCTCACATCTTAGTCAAGGATCATATCCCTAAGCTTTGATACCAACTGTGATGCCCCCAAAACAAGTATACATCACCCATCTTGAGTCGCCAAATACATGGTACAAAAATTCAAATACAAACTTAAATATAAAACTGTCGTGTAAAATACGACAAAACATCAACTGAGAGTTCAAACAAGAATATTATCTTCTAGACAATATCCACTGTCAATGGAGTCCTCATAGACAGTATACAAACTCAAATTCAGTCCTCATTACATTTATTATCACACTATTTAACAGAATAGTGAGGACTACCAATGCTATCATCTGGATCGTCACTCCGCTCCCCGACTCGTCTCAAATTTATATTCTCATTTCTCAAAGAGAACAAAGAAGGAAAGGTTGAGCTCAACTAGCCCAAGAAGAAATATTATGACTAAGATAATGCGTAATAAATTATCATTAGTCTTCAACAATGTTAAACCGATAAAATACAATAGACATCAAGTTTAATCTGCAATGAACAAACAATCCATTAAAAGAGTCAAGTAGAGAATAAAATCTACTATCTTTTATAATTTAAAAAGTTTTTCATCACTTTTATCGCTGGGACTCAGCTTAATAAATAATCCACATCATCGAATCACCCATGCACTATGTCCAAGGAAATTCTTTAGTATCACGACCACAAATTATCCATGCACTACGGGCCAAAGATATTCGTGTATTCATTAATGGTCATGATCATGCCAACAACTGTCCATCAATGCACTACGGGCCAATGAGGACTTTTACCACATCATTTGTAACATTACGGTCATGATTACACCGAATAATCCCTGGTCATAATCATACCAAGTCCATCTATGCACTACAAGCCACAAATGACTTTCAACATAATATAAACATGAGGATGATGACAATGATATAAGAATTCAATAAAACAAGTTCACGAATTAAATTATCCAGGAATTAATAACGTTCAAATTGTCAACATGATACTTCTTTGTAGAGTAAAATTCAAGAATAATATTCATGCACCAAAAATAAATTGGACAGAAAAGAATCAATTTTTCGTCGTGAATAGTACCCCGTGAATAGTACTTCAGGAATAGTACCTCATGAATAGTACCCCGACATGAAAAGTACTCCAAATACCCGAGTGAATAATATTCGAGTGAATAGTAATTTCGGTGAATAGTAACCTGTGAATAGTAACTCATGAATAGTATTCTGGAATATAAAGTGCCCCAAATACCCGAGTGAATAATACTAGAATGAATAGTAATAGGGTGAATAGTAACCCGTGAATAGTAACTCGTAATAGAAAATACCAAATAAAATGATATTTCATGACGAGTATAGAAGTCTTAACTTTAACCAACTGAGTATAATAAAGAATGGAATAACAAAAGAAATCACCATGCATGCGGTAGATTGCATGTATGTGTTATTCCAATGTAATAATAAATAACGGAACTGTGTCAAAGCGTAATACGCACCGACAAGATATATTCCAACAAAATAATAAAGATGGAACCAGTCCATGCGTAAAAAGCATGCATGCATGTGATATTCCAACAGTAATAATAAAGATGGAACCGTGTCCCACAGAAACGCATGCATGTGATATTCCAATGTAAATAAAGACGGAACTAGGTCCCAAGATAAACGCAGAGACAGATATATTCAACATGTAATAATAAAGAATGGAATAATGTAAGAATTTCACCAAGTATAGGTAGCCCGCGTATATAGGTTATTCCAACAGAATAATAAAGAATGGAATAACAGAAGTTCTCTTCATGAATACAAAAGAAATAATACCCCTTACCTCAGAAGAAACTGGATACTGGATTAGTGAGGTAGCAGACTTCTCTTCTTCTTTCTCTCTATAATTTCTCTCTATAATAATGGCTCTAAAGCTTTAGTGAATTGGTGAGAAATGAAGGAAGAATGAGCTTCTATTTATAGGAACACATAGTTTCGATAATTGTACGTTTTGGGGCTCAAAATATTACAATATAATACCTTCCTCTTTTTCTTCCTTTTTAATTTTGTCCTGTAAGTATTATCAAACTTGCACCACCTCCCCAAATAGTAAATAATGTGATTCAATAGTAAATTATGTGACTCAATAGTTCTAGACATGTGAAAATTTGAATTACAGTATAGTACCTCCATTTATACCTCCATTTTTAACTTAGTCATGCAAGTATTATCAATCTTACACCAACTCCCCTAATAGTAGCAAGAATGTGAATCAATAGTACACATATATGAATAAATAGTTATAATCATGAGAATTAATGGCAATCAATTGCTCATTTATCCGATTAAATACCCGATTGGTCAATATAACCTCCAGACATCAATTTTTATCGAAATAAATGTCAATTTTTACTAACACAAATAATTCCAACACAATGAAACTATTTTTATCAAAAATATAAATTTTAAAATTTTGAAGTTTGAATTTCCCGAAAAAGTCAACTGTTGACTTTTGACCAAATAGTAAAAACCAAAATTTTTTGTGTTTATAGTCTATTTTTACTAATTTCATCGTTCCGGACTCAAATATCACGTCCGCGTCTCCAAATTCAACTCCGAACACAACTTCAATTTTTAATAACATTCATTATTAATATTATAACTCACAATATTTATCAACCGTGTCGCTCCCAAGAAAGAGGGGCTTTTCAATAAGGATTTCTCGTGACGCCCCAAAATAGGTATACATCACCCATTCGAGTTGTCAATACATGGTACAAAAAAAACAACTACAACTTTATTATTACAATAGTAAACTGTGAGTTTGAATACAAATATTATCTTCTGAACAATATCTATACCCAAATAAATCTTCATCACATTTATTAATATATTATTTTACAAAAATGGTGAGGACTACTAAACAACTCTCTCTATAACCATCATTCTATACCCCGACTCGACTCGTACTCAATTACATTCTCGCCTCCCGGAGAAGAAAAATGGAACAAAAGGAAAAGGGTGAGCTCAACTAGCCCAAAAGAAGAATATTATGACTAAGATAATATACAACAAAATTATCGTTAGTCTTCAACAGGGAAAATCTAATAGAATACAATAGACAACAAGTTTTAAATCAATATTCGCAGTGAAATAATAATTCATTAGAAGAGTTAAGTAGAGAATGCAAACTACTATCTTCTATGTATGAATTTAAAAGTTCATCGCTCATCTTTTATCCCCTCAGAACATCAATCAATATATATCTAGAATCAAATATTCATCTTTGCACTACTGTGCCAAAGATATTCATCATTGGTCATGTTCATCTAAACACTGCTCATCTTTGCACTACAGTGCCAAAGATATTCATCAGAAATCACTCATCTTTGCACTACAGGCCAAAGATATTCAATAATATCATCATTTAAGACTGAGGATGATGAAAAATATTTTTAAATAAACGAATCCAATGAAACAAAATGACAAAGATTAAGGATTAAGGATTAAGGATTCGTACTTTGTTTTATCCATGTCCAAAAATACCTCAAAAATAATCATAGTGGTGTAAAATTCAAGAATGATCAAAACATGGATACAATCAAAGCTAGTATCCACAATAGATATTTTAGACGAAAAGGGAAAATTTTTATTTTTCGATGAATAGTCTTGATTCGTGAATAATGTCATATCGTGAATAGTGGTCAGATATCGTGAATAAGTAATCTCGACACCAAAAGTTCTAAATTTGATAAAATTTCAGATCAATATTTCAACATAATAATATTAAAGAAATAATATCATTACGAAAAAAAATAATATCCCTTACCTCGAAAGATTTATACTTCTAAATTTGAAACAGGATATAAAGCTATAACTTGAACTTGCACCGTATAGCAATACTCAAAGTATACTCAAAATACTCACAATAATACGCTCGATAATATAGAGAGAAAAACTTGAGCTTCTAGTGTGATTTTCAATTCTAACCTAAGCACCCTATTTATAGGAAAATGCTTAGAACACCAAAAGTAGAAAATTTATTAAAATATATTATTAATAATAAATTTCATATGCCTCCTTGGAAAATCAGATTTCTAACATATCCCATATGCTCATCTTCTAGAAAAAGTGAGAAAAATGTTTTTATTAAAAAAAATATTTAAAACTTCCAAAATTAATTATTTTGGAGCTTCGTAACTTCAATAATTCATAATAAATAGCCTTTTTGTCGGAAAATTGAATCTCGAGATTTCTTATATGAAATTCAATTCTCTACAACTTTGCGAAGAAAGTTTTTCCAAATTCGAATGTAAATTGACCAAAATCCATAAACCAAGCGATTTTACAGTGCTATAATCAAATTTCAATCAAGAAATGGGGTCCAATTTACATTTTTAACATGTTTTAAACATTTATTGCAACAAAAATACTCTTCTTCCTCGTAGATACTCATATATCCCACATTCGTTATAAAATATCACCATTATTATATTATTAAAATATAATAATATATATATTTAAATGAATTATTTTATCGTAAAAAGATAAAATTTCAATTTTCAACAATTGTCACATTAAAAAATTTCTCCATCTATATCCACATAAAATCAATATTTTCCTCATCATATGAATCAATAATTAATTATTCACAAATAATATTACGTAATCACAATATTGACAATCGTGCAGCTCCTGTGAAAGCAGGGGCTTTCCAATAAGAATTTCTCCTTACTGGCGCGCAATTAGGTGACCAAATCTCTCCTTAGACAGAACTTTCTAGACATCACCAATAATGTTATTCAATAATATTATTCAGATAATATGAATTATTGTTTCGATAATGAAAAATACTGTGTAGTGACAATTATTGAAACAACAGTAATATAAAATATCAACACAAAGAATTATTGAATCAATAAAATAAAATAATGAACAAAGAATTATCGTAACCATTATCGAGTAAAGGCCTTCTTACGTAAGAATCAATAATTGGTGCAATACCGTGTAATCTTCGTGTGTTTTAACCACCGAGTATTTTAACAAAGATAATCTTGGTAATAACTACGCCTGCTATTTTTAAACAACTTATATTTGTCATTTTTTTCATCCAATCGCTTTCAAGCTATAGGGCCCACACATGGTCGCTACTTGTCGCATTTAATAATATTCCCGACAAAGATTTAATATTCCACGACCAAACGAATATTCCCCGACAACAATGAATATTTTATAACCACTTGCTTATTTTGAAATATTTGCGTATTTTACCCATAACCATCCACATTAATCACATCAACCCTTACTATTTCAAAATAATAATTAGAGGAAATTAAATTTCATTTATTAATTATTTTGGGGTCTTACAATTTCTCCCTATTGGCGCGCAATTAGATGACCAAACCTCTCCTTGACAGAACTTCTAGACATTGTAAATATTGCAATTTAATAATATGAATAACTTTGTCGTCTCAATTATTGATTAATAATATATCATATAATGCGATGATCTTTGATAATAATCGAATCAATAATATGAGAGATATGATGCAACAATTCAGTAGTAATAATTGAGTATAACCGAGTGACTTCTCACGTAAGCATCAATAATCAATATCATGCGTCTTCTATATGCAATCACGCCAGACATCGTACTTTTACTTACTTGTAGTTCAACAAAGATTAATCTGTAAAACTTCCGCCAAGTTATTTTCATAAAATATTTTTGTCATTTTCTAACTACGACAAAGATTCTTAGTTGTGGGGTCCACTAATGATTATGTCGCCGCATTTAATATTCCCCGACAAAAAGAATATTCTCCGGCCAAATGAATATTATATAACAACTTGCGTACTTTGCAAAATTTATAAATACTATCCACAACTATAACATTATAACAAATTCATTCCATAATATTCAAAAATAATAATTATAGAAAAATCATCTTTATTCATAAAAGTTGGGGTCTTACAATTATCATGTAAACTTGTTATTTGTTATCAAATTCGTAAAAATTGGGTGTAGAAAGAAAAAAGGAAAATCACCGTGTTAGTATTCTTATAATATGGCCTTAGAAAGTACCAAATTTCTTGTCCAATGTGTGATGTAATCTGTAATTTATTGGTGGATTATGATAATATATTAAGAAACAAAAACAATGTAGTTCGAATCATGACAATTGATTAAGAAACGAGTTCGTAGCGATCAAATTCGTTAAAAGAGTAAACATGAAGAAATTTGTGAAAAACTATGGTTTTGATTTCTCAAAATGATGTATATGTAACGTTTTGTATATAGAATGGTGTTTAGCATGTGTAAATATAATATTACTAAGTGGTAGATGTTGAATTTGGGAGAAATTATGTGGAATTGGGATTTTTGGCCTATAACAGAGTGTTAGTTCGCGGTCCAGAAAAAACTAAGTCTTGTCTTGTGGCGTGGGAGCCTACCACTTACAATGCGATTGTCGCTCGCACGCACGATTAAGGCGCGGGCGTGAGGTTACCCAGTGTATTACACGCGTGGCCGCGCGAGTAACCAGCCACAGACAGTGAAGTCTGCTTAATTACAGGTTATGCGTAATGGACTTGGGTTAGTTTAGCATGCATGATAAGGATATTAAAACATAATATAAACTACAATAACAGATGATATGGTGTGGTAATGCAAAGTGTAAAAGATTCTTAAATGATTATTAATTGAGTTATATAATGAAACTAAAAGTGATGTTTTCAAAAGTTAGAAATGAACGAGTAAGTTATATTGGCTCGAAATGTGATTTCAGATTCGTTGAGTATGTTAACCTAAATGGTTAGGTGCTAGATTAAGGTTATGACCTAAATGATGGTTTAATACCCATAGTGTTAATATTCATACAACTAATTGTTGTTGTGATTGTAATGATATGTGTAGGGTAATTGGAAACTATTTTACACTTGTGTAGCTTACAATCAAGGCAAGTTTTCTAACTCTACCTTGTTATTATTGAGCAAGTTCCTAAACCTTAACTCTTTACATTGAGTAAGCTTTCTAACTTCATTCTTTTCATATTGAATGCATGTTCCCATTCCTAAATCGCTATTGTACAAGTTCCTAAAATTCTTGTAAGGTTGAACAAGCCTAGTTTATCTTGAGTATGTTTGTGCAAGCTCTTGTAACCTAATTCATTACATCGAGCGAGCTTTACTTTCCTTATTATCATTTGAAGCATATATTGTTCTAATACATTGATTCATAGAAGATTGTTCTAAACTCCTTTAAATATAGCACTTTGCATGTAAATCATGTAATTCAGTTACATATATTGTTAATATCCGATCTTTGACTTTAATAGCCTTGTTTAATTATACATTCTCATATTAAACCTTTATTATTGGAAGTTGAATAGTGTTCTAAAATTCTAGAGACACTGATAAGCTAGTTCCAAACTAAACTTTCTTTAGTGCGGAAATTCTAAATTCAAACTTAGACGAACAACCCTAATATAGGGGATTTTTGTACGTGTAACGTTTAGATGTTTGTGCACAACACATGGTACAAAGGGCAGATCCCCCTAACTAAGCTAAGAAGGGTCTGTACAGTCTAATGACTATTAAGGTTAAGGTAATAATACCTATATACCGGAAACAGTTCGTGGTCTTAAGACCCTCAGACATTGATTTCAAACTTGTTTTCTATTTGATTTGTAGAACAAGTTCCTTATTATTCAGCTTTCGTTGTTCACTCTCGTGTTACTATCATTGCTACTTTCTATATCAGTGAGCATTTGTTTGCTCACTCTTGAAATTAACACTGCAGCTAAAGTGGAGAAAGTTGATGAGCCGTCAACTAGCAAAGGCAAGGGCAAGATGTCCAAATGATGAAGACTTATGAGAATTTTATTTTAATGAATTGTGTTAAAGACTTGTTTAATATGTGATGTATTCTGTAAACTTATGTAATAATGTTAAGGTTAGATTACCTGGGATTTATTTTGAGATTATGATGTAACCCTTTAATGGGAAAGATGATTGTTTAAGTTATTTAAATTACGTCTTAATCCTTTGATTATGGGTAATTAGATGTAATGTTTTGGATAGTGAACACCAAATCCTGTGGGAATGGAGTACCTGGATTTGGGGGTGTCACAGGTTGGTATCAAAGCTTTGGGTTATGAACCTTAGGTGGGGAAACCTTAGGAAGTAACCTTTAAGGAAACAGAAAATATAGAGGTGTTTAACTCTTACCGAGTTTTAAGGAATGAATTAAGTTATCCATTGAAACTAAATAATAAAAGACATTATGTGATATGTGTTAATAACTTATGTGCTCACGAGTATCAAAAATGTTAAGTAAAACTTAAAATATTTTGTTGTCAGGATGTCTAACGAAGGAGGATCCAGTCCAGCTAGAGAGGTGATACCTCAGATACCTATAGATGATGAGCCCTGGGATATTCATGTGGTGCGGAAATAGTTGATCCAGGAGAATGTGCTTGTGACCGATCCCGTGGAGGATAGTTCTGAGGGGGTAGAGGAGGATGATGAGGAACAGGATCCTGAGGAGTTTCCACCAAACTCCATATTAGCGGGGATGTATGATGCTTTGTATGACCGTAATGTAGAATTACGAGATGAGGTCGATGAGCTGAAGGAAATGGTTGAGATGCATCACGCTTCGATGGAGCAGAAGGATGCAGAGATTCAGGAACTCGACTCAAAACTTGGAAACACGGAGTAGGACTTAGTTCATACAAAGGGTCAACATGAAGACCTGTTGGCAGTACACAAGAAGATGAAGACTGACATGGAGAAATTAAAAGATGATTTCAAGGAGGAGTCAACTAAGCGTGCAAGAGCAGAGGATGCTTGGATGAAGGCAACTCAACGTGCAGACCGTGCTGAGGCTAAGGTCCAAGTGAAGAAAGCCAAGATGAAGGAGATGGATTACGCTTTTAATTCAGCGATTGATAAGGCCCGGGATCGAGTCTATTATTACCCACCTCAGTTTGAGAATTCATCGTGGTTCGTGATGGATCGTAGAACGGCGTATCGTATCATGGAGGAAGAGCGTCGGGAAGCCTTACGACGTCTTAATATGCCTAGATAGAATAAGATAGATAATACTATGTGGTTAATTATGTGAATAAATAAATTGTGAATCCCTTATTTTGAGATGAATAAAGGGATAGTATGAGTATGTAATCCTGAAACTTGTCTAGTTCAGGAAAGTGAATGTTAATAGCGGTTATGCTATCTTTAACATGTTTTAAAACGTTTTGAATGAATAAAATATCAAGGTTTATTTGAAATGTTATGTGTTAAAGCTTTAATCTTGGAATGTTTAAGTTAAACTTTAAATACCCAAGAAGTTGAGTAATGAGCTAATAAGCGTATATTTTAAAAGAAAATGCCTCCTGGAAGAAGACAACCACGACAGCAAGCACCTCCTGAGGGGTCTACTAATAATAACAACGAGATCAACGCTAATCCGGTTCAGCAGGTGGTAGCTCTGTTGACGGGTGCACTTGCGAATCAACCGCAAGCTCAAGTCACGACTTTCAAGGAATTTAAAGCGGTTGGACCGTCAGAGTTTCAAGGGTCGATGAATCCAGTGGAAGCCCAAACCTGGATCATGGAAATGGAGAAGGTATTCGATATAGCTAGAGTTAACGAAAACCATAAGACTACGTTCGCAATGTTTATGCTGAAGTCTGAAGCTAGCTACTGGTGGAAAATGAATAAGGTTCGTGGAGGGCAGGGAGTGATAGCGTGGGATAGATTTAAGGAGATGTTCTTTGAAATGTACTTTCCAGCGAGTTGTCAGAATCAGCTGGAAGTGCAATTTCTGGAGCTGAAACAAGGAACTATGACGGTGCCGGAATATGATGCAAAATTTAACGAGTTGGCAAGGTTTGCCACTTATCAAGTCAATACCGACGAGCATAAAGCGAAGATTCGAACAAGGATTGAAACCCTGGCTTTACAACAAGGTTTTAATGTTCCAGCTAAACACGTTTGCGGCTGTACTGGAGAAGACAGTTATAGCGGAAGGTGGAAGCGATGCTTTGACCAAGTACAACCAAGAACAGAAGAAGAGGAAGAATGAGAATGAAAATAAGGCTGGTGGTAGTAATGTTGGAAGTAATATTCAGAAAAGGAAGTGGGCGAGAATTCAACAAATGGAGGACAAAGAAGGAAATCGCCAGAGAAAAAAGTTTGAGGCTTACATTGAACTTGCGGGAAGAACCATACTGGGGTATGTTTGAAGGGAAAACGGGTGTGTTTCAACTGTGAGACCCCAGATTTTATGAATAAATATTTAATTTTCTCGAAATAATTTTTTTTATTATGGTGTGGATTTGATATAATGTTATAATTGTGGGTAGTATTTATAAATTTTGCAAAGTATGCAAGTGTTGTATAATATTCGTTTGGTCGGGGAATATTCTTTTTGTCGGGAATATCTGTACGACGGCACAATCATTGGTGAACCCACAACGGAAGTACTGTCGTAGTTAGAAAATGACAAAAATATTTTTATGAAAATAACGGCGGGAGTTTTACCGTTAATACTGTTGAACTACTCGGTAGTAAAAGTACAGTAATACGCGTGGTTGCATAGTAGCACACGATATTGATTATTGATGTTTACGTGATAAGTCACTCAGTTATACTCAATTATTGTTGCAGTAGTTGTTGCATCATATCTCTCATATTATTGATTCGATTATTGTCACAGTATCATCTGCATAATATGATATATTATTAGATCAATAATTAAGACGATAAAGTTATTCATATTATTAAATTACAATATTTACAATGTCTAGAAGTTCTGTCAAGGAGAGGTTTGGTCACCTAATTGCGTGCCAATAGGGATAAATCCTTATTGGAAAGCCCTCTCTTTCCTGGGAACGACCTGGTTGATAAATATTGTGAGTTATGATATTAATGATGAATGTTATTAAAATTGAAGTTGTGTTCGGAGTTGAATTTGGAGACGCGGACGTGATATTTGAGTCCGGAGCGATGAAATTAGTAAAAATAGCCTATAAACACAAAATTTTCCGATTTTTACTATTTGGTTAAAAAGTCAACAGTTGACTTTTTTGGGAAAAGTCAAACTTTGAAATTTCAAAATTTATATTTTTTGATAAAAATAGTTTCATTGTGTTGGAATTATTTGTGTTAGTAAAAATCGACATTTATTTCGATAATAATTGATGTCTGGAGATTATATTGACCAATCGGGTATTTAACCGGATAAATGAGCAATTGATTGCTATTAATTCACATGATTATAACTATTTATTCACATGTGTGTACTATTGATTCACATTCTTGTTACTATTAGAGGAGTTGGTGCAAGATTGATAATACTTGCATGACTAAGTTAAAAATGGAGGTATAGATGGAGGTACTATACTGTAATTCGTATTTTCACGTGTCTAGAACTAGTAATTCACATGATTTACTATTGAATCACATTATTTACTATTAGGGGAGGTGGTGCAAGTTTGATAATACTTGCAGGACTAAAATAAAAAGGAAGAAAAAGAGGAATGTATTATACTGTAATATTTCGAGCCCCAAAACGTGCAATTATCGAAACTATATTTTTCTATAAATAGAAGCTCATTCTTCTTCATTTCTCACCAATTCACTAAAACTATAGAGCAATCATTATAGAGAGAAATTGTAGAGAGAAAATCTAGAGAATAAGAGAAGTCTGCTACCTCACTACTCCAGTATCCAGTTTCTTTCTAAGGTAAGGGGTGTTATTCTTTCGTATTCATGAATAGAACTTCTGTTATTCCATTCTTTATTATTCTATTAGAATAACCTGTTTATGTGGATTTCCGCATGCATGGTGAATGATCCTTTGTATTCATTCATATTAAATTGTGGAAATGATCTGTCTAAGTGGATTACAGCATGGCGGGTGAAAATCCATTTGCAGTTTCATATATTCTTCATTATACTCAATTGGTTAAAGTTTTGACTTCTATAATCCATGAGATTGGTGGAATATCCTTGATATTTGCGTTTCATCCAGTATCTTTTCATGGAAACATTCTTCTGAGCATTCTTAAATTTTACTCTATAAAGAAGTATCATGTTGATAAATTGGACATTATTAGTTCTTGGATAAATTAATTCTTGAACTTGTTTTATTGAATTATATGTCATTTTCATGATGAGTTATGTTAGTTATTACGTGAAAACATGAAAGTTTCTTAGAAATCAAAAAGGGTTGAAAATCAGATTTTGGTAAAAATGGAACATGAAATTCAATTGACCATATCTCCTATTATATTTCGAATTTTTGGTGTAGTCAAGTTCTAGAGTTAGATATATGAGTTATGTAACTTATCCAAGTGGAATCACTACAAAAGGTGTTGTAGATTTTCGTGTGGACTGATTTTAGCAAAGGAGTCCAAAGCTGCAAAAACCGAAAATGCTACTACCCGGAAACTTTAAGGGGCTGTTTCGGCCACTTAATTTGTGAGAAAAATTCTGGCCTTTTGGGACATGAAAGTATATGGCATAAGGTACCTCCTGTCCAAAAATGAGCTCATTCCGACTTAAAATGAGCAAGTTATGACCATTTCAATATTTAGGTTTTTTGATAAAAAATGCTATAACCGGAGTTCTATAACTCCGACGACCATGAATTTTAAACTGAAAGCTCACGTTAACATGTGTAAGATTCTGCCAAGATTTGGGAATTTTTGGAGTTAACCTTGAGGTAGCTAATTTCTTAAGGAATTAATTAGAAATTGATTTTTGAAAAATAGTAAATGAATTTTAAAAATTCCGAAAAAAATATATGTTCATTATGGGACTATATTCTGCTAAATCCCAGAAAAGAAATATTTTTGGGACTGATTTGGTATTTTTCATGAAAATAGTTTAGTTACGAACATATGAGTTAAATATGTTATGTGAAGTAACAAAGTTGAAAAATAGGATTTTATGGCTTGGAAATCCTATATAAGGTATATACAGATTTTTGATAAGGAATTTGATCATTGGTGATGAGATCTTATGAGTATGGCATTTTGAATGATTAAATGCATTATGTGGTAAAGTGTAAACAATTGAAATAAATTGTTTATAAGTTTGAGAAGCGATTAAAATATTGTTATAATATTAATAATATTAGATTATGAGTGATTGATAATATTTGAATAAAGTTAAAGTCTTTAATATTTATCCTTGTTTTCGTTTGATTAATGCTTATATCATTGTCATCATCCTCATGCTTATATGGTGATGAAAGTTATCTTTGGCTTACGTGCAAAGATGGACTTTTGATTATTGAATTGTATATCTTTGGCTTACGTGCAGAGATGGATTATTGATTATTGGTTTTATTGTTGTATATCTTTGGCTTACGTGCAGAGATGAATTTGGTATGATTATGACCAGGGATTATTCGGTATAGTCATGACTATTGATGATTTAATGAATATCCTTGGCCTGTAGTGCAGGGATGATTCGATTATGTGGTTTATTTATTAAGCCGAGTCTCAGCGATAAAAGTGATGAAAAATATTTTTAAATCATAGAAGATAGTAGGTTTTATTCTCTACTTGACTCTTCTTGTGACGCCCCCAAAATAGGTATACATCACCTATTCTGAGTCGCCAAATACATGGTACAAAATACAAATACAATCTTTAAAATACAACAAGAGAGCTGTGAGTTTTAATACAAATACTGTCTTCTAGACAATATCCACTCTTAGAATAAGTCCTCATTACATTTATTATCACACTATTTAACAGAATAGTGAGGACTACTAATACACCATTTAGGACCATCACTCCATTCCCCGATTCGTCCGAGCTACGTTGTCATTTCCTGAAGAGAACAGTGAAAGAAATGGTGAGCTCAACTAGCCCAGTAAGAAATATTATGATTAAGATAATGCAGAATAAATTATCATTAGTCTTCAACAATGTTAAACTGATAATATACAATAAACATCAAGTTTAACTGCAGTGGAACAAACAATCCATTAAAAGAGTCAAGTAGAGAATAAATTCTACTATCTTTTATGATTTAAAAAGTTTTTCATCACTTTTATCGCTGAGACTCAGCTTAATAATTAATCCACATCATCGAATCACCCCTGCACTACGGCCAAGGAATTCTTTAGTATCACGACCACAAATTTTCCATGCACTACGGGCCAAAGATATTCGGGTATTCATTAATGGTCATGATCATGCCAACAACTTTCCATCAATGCACTACGGTCCAATGAGGATTTTTACCACATCATTTGTAACATTACGGTCATGATTATACCGAATAATCCCTAGTTATAATCATACCAAGTCCATCTATGCACTACAAGCCACAGATGACTTTCAACATAATATAAACATGAGGATGATGACAATGATATAAGAATTCAATAAAACAAGTTCACGAATTAATTTATTCAGGAACTAATAACGTTCAAATTGTCAACATGATACTTCTTTGTAGAGTAAAATTCAAGAATGCTCGTAAGAATATTTCCATGAAAAGATCTTTGGATGAAGCGCAAATATCAAGGATATTCCACTAATTTCATGGAGTATAGAAGTCAAAACTTTAACCAATTGAGTATAATAAAGAATGGAATAACAAAAGAAATCACCATGCATGCGGTGATTGTGATGACAAAGTTATTTCAACAATAATAATAATAACGGAACCAAAGTCGGTAAATTACATGCCAATAGGATGTTCCAATAGATTAATAAAGATGAACCAGTCCCAGGCATAAAACGCACGAGACAAGATATTCCAAATGAATACTAAAGAATGGAATAATGTAAGAATTTCACCAAGTATAGGGTAGCTTCACAGATATATCTGAGTTATTCCAACGTAATAATAAAGAATGGAATAACAAAAGTTCTCTTCATGAATACAAAAGAAATAATACCCTTTACTGTGTACAACAAATAATATCCACTACCGTAAAAAGAAACTTGATATCGAGTAGTGAAGTAGTAGAATACTTTTCTTCTTTCTCTCTATAATTTCTCTCTAGAGTTTCAAAGAATTAAATGAAAATAATGAAGGAATGAGCTTCTATTTATAGAAAAATGGACTGCATAGTAACTAACTCATGAACGGTCCAGATTGATTTACCTTAATCTGACGGTCCATATTTAAAGCAAAATCTTTTAAATAAAATATAATATATTCTATTTATAATCTAATAAAACGAATAACTTTATAAAAGATTTTACTATGCAAATACTATGCAGGCACTATGCAAACACTATGCATAATAAAATATAATATATTTTAATTATTGTCTAATAAAATAGATAACTTTATAAAAGTATTCTGTTTTATATAAAAAGATTTTACTATTAGCTTAATAAAACGAATAAATTTATAAAAGTATTACATTTTATATAAAAAGTTTTTCTGCTTTATTACGTTAATAATACTAATAAAACAAAAGCGAGTGACTTATCACGTAAGCCTTAATAATCAATCTTGTGTGCTACTATGCAACCACGCCAGATTCTTGTACTTTTACTACCGAAGTAGTTCAACAAGATTAATTGTAAAACTTCCGCCGTTATTCTCATAAAATATTTTTGTCGTTTTCTCGATCGACAATAATTACATTGTGGGATCCACTAATGATTGTACTCGTCGTCATTTGGATATTCCCCGACAAAAAGAATATTTCCCGACCAATCGAATATAATATGACAACTTGCATACTTTACAAAATTTATAAATATTACCCACAACTATAATATTATATAAAATTCATTCCATAATATTCAAAAATAATATTTATAGAAAAATCATCTTTATTCATTAAAACTGGGGTCTTACACTTCTAATGGATTGCTTATTCTGCTGCGGTTAAACTTGATGTCTATTGTATTTTATCAGTTTAACATTGTTGAAGACTATTGATAATTTATTCTGCATTATCTTAGTCATAATATTTCTTACTGGGCTAGTTGAGCTCACCCTTTCCTTCACTGTTCTCTTCAGGATATGAGAATATAGTTGAGACGAGTCGGGGAACGGAGTGACGGTCCAGATGATAGCATTAGTAGTCCTCACTATTCTGATAAATAGTGTGACAATAAATGTAATGAGGACTCCATTGGGTATGGATATTGTCTAGATGACAATATTTGTATTAAAACTCACAGTATATGTTTTGTCGTATTTTACACGACAGCTGTATAATTAAGTTTTTATTTGTATTTTGTACCATGTATTTGGCGACTCAAGATGGGTGATGAAAACCTATTTTGGGGGCGTCACATCAACTGTGGTCAGGAGGGACACATTACACCGAACTGTTTTAGTCCGAAGAAAGAAGCATGCTTTACCTGCGGTTCGAAGGATCACATGGCTCGTGATTGCCCTAAGAAGACAGCGGGAAGCGCAAGTGGTTGAAAAGGAAACAACAACGGTGGTGGTGCATTAACTATCACTGGACCAGCACAGTCAGGCCGACCTACTGCAAGGACTTTCAATATGACCGTGCAGGACGCTGTATAGTCTAAGGATGTGGTGTCAGGTATCCTTCCGATTAATGGTATTAATGTTTATGTACTATTTGATTCGGGTGCTACTTGTTCATTTATATCCGATGAATTTGCTCAGAACTTAGATTTGCCTCAGGAAGAATTAGAATTTCCCTTAGGTATAGAGATTGCGAATAGTGAAGTGATTCCTGTTAGATTTGTATATAGGAATTATAGAGTGGTTATAAAGGGTCATGAGATCATGGTAGATTTGATACCAATTAAACTTGGTGAGTTTGATGTTATACTGGGAATGGATTGGTTATTCAATTACGAAGCAGTAATTGATTGCCAAAGGAAGTGTGTTAACCTTATGACTCCATCAAAGGTTATGTTCTTTGGTAGCAAGTCACCTCGACAAGCAAGTTGTCTGACGGTGATGCAAGCCAAGAAGTTGTTGAGATAAGGATGTGTAGGATATTTAGCCTACATCGTCGATACACAGAAGAAGAATGCGAAGTTGAAAGAGATACTAATTATAAGAGAATTTGCAGACGTATTTTCAGATAATTTGTCGGGTCTTCCACCAGATCGACAAATCGAGTTCATGATTGCTTACTACCAGGAATGGCCCCAATATCTAAGGCACCATACAGAATGGCCCCGGTAGAGATGAAGGAGTTGATGGTGCAGTTGCAATAATTGCTAGACAAGAAGTATATTTAGCCGAGTGTTTCGCCATGGGGAGCATCGATGTTGTTTGTTAAGAAGAAAGACTGATCGATGCGGCTCTGCATTAACTACCGAGAATTGAATAAGGTCACGATTAAAAATAAGTATCCCTTACCTAGAATCGATGATCTGTTCGATCAGTTGAAAGGAGCGAGATATTTCTCTAAGATAGACTTGAGAAGTGGTTATTGTCAGTTGAAGGTGAGGCTGGAGGATGTACCAAAAACAACATTCAGGACTCGATATGGTCATTACGAGTTTATGGTTATGTCTTTTGGTTTAACTAACGCACCTGCAGCGTTCATGGATTTGATGAACAGGGTGTTTAAACCATTTTTGGACAAGTTTGTGGTGGTGTTTATTGATGATATACTGGTGTATTCCAAAACCAAAGAGGAACATGTGGAACACTTGAGAGTGACGTTGGAGACGTTGAGAAAAGAGAAGTTAAACGCTAAGTTCTCAAAATGTGAATTTTGGTTAGAACGTGTACAGTTTCTTGGGCACGTTATTGATAAGGACGGAATTTCGGTAGATCCATCAAAATTTGAAGCTGTAATAAACTGGGATCAGCCGAAGACACCGTCAGAAGTAAGGAGTTTCTTTGGACAGAGAAGTGTGAGGAAAGTTTTCGAGAATTAAAGAAGAGGCTGAGCTCTGCACCTGTGTTGTCGTTGCCTGATGATACAGGAAATTTTGTGGTGTATAGTGACGCTTCACATAAAGGACTAGGCTGTGTGCTTATGCAAAATGGTAGAGTTATTGCATATGTATCACGACAGTTGAAAGATTACGAGAAAGGGTATCCGACTCATGATTTGGAGTTGGCGGCATTGGTGTTTTCCTTGAAGATTTGGAGACATTATCTTTATGGAGAGAGGTGTGAAATATATACCGACCATAAAAGTCTGAAGTATATCTTTACACAAAAAGATTTGAACATGCGACAAAGAAGATGGTTGGATCTGATCAAAGATTATGATTGCGAGATTTTCTATCATCCTGGAAAGGCGAATGTTGTTGCTGATGCCCTAAGTAGGAAGGGACAGGAGAAGTTAATGATGTTAACTGATCAAGGGAAGTTAGAGTCAGAAATTGCTAAGATGGAGTTGGAAATTAAATATCCGATAGAATCCGATGAAAATTTATTCCAGGTGGGAAATAGTTCAACGTTGGTAGATAAGGTGAAAAATGCGCAACTTCAGGATGAGGACTGCGAAAAGATTAGGAAAACAAATTCAAAATCGATTCAAAAGGGTTACTTCGGTTCGAAGGGAGAATTTGGGTTCCGCAAGTACTAGAAATTAAAGAAGAAATTCTAAGTGAAGCTCACAACTCACGATATTCAATTCACCCTAAGAGTACGAAGATGTACCAGGATCTTAGACGTCATTTTTGGTGGCTGAATATGAAGAGGGATGTGGCTGGATGCGTGGCAAAATGTTTAACGTGTCAGAAAGTCAAAGCTGAACATCAAAGGCCAAGCGGATTGTTACAACCGTTGGAGATACCAGAATGGAAATGGGAGCATATCACAATAGATTTTATGGTAGGTCTTCCAATGACCCAACAAGGTTACGACGCCATTTGGGTGATTGTTGATCGATTGACGAAATCAACACACTTTTTGCCAATAAAGATTCGATTTACCCTAGATCGTTTAGCAAAACTGTACGTGAAGGAAATTATTTCAAGGCACGGTGTACCTATGTCTATTGTATCAAACAGAGATCCATGTTTCACATCCAATTTCTAGAAATGATTACAAGAGTGTTTGGGAACACAGCTGAGAATGAGCACAGCGTACCATCCTCAGACCGACGAACAAAGTGAGAGAACCATCCAAACACTAGAGGATATGCTCAGAGCGTGTATTATAGATTTCAAGGGAAATTGGGATGACCATCTACCATTGGTGGAATTTTCTTATAATAATAGTTATCACACGAGTATTGGCATGCCGCCTTATAAAGCGTTATACGGCAGGAAGTGCAGAACTCCACTATGCTAGGATGACGTAGGTGAACGTCAGCTATTGGGTCCAGAATTGGTACAACAGACTATCGAGATCATCAATGTGATTCGAGAGAGATTAATAGCCGCACAAGATAGACAGAAGAAATATACCGATCAGCATCGATAAAATCGAGAATTCGATGTCGGTAGTTATGTTTTCCCGAAAGTGTCTCCGTGGAAGGGAAAAATTCGATTTGGCAAGAAGGAGAAATTAAGCCCTAGATTTATAGGACCTTTTGAAGTGCTTCGCCGAGTTGGTGAAGTGGCATACGAGATAGCTTTACCTCCGAAGTTGGAGCATATTCATAATATTTTCCATGTATCAGTGTTGAGGCCATATATGCCTGACTATAAACATGTTATAGAATATGAGCCCTTACAGTTTGAGAAAGATTTGTCATATGAAGAATTCTCTGTTTAAATTGTTGACATAAAAGAGCAAGTACTGAGGAATAAGGTGATACCTTCTATTAAGGTAATCTGGAGAAACCACAATGCTGAGGAAGCTACGTGGAAACTTGAAAGTGTTATGATGAACAATTATCCTCAGTTGTTTTCTTAATCTTGTATAACGATTCTGGGGACAGGATCTTGTTAAGGAGGGAAGAATGTAGCGAATAAATTTTTCGAGTTGTTATTCTGGGGACAGAATCCTTTTAAGGAGGGAAGGATGTAACGATCGAGAAATTTGTAATTTAATTTAAATATTTATTGAATTAAATAAATATTTTAAATAATTTATTTATTGAGGAAAATAAATAATTGATGAATTGTGGTGAATTAATTTAGTAACTAAATTGATTGATGTTAATTAAATTGAATAATGATAATTTATCTGAAGGATTTAATTTTAAAAAATAATTAAATTAAATCAATTGCTTAATATTTAAGAAGATAATTAAGTGAACTGTTTAATATTAAATGAATAAATTAAATAAAATAATTTTTCTAATTTATTAATTAAAATTAGATATATATATATATATATATATATATTTAAGCATAATTATAATAAGAATATAATTCTTATAATTATAAATTATAAGCTATTAAAGTGGTTACATGTGTGACAAGTGTAACTATATGATATAAATATTATTTAAATAATTTTGTTATGGGATTTATGTGTTAGCCAAACAAGGCCTTGTGGCCCTTGGCTTATTCTAACTGACGTGAGCCTTTTTGGTTTTTTTATCGGATGAACGTGGAAGCCAGTTATATGTTGCGCATTTCATTTCACGTATTATTTCTCTAAGGCTTACTAGATAGCAGAGAGTGAGAAAGAGAGAGCTTGGTGAGAATTGCAGAGAATTGAGAGTGGGATCAAGAAGGAGAAAGGTTGAGAGGGAGTTTGCTATCAATTTTTTTGTCACAAAATCAAAGGTTCAAGGTATAAACTATTCCTATTGTTATTTTTAGTTTTGGTAGTATATATATATATATATATCTTCTTGGTATGATTTGGAAATCACGTGGATTGTGATGTATATATGTTCAAATAGATTTGCAAAACTCTGTTAATTATCATGTAAACTTGTTATTTGTTATCAAATTCGTAAAAATTGGGTGTAGGAAGAAAAAAGGAAAATCACAGTGTTAGTATTCTTATAATATGGCCTTAGAAAGTACCAAATTTCTTGTCCAATGTGTGATGTAATCTGTAATTTGTTGGTGGATTATGATAATATATTAAGAAACAAAAACAATGTAGTTCGAATCATGACAATTGATTAAGAAACGAGTTTGTAACGATCAAATTCGTTAAAAGTGTAAAAATGAAGAAATTTGTGAAAAACTATGGTTTTGATTTCTCAAAATGATGTATATGTAATGTTTTGTATATAAAATGGTGTATAGCATGTGTAACTACAATATTACAAAGTGGTAGATGTTGAATTTGGGAGAAATTCTGTGGAATTGGGATTTTTGGCCTATAACAGAGAGTTAGTTCGCGTCTGTAGAAAATCGAAGTGCAGTGCGTATGCGAGCGCAAGTTACCAGTGTATTACTCACTCACGCTGACCACGCGAGTAGCCGATCATGAGATGATGAAGTCTAACTTACTTGCGAGTTATCTGAAATGACTTGGGTTAGTTTAGCATGCATGATAAGGGTATTAAAACATAATATAAACTACAATAAAAGATGATATGGTGTGGTAATGCAAAGTGTAAAAGATTCTTAAATGATTGTTAATTGAGTTATATAATGAAACTAAAAGTGATGTTTTCAAAAGTTAGAAATGAACAAGTAAGTTATATTGGCTTGAAATGTGATTTCAGATTCGTTGAGTATGTTAACCTAAATGGTTAGGTGCTAGGTTAGGGTTATGCCCTATATGATGGTGTAATACCCATAGTGTTAATATTCATACAACTAATTATTGTTGCGATTGTAATGATATGTGTAAGGTAATTGGAGATTATTTTACACTTGTGTAACTTACAATCAAGGCAAGTTTTCTAACTCTACCTTGTTATTATTGAGCAAGTTCCTAAACTTTAACTCTTTACATTGACAAAGATTTCTAACTTCATTCTTTTCATATTGAATGCATGTTCCTATTCCTAAATCGCTATTGTACAAGTTCCTAAAATTCTTGTAAGGTTAAACAAGCCTAGTTTATCTTGAGTATGTTTGTGCAAGCTCTTGTAACCTAATTCGTTATATCGAGCGAGCTTTACTTTCCTTATTATCATTCGAAGCATATATTGTTCTAATACATTGATTCATAGAAGATTGTTCTAAACTCCTTTGAATATAGCACTTTGCATGTAAATCATGTTATTCAGTTATATATATTGTTAATATCCGATCTTTGACTTTAATAGCCTTGTTCAGTTATACATTCACGTATTAAACCTTTATTATTGGAAGTTGAATAATGTTCTAAAATTCTAGAGACACTGATAAGCTAGTTACAAACTAAACTTTCTTTAGTGCGGAAATTCTAAATTCAAACTAAGACAAACAACCCTAATATAGGGAATTTTTGTACGTGTAACATTTAGATGTTTGTGCACAACACATGGTACAAAGGGCAGATCCCCCTAACTAAGCTAAGAAGGGTCTGTACAGTCTAATGACTATTAAGGTTAAGGTAATAATACCTATATACCGGAGACATAGTTCATGGTCTTAAGACCCTCAGACATTGATTTCGAACTTTTTTCTATTTGATTTGTATAACAAGTTCCTAATTATTCAGCTTTCGTTGTTCACTCTCATGTTACTATCATTGTTACTTTCTATATCAGTGAGCATTTATTTGCTCACTCTTGCAATTAACACTGCAGCTAAAGTGGAGAAAGTTGATGAGCCGTCGACTAGCAAAGGCAAGGGCAAGATGTCCAAATGATGAAGACTTATGAGAATTTTATTTTAATGAATTATGTTAAAGACTTGTATTAATATGTGATGTATTCTGTAAACTTATGTAATAATATTAAGGTTAGATTACCTGGGATTTATTTTGAGATTATGATGTAACCCTTTAATGGGAAAGATGATTGTTTAAGTTATTTAAATTATGTCTTTATCCTTTGATTATGGGTAGTTAGATATAATGTTTTGGATAGTGAACACCAAATCCTGTGGGAATGGAGTACCTGGATTTGGGGGTGTCATACTTCTACTCTTAATTGGATTCGGGCGGACATGAAAGCTATAAATACAACAATAAACAAGGGTTTGGAGGAACACAATGACATATGACACAAATAAACAATTTTTACTCTCTATATTATTTTAGTGGATTTCTTATCTCTCTCCGTCATTTTTTCTTAATTGGGTTTCCACGTAAGTTCTTGTGTCCATATTTTATATCTCTTACAATGATGTGTGTATGTTTATCTATATGTATTTCATGAGTTTGATTTCACAATAATACAATCAACTACTTCATCAACTGTTAGCGCGATTTTGGCCTACTGTTTTGGTGATTTCGTTAGACATACAAAATTCGGGGTTAACAATTTTGAAAATCTCCCTCTAGAATATTGTTTCAAAATGTTATTTTATTCATTCAAAAATTATTTTAAAAGTTTGTTCCATTCCATTTTGTACACTACACAATTTTATTTTTTTTACAAATGCTATCAATATATTTTAGAAATGTTACAAGATACGAGTTAGTGTACACCATAAAACTTATATAAGGTAATTACTAATTAAATAATAAATATACATTTCGGTTGATCTCCTACATAGGACGAAGAATCTAGTCACGTGCTAAGTTAAGGGATATCATTTCTAGTCTCGTGTTACGGTAAGGGATATCATTTTCTTCATACTCTTAAATTTAAACTTTTCGTGGTAAGAAATTATTATTCGTTTCTACTACACTTAACATTAAACGATAAAAATTTCTAAAATAACAATTTGTTAAAATTCCTTTAATAGTTTGCGCTTCATCTAATATCTTTTTACTTGAACCTTCTTGTTGAATTCAAATTATTGTATTTGAATTGTGAACTTTTGGACTGTGAACCTTTTAATTTGAACTCTCTATTAATTTGAGTTTTGAATATTTTAAACTGTTAAATATTTCCATGAACCCTACCATTGAACTTCCTATCTATGAATCTAGGACGATACCCTTAAACTTAAACTCCTTTCGATATTTGGACATTGTGCTGACAAATTGGACATTATTTCACTATGGACAAATTAAAATATTTCTTAAACATAAATACATTCCAGATATCTGATATTCATTCATTGTTTTATTATTCCTATTATTTCTTTATATTATTTGTTATTAGTACTAACCAGTAGGATTCAAATTGTTGTGAATGTCTTTAGCATAGATGCAAAGACAATATGGTTGTTAGATGTTTTTAGCCTGTATGACAAAGACATGTGATAAAAGTTCTCTTTAAGATTCAATTTATTCCTTTCCCATTAGTCGAGCGTCTTCAAACCTAATTCTAGTTCTTTGATTCTAGTCTTGAAGAAGGTGCCTGTAGTGCTAGGAGTCGTGGAAGCATTGACTTCGAGTCTTTCTTCTCTATCTTCTTCGAGAATGTGGTCTTCGAGAATCAAAAGGAATCTACCTCTGGTATTAGCGGTTCAATTCCCTAGTGATCTAACTTCACCGGCTTTCAAATAATGATTGAGTAAGAGAGTGGATAAGAAAATTAAGGAAGTTGATTTCCTCATAGAGGTTGTTTTTTAGCATGATCATAACCATTAGTATTAAAATTGATGGAATCTTGATGATGAATTTTAAATTAAAGGAGATAGTAGACATTATTGTCTATTTGACTCTCCTGATGGATTGCTTATTTCGCTGCAAGTTATTCGTTCTTTATGATGTCTTGCATTTTCTAAATCTCTGATTTAATTACTATTGAAGGCTAAAAATAATTTTATTTTTCGTTATCTTAGTCATGATATCTTTTGATGGTATATTCAAGTTCATTTTTTTGTTTCCTAATTCCTTTTAAGAAATGTAGCCGGAGCTAGCGGAGAGAATAAAAGAATGGAGTGATGGTCCAAGTTAGTAGATGTAGTAATCCTCATCAAGTTATAGAATAATGTACCAATAATTATAGTGAAAACTTAATATGTGTGTTGTTGTACTATAAACAACATTGTAATAATTATAATTACGGAAAATTATGTATGGTGTTTTATATTTTGACGACTCAAATTGGGTTGTATATGCCTGAATTTGGGGGAGTCGCAATTTTAACCGGATTATTTTAGTTATTTGGGTATATTTGGTTATAATTTCTTTACATGTTGGCATTCGGTTTCGATTTTGGATATGAAAATTATACTATTTGGATAACTGATATGGTAAATATTGTTTGAAAACTCTAATATGATATTTGAAATGAAATTTTTTGTTTAGTAAAAATTATATTTCGATTATATACTGAATAATCGAATATTATAATTTGGTTATTCGAGTTTCGATTATTTAATTATTATAAACGTCCTAATTTTCTTTTTAGGATGTTCCACAATAAATATCCTATTTATATATTTATAACTACTTTATCCTATTTTTTCACTTATACCCTCATAACTCAAATTTTGTTGGAAATTAAAGAAATGTTTATGTGACGCCCCCAAAATAGGTATACATCACCCATCTTGGGTCGCCAAATACATGGTACTGAATACAAATACAAACTTAATTATACAACATGAGCTGAGAGTTTTTACACGAATTTTGTCTTCTAGACAATATCCAAACTCAAATGGAGTCCTCATTACATTTATTGTCACACTATTTTATAGAATAGTGAGGACTACTATAACACCATCTCGGACCATCACTCTGTTCCCCGACTAATTTCAGATATCGTTCTCATTTCAAGAGAAACAATGGAAGTAAAAGGGTGAGCTCAACTAGCCCGAAGAAAAATATTATGACTAAGATAATGCAGAATAAGTTATCATTAGCCTTCAACAATGTTAAACTGATAGAATATAATAGATAAAAAGTTTAGCTGCAGCGGAATAAGCAATCCATTAGAAAAGTCAAGTAGAGCATGATGTCAACTATCTTCTATGATTTAAAAAGTTTATCATTAACTTTTATCGCTGGGACTCATCTTAATAAATAAATCACATCATTGAATCATCCCTGCACTACGGGTCAAGTATATTCATTAGTATCACGTCCACAAATTATTCTTGCACTACGGGCCAAGAATATTCGTGTAATCATCAATGGTCATGATCATACCAAATTATCCCTGGTCATAATCATATCAATCAACAGTCCATCTATGCACGTAAGCCAAAGATGACTTTCATCATAATATAAGCATGAGGATGATGACAATGATATAAGAATTCAATTAAAAGAAAGCAAAGGATAAATTTTTAAAGATTTATAACTTAATTTATCCAGAATTCAATAAGGTCCAAATTGTCAACATGATACTACTTTGTGGAGTAAATTCATGAACAATATCAATGTATCAAAAATAATTTGGACAGAAAAGAAATAAATTTTTCGGTGAATAGTATCCCGTGAATAGTACCCTATTAATAGTACTTTGAGAATAGTACCCCGTGAATAGTACCCCGACATGAAAACTACCCTAAATATCCGAGTGAACAATATTTGAGTGAATAGTAACCGACGGAATAGTAACTCATGAATAGTACCCCGGCCTGAAAGTGCCCCGAATACCCGAGTGAATAATATTCTAGTGAATAGTAACTGAGTGAATAGTAACCCGTGAATAGTATCCCGGGTGAAAATATTGATATTTAATAAGAGAGTTCAGATCAATATTCCAATGAAATGATACTAGATGAAGCGCAAAACTCAAGAATATTCCACTAATTTCAAGGATTATAGAAGCAATACTTACCATAGTAAGTTTTTATTTAAGAATATGAAAAGGAATAACATACGAAACTGCAAATAGATTTTCACATGTCATACGGTACGTAATCCACGTAGACAGGTTATTCCAACGTATTAAAGGATGAATATGAAAAATAGTATTCCTTATGAATACGAAAAAAATAATACCCCTTACCTTAGTAGAAAGTTGGATACTTCAATAGTGAAGTAGCAGAATACTCTTCTTCTTGCTCTATATAGTTTCTCTCTCTATAGTGTCTATTGTGAATCTCAGTAAATTGGTGAGAATGAAAGAAGAATATTTAAGCTTCTATTTATAGGAGAGCGAACTAAATAGTAACTGATTCATGAACGGTCCAGATTGATTTACTATTAAAACCACCATCAATGGTCCAAATTGATTTACTATTAAAACCACCATCAATGGTCTAGATTGATTTACTATTACAACCACCATCAATGGTCCAGATTGATTAACTATTAAAACCACCATCAATGGTCCAGATTGGTTATCTATTAAAACCACCATTGACGGTCCATAAAATTAGTAAATCTTCCCATGGAATACTAAGTCAAACTTACAACAAATGCCTCATAACAATCCCTATATTTATATCAAAAATTGAATAAATATTTACCACAAATTATTTATCTTTAATAAAAACATTTTTAATCTATTAACAATTATTCATCATTAATATTATAACTCACAATATTTAACAACTAGATCATTCCCAGGAAAGAGGGGGCTTTCCGATAAGGATTTCTCCCTATTAGCGCATAATTAGGTGACTAAACCTCTCCTCGACAAAACTTTCTAGACATCGTCAATATTACAAATAATAATATGAATAACTTTGTAGTCTCAATTATTGATTTAATAATATAAAATATTAATACTGTGACAATAATTGAATCAAATAACATGAGATAGTATACAACAATTACTGTAGCAATTATTGAGTATAACTAAGTGACTTCTCATGTAAGCATCAATAATCAATACCGTGTGCTACTATGCAATCACGCGTATTACTGTACTTTTACCACCGGGTAGTTCAATAGTTTAACGGTAAAACTTTCGCCGTTATTTTTATAAAAAGATAATTCTGTCGTTTTCTAACTACGATAATACTTCTGTTGTGGGGTCCACTAATGATTGTGTCATCGAACGAATATTACCTGACAAAAAGAATATTTCCCGACCAAACGAATATTTCTCGACACAGCAAATATTTTATATCAACTTGTTTACTTTGCAAAATTTTCAAATATTACCCACAACTATAACATTATATTATATCCACACCATAATATTCAAAAATATATTTCGAGAAAAATTATTCTTTATTCAAAAAGTTGGGGTCTTACAACCTCCCCTTCTTATAAAATTTCATCCTCGAAATTAGGGTACGTACCTGATACGTCGAAGAGGTGAGGATTGTTAGGTTTGTAATATTTATGAACGCAATCAAATTGTATAAAATAAGCGAAAACGTGAAAAATCAAAGTTTTAAAATTTTACAAACCATATACCCGGATCACCCTTTATGCACAATTATTAATTAAACGAAAAAGAAAGAACAAGAATCATACCCTTGAAGATTTGAGCTTCCTCAGGTACAAGTTCACCTCCAATCCTTTTCGCGTTCAACTTGAATCCACCGGGTTTAGTTCCTTTCTTTGATCAACGTTAGCCACCCAAGTATTTGGCCTCTAGAGGTGATCCACCAAGGAAGAAGAATAATTCAAGAAGATGGGTATACGCTCCCAACTATTAGAATTGTGTATTCTATGAAAACGTCAACAACAACCCCTCCACCCATAATAAGACTCCTCTTATTTATAGATGTGGGCAACCCTCCTTAAAAAATTAAGGAATTGAATTTTATTTTAATTAATTAATTAACTTTAATTAATTATGCTCCCAATCTTATTAGGAATAATTAATTAAAATCTTTTAATTAATTAGCCTCCTAATCTTATTAGGATATATGAGAGTACTTTTATTAATTAATTTCCAAACTCCTTTAAGAATTAAATAATAATAATAGTAATAATAATAATAATAATAATAAGACTCCTCTTATTAATTTATATTTAATATTTCCAAAATATTAAATAATTAATATTAATCTATTTAATTTATTCTATCATCATAGATTAATTTAAATATACTTAACTTATTATTACGATGATGCCACTTGTTTCTTAAATAATTATTCTTCCTTTTATGGTGTGACCCTTTAGGTTCTCCATATTAAACCGGTTATGAATAAATCAATTAGAACAATTTTAATCTTATTTAAATAAATAAATTAAATAATTAATTTATTTAAATAAATAAATAATATTTATTCTACAATAGGGATAAGCCTCCCTAACGATCAACGACTTTCCAGATAATATAGATTTCAACATTAATCATAAAAGAACCTTTGAGTAAATAGTTACCGTACAATTCAATCCTTCCACCATACAATGTCCCAATTAAATATAAGACATGACATTACTGTCAAGTCTTATTTTATTTAATTATATGTATTTCGACTCTTAAATGCACAACTCCAAATAATGCAAATTAGAAACTCCTTTCTAATTTCATTCTGCCTTGGCTAAGGACTACTGGATTGTCATTTATCGAATCACATAGGACATTTCTCTTCTTTTCCTAGAAGCGATAGATTCTTTATTGATCATACATTATCTCTATGTACAACTTATTATACCCAAGCATACCCTTTGATATATCCTAAGGGTCTTAAAGAATAAGTCAAAGTATAACTCATCAGACACAAGATACTATGATGATCTCAAGTCTAAGGATCACTTGTAGTACTATCACTACAGGAATTTCTATTGACAGGCAAGTAAAACTCCATTAGGTATTGGCAAAAAGCACTTTTACCCCACTATAGTTGTAGTATTTTAAACAATTAGCCACTGTGCTTTTAAAATATTCAATTGACCCATTGTGCTTTTTAAAAATGTACAATCAAGCCATTTCGTCCAATTTGAGTAACAGACGTTAACAATTTGCTTACATGGCTTTTTGAAAAAAAAAATTACGTGTCTTTGCTGACTGGCTTTTTTCGCTCAAATTTGCAAAAAGTCGGTCAATGCTTGTTTAATGGATTTTCTTTATAATTTTTTCTTCTCAAACAAAAAAATAAAATAATAAAATCATTATGTGGTAAAGAAATAATTAAAATAAATATTTTAATTCATTTTCTATATAATTTTTCTTTTCCTTTTCTCTTTCCTTTCTTTTAATAATTATTTTATTTTAAAAATTAATTCCAAATAATACAAATAATATATTTTATTTTATGTTAATTATGTACTTATCTTTTTTATATCATTAATATATATATTAATATTAATTTTTAAAATAAAAATAATTATTAAAAATGAAAAGAGATAAGAAAAAAAAATACAAATAAAGAAAATTAATTAAACATGTGAATAATATATAACTTTTGTCAAAAATTATATACTCAAACTCAAAGTTTTAAAATATCTAACTAACAAAGAGACAACCCCAATTTTCCAACCCCACTCCCTTTTAGCCCTCCCCCCTCCCCTCCCCCTCCCCCCCCCCCTCCCTTCCCTCCTTCCTCTTCTACATGGATTCTTTTTCCTTTTTCTTAGGCAGTGTGCAAGATCTTCCTTTTTTTTCCTTTTCTTGGCCGATACTTGGAAGACTTGTTGCGATAACAGTGGTGCGAGATCTGAAAAATCTTCAGTCTCTCTTTTTTTTTCCACCATTACTTGGGAGATGTGTTGTGATGTCGGTGGTGTGAAGAAGTGTTGTGGTGGTGGTGGGAACTCAGCGTAGATCTGGTTGAGTACTAATTGTGGAGGTCAACGTAGATCTGCTTCTCTTCTTTTTATTTTCTGCACTTCTTGTGAGAAAAATTGATGATGGTGGCGACCTGTAGCTTGAAGATGATGAGCATTGATGGTGGCAGGTTTAATGAAGAAGATAAAAATATGATAAATTTGGGGACAAAAGAAGAATTTTTTAATATTAAAAATGTTATTTTTGTTCAGAAAAATGTAATTTTGGATCGGCAAAAAAAGAGAAAAATATTATTTTATTTTAAAATTAATTTTTTTATTTTTAAAATTAATTATTTTATTTTAAAATTAATTAATTATTTTTAAAATTAATATTTTATTTTAAATTTAAAATTAATTATTTATAGCTAATTTTCTATTTTATGATAATTTGTATTATTTGGAAAAAAAGATAAAAGAAAAAGAAAAAAGCCAACCAAGCTTTCTCCCGCCCAGTCAGCAAAAACACGTAATTTTTTTTTCAAAAAGCCACGTAAGCAAATTGTTAACGTCTGTTACTCAAATTGGACGGAATAGCTTGATTGTACATTTTTCAAAAGCACAGTGGGTCAATTGAATATTTAAAAGCACAATGACTAATTGCTTAAAATACTACAACCACAGTGGGGTAAAAGTGCTTTTTACGATTAGGTATTTCTTAGCGAGCCACGTTCAGTGAACTTATTCTCTAATAAGCACCTACATACTTGCTTTAGTGTCTCTACAGAAATGATCATGAGATAAATCATCCTCATCCAATGAGCAAGCAACGTATGTACCCAAGCATACCCTTTGATATACCCTAAGGGTCTTAAGGAATAAGTCAAAGTATAACTCATCATACACAAGATACTATGATGATCTCAAGTCCAAGGATCACTTGTACTACTATCACTACAGGAATTCCTATTGACAGGCAAGTAAAACTCCATTAGGTATTCTTTAGTGAGCCACGTTCAGTGAACTTATTCTCTAATAAGCACCTATATACTTGCTTTAGTGTCTCCATACAAATGATTATGAGATCAATCATCCTCATTTAATGAGCAAGCAACGTATGTACCAATCTATCCGGATTCACTAATCCCCAATTTAGTAATCCAACGATTGTGAACTATTTTAGTTTTAAGATTTCTAAGAATTTAGATCTCATTAGAATGATCATCATCATTATTCTAAAAGCATTGCTTAAAACTATGGGTTTATCACATATTATAAAACAGCATCATGTAGATAATTAAAAGCCTTTAATAAATTAATACTTTTTTTATTAATAAATGAATAAGATTGTTACAAAGTATATGCTTTATCATCAAACATGATTGGCTTGTGTGCATACTACTTTCAAGGATACCTTGATTTTATTTCAGATTCTAACTCTCAGGTCATTTCCTCCACATCGTGGTTTCTCCATAAAACTTTAACTTGAGATATAACCTTGGAGCGTTGAATATGATCCTTCTTATCCAAGATTTTAACAGGTACCTTTTCATACGTTAAATCTTTCGCTATCTCATCTGGTTCTAATTCAATAATGTGGTTCGGGTCTTTCACATATTTATGTAACATAGATATGTGAAAAATGTTATGAACACGAGACATACTTCGCGGTAAGGCGAGTTTATAGGCCACAGTTTCTACTCGATTGAGAATTACAAATGGGCCAATGAATCGAGGATTGAGCTTTCCTCTCTTTCCAAATCTTGTAACTCCTTTCCATGGAGCAACACGTAATAACGCATGATCTCCAATATTGAATTTCACGTCCTTTCGATGAAAATCATCATAACTCTTTTGTCGATCTTTTGAGGTTTTTATACTTTGTCAGATCGTTTGAATCTTTTCCGTAGTCATGCCTACCAACTCCAATCCCAACAATGTTCCTTCACCCACCTCATCCTAGTATACTGGAGAATGACACTTTCTTCCATACAACGCCTCAAATGGAGCCATACCAATACTTGCTTGATAACTGTTGTTATAGGAAAACTCCACCAATGGTAAGAACTTGTCCCAACTTCCTTGGAATTCAAGGACACGGAGTCTTAATAGATCCTCAAGAGTTTGAATAGTCCTCTCCGACTGCCCGTCGTTTGAGGATGATATGCCAAACTGAATCGTAAATCTGTGCCCATAGCTTTTTGCAAACTAACCCAAAATCTTGAAGTGAATCTTGGGTCTCGATCAGAAACTATGGATACTGGCATACCATGCAATCTTACAATCTCATTTATGTACATACAAGCAAGACGTTCAAGTGTATAAGTTTCTCGTATCAGTAAAAAATGAGCAGACTTTGTCAATCTATCAACAATGACCCAAATCGCGTCTATACCTTAAGAAACCTTGGGAAGACCAGTTACGAAATTCATGATAATGTGCTCCCACTTCCATTATGGAATTTCAAGTGGTTTCAATGGACCTTTTGGCACTTGATGTTCCTCCTTGACTCGTTGAAAAGTTAGACACCATGAGATAAACCCCGTTATCTCTCTTCATATTGCTCCACCAAAATGTATGTCGAAGATCATGATACACATTTTGGTACTCCTAGGATGGATTGCAAACGGTGTGTTGTGCGCCTCCGTCATGATTTTATACTTCAAGTTAGAATCGTTAGGAACATAAAGTCTGGAGTTGACTCGAAGTATTCCTTCTTCATCGATTCTTGCTTCTGGAATAGCACCTTCTTGTACTTTCTTCCTCATACGCAACAGCTCCAGGTCTATAGCTTGAGCAGCTTTAACTTTATCAATTAAAGTCGGTTCTACTCATATATTCACCATCATTACATGGGTCCTTGTAGTCTTTAACTTTATCTCCATCCTTTGTAACTCATACAAAACGGGCCTTTGCGTTGACAATATCGCACTCATACCCGCATATGATCTTCTACTCAATGCGTCAGCTACTACGTTCGCTCTTCCACGATGATATTGAATGGTATAGTCGTAATCTTCAACAGCTCGAGCAAACGTATTCGGCGCATGTTATGTTCATTTTAGGAGAAGAAATATTTGAGGGTTTTGTATGCTATTCAAGGTCGATACAAAATTTGATTTCACGCTCTAGGGGTAGGCTAGGAAGTTCTTCGGGATATACGTCAGGAAATTTATTAATAACAGAAATATCATTCAAATCTGACGTATTTTTATTTAAATCCGTGACATGGGCTAAGAAAGCTTGACATCCATTTTTTAATAAATGAATAGCTTTATGGCTTGAGATGACAGTGATTGACTTTAATGGTTTGGTTGCTTGAATTCGCATAATAGGTTGGTTAGCAATATGACAGCTAACAACCTTACGAAAACAATCAATTTTAGCATGATGAGTATTCAACCAATCAATTCCTAAAATCACATCGAATGCAAGTATTTTTAAAGAGATAAGATCAACAGGTAACGTGCGGTTACCAATTTGAATCAAACAAGACTTATAAACAGTGGATGTAATGAAGGTTTCTCTCAACGAAGTTTCAACAGATAAATCAAAGTCTAATTTCTCCAAAGTCAAATTTAAACGTTGAGCGCAAGTAGGAGAAATAAAAGAATGGGTAGAACCGGTATCAAATAAGGTATAGACTTTGCTAGAGTTTATGATTAGCTTACCCGTGATCACCTCGTTCAGATTCCTCTCTTTTTGGGAGGTTACGATAAATGCTCTCTCTTGAACTACCAGTTTTGTGACGCCCCCAAAACAGGTATACATCACCCATCTTGAGTCTCCAGAAACATGGCACATAAATTCAAATACAACTTAATTATACAACAGTCGTGTAAAATACGACAAAACATAGCTGAGAGTTTAAACAAGAATATTGTCATCTAGACAATATCCATACTCAATGGTGTCCTCATTACAATTATTATCACATTATTCCGTAGAATAGTGAGGACTACTAAAGCCATTTATCCTGGACCATCACTCCATTCCCCGACTTGTCCAAATATATATTCTCATTTCACAAGAGAAACAATAAAAGAAAGGGTGAGCTCAACTAGCCTAGTAAGAAATATTATGACTAAGATAATGCAGAATAAATTATCTTTAGCCTTCAACAGTATAACAACTGATAGAATACAATAGACAACAAGTTTTAGATCAACAACTGCAGCGGAAATAAGCAATCCATTAGAAGAGTCAAGTAGAACATAAAATCTACTATCTTCTATGATTTAAAAGGTTTTTCATCAACTTTATCGGCCGAGACTCGACAATAAATAAAATCAAATCATCCCTGCACCACGGCCAAGGATATTCATGTAATCATCAATGGTCATGATTATACCGAATAATCCCTGGTCATAATCATACCAACAACTATTCATAAATGAACTACAGTCCAATGAGGACTTTCACCACATCATTCGTCACATTACGGTCATGATTATATTGAATAATCCCTAGTCATAATCATACCAAGTCCATCTATAATTAATCACAATATAAGCATGAGGATGATGGCAATGACATAATAATTCAATAAAACAAGTTCAAGGATAAATTTTAAAGATTTATAATTTAATTTATCCAGAAATCAATAACGTCCAAATTGTCAACATGATACTGCTTTGTAGAGTAAAATTCAAGAATAATATTTACGTACCAAAAATAATTTGAATGAGAAAAGAAATATATTTTTCGGTGAATAGTACCCATGAATAGTACCCCATGAATAGTACCCTCGTGAATAATACTTCGACATAAAAGTGTTCAATACTAGGAGTGAATGATACTAGAGTGAATAGTAATCAGGTGAATAGTAACCTGTGAATAGTAACTCGTGAATAGTACTCCAGCACGAAAAGTGCCCCGAATACCCGAGTGAATAATACTAGAGTGAATAGTAACTAGGTGAATAGTAACCCATGAATAGTAACTAGTAAAAAAATACCAAAAAAAATGATATTCTCATACGAGTATGATAGAATATGCGAAACTGCAAATGGATTTAAACCCGCCATGCGGTAATCAACGTAGACAAATCATTTCCACAATTTAATAAAGAATGAATACGAAGGATCATTCACCATGCATGCGGTAATCCACATAGACAGGTTATTCTAACAGAATAATAAAGAATAGAATAACAGAAGAATTCACCAGGCATGCGATAGACCGCACAGACAGGTTATTCCAACAGAATAATAATGGAACCGAATCAAATGCGTGTCTGTACGACGCACATGATATTCCAACAAAATAATAAAGAATGGAACCGTCATCGCCATGATCCGCACGCATGTGATATTCCAATAGAATAATAAAGAATGGAATAACGTAAGAATTTCACCATGTATGCGGTACTTGCATAGATGCGAGTTATTCAACATAATAATAAAGAATGGAATAATGTAAGAATCTCACCATATATGCGGTACTTTTGCATAGGCGAGGTTATTCCAACATAATAATAAAGAATGGAATAATGTAAGAATTTCACCATGTATGCGGTATTGCGCATGTACGAAGTTATTCCAACATAATAATAAAGAATAGAATAACATAAGCTCTCTTCATGAATACTGAAAGAAATAATACCCTTACCTCAAAAGAAGACCGGATATCTTTGGAATAGTGAGGTAGCAGGACTTTTTTTCTTTCTCTCTATAATTTCTCTCTATAATAATTGCTCTATAGCTTTAGTGAATTGGTGAAAAATAATGAACGAATGAGCTTCTATTTACAAGAAAATATAGTTTCGATAATTGCACGTTTTGGGACTCAAAATATTACAATATAATGCCTTCCTCTTTTCCTTCATTTTTAATTTAGTCCTGCAAGTATTATCAAACTTGCACCACCTCCCCTAATAGTAAATCATGTGAATCAATATTAAATCATGTGAATCAATAGTTCTAGACATGTGAAAATATGAATTACAGTATAATACTTCCATCTATACCTCCATTTTTAACTTAGTTATGCAAGTATTATCAATCTTGCACCAACTCCCCTAATAGTAATTCATGTGAATCAATAGTACACACATAT
The DNA here is from genome assembly GCA_020205605.1 of Panax ginseng. Classification (NCBI taxonomy): domain Eukaryota; kingdom Viridiplantae; phylum Streptophyta; class Magnoliopsida; order Apiales; family Araliaceae; genus Panax; species Panax ginseng. The sequence continues at coordinate 184,052,242 of CM035132.1, forward strand.
GAACAAATAGTTATAAGCATGTGAATTAATTGTAATTAATTGCTCATTTATCCGGTTAATTACCCGATTGGTCAATATAACCTCCAGACATCAATTATTATCGAAATAAATGTCGATTTCCACTAACACCAATAATTCCCACACAATGAAATTATCAATTTCATCTTTAATCAACACAAACTTATTCATCATTAATATTATAACTCACAATATTTAACAACGGTCGTTCCCAAGAAAGGGGCTTTCGATAAGGATTTCTCCTTATTGGCGCATTGATCAGTGACCAACCTCTCTTGACGGAACTTAGACATTGTCGATATTGCGAATAATAATATGAATAACTTTGTCGTCTCAATTATTGATTTAATAATATAACATATTATACGGATGATACTTATGAAAATAATTGAATCAATAATATGAGAGATATGATGCGACAATTCATGTGTAGCAATAATTGAGTATAATGAGTGACTTTTCACGTAAGCATCAAAAATCAATACCATGTCTTCTTATGCAACCACGCCAGCATATTCTTTGTACTTTTACTATCGGGGGTAGTTCAGCAGTTTTAACGGTAACACTTTTCATAGTTATTTTTATAAAATGATAATTTTGTCATTTTCTAACTACGACAATACTTCCGTTGTGGGGTCCACCAATGATTATGCCATCGTACGGATATTCCCAAAAAAAGAATATTCCCCAATCAAATGAATATTTTATAACAACTTGCTTACTTTGCAAAATTTATAAATATTACCAACAACTATAACATTATATCAAATCAACATCATAATATTCAAAAAAAATATTTCGAGAAATTTAAATCTTTATTCATAAAATTTGGGGTCTCACAATCTCCCCTCCTTATGAAATTTCGCCCTCGAAATTTACGTACGTACCTGGTATGCCGAAGAGGTGAGGATACCTCGTTTAGATTCTAACTCTTGAGATATAACTTTTAAGTATTGAATACGATCCTTCTTATCCAAGATTTTAACACGTATCTCCTCATATGTTAAATCTTCTGCTATCTCGTCTAGTTCTAATTTACTAATGTGGTTCGGGTCGTCCACATATTTACATAACATCGATACGTGAAAAATGTTATGAACACGCGACATACTTGGCGGTAAAACGAGTCTATAGGCCACAGTTCCTACTCAATCGAGGATTTCAAATGGTCCAATAAAATTGAGGGTTGAGATTTCCTCTCTTCATCGATTCTTGCTTCTAGAATAACGCCCTCTTGAACCTTCTTCTTCACATTCATCAGCTATGGGTCTGTAGCTTGGGCGGCCTTTAACTTTATCGATTAAAGTCGATTCTACTTGTATATTCGTTATCTTCACGTGGGTGCCTTGTAAAATCCCAAATTTTACGAATAAAGATTTAATTTTCTTGATTTTTTTTTTAAAATTATGGTGTGGATTTGAGATAATATTATAGTTGTGGGTAATATTTATAAATTTTGAAAAATATGCAAGTTGTTGTATAATATTTGATTTATCGGGGAATATTCTTTTTGTCAATATGGTACAATCATTGGTGGACCCCACAACAGAATTATTGTCGGATTGAGAAAACGACAAAAATATTTTTTATGAAAATAATCTGCGGAGTTTTACCGTTAAAAACTGTTGAACTACTCTTGTAAGTAAAAGTACAGAATAAGCGTATAGTAGTAGTACACATTATTGATTATTGATGCTTACATGAAAAAGTCACTCGCTTTTATTCAATTATTGTTTGCGAGAATTGTTGTATAAGATCTCACGTTATTTGATTCAATTATTGTCGATATTTTATATATTATTAAATCAATAATTGAGACGACAAGGTTATTAATATTATTATTTGCAATATTAACGATGTCTAGAAGTTCTCCGATGAGAGGTTTGGTCACCTAATCATGCGCGCTATAGGAGAAATCCTTATTGAAAGCCCTCTTTCTCGGAAACGACGACACGTCGATTAATAGTGTGAATTATAATAATGATGATGAGTTTTGTTTTATTAGTATTATTAATGTAATAAAACAAAAAGCTTTTTATATAAAAATGAATACTTTTATAAAGTTATTCGTTTCATTAGACTATAAATAGAATATATAATATTCTACTATATAATGTTTTACATAGTAAAATCTTTTATATAAAATCGAATACTTTTATAAAGTTATTTGTTTTATTAGATAATAATTAGAATATATTATATTTTATTATGCATAGTGTTGCATAGTGCCTACATAGTATTTTTTGCATAGTAAAATCTTTTTATATAAAATGTAATACTTTTATAAAATTATTTGTTTTATTAGATTTTAAATAAAATATATATATATATATATATATTTAGAATATATTATATTTTATTGCATAGTGCAGCATAGTATCCTTTCTATTTTCCTATAAATAGGATGCTTAGTTAGAATTAAAAACCACACCAGAAGTTCAGAGAATTATTCTATAATCTTGAGCGTATTTCTTTAGAGTTTTAAGAAGCTTTGAACGTAGTGCAAGTTTTCTTCAAGATACTTTTTTACGGTAAGGGATATTATTTGTTGTACTCGTAAGGGGTATTATTTCTTTTGTATTCATGAAGAGAACTTACATTATTCCATTTTTATTATTCATTGGAATAACTTTTGATCACGCCAAATACCCTATACTTGGTGAAATTCTTACATTATTCCATTACTTATTATTATATTGGAATAACTTTTATACTATGCTAAGTCTTGCATACATGGTGAAATTCTTACATTATTCCATTCCTTATTATTATGTTGGAATAACTTTTATCTATCACAAGTCTTGCATACATGGTGAAATTCTTCTATTATTCCATTCTTTACTATTCTATCTAATATCCTCATGCATGCATTTTACGCATGACTTCGGTTCCATTATTTATTATTCTGTTGGAATATCCTCATGCATGCGTTCGCATAACTTTGGTTTCGTTATTTATTATTCTGTTGGAATATCCTATCTGTATGTTTACGCATGACCTGGTTCCGTTATTTATTATTCTGTTGGAAAAACCTGTCTTTGCGGTCTATCGCACGCCTGGTGATTTCTTTTGTTATTCCATTCTTTATTATACTCAGTTGGTTAAAGTTTTGACTTCTATACTCCATGAAATTAGTGGAATATCCTTGATATTTGCGCTTCATCTAGTATCTTTTAATGGAAATATTCTTCTAAGCATTCTTGAATTTTACTCTACAAAGAAGTATCATGTTGACAATTTGGACGTTATTGGTTCCTGGATAAATTAATTTTTGAACTTGTTTTATTGAATTATTATGTCATTGTCATCATCCTCATGTTTATATTTTGTTAAAAGTCATCTCATGGCACATGGTGCATAGATGGACTTGGTATGATTATGACCAGGGATTATTCGGTATAATCATGACCGTAATGTTACAAATGATGTAGAAAAAGTCCTCATTGGCCCGTAGTGCATTGATGGACAGTTTTTGGTATGATTATGGCTATGGATTCTCTTTGGCCAAGGGTGCAAAGATGAATTATTTTATGGCATAATCAGGACCGTTGATGAAAACATGATTATCTTTAGCCAGTAGTGCATGGATAGTTCGTGGTCGTGATACTAAAGAATATCCTTGGCCTGTAGTGCAGGGATGATCTGATGATGTGGATTATTTATTAACCTGAGTTTCATCAATAAAAGTGATGAAAAACCTTTTAAATCATAGAAGTTAGTAGATTTTATTATTGACTCTTCTAATGGATTGCTTGTTCCACTGCCGTTAAACTTGATGTTTGTTATATTGTATTAGTTTAACACAGTTGAAGGCTAACGATAATTTATTCTGCATTATCTTAGTCATAATATTTCTTACTGGGCTAGTTGAGCTCACCCTTTTACTTTCATTGTTTTCAGGAAATGAGAACGTAGCAGGGACTAGTCGGGGAATGGAGTGACGGTCCAGATGATAGCATTAGTAGTCCTCACTATTCTATGAAATAGTGTGTTAATAAATGCATTGAGGACTTATTTTGAGTTTGAATACTGTTTAGAAGACAATATTTGTATTAAAACTCACAGCTCATATTGTATATTTAAGATTGTATTTGTATTCTGTATCATGTATTTGGTGACTCAGAATAGGTGATGTATACCTATTTTGGGGGCGTCACGATTAGTATCAAAGCTTAGGGATATGATCCCCGGTGAGATGTGAGACAAGAACTAGGAGGGAGAGCAGAAATTCCTTTCGCAGCTAAGTATGACCTACCTAAGTTTATTTGGTATTTAATTGGTCGGTCGGAGTATAGGGATAATATGTGATATGTTAATTAACTCTTATTTTGTGGCAGTATTTGAAAATGACATCCGAGAATGTTGAGAATAGTAATGGAGCACAGGAGACCGTTGAGTCTCCACATATCAATAATCAGGATATTATGCATCAAGAAGGCGACAATCCTCAGGCAAACAACAACACTGACCAAATGAAGAACGATGGAATGTTCAGAGTCTTTATGCAATTCATGCAACAACAGGTAAGAGAGACTCCTGTTCAAAATATAGGTGGAAATAATGGCAACCTACGGTCGGTCACCGCTAAGCAATTCAAGGAGCTGGGACCACCGGAGTTTTTGGGAAAGACAAAATCACTTAAGGCAGAGATGTGGTTAAAGTAGATCACCAAGATATTTGATGTCTTGGGATGCTCCGAGGAGCAAAAGGTTCCCTTTGCCACCTTTATGTTGCGTGAATAAGAAGATTACTGGTGGGAATCTGTAAAGCATACTCAACCTGCCGCACTGAAGATGACTTGGTAGAAGTTCCAAGAACTATTCAACGACAAGTACTTTCCCGAAAGTATTCGTCACATGAAAGAGGTAGAGTTCATTAAACTGGAGCAAAACAACATGACCGTATCGCAGTACAAAGCCAAGTTTGTCGAGTTGTCCCGGTTTGCGTCCCATTTAGTTGATAATGAGGAGCGAATGACGCAAATATTTCTAAGAGGTTTGAAACCCGATATATGTTAATACCTCATTTCTCATAAACTTTGTTTATATTCAGATGTTGTGAATAGGGCTCAGTTATTGGAGCGCGATAATAAGTCAGCACAACCAAAAGGTAACGACCAACAACACAATAATAATCGTACCGGTGGCAACGGCCATCGGAACAACGATAACCATCGTGGAGGAAATTATCATACTAGAAAAGGTAACCACTTCGGTGGTAATCATGGCCAAGATAATAGAAGTGGAAATTTTAAGAAGAGAAGGTTCAATAATGATGGAAAGACATCAGCACCAGCACCTGTTTCAAAGGAAGAAGAACGACCACCGGTCGTATGTTTCAAATGCGGACAGGAGGGACACATCCGTCCAAACTGTACGCAGCAATCCAAAGTGTGTTTCAATTACGGAAGAGAAGGTCACCTAGCTCGATTTTGTCGTGTAGTGAAGTCAAGTCCAGCTGGGATAGTGATGCCAAAGGATGTCTCAGACAAGTCAAATTCGGTAGTTTAAGTGAGAGCGTTTGTCGAGGAACTCGAATGAAGTTAGCACGGGTTAGTTAATTATAAATTCTTGCGAAGTCTATACCTTATTAGATACCGGTTCTACCCATTCTTTTATCTCTCTTGCTTGCGCTCAATGTTTAAATTTGACTTCGGAGAAATTAGACTTTGACTTATTGGTTGAAACTTCGATAGTAAAAACCTTCGTTACCTCCACTGTTTATAAATCTTGTTGATTCAAATCGACACTTTCACGTTACCTGTCGATCTTATCTCTTTAAAAATACTTGCCTTTGATGTGATTGTAGGAATCGATTGGTTAACTACTCATCAAGATTTTCGTAAGGTTGTTAGCTTTCATATTCCTAACCAACCTGTTATGCGAATTCAAGCAACCAAACCACTAAAGTCAATCATTGTCATATCAAGCCATAAGTAAAGAGCCACGGTCCTTTCGTTGTTGACTTCCTTGTGTGGAATACACCGAAGCCAGACTTTCCGTAGGGGACGTTGTGAATGACGATGGTAAGTTGATAGGTATCAATGTGACGTGTTATCCAAGTCTTAGATGAGAGTCACAGTTTTGAATGTTATTTTTATTGTTATTAAATTTCCTGACGTATTCTTGAAGACTTCTTAGACTACCCCTAGAGCATGAAATTGAATTTTGTATTGACCCCAGTACAAAACCCATTTCTTCAACCCTTAAATATTTCTTCAACCAAAATGAACGTATAATGCGCCAAATAGTGTGAATTATGCATAGTGTTTTGCATAGTAAAATCTTTTTATATAAAACAGAATACTTTTATAAAGTTATTTATTTTATTAGACAATAATTAGAATATATTATATTTTATTATGCATAGTGTTGCATAGTGCCTACATAGTATTTTGCATAGTAAAATATTTTTATATAAAATGTAATACTTTTATAAAGTTATTTGTTTTATTACATTTTAAATAAAATATATAAATATATATATATATATATTTAGAATATATTATATTTTATTGCATAGTCAAACATAGTATCCTTTCTATTTTCCTATAAATAGGATACTTAGTTAGAATTGAAAACCACACCGAAGTTCGTAGAATTCTTCATAATCTTGGCGTATTTCTTTAGAGTTTTAAGAAGCTTTGGCGTAGTAAAGTTTTCTTCAAGAATATCCTCGCCTCTACCAAATTTTAATACTCTTCTTTTTACTGAGTAAGGGATATTATTTGTTGTACTCGTAAGGGGTATTATTTCTTTTGTATTCATGAAGAGAACTTCATTATTCTATTTTTTATTATTACATTGGAATAACTTTGATATCTGTGAGCTACCCTATACTTGGTGAAATTCTTTTGTTATTCCATTCCTTATTATTATGTTGAATAACTTTGTCTATGTAAGTCTGCATACATGGTGAAATTCTTACATTATTCCATTCCTTATTATTATGTTGGAATAACTTTGTCTGCGCAAGAATCTCGCATACATGGTGAAATTCTTCTATTACTCCATTCTTTACTATTCGCTTTAATATCCTGTTTGTGCATTTTACACATGACTGGTTCCATTATTTATTATTACATTGGAATATCCTCATCTGTATGCGTTTATGCATGACTTCGGTTCCGTTATTTATTATTCATTGGAATATCTTGTCATGCGTTCGCATGACTTGGTTCCGATTATTTATTATTCATTGGAATAACTTTTATGCATCGCGGTCTATCGCATGCCTGGTGATTTTTTTTGTTATTCCATTCTTTATTATACTCAGTTGGTTAAAGTTTTGACTTTTATACCCCATGAAATTAGTGGAATATCCTTGATATTTGCGCTTCATCCAGTATCTTTTAATGGAAATATTCTTCTGAGCATTATTGAATTTTACTCTACAAAGAAGTATCATGTTGACAATTTGGACATTATTAGTTTCTGGATAAATTAATTCTTGAACTTATTTTATTGAATTATTATGTCATTATCATCATCCTCATGTTTATATTATGTTGAAAGTCATCTATGGCCTGTAGTGCATAGATGGACTTGGTATGATTATGACCAGGGATTATTCGGTATAAACATGACCGTAATGTTACAAATGATGTAGAAAAAGTCCTCATTGGCCCGTAGTGCATTGATGGACAGTTTTTGGTATGATTATGGCTATGGATTCTCTTCAGCCAAGGGTGCAAAGATGAATTGTTTTATGGCGTGATCAGGACCGTTGATGAAAACATGATTATTTTTAGCCCGTAGAGCATGGATAATTCGTGGTCGTGATACTAAAAATTATCCTTGGCCTGTAGTGCAGGGTTGATTTGATGATGTGGATTATTTATTAAGCGGAGTTTCTGCGATAAAAGTGAAGAAAAACCTTTTAAATCATAGAAGATAGTAGATTTTATTCTTGACTCTTCTAATGGATTACTTGTTCCGCTGTCGTTAAACTTGATGTTTGTTATATTGTATCAGTTTAACACTGTTGAAGGCTAACGAATATTTATTCTGCATTATCTTAGTCATAATATTTCTTACTGGGCTAGTTGAGCTCACCCTTTTACTTTCATTGTTCTCTTCAGGAAATGAGCACGTAGCAGGGACTAGTCGGGGAACGGAGTGATGGTCCAAATGATAGCATTAGTAGTCCTCACTCTTCTATGAAATAGTGTGTTAATAAATGTATTGAGGACTTATTTTGAGTTTGAATACTGTCTAGAAGACAATATTTGTATTAAAACTCACAGCTCATGTTATATATTTAAGATTGTATTTGTATTCTGTACCATATATTTGGCGACTCAGAATAGGTGATGTATACCTATTTTGGGGGCGTCACATCCCTAGAGTCTTTAACTCTATCTTCATCATTTGTAAGTTATACGAAATGGGTTTTTGTGTTAACAACGTCACACTCATAAATGCATACGATCTTCTACTCAACACGTCAGCTACCACGTTCGCTTTCCCACGATGGTATTGAATGGTACGATCATAATCTTCAACAGCTAGAGCCAACGTCTTTGGCGCATGTTACGTTCATTTTAGTTGAAGAAATATTTGAGGGTTTAAGAAATGGGTTTTGTACTGGGGTCAATAAAAAATTCGATTTCACGCTCTAGGGTAGGCTAGGAAGTCTTCAAGAATACGTCAGGAAATTATTAACAATAGAAATATCATTCAAAACTGTGACTCTCATGCAAGACTTAGATAACATATCACATTGATACCTATTAACTTGCCACCGTTTATTCACGGCGTCGCCTGCAGAAAGTCAGGCTTCGGTGCATTCCACACAAGGAAGTCACCAGATAAAGGCTCGGGGCTCTTTACTTATGGCTTGATATGACAATGATTGACTTTAGTGGTTTGGTTGCTTGAATTCGCATAAAAGGTTGGTTAGGAATATGAAAGCTAACAACCTTACGAAAAGCATGATGAGTAGTTAACCAATCGATTCCTAAAATCACATCAAAGGCAAGTATTTTCAAAGAGATAAGATCGACAGGTAACGTGAAAGTGTTGATTTGAATCAAACAAGATTTATAAATAGTGGAGGTAACAAAGGTTTCTCCCAACGGAGTTTTAACAGATAAATCAAAGTCTAATTTCTCTGGAGTCAAATTTAAATATTGAGCGCAAGTAGGAGAAATAAAAAAATGGGTAGAAATGGTATCGAATAAGGTATAGACTTTGCAAGAGTTTATAATTAACTTACCTGTAATAACTTCATTCGGGTTTCTCGACAAACGCTCTCACTTAAACTATCGGATTTGACTTTGCTATAGAGTACATTCCACCCTTAATTGCTTCGTCACATTCCTGATGCATGATTCGAATCATTACTCTCCGATCCATATCGAATTGGGGTTGACCGCTCTGCACATGGTAATTTCGAATTCGATGTTGGATTCTCCCAATTATTGCCCAAAAAGCAAAATTCATTTCATCTATTTTGGCCTTATTGGATCGGACGTCTTTTTCTACAATATCTACGCGTCGTGCGGCTTTTACCCATGCATCATCTATTCTCATTCATTCAGTTGCTTCTTCTTTCATTAGAACTTTGATCATAGCATTCTCAGATTCCAACTCTAATATCTTATACTCTGCCAAAGAGTGCTTCTGTTCAAGCATCGCACATCGGTTAACACAATTTTGAATTGTTACATCTCTTGGCTCCACAACCGCCTGCCGTTCTTCAGCCTGCTCTTCTAACTCATGAATAAGATTTTGTAATTCTAAATTTCGATCATAAAATTCTTCTAATAAATTCTCCTCAGGTTCCCCTTCTTCCTCTTCTTCCTCACTCTCAGCTGCTACCTCTGCAACTAGCTCGGGTGCAACTATTAGTTCTTCACTCACCACGTAGATATCTCTAATTTCTTCTTCGTCTGACATCACATTAACCTGATTAGTGATTAATGGTGTCTTAATGGTCTCATTCACTCCATTGTTAACATTTTCAACTGCCATTTTTAAACACTGCCACAAAACAAGGGTTAATTAACATGTCACATATTATCCCTATACTCTGACCGACCAATTAAATACCAAATAAACTTAGGTAGGTCATACTAACGAAGAAATTTCCTGTCTCTCCCCTCATAGTTCTTGTCTCACATCTCATCCAGGGATCATATCCCTAAGCTTTGATACCAACTGTGACGCCCCCAAAACAGGTATACATCACCCATCTTGAGTCGCCAGATACATGGTACATAAATTCAAATACAACTTAATTATACAATAGTTGTGTAAAATACGACAAAACATAGCTGAGAGTTTAAACAAGAATATTGTCATCTAGACAATATCCACACTCAATGGTGTCCTCATTACAATTATTATCACATTATTCCGTAGAATAGTGAGGACTACTAAAGCCATTTATCCTGGACCATCACTCCATTCCCCGACTCGTCCCAGCTATATTCTCATTTCCTGAAGAAAACAATGAAAGAAAAGGTGAGCTCAACTAGCCCAATAAGAAATATTATGACTAAGATAATGCAGAATAAATTATCCTTAGCCTTCCAACAGTATAACAACTGATAGAATACAATAGACAACAAGTTTTAGATCAACAACCACAACGGAAATAAGCAATCAATTAGAAGAGTCAAGTAGAGCATAAAATCTACTATCTTCTATGATTTAAAAAGTTTTTCATCAACTTTATCGCTGAGACTCAGCTTAATAAATAAAATCGAATCATCCCTGCACCACGGCCAAGGATGTTCATGTAATCATCAATGGTCATGATTATACCGAATAATCCCTGGTCATAATCATACCAACAACTGTCCATCAATGAACTACAGACCAATGAGGACTTTCACCACATCATTCGTCACATTACGGTCATGATTATACCGAATAATCCCTAGTCATAATTATACCAAGTCCATCTATGCACGTAAGCCAAAGATGACTTTAATCACAATATAAGCATGAGGATGATGACAATGACATAATAATTCAATAAAACAAGTTCAAGGATAAATTTAAAAGATTTATAATTTAATTTATCCAGAAATCAATAACGTCCAAATTGTCAACATGATACTGCTTTGTAGAGTAAAATTCAAGAATAACATTTACGTACCAAAAATAATTTGGACATAAAAGAAATATATTTTTCGGGTGAATAGTACCCCGTGAATAGTACTTCGAGAATAATACCCCGTGAATAGTATTCTGACACGAAAAGTGTCCCGAATACCCGAGTGAATGATACTAGAGTGAATAATAATTGGGTGAATAGTAACCCCTGAATAGTAACTCATGAATAGTACTCTGACACAAAAAGTGCCCCGAATACCCGAGTGAATAATACTAGAGTGAATAGTAACTGAGTGAATAGTAACTCGTAAAAAAATACAAAAAAAATGATATTCCATGACGAGTACAAAAGAAATGATATCTCATACGAGTATAATAGAATATACGAAACTGCAAATGGATTTTCACCCGCCATGCGGTAATCCACGTAGACAAATCATTTCCATAATTTAATAAAGAATGAATACGAAGGATTATTCACCATTCATGCAGTAATCCACATAGACACGTTATTCCAAAAGAATAATAAAGAATGGAATAACAGAAGAATTCACCAGGCATACGATAGACCGCACAAACAAAGTTATTCCAACGTAATAATAAATAATGGAACTGGTCATGCGTATAATACGCACGCAGATAGGATATTCCAATGTAATAATAAAGAATGTAACCGAAGTCATCGTAATCCACACGCAGACGTGATATTCCAATGAATAATAAAGAATGGAATAACAAAAGAATTTCACCATGTATGCGGTACTTCGCATAGACAGGTTATTCCAACATAATAATAAAGAACGGAATAACAGAAGAATTTTACCATGTATGCGGTACTTCGTATAGACAGGTTATTCCGACATAATAATAAAGAATAAAATAATGTAAGAATTTCACCATGTATGCGGTTTCTTGGATGAGCAAGAGTTATTCCAACATAATAATAAAGAATGGAATAATGAAAGCTCTCTTCATGAATACGAAAGAAATAATACCCCTTACCTCAAAAGAAGACTGGATACTGGAATAGTGAGGTAGCAGACTTCTCTTCTTCTTTCTCTCTATAATATCTCTCTATAATAATTGCTTTATAGCTTTAGTAAATTGGTGAAAAATAATGAAGGAATGTGCTTCTATTTATAGGAAAATATAGATTCGATAATTGCATGTTTTGGGACTCGAAATATTACAGTATAATGCCTTCTGTGACACCCCCAAAATTGGTATACATCACCTATTCTGAGTCGCCAAATAAATGGTACAGAATACAAATACAATCTTAAATATACAACATAAGCTATGAGTTTTAATACAAACATTGTCTTCTAGATAATATTAAAACTCAAAATAAGTCTTCAATACATTTATTAACACACTGTTTCACAGAATAGTGAGGACTATTAATGATATCCTCTGGACCATCACTTCGTTCCCCAACTCATCCCAGCTATATTCTCATTTCCTGAAGAGAATAGTGAAAGAAAGGGTGAGCTCAACTAGCCCAATAAGAAATATTATGACTAAGATAAGGCAGAATAAATTATCATTAGTCTTCAATAATGTTAAACTGATAAAATATAATACACATCAAATTTAACTGCAGCGGAACAAGAAATCCATTAAAAGAGTCAAGTAGAGAATAAAATCTACTATCTTTTATGATTTAAAAGGTTTTTCATCACTTTTATCGTTGGGACTCAGCTTAATAAATAATCCACATCATCCCTGCACTACGGCCAAGGATATTCATTAGTATCACGACCACAAATTATCCATGCACTACGAGGCAAGGATATTCGTGTATTCATCAATGGTCATGATCATGCCAACAATTGTCCATCAATGCATTACGGGCCAATAAGGACTTTTACCACATCATTTGTAATATTATGATCATGATTACACCGAATAATCCCTGGTCATAATCATACCAAGTCCATCTATGCATTACAGGCCACAGATGAATTTAAAAATATATATATATAAAAATGAGTATGATTACAATGATCTAAGAATTCAATAAAACAAGTTCAAGAATTAATTTATTTTGGAACTAATAACGTCCAAATTGTCAACATGATACTTCTTTGTAGAGTAAAATTCAAGAATGCTCAGAAGAATATTTCCATGAAAAGATACTGGATGAAGCGTAAATATTAAGGATATTCCACTAATTTTATGGAGTATAGAAGTCAAAACTTTAACCAACTAAGTATAATAAAGAATGAAATAACAAAAGAAATCACCATGCATGCGGTATTTAGCATGACAGCGAGTTATTCTAATAGAATAATAAATAACGGAACCGTGTCGGTAAATTAAATTGCATGCAAGCGGGATATTCCAACAGATAATAAAGATTTTAACCAGTCCCACAGTAAAACGCATGACATGATATTCCAATGTAATAATAAAGAATGGAATAACAGAAGTTCTCTTCATGGATACAGGAAATGAAAAGAAAAGTATTCCGATTGGTAGGACGAGGATATTCTTTAAGAAAACTTGCACTACGCTCAAAGCTTCTTAAAACTCTAAAGAAATACGCTCAAGATTATAGAAGAGAATTCTCTAAAATTTCTGGTGTGTTTTCAATTCTAACTAAGCATCCTATTTATAGGAGAATTGAAGGGGTACTGTTTAGAAAATATCACGGACGCAATAATTTTATAAATCATGGATGTCCTTTGCAATAATCGGTGCTTGAATTTCAAAGCCATTATTAAGTAAAACAAAAATATAATATATATATATATATATATAACACATGGTTTTAACAAAACCACCCATAATTCATCCACCTATCACTATCATCAGAACACTTTCCCACCACCACCACTAATTCAACTTACACACACTCCTATACACACGGTACCCACACACACACATTTTCAAATTCTACTTCCACAAGTCCCTTTCATACACATATATATATAATACATATATATATATATATATATATATATATATGTGTGTGTGTGTGTATATACTCTACCGATTATTTTGAAAAATGGGTAAATGGGGGTCCAAATAATAAGTAAAAGTTTACAACAAATACTTCATAAAAATTCCTTCAATATTTTTAACAACATTTATCATCATTATTATAATTCACAATATTAATCGACCAGGTCGTTCCCAGGAAAGAGGGGGCTTTCCAATAAGGATTTCTCCCTATTGGCACGCAATTAGGTGACCAAACCTCTCCTTGGCAGAACTTCTAGACATCGTTAATATTGCAAATAATAATATTAATAACTTTGTCGTCTCAATTATTGATTTAATAATATATAAAATATTGAAAATAATTGAATCAAATAACGTGAGATACTTTATCGAATTTCTTTATACAAATAATTGAACAAAACTAAGTGACTTCTCACGTAAGCATCAATAATCAATCTTGTGTGCTACTATGCAACCACGCGATATTAATCGTATTTTTACTAATGAGTAGTTCAACAGTTTTTAACTATAAAACTTCCGCCGTTATTTTCATAAAATATTTTTGTCGTTTTTCTCAATCCGAATGATAATTCCGTTAGGGGTCCACCAATGATTGTGCCGTTGTACGAATATTCCCTGACCAATCAAATATTATATAACAACTTGCGTACTTTGCAAAATTTATAAATATTATCCACAACTATAACATTATATCAAATTCATTCCATAATATTTAAAAATGATATCATCTTTATTAAAAAGTTGGGGTCTTACAACCTCCCTTTCTTATGAAATTTCGCCCTCGAAATTAGGGTACGTACCTGGTATGTCGAAGAGGTAAGGATATCTTGATTTTATTTCAGATTCTAACTCCCAGGTCATTTCCTCGACATCATGGTTTCTCTACAAAACTTTGACTTGAGGTATAACCTTGGAGCGTAGAATATGTTCCTTGTTATCCAAGATTTGAACAGGAACCTCTTCATACGTCAAATATTCCGCTATTTCATCTGATTCTAACTCAATAATGTGGTTCGGGTCTTCCACATATTTACGTAACATGGATATGTGAAAACGTTATGAACACAAGACATACTTGGCGGTAAAGCGAGTCTATAGGCCACAGTTCCTACTCGATCGAGGATTAAAAATGGGCCAATGAATCGAGGATTGAGCTTTCCTCTCTTTCCAAATCTCGTAACTCCTTTCCACGGAGCAACACGTAACAACACATGATCTCCAATATCGAATTCCACGTCCTTTCGATGAAGATCAGCATAACTCTTATGTCGATATTGTGAGGTTTTTATATGTTGTCGGATCGTTTGAATCTTTTCTGTAGTCATACGTACTAACTCTGGTCCCAACAACTTTGCTTCACCCACCTCATCCCAGCATACTGGAGAACGGCACTTTCTTCCATACAACGCCTCGAATGGAGCCATGCCAATACTTGCTTGATAACGGTTGTTATAGGAAAACTCCACCGATGGTAAGAACTTATCCCAACTTCCCTTGAAGTCAAGGACACAAAGTCTTAATAAATCTTCAAGAGTTTGAATAGTTCTCTCTGATTGTTCGTCCGTCTGAGGATGATATACCGAACTAAATTATAAATCCGTGCCCATAGCTTTTTGCAAACTAACCCAAAATCTTGAAGTGAATCTTGGGTCTCGATCAGAAACTATGGATACTGGCATACCATGAAGTCTTACAATCTCGTTTATGTACATACGAGCAAGACGTTCAAGTGTATAAGTTTCTCGTATTGGTAAGAAGTGAGCAGACTTGGTCAATCTATCAACAATGACCCAAATTGCATCTATGCCTTGAGAAACCTTGGGAAGACCAAGAATGAAATCCATGGTAATGTGCTCCCACTTCCATTCGGAATTTCAAGTGGTTGCAATGGACCTTTTGGTACTTGATGCTCGCCGCCGACTCGTTGACACGTTAGACACCTTGAGATAAACAAATATTATCTCTCTCTTCATATTGCCGCACCAAAATGTATGTCGAAGATCATGATACATTTTAGTACTCCCAAGATGGATTGCAAATGGTGTATTGTGCGCCTCCATCATGATTTTATACTTTAAATCAGGGTCGTTAGGAACACAAAGTCTGGAGTTGACTCGAAGTATTCCTTTTCATCGATTCTTGCCTTCTAAGTAGCAATCGCCTTGCACTTTCTTCCTCATACGCATCGACCCGGATCAGAATCTCGAGCAACTTTAACTTTATCAATTAAAGTCGGTTCTACTCGTATATTCGCCATCATCACATGGGTCCCTGGAGTCTTTAACTCTATCTCCATCCTTTGCAAGTCACACAAAATGGGCCTTTACGTTGTCAATATTGCACTCACACCCGCATATGATCTTCTACTCAATGCGTCAACTACCATGTTCGCTTTTCCATGATGGTATTGGATGGTATGCTCATAATCTTTCAACAGTTCAAGCCAACGTCGTTGTCGCATTTTGAGTTCCTTTTGAGTGAAGAAATATTTGAGGCTTTTATGATCCGTAAAGATCTCCACTTTCTCCCCATACAAGTAATGCCTCCAAATCTTTAGTTCAAAAATGACTGCTGCCAACTCTAGATCATGAGTAGGATAATTCCTCTCATATTCTTTGAGTTGTCGTGAGGTATAGGCTATGACTTTCCCATGTTGCATGAGAACACATCCCAACCCTTTGCCCAAAACATCACTATAGATGACAAATCCCTCCGAGCCAGATGGTATTGTTAAAACAGGTGCTGAAATGAGTCTCCTCTTGAGTTCTTGAAAACTCTTCTCATATTCTTCGTTCCAACTGAATTTTGTATCTTTTCGAGTCAGCTGAGTTAATGGAGTAGCGATTCGAGAAAACCCTTCTACGAATCTCCGATAATAACCAGCTAAGCCGAGAAAGCTATGTACTTCGGCCACTGATTTAGGTTGCTCCCAGCTTTGAATAGCTTCAATCTTTGCTGGGTCAACAAATATTCCATGACTTGATACCACATGCCCAAGGAATGTTATTTCCTCAAGCCAGAACTCGCATTTCTTCAACTTGGCATAAACCTTATATTTACGAAGCTTTTGGAATATTAGCCTCAAGTGTTGCTCATGATCTTCACGGCTTTTGGAATAAATAAGGATGTCATCAATAAAGACGACCACAAAGTGATCCAAATATTCCTTGAATACTCGGTTCATCATATCAATGAAGGCAGCAGGAGCATTAGTCAATCCAAAAGACATGACTAGAAATTCATAATTCCCGTACCGAGTTCTGAAAGCCGTCTTTGGAATGTCATCGGTTCTAATCTTCAATTGGTGATATCAGGAACGAAGATCAATCTTTGAAAAGAATTTGGCGCCTTGCAACTGGTCAAACACGTCATCAATAGGTGGCAATGGGTACCTATTTTTGATGGTGACATGATTCAACTCCCGATAATCAATACAAAGTCGCATACTCCCATCTTTCTTCTTCACGAATAGAATAGGAGCACCCCAAGGAGAAGTATTAGGACGAATAAAGCCTATGTCTAACAATTCCTATAGTTGGGTCTTTAACTCCTGAAGTTCAATAGGAGTCATTCGATATGGGGCTTTGGAAATGGGTTTTGTACCGGATTCAAGGTAGATACAAAATTCAATTTCACGCTCTGGGGGTAGGCCAGGAAGTTCTTCAGGGAATACATCAGGAAATTCATTAACAATAGAAATATCATTCAAAACTGACGTATTTTTGTTTAGATCCGTGACATGAGCTAAGAAATCTTGACATCCGTTTTTTAATAAACGAATAGCTTTATGGCTTGAGATAACAGTGATTGATTTTAATGGTTTGGTTGCTTGAATTCGCATAATAGGTTGGTTATGAATATGAAAGCTAACAACCTTACAAAAATAATCAATTTTTGCATAATGAGTAGTTAACCAATCAATCCCTAGAATCACTTCAAATGCAAGTATTTTCAAAGAAATAAGATCGACAGGTAACGTGCGGGTGCCGATTTGAAAAGACTTATAAACAGTGGATGTAATAAAGGTTTCTCCCAACGGAGTTTCAACAGATAAGTCAAAGTCTAATTTCCCCGGAGTCAAATTTAAACATTGAGCGCAAGTAGGAGAAATAAAAGAATGGGTAGAACCGTGGGAGCTATCGTTTACACTCCTAAATTAACCTCACTTTCACTTTACAAATTCAAACAATTAGCACAGTAGTAAGCAAGGATCGATCCTACAGAGAGTGATTTGTTTTATATTTATTCTATTATTTTGATAGAAAATAAAGATTGGGGGTTTTTGAAAATTGTTTTGAAACTAAGAAAATAAGAATTAATGATGAAGTTAACCAAAAATGTAAAAACTTCAGTTCTGCAGTTCAATTTCACCAAGTACAACAATCAATTAATCAAGTTATTATTATTTTCCCTTCAATGAAACTATTAGCCCTAGATAATAATAAGCTCTGCTATCCGAAATTCTCCTTAGATTATCACTGTGTGAAACAAGCTCTCCATCAGATTCTAACTAGTATACAACCTAGAATAAGCTCTCTATATTTAATATGATAGAAGCATTAAGAAATAGAGAATTAGGCTAATCCAAGCAACAAACACATAAGCTCGATTTGTTTAATTTATTTTCTGATAATCTTAGCAATAAACAAAATCTTTTCCACAATTATTATTCCCAAGTTACTACTTGTGATGAAGAAAGATAGAGCTCTACAATAAAATTCAAGTCCCAAGCCAAAACATGCATCCAACTTAATGCTAAAAACCCTGCAATTTTCCATTTTTCCTCATTTCAGCTCCAATTCTTCTTGAAATCATTAAACACCTTAATAAGCTCATATACACATGAAACATGCAATAAAACTAAATATAATGGAATCAAAATAAATGAATAATATGCACTCATCAAATTCCCCCATACTTAGCCTTTTACACGCCCCTCGTAAAAAAAGTTTGATTTCCAAAAATTCTATTCAACCATAGTGTCAAAAGATTTCAAGATACAAATAATGACTATCAACACTAAATTTGCAGAAATCTAATCAACGCCTTATCAATCAACTCACAATTACCAACTTTATTATTTCACCAATGAATTTCATTTTTAATTTTTTTTCATAGAACCTTCTTTTTAGCACAGATGAATGTATTTTCATGCTTCTTCTTTTTTTCGTATTTTTTTTTCTTGACATGTGAAATGTCTCCTTTTCTTAGGCTTTCCAGAGTTACCCATTAGCGAACTTTCCACCAACGACTCCCAAACCAGATGATCTTAGGGCGCTAGGTGTAGAGACACCCCTAAGGGCTTACTTATTCAAGTAACAAAGGCCACAAAAGTCGACTAGTCAAGCTGCTTTTATCCATCGCACTTTTCAGCGTGAATACCGATGCTTCCCGAGGCTTAGATACCCAGTTATTTCACATAATGGACATTGAAGCAGATTTTCAATTTTCATTTTTTTCCTTCTTCTTTTTTTCATTCATCATTTTTTTCACATGGTTCTGTAACAACATAAGCAAGTTAAACAGTTCTAAGTCGTGAAATCAGTGCACATAGACAACTCCACAAATAACTTAGCCAAATAAACATGCTTCTCATATTCAAGTACTCATGTATCACAAATTCAATTCAAATCAATTACTATGGATCGTGGCTTAGTTGTCATCATTCATTAACAAAATAAGCATCAAACAGATTCTGAATTTTAGCATCAATTTTCAATCTTTGACTTTAACCTTCGAACACATAGGCAAATAGAACTATGGAACCAAAATTTTTTAAAGCATTAATTTTTTTTTCAAGTTCCCCACCAAAATCGGATATGTTCATCAATTCCGTGAGGTGGACAGCTGGAACACAACTTCTTGAACCTTTCCCAATACTCGTAGAGATTTTCTCCATTGAACTGCATGATTCCACATATCTCCTTCCTTGTATCGGCAACTCTTGATGCAGGGAAATACCTCTCTAAGAATAACCTTTGCATATCAGTCCATGATCGTATTGATTCAGAAGGAAGATAGTATAACCAGTCTTTAGCCAAATCTGCTAATGAAAACGGAAAAAGTCTAAGCTTGATCTGCTCCTCTGTCACTCCTTGTTCTTTCATCGTGGAACACACCACATGGAACTCCTTTAGATGCTTATATGGATTTTCACCTGTAAGACCACGAAAAGTAGGCAAAAGACGAATTAGTCTAGAGTTAAGTTCAAAAGCAACATCTAAAGTAGGATACTCAATACAAAATGATGATTGATCAAGATCGAGAGTAGTTAGTTCTTTTAAAGTCCTATTTTTGTTTGGCACCGCCATCTTTTCCTCTTCAAGTGATGGAACAAGAGCTTCTTTTATATCTGCAGTTATCTCTATCTCTTAATCAAAATTGAAGTCAATAAAGTTAGAGGATTGAGTCATAAACAAAAACAAAAAGCAAATAATAAAATAAACGAAAATAAAGAATAAACGAAAACAAATAACACTCCCGTGCAATCTACGCCAAAATTTAGCATTTATGTCGTTTACACTCCTAAATTAACCTCACTTTCACTTTACAAATTCAAACAATTAGCACAAAGAAGAAAGCAAGGATCGATCCCACGTAGAGTGATTTGTTTTATATTTATTCTATTATTTTGATAGAAAATAAAGATTGGGGTTTTTGAAAATTGTTTTGAAACTAAGAAAATAAGAATTAATGATGAAGTTAACCAAAATGTAAAAACTTCATTCTGCAGCCTCGGCCACCAAGTACAACAATCAATTAATCAAGTTATTATTATTTTCCTTCAATGAAACTATTAGCCCTAGATAACAATAAGCTCTACTATCCAAAATTCTCCTTAGATTATCATTTGTGTGAAACAAGCTCTCCACCGATTCTAACTAAAGATACAACCTAGAATAAGCTCTCTAGATTTAATATGATGTAAGCATTAAGAAATAGAGAATTAGGCTAATCCAAGCAACAAA
Source organism: Panax ginseng (assembly GCA_020205605.1). Lineage (NCBI taxonomy): Eukaryota > Viridiplantae > Streptophyta > Magnoliopsida > Apiales > Araliaceae > Panax > Panax ginseng. Next base: position 184,073,258 of record CM035132.1, read on the forward strand.
CACATAAGCTCGATTTGTTTAACTTGTTTTCTGATAATCTTAGCAATAAACAAAAGCTTGTCCACAATTATTATTACCAAGTTACTACTTGTGATGAAGAAAGATATCAATACGTAATACCAATCTTAATCTAGCAGATGATAATGATCAAACTAATTCAATTGGCCATATTAAATCAATTAGATCAATTAGCATGCAATCAATGAAAACAAATTATCAGAAGAAATTTCACACAAAAAGGAATAAATAATAATACTCAATTAATCAATTACTTGTAACAAGGATTCACCTCCCTTTAGAACTAAATAAAAAGAACTTAGCTCGTGTCTTCAATCCTCTAATATTGTAGATGAGGGAATGTAATAGATGATTGAATGAATGAAACCCTGACTATCATCCTCTATTTATAGTGCTAGACAAAGTCCTAAATCCTATAGGACGTAGAAATCCAAATCCTAAAAGGAATTACAAATCATAACTAGTTTCCATAAAGAAATAGAATTCAATTTGGAAATAAATCTTAGTCTAAAGGAAATCCAAAAGCTAATAGAAATATCAATCCAATTCCATGTAGAAATCTGCCAAAATCAGAAACTTGGTACTAGGATGACTTATGCATCACAAAGGGTAAAAGAGGTGAGCACTTGTAATATTGAGCAACAAATTTCTGAATTAAATGTTATAGTTCGACAAATGGTTATAAGGAATACGCAATGTTTTCAACAAGCTCAACCTCAGTACCACACAGAGAACCAAGAAGTACCTGTCAATTCTGGGACATCTATGGAGGATATGTTTAAGGCATTCATGAGTCAGACACAACAATTCCAGCAGGAGACAAGAACTTCTGTTCAAGATCTAAGGGACCAAGTTGATCAGCTTGCAACCACAGTAGGAAGGTCATTTTCTCAAACTATTGAAAATGTAAGTGCCATAACATTGAAATGTGATGCAGAGGATCAACAGTAAGAAAAGTCAATACAAAGCAAGTCCGACAATAGTGAAACAAGCAGCAGTGATGTACTCAAGCACAAATTTCCACCTCTTTCAGTTTATGAACCGAAACTACCTTTTCCCCAAGTTCTAACAAGGAATTGGAAAGTTGGAAAGAATTCAACGTGGTATACAGAGTCTAATGAAAAATTCCTGGAAGAAATGGCGAATAGGGAACAAAAACTTAAAGATGATGATGAGTTCACTAGTGGAAACCAGTTGGAAGTGCTTGAGGCTACTACTGAATTTGAAGAAGAAATCAGGTATTCAAAGTCTGAAAAGGATGAACAAGAGGAAGAGGAAAACAATTGGATAAGTTTTGCAGATCTTTATAAAGAGGATATAAGTGATACAACGTTGCAAACAACAAAAACACTGCATGACATATATCATAGGACCTTAACTGTGGAATTAGATGAGGCACATGTCCAGTTCAGCACATATGAGACTAAAAGGTATCTTGGTATTGTTGATTTTGTTTTTTCTACTGATGTTGTTGACTCTATAGTGCAAAAATCTTTTGATCAAATATAATTATACGAGAAGGATTTGAGGGGTGGAATGGAGCAAAATCATGATCTAAAAGATGCTCTTAATGAAGAATTAAAGTTGTTACCAGTCCACTTAAAGTTCACAAGTCCAATTACATAGAATGAGAAGGATGATGTCAAGCCAATGACAATAAACAAGGGCAGCTGCTTGGGAGGCAACCCAAGATCTCAGATTTGATTTTTCTATCCCTTTACTTTTTAATTTTATTTTTTTATTGCATGTTAGCTAGTAGTATTTTCTTCTTTGCATGATTTTCTTACATTGGGGACAATGTACGGTTTGAGTGTGGGGGGGGGGGGGATATTTATTAGGGATATTGATCCGATTTTGGTGGGGAACTTGAAAAAAAAGTAATGCTTTAAAAAAATTTGGTTCCATGGTTCTATTTGCCTATGTGTTCGAAGGTTAAAGTCAAAGATTGAAAATTGATGCTAAAATTCAGAATCTGTTTGATGCTTATTTTGTTAATGAATGATGACAACTAAGCCATGATCCATAGTAATTGATTTGAATTGAATTTGTGATACACGAGTACTTGAATATGAGAAGCATGTTTATTTGGCTAAGTTATTTGTGGAGTTGTCTATGTGCACTGATTTCACGACTTAGAACTGTTTAACTTGCTTATGTTGTTACAGAACCATGTGAAAAAAATGATGAATGAAAAAAAAAAGGAAAAAATGAAAATTGAAAATCTGTTTCAATGTCCATTGTGCAAAATAACTGGGTATCTAAGCCTCGGGAAGCATCGGTATTCACGCTGAAAAGTGCGATGGATAAAAACAGCTTGACTAGTCGACTTTTGTGGCATTTGTTACTTGAATAAGTAAGCCCTTAGGGGTGTCTCTACACCTAGCGCCCTAAGATCATCTGGTTTGGGAGTCGTTGGTGGAAAGTTCGCTAATGGGTAACTCTGAAAAGCCTAAGAAAAGGAGACATTGCACATGTCAAGAAAAAATAATACGAAAAATACGAAAAATCCAATTCCATGTAGAAATCTGCCAAAATCTACTTTTAAAAACTTCCCAAAAATCTAAGATTTCCAAGATTTTCCATATTTCCCGTAGAAATTCGCACTTATTTTCTGTTGCGACGTCCTTTGGTAAAACGAGCATAACTTTTGATTTGGGAAGATTTACGGGGCCTGCTACCTATCAAAACGAAGATATCGACGAGATCTACAACTTTTATTCTGTGAGAATTGACAGATTCAGAATGAATCAAGGTTGAAATCGGGCTCCAAGTGACTTCTGTGTAAATTACAACTTCCAAACTTTGAGGTTCAACATCCGTTTAGTAAAAATATCATAACTTTTTCATATGAACTCCGATTGGGACAATTCAAGATGTTCCGGAAAGCTAAAGAAGAGCTCTACAATAAAATTCAAGTCTCAAGCCAAAACATGCATCCAACTTAATGCTAAAAACCCTGCAATTTTCCATTTTTCCTCATTTCAGCTCCAATTCTTCCTGAAATCATTAAACACTTTAATAAGCTCATATACACATGAAACATGCAATAAAACTAAATATAATGGAATAAAAATAAATGAATAATATGCACTCATCAAACCGGCATCAAATAAGGTATAAACTTCGCTAGAGTTTATGATAAGCTTACCGGTGATGACCTCGTTCGGGTTCCTTGCTTTCTGGGAGGTCACGACAAACGCTCTCCTCAGCACCATCGGGCTTTGACTTTTCTGGGACGTCCTTTGGTGCCTCCATCCTAGCTAAACTTGTCTTCAGTGAACGATAAAATTGGGCTAGGTGACCTTCTTCCACAATTATAACATGCTTTGGACAAAGATCGCAGCTAGCTTTGACCGATGTGTCCCTCCCTCCGTGATTTGAAGCATATGATAGCGGTCGTTCTCCTTCCTTAACAACGGGTGTCTTTGGCCGACGCTCTTTCCATCATTGTTGAATCTCCTCTTCTTGAAATGTCCATTCTTATTGTTTTGACCATGATTACCACCGGTGGTTACCATTTCGCATGTTGATTCCTCCACGCTTATTGTCACCGCTCACGATCAAGTATCACTAGTATTATCATTTTGCCGCACGCTTCTTTTTGGTTGGGTTGACTCATTATCGCGCTCCAATAATCGAGCCCTATTAACAATATCTCGAATACAAGCACGCTTTATGAGAGATAAGATATCGACGTATCTCGTGTTTCAAATCTCTTAGAAATATTCGCCATTCTCTCCTTATTATCAACCAAATGGGACGAAAACCGGGACAACTCTAAGCAAACTTGGCTTCAGATCGCAACACGGTCATGTTGTTTTGCTCCAAATTGATGAATTCTACCTCTTTCATGTGACGAATACTTTCGGAAAGTACTTGTCGTTGAACAATTCTTGAAACTTCTCCCAAGTCATCTTCAAAGGCAGTCGAGTACGCTTTACGATTCCCACCAAGAATCTGCCTCAGACGCAACATGAAGGTGGCAAGGGAACCTTTTGCTCTCTGAGCATCCCAAGACATCAAATATCTTGCAGATCTGCTTTATCCATGTCTCCGCCTTTAAGTGATTTTGGCTCTCCAAAAACTCCGGTGGTCGCAGCTTGAATCGCTTAATGGTGACCATCTCGAGAGTTGCAAGTGTTTCCACCTACATTTTGTACAGGAGCCGCTCTTGCCTGATGTTGCATGAATTGCATAAAGCCTCTGAACATTTCATCGTTCATCATTTGGTCAGTGTTGTTGTTTTCCTAAGTAATGTCGTCTTCCTGATGCACATTATCCTGATTATTGATCTGTGGAGACTCAACGGTCTCCTGTGCTCCATTGATATTTTCAACATTCTCGGATGTCATTTTCAAATACTGCCACAAAACAAAGGTTAAATAACATATCACATATTATCCCTATACTCTGACCGACCAATTAAATATCAAATAAACTTAGGTAGGTCATACTGGCGAAAGAATTCCCCATCTCTCCCCTCCAAGTTCTTGTCTCACATCTCAGCCAGGGATCATATCCCTAAGCTTTGATACCAACTGTGACACCCCCAAAATAGGTATAGATCACCTATTCTGAGTCGCCAAATACATGGTACAGAATACAAATACAATCTTAAATATACAACATAAGCTGTGAGTTTTAATACAAACATTGTCTTCTGGCATGTATTAAAACTCAAAATAAGTCCTCAATACATTTATTAACACACTATTTCACGTAATAGTGAGGGACTACTAATGCTATCCTCTGGACCATCACTCCGCTCCCCGACTCGTCCCCACCTATATTCTCATTTTCTCAAGAAAAAGCAAAGGAAAGAAATGGTGAGCTCAACTAGCCCAGTAAGAAATATTATGACTAAGATAATGCAGAATAAATTATCATTAGTCTTCAATAATGTTAAACTGATAAAATATAGTAGACATCAAGTTTAACTATAGCGGAACAAGCAATCCATTAAAAGAGTCAAGTAGAGAATAAAATCTACTATCTTTTATGATTTAAAAGGTTTTTCATCACTCTTATCGCTGGGACTCAGCTTAATAAATAATCCACATCATCCCTGCACTACGGCCAAGAATATTCATTAGTATCACGACCACAAATTATCCATGCACTACGGGCCAAGGATATTCGTGTATTCATCAATGGTCATGATTATACCAACAACTGTCCATCAATGCACTACGGGTCAATGAGAACTTTTACCACATCATTTGTAATATTACTACCATGATTACAATCAATAATCCCCATCATAATCATACCAAGTCCATCTATGCACTACAGCCACGATGACTTTAAAAAAAAATATAAACATGAGGATGATTACAATGATATAAGAATTCAATAAAACAAGTTCAAGAATTAATTTATTCAGAATTAATAACGTCCAAATCATCAACATGATACTTCTTTGTAGAGTAAAATTCAAGAATGCTCAGAAAAATATTTCCATGAAAAGATTAAGGATGAAGCGCAAATATCAAGAATACTCCACTAATTTCATGGAGTATAGAAGTCCAAACTTTAACCAACTAAGTATAATAAAGAATGGAATAACAAAAGAAATCACCATGCATGCAAGATTGCATATACAAGTTATTCCAATGTAATAATAAATATCGTAACCGTGTCAAAGTAAATTAACCGATAGGATGTTCCAACAGTAATAAAAAAGATGTAACCAGTCCGACGTAAAACGATAGACAAGATATTCCAATGTAATAATAAAGATTTAAACTAGGTCCCATGTAAAATGCATGCAGACGTGATATTCCAACATAATAATAAAGATTTAAACTGTGTCCGGCGTAAAACGCATGCATGTGATATTCCAATGTAATAATAAAGATTTTAACCGTGTCCGCGTAAACGCATGTATAAGATATTCCAACAGAATAATAAAGAATGGAATAACAGAAGTTCTCTTAATGAATACAAAAGAAATAATACCCCTTACCGTAAAATAAAAGTATTCCGACTGGTAGGGCGAGGATATTCTTTAAGAAAACTTGTACTACGCTCAAAGTTTCTTAAAACTCTAAAGAAATACGCTCAAGATTATAGAAGAGAATTCTCTAAAATTTCTGATGTGTTTTCAATTCTAACTAAGCATCCTATTTATAGGAGAATTGAATGGGTACTGTTTAGAAAATATCACGGACGCAGTAATTTTATAAATCACGGATGTCCTTTGCAATAATCGGTGCTTGAATTTCAAAGCCATTATTGAGTAAGACAAAAGTAATATATATATATATATATATATATATATATATATATATATATATATATATATAACACATGGTTTTAACAAAACCACCCATAATTCATCCACCTAAAGACTATCATCGTAACACTTTCCCACCACCACCATTAATTCAACTTACACACACTCCTACACACACGGTACACACACACATTTTCCAATTCTACCCCCCCACAAGTCCCTTTCATACACACACACACACACACATATATATATATATATATATATATATATATATATATATATATATATATACTCTACCGATTATTTTGAAAAATGGGTAAATGAGGGTCCAAATAATAAGTAAAAATTTACAACAAATACTTCATAAAAAATTCCTTCAATATTTTTAACAACATTTATCATCATTATTATAATTCACAATATTAATCGACCGTGTCGCTCCTGTGAAAGAGGGGCTTTCCAATAAGGATTTCTCCTATCATACGCGCAATTAGGTGACCAAACCTCTCCTCGATGTAACTTCTAGACATCGCTAATATTGCAAATAATAATATTAATAACTTTGTCATCTCAATTATTGATTTAATAATATATAAAATATTGACAATAATTGAATCAAATAACATGAGATACTACGCAAAGAATTCATCGTAGTAATAATTGAACAAAACCGAGAGGACTTCTCACGTAAGCATCAATAATCAATACCATGTGCTACTATGCAACCACGCCAGACATCGTAGATTTTTTACTAATGAGTAGTTTCACGCTTTTAACTATAAAACTTCCGTCGTTATTTTCATAAAATATTTTTATCGTTTTCTCAATCCGACAATAATTCCGTTGTGGGGTCCACCAATGATTGTGTCGTTGTACGAATATTCCCTATTAAAACGAATATTCCCCGACCAATCGAATATTATATAACAACTTGCGTACTTTGCAAAATTTATAAATATTACTCACAACTATAACATTATATCAAATTCATTCCATAATATTTAAAAATGATATTTATAGAAAAATCATCTTTATTAAAAAGTTGGGGTCTTACACCTTCCTCTTTTCCTTCATTTTTAATTTAGTCCTGCAAGTATTTTCAAACTTGCACCACCTCCCCTAATAGTAAATCATGTGAATCAATAGTTCTAGACATGTGAAAATACGAATTACAGTATAGTACCTCCATCTATACCTCCATTTTTAACTTAGTCATGCAAATATTATCAATCTTGCACCAACTCCCCTAATAGTAAATCATGTGAATCAATAGTACACACATGTGAATAAATAATTATAAACATGTGAATTAATAGCAATTAATTGCTCATTTATCCGATTAATTACCTGATTGGTCAATATAACCTCCAGACATCAATTATTATCGAAATAAATGTCGATTTTCACTTACACCAATAATTTTCACACAATGGAACTATCAATTTCATCTTTAATCAACACGAACTTATTCATCATTAATATTATAACTCACAATATTTAACAACCGTGTCGCTCCTCGAGGAAAGAGGGGCTTTTCGATAAGGATTTTTCTTTATCATGCCATGAATTAGGTGACCAAACCTCTCCTTGACAGAACTTCTAGACATTGTCATTATTGCAAATATTAATATGAATAACTTTGTCGTCTCTGTGGCGCCCCCAAAATTTCAGACACTCATATCTCGAATTTCGGTGCATCACGCTACTACTACGAATATCTTACAAAATCATTAACAACGGAAATAATAGAATAATTTACATTGATGTAATATAAATATTCGCTATCCCCAAGGTACCGTAACCACTATTACTACAACAATTCTATGATTATCTTAACATAGCTTAATCATTCTTGAATACATCATAATAACAATAATAATAATACTTCTAGTCTTAAGGGCTAAATTATTCTGTCGCTTTGCCCTTTCCCTTGTCCTTTCTCAAGTACCGCTTTTGCTCCGCTTTAATCAGTAATGTTTTAGGAAGCAAGAATGAGCAACAAGTTTGCCCAAAGCAATATAATATAGCTAAGAACAAGCGCTATAGCATTTGAATCTTTCAAAGGTATAATAATAATTGATAGTTCAAGGATATCAAAAATACCAAGAGTATTCAACAGTGTCATATGGATCGAAGGATATCAACAAAATCTCGTGGATTTATTCATTTCGAGGTTCAACATATTTGAGTACCGAAGCCATTACTATGACCAAGAACTCTTACTAGAATTAATAAGATACATCAGAATCCAACATCCACGAGTACATCAAAGATCACTTAAGGTACCCTATGTTATGCATAACATTTAATCATACTCATTATGCACGCTTGCCTCCCGACAATTCATAATTTCCCTTCTATGAGGGTTGTTCATCTCAAGAGATTTACGATAGTCCGCACCAAATCAATCGGTTTGGATAGCTCTTTAACTCATAATAATAGTCTAGCCAATCAAGGGCTTAGATAGCTTTTTTCATCATGCATTGAGGAATGATAAGTCCAATGCTTACAACAACGTCAAGGTATACAAGTGATTTTTGAATAGAAGCAGATATTTGCTTGATAAAATATGATGGATATGACAACAATTCCACGTATAAAGTGTGTGAATTAAGGAACTTGCAACACAGTAATAATAGTGTTCGGATACTTGCTCATTGTAAATTTGAGTGAGGTTAGGGAATTTGCCCAACAACAACAATAAGTTAGGGATAGAAAACTTGCATACTTGAAATCAAGGTAGAGTAAGAAACTTGCATACTTGAAATCAAGATAGAGTAAGAAACTTGCATACTTGAAATCAAGGTAGAGTAAGAAACTTGCATACTTGAAATCAAGATAGAGTAAAAAACTTGCCTTTAGCGTTGATTACTACTAATAAATAAAATCACCTCAACAAACTATGTCCTCATCCTATTCATGTAAGTATAGGTATTCATTAGCCAAACACACTTGATATATATCAACAACATGTACACATAACACATTTTTCTTTCTATCTGTTGTACCCATTAAAACTTATAATGGTACACTAACATGCTCATACTATTGACCACTACTAGCTTATTCATAATCTTTCTTCCTCGAAGTTCTAAGAGGTTCATTGCTTTAAGTAGACTATAACGCCTATTAATCCCAATCGACCTATTTCTACGCACGTTTGCAAGTATTAGATTTATTTTCCGAAGTTGGTAAAATTCTCTACTTAGAACTCATTCGTACTAATAGTTTACAATAGTATAGAGTATTTATTAATCCATCCTTATATCAAGTTACGATGTTGTCTCCAGTTCCGGACATCTCGCCATGTCCGAAGATATTATGACTTGTTCAAGACAACATGCTTCGTCCAAGACATCATCGCAGTCGTCCAAGACATCACGCTTTGTCCAAGACATCACGCTTTGTCCGAAGACATTACGCTCTCCAAGACATCACGCTTTGTCAAGACATTACGCTCGTCAAGACATCACGCTCGTCCAAGACATTACACTCATCAAAGACATCACGCTTTGTTCAAGACATTACGCTCTGTCTCAAGACATCACGCTTTGTCCAAAGACATTACGCTCGTCCAAGACATCACGCTTTGTCCGGCGCTCCTTTCGAGACTTTGGTCTACACTACTTCGACAAAGTTGAAGTTCGTTTCAAGTTAATTTAAGACTTTACTATATGCATACAACCTAAAGGAATTTCTTAATACAAGGTCCGACATGACCAAAACCCATCGCTTGGTTCCTAAGCATGGTGCACCGCACCCCATGGATTTCGTAAGCGGTGAAACATGTTCTGCTTTTGCAGAGTAGCCACAACTTGATTCCGCATAATTTTTAACGTATTCATGCACGGCGTAAACTTTCTAAACACCCTTTATCATGCTAATTCATCATACTTGACCTAATAATCAAAAACGAGAATCAACAAGACTCAAGTTAAGAACGGAGTAGAAATTATACCTTATCGAGCTTTAACCTTGATATCTCACACACATCGATTTGGTAATGCTTCAAACTAAGAATTCTTTACTCGATTTCTCCAACACTCTTATCACTAAAACAGACTGCCCTAGTGGCTTGTATTTAAAGAGAAAACATGGACCAGATACTTGCTTTACCCAATGTTGGGATTCATAGTGCAATAGAAATGAACAATGGTTATTTAAGGAGTTGTTCAATCACTCTATACCACCACTTAGCTAGCCATGCATGCCTAGGATTACCAGCTTGAAATTTGCGTAAAGAGAGAGTTTAGGCTACTGTTTCTTTGTACTTGGTGACCCTAATTTGGGGACAAGAGAGTAGATCTCAGACATAGACAAGGGCTAGCTTGTCAAAGCCCAATCGCCTCACGCCTCATTTTAATTTAACCAATACTTGTACTCCCGATTAACTATTTTGTTGGATTCTCATTGATTCTAAATATCCCAAGTTTATTGGGCTAACTCAAAAGTCCATCAATTAACTTATCGGGCTAGACTCCCAATTTATTATTTGACTTTAAACATGCAAATGCTTAATCATCATTCACTAAGTCCATCATTGTGTCACACAAGACATTTCATGAACCTATTTTATCGATCATCAACAAATTTCAATTTTAATTCAATTGAAGTACTCTCCTCATGCCACGTAAGCATTTGTAAAATAAATAATTCACCTACTTATTTAATAATAATATTAAATCATAAAATTTACTTGTATTACAAATTCTCAATTATTGATTTAATAATATAACATATTATACGATGATAATCTTGTGACAATAATTGAATCAATAATATAAGAGATATGATGCAAAGAATTATCGAAAGTAATAATTGAGTATAACCGAGTGACTTTTCAAGTAAGCATCAATAATCAATACCGTGTGCAACTATGCAACCATGTGTATTACTGTACTTTTACTACCGGGTAGTTCAACAGTTTTAACGGTAACACTTTCGTCGTTATTTTTATAAAATGATAATTCTGTCGTTTTCTAACTACGGCAATACTTCCGTTGTGGGGTCCACCAATGATTGTGCCATCGTACGAATATTCTCGACAAAAGAATATTCCCCAACCAAATGAATATTTTATAACAACTTGCTTACTTTTTAAAATTTATAAATATTACCCACAACTATAACATTATATCAAATCCACACCATAATATTCAAAAAAAATATTTCGAGAAATTTAAATCTTTATTCATAAAATTTGGGGTCTCACAGGTTTTGTCTTATCTGGGATGGCCTTTAATGACTCCATCACAGCTGGACTTAACTTTGGTGCACGACAAAATCGGGCTTGGTGACCTTCTCTTCTACAATTGTAACATTCTTTGCAGACCGGTCACAGATAACTTTGATCTTGATATGTCCTCCCTCCGCATTTGTAACATACGATCGGTGGTCGCTCTCCTTCCTTAACAAAAGGTGTCAGCCGACGCCTTTGCATCATTATTGAATCTCCTCTTCTTAAAATTTCCACTTCTATTATCTTGGCCATGATTACCACCGGCGGTTACCATTTCTAAAGATGTTGATTCCTCCACGTTTGTTGTCACCGCTCGATGATCAAGCTACCACCGGGTATTATTGACTTGCCTACCGCTTCTCTTGGTTAGGTTGACTCATTATCGCGCTCCAATAACTGAGCCCTATTTATAACATCTGAATACAAACACAGCTTGTGAGAAATAAGGTATTGACGTATTTTGGGTCTCAAACCTCGTAGAAACATTCGCGTCATTCTCTCCTCATTATCAACCAAATGGGATGCGAACCAGGACAACTCAACAAACTTAGCCTCGTACTGCGACACGATCATATTATTTTGCTCCAACTTGATAAACTCCACCTCCTTCATGTGATGAATACTTTCGAAAAAGTACTTATCGTTGAACAGTTCTTAGAGCTTTTTCCAAGACATTTTGAGTGCGGCAGGTTGGGTACATTTTACTGATTCCCATCAGTAATCTGCCTCTTCTCTCAACATGAAGGTGGCAAAGGGAACCTTTTGCTCCTCAGAGCATCCCAAGATTAAATATCTTGGTGATCTGCTTTATTTACATTTCCGCCTTAAGTGGTTTTGGCTCTCCCAAAAACTCTGGTGGTCCCAGCTCCTTGAACTGCTTAGCAGTGACCATCCGAGAGTTGCACGTGTTTCCACCTGTATTTTGAATAGGAGCCGCTCTCTCCTGATGTTGCATAAATTGCATAAAGCCTCTGAATATCCCATCGTTGATCATTTGATTGGTGTTATTTACCTGAGGATTATTGTCTTCCTATTGCACATTATCCTGGGTATTAATCGTTGATGACTCAACATTCTCATGTGCTTCATTGCTTATCTCGACATTTTTAGATGCCATTTTCAAACACTGCCATAAAACAAGGGTTAATTGACATGCCACATATTATCCCTATACTCTGACCGACCAATTAAATACCAAATAAACTTAGGTAGGTCATACTAGTGAAGGAATTCCCCGCCTCTCCTCCTAGTTCTTGTCTCACATCTCACCTAGGATCATATCCTAAGCTTTGATACCAAACTCATGGCGCCCCCAAAATAGGTATACATCACCCATCTTGGGTCGCCAAATACATGGTAATTGAATACAAATACAAACTTAATTATACAACATGAGCTGAGAGTTTTTACACGAATATTGTCTTCTAGACAATATCCAAACTCAAATGGAGTCCTCATTACATTTATTATCACACTATTTTATCACTCCGTTCTCCGACTAGTTCCGGCTACGTTCTCATTTCCTGAAGAAAACAATGCAAGTAAAAGGGTGAGTTCAACTAGCCCAGTAAGAAATATTATGACTAAGATAATGCATAATAAGTTATCATTAGCCTTTAACAATGTTAAACTGATAAAATATAATAGACAACAAGTTTAACTGCAGCGGAACAAGCAATCCATTAGAAGAGTCAAGTAGAGCATGATATCTACTATCTTTTATGATTTAAAAATTTTATCTTTAACTTTATCGCTGGGACTTAGCTTAATAAATAAATCACATCATCGAATCATCCTTGCACTACGCGCCAAAGATATTCATTAGTATCACGTCCACAAATTATTCTTGCACTACGGGCCAAGAATATTCGTGTAATCATCAATGGTCATGACTATACCGAACTATCCCTGGTCATAATCATACCAATCAACAGTTCATCTATGCACGTAAGCCAAAGATGACTTTCATCACAATATAACCATGAGGATGATGACAATGATATAAGAATTCAATTAAAAGAAAGCAAAGGATAAACTTTTAAAGATTTATAACTTAATTTATCCAAAATTCAATAATATCCAAATTGTCAACATGATACTGCTTTGTGGAGTAAAATTCAAGAATAATATCCATGTATTAAAAATAATTTGGACAGAAAAGAAATAAATTTTTTGATGAATAGTATCCCGTGAATAGTACCATATGAATAGTACTTCGAGAATAGTACCCCGTGAATAGTATAATGACATGAAAAGTGCCCCGAATACCCGAGTAAACAATATTTGAGTGAATAGTAACTCATGAATAGTACTCCGGCATGAAAAGTGCCCCAAATACCCGAAAGTGAATAATATTCTAGTGAATAAGAATCGAGTGAATAAGAATTCCGTGAATAAGATCCCGTGAAAATATTGATATTTAATAAGAAAGTTCAGGATCAATATTCCAATGAAACGATCATCGATGAAGCGCAAAACTCAAGAATATTCCACTAATTTCAAGGATTATAGAAGCAATACTTACCATAGTAAAGTTTAGATTTAAGAATATGAAAAGAAATAACATACTTAAATCAAATGGATTTTCACCGCCATACGATGACGTAATCCAAGCAGTAGACAAAGTTATTCCAACATATTAATGGATGAATACGAAAAATAGTATTCCTTATGAATACGAAAAAAATAATACCCCTTACCTTAGTAGAAGGCTGGATACTGCAATAGTGAAGCAGCAGAATACTCTTCTTCTTGCTCTATATAGTGTCTCTCTCTATGGTGTCTCTTGTGAATCTCAGTAATTAGTGAGAATTAAAGAAGAATTTAGCTTCTATTTATAGGAGAATGGACTAAATAGTAATTGATTCATGAACGGTCCAGATTAATTTACTATTAGAACTACCACCGACGGTCTAAATTAATTTACTATTAAAACCACCATCAATGGTCCAGATTAATTTACTATTAAAACACCATCAATGGTCTAGATTGATTTACTATTACAACCACCATCAATGGTTCAGATTGATTAACTATTAAAACCACCATCAATGGTCCAGATTGGTTATCTATTAAAACCACCATCGACGGTCCATAAAATTATTAAATCTTCCCATGGAATACTAAGTCAAACTTATAACAAACGTCTCATAACAATCCCTATATTTATATCAAAAATTGAATAAATATTTATCACAAATTATTTATCTTTAATAAACACATTTTTAATCTATTAACAATTATTCATCATTAACATTATAACTCATAATATTTAACAACCAGATCATTCCCGTGAAAGAGGGGATTTCCGATATAAGGATTTCTCCCTATCGACGCCAAGAATTAGGTGACCAAACCTCTCCTCGATGTAACTTTCTAAACATCGCTAATATTGCAAATAATAATATGAATAACTTTGTCGTCTCAATTATTGATTTAATAATATAAAATATTAATATTGTGACAATAATTGAATCAAATAACGTGAGATACTACGCAAACAATTCTCGTAGTAATAATTGAGTATAACTGAGTGAATTCTCACATAAGCATCAATAATCAATATCGTGTGCTACTATGCAACCACACGTATTACTGTATTTTTACCACTGGGTAGTTCAACAGTTTAACGGTAAAACTTTCACCGTTATTTTTATAAAAAGATAATTCTGTCATTTTCTAACTACGACAATATTTCCGTTGTGGGGTCCACCAATGATTGTGTCGTCGAACGAATATTCCCTGACAAAAAGAATATTCTCCGACCAAACGAATACTCCCCGACACGGCGAATATTTTATATCAACTTACTTACTTTGTAAAATTTTTAAATATTACCCACAACTATAACATTATATCATATCTACACCATAATATTCAAAAATATATTTCGAGAAAAATTATTCTTTATTCAAAAAAGTTGGGGTCTTACAGTTTACATTGGGAACTAATGAATTATTATACAACTTTTTTTCTCATATTACCAGTATAAGAGCATCTCCGAGAGTTGTAGCAAAAAATATTCTTCAAATTGAAGCTTCTTGACTTACGTGACAATTTGAATAGCATTATTTGATTCTTTCATATTTTGTGTCTCATTAGTCTCTTCAATTCAATAAGTTGTACATCAAATTAATTCATTAAGCGTTATAAATGTTTTTAGTCTTTAATTGTAGATTTGAAAAGTAAGAAGGAGATTATAGATTTGAAAAGTGAGAAGGAGCTTGCAGATTTGATTACTAAGGTTGAAAAGGCTGTTGAAGATGATTTTTTTGATGTTGCTCACCTATTTGAGTATGCCAAAGTGGTAGAAGAGACTGTTGGAGATGCTCTAACATGTTTTTTATTTAATGACTCTCTAGACTATTTTTCTCTATTTATTATAGCTTTTAATACTTATTGGGAATGTGTGAATAACAAAAAAAATGATTTAGAGAACTAATTCACATGGGAAGAAATAATACTTCATAGAAAAGTAGAGAAATACTTCAATTAATAAGTAATTCAAAAGGGCAATTTAGATATAAAAAATATATATTATTAATCAACGTGCCGAAACCAATTAAGATGTTTTTTTCGAGACGGAGGGAATATTTCGAATAATTGTTTAAATAATTGTTGGGCCATGATTACCCGAGTCCGAATGGTGTGATGGGTTGCAGTCCATGTGGGGATGTTTTGACCCATATGGTATTTTAGTTTGGGAGTTGGAATATTTTAAGAAATCTAGGATTCCTAATTATGTCTGATTTCTGAATGTAAGGAGAAGGTGTGGGGATTTGGATCTACTTCCTTATATTTAGGAGATCTTATTTGATTATGTGCAGCAGTCGAATTTAATGAGGAACTCCAATCCATTACGGGAAAGGATTATGTAAAGGTGGTGAGACCATTACAAGGTATATACACATTATTACTCTCTAGCACTAGAGTTTTAAGTCTCCATTGTAAACCTTGTCTAGCATGTACTTATCATCTGGCGGCAAAGGCCGTCAAGTTCTCGGTGTTTATCCGTTTTTGTGCAGGATTTGACGAGCTCTAGGTGATTGAAGCGCGTGGACGGATCTTAGTGTTAATAATAATAAAATTATATAAAATTCAGTATTCAATTGCAACTGAAGATTCACCCCTATTCAAAAGCAAAAACCCTATGTGGACATAGAAATTGAATATGAATGTATTTAAATTTTACCTATTTATATTTTTATTCAAAATATAAATATAAATATAAATAAATAAAATTCAAATACACTCATGTCTAATTTTTATATCCAAAAACTCATCCAAAAGTATGGGGGATTCCTTGCATGACTCAGAGGTCTGCCCAATTTATACTTGTCGGAATAACTTTTATTAGAATCATTGACGAGTTATTTTATAAAATTGAATAACGTGACTACACGTTGAATACTCGAGTTTATCTGAATGAATTGAATGAATTAGAGACATTATTTTAAATTCGAATACTCATTGAACTAACGATTGAATGTGGGTATTGAATTTCATAAATTTTAAGATTAATATTAATTTTTAAAAAAAATAATTTTAAATATTTTTAAATTTAGAAGTAAGATGAATTTATTTAATTTATGTCAATACAATTATAAATATTATAAATTATTTAAAAAAATACTACTAATTATAAAATTTATTATTTTTAAAACTTATAAGAATCATGTTAATTTTAAATTTAAAAATATATTAAATTAATTTTTAAAAAATCAATAATAATCTTATAAAAAGATTATTAAATTTTATAATCATGGCGCAACTAGAAAATTTATGAACCCGACAGAACTTAGCAAAATAGTCTTCCAATCCCGTCACCGTGCCCTTTATTTAAGGGGAAACAAAATATTCTTATAGTTTAATAAAAAAAAATTACTTATAAAATTTGGGGATATTAAAATTATATATTCCAAAATTATGTCAAATTTGAGGTATCACTTTTACGGATTTGGATCATCTCCATTACATATTTTCTCCAATAGCAGCTAGAGCACTATTTTTACATGAATTTTTAATATTCTTATATAGTCCCCTCTTACATGAAGGTGGGACCTACCTTCTTCTCGTGTGAGAGACGACTGTGTAAATATTAGTTTTCTTAATTTATTATATTGAATAACATAATTGTTTAAAAAATAAATGTAATATGATATTTTTTCACCATTTGATGAACAAGTGAATTTTTCATCAAATTTTTGAATATTTTTTTTTAAATTTTTAACTGTTAAAATATTTTTTATTATTTTAAATTTTGGTAGAATTTATCTTAATATAATTAATTATCTATTAATATATTTTGATCATTATTAATTAAATTATTAAAATTAAATAATTAGTGTATGAAATGGAATCGAAGGAAAGATCTAATGGAGGAGAGCCAAATCACACTTTTACAATTAAGGAGATGAGGATGATTTTAGGTAGTAGTTGATTAAAGTACGATTTTCTAAAAGATTTTGTTAGTTGTATAGTTTAATGATGGGGAAACAAAAGTCAAAAGAAGTCGACTTTAAGAATGACACTGACTTGAATTAAAATTTAATACTTACTCCGTCTTAAATTAATTATTTAATTTTGATTTTTATAAATTAAATTAATTATTTTTAAAATTAATAATTAAATATATATAAATATATTTTTAAAATTATAAAAATTAAAGTTAGTAATAAATTGTATATATTTTCTTTTGGTTATAATTTCTTCACCTATATTTTAGAAATGATAATAAAAAGATTAGTTTTAAAAATGGTCAATTTGATTTTAAAAAATCAAAACTGAACAATTAATTTGGAACGGAAAGAGCACTAACAATGTTGACAATAACACGTACTCCCTCCGTCTATTAAATGTTTTAATTAGTCTGGGTATGCTAATTAATAATATATATTTTTATTTAAATTGTTTTTTCTAAATTATTTATTAATTAAAGGATTCAATCACTTTTCTATAACCTCAATATTAATTACTCTCTCGGTTCCATCATAATTGTTTTTTAAAAAAAATAAATTTGTTCCAATTTATTTGTCATTTATAACTTTCTAGGAGAATAAATTATTTATTTTCCTATATTATCCCTAACTTCTCTCATTCTCCCATTAAATTTTCTCCCTTGCATTAATAGTTTCTAACTTTCCATAAAGGGGTAGTGATGGAATTTCATTCAAATTTTAATTTTTAAATGGTAGTATTAAATAATTTTTTTAATTCATGTGAATGAAGCTAAAAAGACAGTTATTATAGAACCGAGAGAGTATTTCTTACTAGTTCCCGCATGAATTCTTTAAATCATTTTTATTACTACCTCCATTCCTTAATATATGTCGTTTTAGAGAAATATTTTAGTTCCTAAATATAAGTCGTTTGAGAATTTCAAGTAAGCATTAATTGCTTAGTTTTCAATATTACCCCAAGTAATAAATATAACTTTGGTTCTCTCATTATTTTTGACCAATAAATAATACTCTCTTTTTCAATACAAGGGCAATATAGACAATTGATAGTATATTTAATGTTTTACAATCATTTCCTTTATACTTATGCACAACTCTAAAACGACCTATATTAAGGAACGGAGGGAGTACTATTATTCTCACATTCCAATAAGCATATTTCTCTCTCCAAACCCACCCACTAATTACATGCATGTGTCCATAAATGCAAACTCTTCACATTTGTTGTTATTAATTTTAGTTGCTACTATCATTTTTGTTGTTATTCTCACTGTGACGTCCCCAAAATAGGTATACATCACCTATTCTTGAGTCGTCAAATACATGGTACAAAATAAAAATACAATCTTAATTATACAACAAGAGAGCTGTGAGTTTAAATACAAATACTGTCTTCTAGACAATATCCACTCTCAGAATAAGTTCTCGTTATATTTATTATCACACTATTTAACATAATAGTGAGGACTACTAGCTAATACTATCATCCGAACCATCACTCCATTCCCCGACTCGTCCCAGCTACGTTCACATTTTCTAAAGAGAACAGTGAAAGAAAGGGTGAGCTCAACTAGCCCAGTAAAAAATATTATGACTAAGATAATGCAGAATAAATTATCATTAGTCTCCAACAATGTTAAACTGATAAAATACAATAGACATCAAGTTTAACTGCAGCGGAACAAGCAATCCATTAAAAGAGTCAAGTAGAGAATAAAATCTACTATCTTTTATGATTTAAAAGGTTTTTCATCACTTTTATTGCTGAGACTCAGCTAAATAAATAATCCACATTAGGGTCACGACCACAAATTCCATGCACTACGGGCCAAGGATATTTGTGTATTCATCAATGGTCATGATCATGCCAACAACTGTCCATCAATGCACTACGGCCAATGAGGACTTGTACCACATCATTTGTAACATTACGGTTATGATTACACCGAATAATCCCTGGTCATAATCATACCAAGTCCATCTATACACTACAGGCCACAAATGACTTTAAAAAATATAAACATGAGGATGATGACAATGATATAAGAATTCAATAAAATAAGTTCAAGAATTAATTTGTCCAGGAACCAATAACGTCCAAATTGTCAACATGATACTTCTTTGTAGAATAAAATTCAAGAATGCTCGGAAGAATATTTCCATGAAAAATGATCTTTGGATGAAGCCGCAAATATCGAGGATATTCCACTAATTTCATGGAGTATAAAGTCAAAACTTTAATCAACCGAGTATAATAAAGAATGGAATAACAACGAAATCACCATGCATGCGGTACTTCGCATAGACGAGTTATTCCAATGTAATAATAAATACGAAATAATAAATAATGGAACGAGGTCGGTGAAATTCACACTTTGCAGGATATTCCACGTAATATTAAATGTGGAATAATAAATAAAGGAACTAGGTCGCAAAAAACTCAAACCGGCGGGATGTTCCAATGAATAATAAATATTTAACCAGTCCGGTGTAAAACACACGAGACAAGATATTCCAAATGTAATAATAAAGATTTTAACCAGTCCGGTGTAAAACACATGCAAAGATATTCTAACGTAATAATAAAGATTTTAACCAGTCCGGTGTAAAACACACGAACAAGATATTCCAACGTAATAATAAAGATTTTAACCAGTCCGTGTAAAAACACACGCATAAGATATTCCAATGTAATAATAAAGATGTAATAATAGAATAATGTCACCAAGTATAGGATAACTCACAGATACGAAAGTTATTCCAATGAAATAATAAGAAATGGAATAACGAAATTCTCTTCATGAATACAAAAGAATAATATCCCTTACAGTAAAAGAAACCGAATATAAGAGTAGTTAAGTAGCGAAATATTATTCTTCTTTCTCTCTTACAGCTTTATCTCTCTAGAGTTTCAAAGTGAATTAAGTAAGAAAATAATGAAGGAATGAGCTTCTATTTATAGAAGAATGAATTGCATAGTAACTAATTCATGAACGGTCCAGATTGATTTACTTTAATCGGATGGTCCAGATTTAAAGCAAAATCTTTTAAATAAAATATAATATATTCTATTTAAAATTTTACTATGCAAAATACTATGCAACACTATGCATAATAAAATATAATATAATATAATTATTATCTAATAAAACGAATAACTTTATTAAAGTATTCTGTTTTATATAAAAAGATGTTTCTGTTTTATTACGTTAATAATACTAATAAAACAAAACTGAGTGACTTATCACATAAATATCAATAATCAATACCGTGTGCTACTATGCAACCACACATATTACTGTATTTTTACTACCGAGTAGTTCAACAGTATTAACGGTAAAACTTTCGCCGTTATTTTCATAAAATATTTTTGTCATTTTTTTAATTCGACAATAATTCTGTTGTGGGGTCCACCAATGATTGTACCGTCATACGGATATTCCCTAACAAAAAGAATATTTTCCGACCAATCGAATATAATATGACAACTTACATAATTTGCAAAATTTATAAATATTACCCCCAACTATAACATTATGTTAAATTCATTCCATAATACTCAAAAATGATAATTATAGAAAATTCATCTTTATTCAAAAAGTTGGGGTCTTACAACCTCCCCTTCTTAAGAAATTTTGCCCTCGAAATTAGGGTACGTACCTGGTATATCGAAGAGGTAAGGATACCTTGACTTCATTTCAGATTCTAACTCCCATGTCATTTCCTCAACATCGTGATTTCTCCACAAAACTTTGACTTGATGTATAACCTTGGAGCGTAGAATATGTTCCTTCTTATCCAAGATTTGAACAGGAACCTCTTCATACGTTAAATATTCTGCTATTTCGTCTGGTTCTAGCTCAATAATGTGGTTCGGGTCTTCCACATATTTACGTAACATGGATATGTGAAAAACGTTATGAACACGAGACATACTTGGCCAGATGGCGAGTCTATAGGCCATAGCTTCCTACCGATCGAGGATTAAAAATGGGCCAATGAATCGAGGATTGAGCTTTCCTCTCTTTCCAAATCTCGTAACTCCTTTCCAAGGAGCAACACGTAAAAACACATGATCTCCTATATCGAATTCCACATCTTTTCGATGAAGATCATCATAACTCTTTTGTCGATCTTGTGAGGTTTTTATACGTTGTCGGATCGTTTGAATCATTTTCGTAGTCATACGTACCAACTCCGGTCCCAACAACGTTGCTTCGCCCACCTCATCCCAAAGATACTTTGAGAATGACATTTTCTTCCGTCTGGCGCCTCGAATGGAGCCATGCCAATACTTGCTTGATAAGCGTTGTTGTAGGAAAACTCCACCAATGGTAAGAACTTATCCCAACTTCCTTGAAGTCAAGCACAGTCTCTTTATAAATCTTCAAGAGTTTGAATAGTCCTCTCTGATTGTCCGTCCGTCTGCGAGGATGATATGCGAAACTAAATCGTAAATCCGTGCCCGTAGCTTTTTGCAAACTAACCAAAATCGTGAAGTGAATCTTGGGTCTCGATCGAAAACTATGGATCTTGGCATACCATGCGGTCTTACAATCTCGTTTATGTATATACTCTGAAGAGGCGTTCAAGTGTATAAGTTTCTCATATTGGTAAGAAATGAGCAGACTTGGTCAATCTATCAACAATGACCCAAATTGCATCTATGCCTTGAGAAACCTTGGGAAGACCAGTAACGAAATCCATGGTAATGTGCTCCCACTTCCATTCTAGAATTTCAAGTGGTTGCAATGGACCTTTTGGAACTTGATGCTCCGCCTTGACTCGTTGACAAGTTAGACACCTTGAAAAAAATAGCGCTATCTTTCTCTTCATATTGCTCCACCAAAATGTATGACGAAGATCACGGTACATTTTGGTACTCCCACGATGGATTGCAAACTGTGTGTTGTGCGCCTCCATCATGATTTTATACTTTAACTCAGGATAGTTAGGAACACAAAGTCTGGAGTTGACTCGAAGTATTCCTTCATCATTGATTCTTGCTTCCGGCATAAAACCTTCTTGCACTTTCTTTCTCATACGCATCAGCTCCAGGTTTGTAACTTGAGCAGCTTTAACTTTATCAATTAAAGTCGGTTCTACTCGTATATTTGCCATCATCACGTGGGTCCCTGGAGTCTTTATCTCTATCTCCATCCTTTGCAAGTCATACAAAATGGGCCTTTGCGTTGACAATATTGCACTCGTGCCCGCATATGATCTTCTACTCAATGCGTCAACTACCACGTTCGCTTTTCTAGGATGGTATTGGATGGTATGATCATAATCTTTCAATAGTTCAAGCCAACATCGTTGTCTCATTTTGAGTTCCTTTTGAGTGAAGAAATATTTGAGGCTTTTATGATCCGTAAAGATCTCCACTTTCTCCCCATACAAGTAATGCCTCCAAATCTTTAATGCGAAGACAACAGCTGCCAACTCTAGATCATGAGTAGGATAATTCCTCTCATATTCTTTGAGTTGTCGTGAGGCATAGGCTATGAATTTCCCATGTTGCATGAGAACACATCCTAACCCTTTTCGAAGCATCACCAGTAGATGACAAATCCTCCGAACGGATGGTATTGTCGAGCAGTCTTTGAAATGAGTCTTCTCTTGAGTTCTTAAAACTCTCTTCTCACATTCCTCGTTCTAACAAGAACTTTGTATCTTCTCGAGTCGGTGAGTTAGTGGAGTAGCGATTCGAGAAAATCCTTCCACGAATCTCCGATAATAACCAAATTCGTCGAGAAAGCTATGTACTTCGGTCACTGATTTAGGTTGCTCCCAGCTTTGAATAGCTTCAATCTTTGCTGGGTCAACAGATATTCCATGACTTGATACCACGTGCCCAAGGAATACTACTTTTTCAAGCCAGAACTCACATTTCTTCAACTTGTCATAAAGCTTATATTCACGAAGCCTTTGGAGTATCAGCCTCAAGTGTTGCTCATGATCTTCACGGGTTTTGGAATATATGAGGATGTCATCAATAAAGACGACCACAAAGTGATCCAAATATTCCTTGAATACTCGGTTCATCATATCCATGAAGGCAGCAGGAGCATTAGTCAACCAAAAGACATGACTAGGAATTCATAATGCTCGTACCAAGTTCTGAAAGACGTCTTTGGAATGTCGTCGTTTCTAATCTTCAATTGGTGATATCCGGAACGAAGATCAATCTTTGAAAAGAATTTGGCGCCTTACAACTGGTCAAATAGGTCATCAATACGTGGCAATGGGTACCTATTTTTGATGGTGACATGATTCAACTCCCGATAATCAATACAAAGTCACATACTCCCATCTTTCTTTTTCACGAATAGAACAGGAGCACCCCAAGGAGAAGTACTAGGACGAATAAAGCCAATGTCTAACAATTCCTGCAATGGGTTTTAACTCCACGAAGTTCAATAGGAGCCATTCGATATGAGGATTTGGAAATGGGTTTTTTACCGGGTTCAAGGTCGATACAAAATTCAATTTCACGCTCTGGGGGTAGGCCAAGAAGTTCTTCAGGGAATACGTCAGAAAATTCATTAACAATAGAAATATCATTCAAAACTGATGTATTTTTGTTTAGATCCGTGACATGAGCTAAGAAAGCTTGACATCCATTTTTTAATAAACGAATAGCTTTATGGCTTGAGATGACTGTAATTGATTTTAATGGTTTGGTGGCTTGAATTCGCATAATAGGTTGATTAGGAATATGAAAGCTAACAACCTTACGAAAACAATCAACTTTTACATGATGAGTAGTTAACCAATCAATCCCTAGAATCACATCAAATGCAAGTATTTTCAAAGAAATAAGATCGACAGGTAACGTGCGGTTACCAATTTGAGTCAAACAAGACTTATAAACCGTGGATGTAATGAAGGTTTCTCCCAACGGGGTTTCAACTGATAAATCAAAATCCAATTTCTAAGGAGTCAAATTTAAACGTTGAGCGTAGAACCAGTATCAAATAAAGTATAAACTTCGTTAGAGTTTATGATTAGCTTATCCGTGATGATCTCGTTCGGTTTTCTTGCTTTCTAGGAAGTCACAACAAACGCTCTCCCTTGCACTACCAGCTTTGACTTTTCTGGGACGGCCTTTGGTGCCTCCATCCCAGCTGGACTTGTCTTCGGTGCACCACAAAATTAGGCCAGGTGACCTTCTCTTCCACAGTTGTAACATGCCTTGGATGGCATCGCACAGTTGGGACTGATGTGTCCCTCTCCTCTACACTTGAAGCATATGATAGGTGGTCGTTCTCCTTCCTTAACGACAGGTGCTGATGTTGATGTCTTTCCATCATTGTTGAATCTCCTCTTCTTGAAATGTCCGTTCTTATTGTTTTGGCCATGATTACCACCGAAGTGGTTACCATTTCTGGCATGTTGATTCCCTCCACGCTTATTGTCACCGCTTCGATGACTATTATCACTGGTATTATCATTTTGTCGGCTGCTCTCTTTTGGTTGGGTTGATTCATTATCACGCTCCAATAATTGAGCCCTATTAACAACATCTGAATACAAACACAGTTTATGAGAGATAAGATATTGACGTATCTCAGGTGTCAAACCTCTTAAAAACATTCGCGTCATTCTCTCCCTATTATCAACCAAATGGGACGCAAACCGGGATAACTCGGCAAACTTGGCTTCGTACTGCGATACGGTCATGTTTTTTTATTCCAGCTTAATGAACTCTACCTCTTTCATGTGAAGAATACTTTCGAGAAAGTACTTGTCGTTGAACAGTTCTTGGAACTTCTCCCAAGACATCTTCAGTGCGGCAGGTTGAGTACGTTTTACAGATTCCCACCAGTAATCTGCCTCTACCCACAACATGAAGGTGGCATCCCAAGACATCAAATATCTTGTTGATCTGCTTCATCCACGTTTCCGCCATAAGTGGTTTTGGCTCTCCAAAGAACTCCGGTGGTCCCAGTTCCGTAAACTGCTTGGCGGTGATCATCCGAGAGTTGCCAGTATTTTCACCTGCATTTTGGACAGGAGCCGCTCTTGCTTGATGTTGCATGAATTGCATGAAGCCTCAGAACATTCCATCGTTCATCATTTGGCCAGTGTTGTTGTTTGCCTGAGGATTGTCGCCTTCCTGATGCACATTATCCTGACTATTGATCTGTGGAAACTCAACGGTCTCCTGGGCTCCATTGATAATCTCAACATTCTCGGATGTCATTTTCAAATACTACCACAAAACAAGAGTTAAATAACATATCACATATTATTCCTATACTCTGACCGACCAATTAAATATCAAATAAACTTAGGTAGGTCATACTAGCGAAGGAATTTCCCGTCTCTCCCCTACTAGTTCTTGTCTCACATCTTAGCCAGGGATTATATCCCTAAGCTTTGATACCAACTGTGAAGCCCCCAAAATAGGCATACATCATCTATTCTTGAGTCGCCAAATACATGGTACAAAATAAAAATACAATCTTAATTATACAACAAGAGAGCTGTGAGTTTAAATACAAATATTGTCTTCTAGACAATATCCACTCTCAGAATAAGTCCTCGTTACATTTATTATCACACTATTTAACAGAATAGTGAGGACTACTAGCTA
Source organism: Panax ginseng (assembly GCA_020205605.1). Taxonomy (NCBI): domain Eukaryota; kingdom Viridiplantae; phylum Streptophyta; class Magnoliopsida; order Apiales; family Araliaceae; genus Panax; species Panax ginseng. The sequence continues at coordinate 184,099,810 of CM035132.1, forward strand.
ATACTATCATCCTGACCATCACTCCATTCCCCGACTCATCCCAGCTACGTTCTCATTTCCTAAAGAGAACAGTGAAAGAAAGGGTGAGCTCAACTAGCCCAGTAAGAAATATTATGACTAAGATAATGCAGAATAAATTATCATTAGTCTCCAACAATGTTAAATTGATAAAATACAATAGACATCAAGTTTAACTGCAGCGGAACAAGCAATCCATTAAAAGAGTCAAGTAGAGAATAAAATCTACTATCTTTTATGATTTAAAAGGTTTTTCATCACTTTTATCGATGAGACTCAGCTAAATAAATAATCCACATCATCCCTGCACTACGGCCAAGGATATTCATTAGGGTCACGACCACAAATTCCATGCACTACGGGCCAAGGATATTTGTGTATTCATCAATGGTCATGATCATGCCAACAACTGTCCATCAATGCACTACGGCCAATGAGGACTTTTACCACATCATTTGTAACATTACGGTTATGATTACACCGAATAATCCCTGGTCATAATCATACCAAGTCCATCTATACACTACAGGCCACAGAAGACTTTAAAAAATATAAACATAAGGATGATGACAATGATATAAGAATTCAATAAAACAAGTTCAAGAATTAATTTATCCAGGAACCAATAACGTCCAAATTGTCAACATGATACTTCTTTGTAGAGTAAAATTCAAGAATGCTCAGAAGAATATTTCCATGAAATGATACTGGATGAAGCGCAAATATCAAAGATATTCCACTAATTTCATGGAGTATAGAAGTCAAAACTTTAACCAACTGAATATAATAAAGAATGGAATAACAACAGAAATCACCATGCATGCGGTACTTCGCATAGACAGGTTATTCCAACAGAATAATAAATACGAAATAATAAATAATGGAACGAGGTCAAGTGAAATTCACACCGACGGGATATTCCGACAGAATATTAAATGCGGAATAATAAATAATGGAACCAGGTCAGGCAAAACTCGCACCGATAGGATGTTCCAACAGAATAATAAATACGAAACCAGGTCCGGTGTAAAACATACAAACAGAGATATTCCAATGTAATAATAAAGATTTTAACCAGTCTAGTGTAAAACACGCATGTGATATTCCAATAGAATAATAAAGATGTAATCCGTGTCCTGTAAAACACACAAACAGGATATTCTAATGTAATAATAAAGATTTTAACCAGTCCTGTAAAACACATGCGCATGGATATTTCAATGTAATAATAAAGATGAACCAAGTCCTGTAAAAACACACGCATGTGATATTCCAAATGAATAATAGAAGAATGTCACCAAGTATAGGGTAGCTCACAGATACAGCTTTATTCCAATGTAATAATAAGAAATGGAATAACAGAAATTTTCTTCATGAATACAAAAGAATAATATCCCTTACCGTAAAAGAAACTGAATATAAGAGTAGTTAAGTAGCAGAATACTATTCTTCTTTCTCTCTTACAGTTTATCTCTCTAGAGTTTCAGTGAATTCGTAAGAAAATAATGAAGGAATGAGCTTCTATTTATAGAAAAATGGATTGCATAATAACTAATTCATGAACGGTCCAGATTGATTACTTTAATCGGACGGTCCAGATTTCAAGAAAAATCTTTTAAATAAAATATAATATATTCTATTTTAAATTTTACTATGCAAAACACTATACAACACTATGCATAATAAAATATAATATAATCTAATTATTATCTAATAAAACGAATAACTTTATAAAAGTATTCTGTTTTATATAAAAAGATGTTTCTGTTTTATTACGTTAATAATACTAATAAAACAAAACGGAGTGACTTATCACATAAAGATCAATAATCAATACCGGTGTCTTTCTTATATGCAACCACACGACATTCTTGTACTTTTACTACCGGTAGTTCAACAAGATTAATTCAGTAAAACTTCCGTCGTTATTTTCATAAAAATATTTTTGTCGCTTTCTTAATCCGACAATAATTACATTAGGGGTCCACTAATGATTGTATCTGCATAAATTTGGATATTCCCTAACAAAAGAATATTTTCCACCAATCGAATATAATATGACAACTTGCATACTTTGCAAAATTTATAAATATTACCCCAAACTATAACATTATATTAAATTCATTCCATAATACTCAAAAATGATAATTATAAAAAATTCATCTTTATTCAAAAAGTTGGGATCTTACACTCACATTACAATAAGTATATGAGACCTAATGTGGTACTATAAACAATACATCATTTCCCAATGTAAATTTTATCATTTTTTAAGTTTCCAACAAAAGTTGACTAAAAAGATTATAAGGGTATAAGTGGAAAAATAAGATAAAAATAGTTATTAATACAGAAATAGGACTTTTTTTTTATAATTTTATGTTCTTAAAATAAAAATATTTTTATAACAAACTAAAAGGAAAATGTCCTTAATTTTAAAACGGATGAAGTAATTTGATATATTATCTTAATTTTAAAACGGATGAAGTAATTTGATAAAAGTATTGAGTAATATTATTAACAAAAATATTTTTAAAATAGTTTATAATATATAATCAATTAAAATCTAATTAGATGGGTATTTTTTGAAACCAGAATATCATTCCCGATTAATTTTTTGTGCAAACAGATTTATTTTATGGTGTTTATAATTGTCTCACACCGATCCTATATAGTGATGTTTATAAATAATTTAAATGCTTATATTCAGAACGAGTGTAAATTAAGTCATAACCTTTCTAGACACGACAAACAACACATAATAAAACAAATATAATGTATCAAAACAAATATATTTTATGAATCAAAATGGACAAGTACTGTTTATTTCATATCGAATTCAAAACAAAATAAATATATTTTGATACACAGACAAATCAAAATAATGTAACATAGGTAAATCACACATCAAATTGTTCAATTCAGATGCATGCAAAATCGAAAGGTGTGTTCAGTGCAAACATTATCAATCGACATAACATAATAGAAAACTATGGTCGACTCGCCTTTGGATAATAAATGAGTGAGCGGAAACATGATAGACTTTTCGTTTAGGGTGACACGCATCTTGAATAAACATATCAATTGGCCAAAGCTCACACCCAGAGCATGCAAAAGGATATGTCGTGGACTGATCACACCTTTACGGAATGTGTCATGTCTCGGTATGAAGAGGACATACATGTGGTACCCCATAGATTGTTATAGCTCAGGTATGTCACATAACATGCGATACAATACCAACAAAAAATTCTAAATGTACATGGTGAATCAAATCAAATCATATAAATAATATCCCCAAAATAAGGTAACAACATGTACAACTTTATAAAGATCAGAATAAAATTTGATGCATAATGACCAAGTCTAAAAGATTACAAATTACGAAGTTCACAACGCCAACACCAAAAGGAAGCAACATAAGAATATGCGAGACAAATCAATTTAACGAGTATCAAGTTTTAAATGAAAACAAGAACAAATCAATCAAAATAATTAGGGTATAGCTGAATAACGATGAAATCTATATAAATTATAAAAGAAGAAAAAGAGTTTAAATTATAGAATAAATATATCAAAGATTAAATTTATGTTCAAGAGTGTCAACGAAAACATAAGAAAAATGTTACAAACGTGGAGATATCACGAGATAAAGAGAATAAAAAAGGGATAAATAGACTTTTGGTACCTGTACTGGGACACGACTTACAATTTGGTACCCGAAGTGAAAAAAGTTACAAACTAGTGATTGTACTCGAAAAATGTTACACTCCGTTAAACATTAGGGACACGACTTACAATTTGGTACCCGAAGTGAAAAAAGTTACAAACTGGTGATTGTACTCGAAAAATGTTACACTTCGTTAAACAATAAAGTTTCATCTTTATTCTGTTTGAAAATTAGGGTTCTCTTCTTCTGTCCTTCTTCTTCTCTCATTCTTCATGTCTCGATTCTCCATTGATTACTGGTTCTCATATATTTATTAAAGGCTTTTCAGTGTTTAATTGAAAGGATGAGCTCGTCTTGGAGTGGAATCGTAAATGAAATCGGGAAAGAAGATTGTAGTTCATGCAACAAATGAATGGATTACACCAGAGTTCCCAAGTCGGTGCCACTGTGGAGCAATGGTGCGAATGTGGGAGGCAAGAAAAGATGGAACAAAACATCGAGGATCTTATTCGTGTCGACTTCGCTTCTCTCTCTGTAGGTTTGTCTCTCCCGTTGGATCAATTTTAACGATTATTTAAAAATTAGAAAGTACAAGCACCAGATTTCAAATTTTTTTGAGTACAATCACCAGTTTGTAACTTTTTTCACTTCGGGTATCAAATTGTAAGTCGTGTCCCTAATGTTTAACAGAGTGTAACATTTTTTGAGTGCAATCACCAGTTTGTAACTTTTTCACTTTGGGTACCAAATTGTAAATCGTGTCCTAATACAGGTACCAAAAGTTGATTTATCCCGAATAAAAAATAATCAATGAAACGGTTTACGGAATCGTACCTGATAATCAAATCCACTTATAACATACTCCAAAAAATCGTAACCACTTGCCAACTATATTCAATAAATAGCTCCAATGCATAAAAATTAATAGCGAAGGTTAAGAAATCTAAAAACTCCAATATGACAAATTATTTTTAAGAACTCAATCCATTCTATCGCTCATATCAATTTGAGTTTATAATTATTTTTCAAATTAAATAATTTTAGTAGAATTAGACTTCAAATACTTTAATTTACCCTCAAGATTCACTCAAATCGGATTAAAAATCATTAAGTTATATATTTTTAAATATTAGATGCTTGTTGTTGAAAATTCTGCTACAAAAGTTCCAGATCAGCCTTTTCTTAAAATTAATAACAAAAAAATAGTTAAATTTAATTGTTGAAAATTGGTGACAATATTCTCAACTTATATAAGTATAACATATCCAAAATTTAGAATGATCCAACAGTCCGGTTAAGAGACATAACCCACGCAATAGAGCTTAAAAGTATAGACAAATTTTCTAATTTTAACTTTTACATTCAATCGAATTGTTTTCCTTGGGGTAAATCTCACTTCACCACCTGAGGTTTGATCATTTTCTCACATGACCATCTATCGTTTAAAAAGCTACACTTAAACACCTGAAATTTTGAGATGAAGTGAAAAATTGATTTCCATGTTAACCGTGGTTGTAAATGACTAAAGATATATTTGCTCTAAGATTAAGACATTTATGTCCTTTATATAGTATATAATTAACATCTTAACCAAAAATATGCTTTTTCTTTTTTGTTCTTCACGTTTCCCAAACCCAAACCTAAAATTAAAACTCAAATCAAAAACTCCCAAGCTATTGCTCAAATCCTAACAAATTGATGATAAAATTTATAATATTGCACTAAAACAAAGCTTGTAAAATGCATGGATACCTCAAATTGACGCTGAAGTTTTCAAAAATCACAGTTTCAATGTTGCAGAAATAGGGTTCGTCAACTAGGGTTATTTAGCACTGATCAACCTTTTTGGTGTCGTTTGAGAGCAAATCTCAGCCTATATTGCTCGGACTTTGTTAAGGAACAAAGTTCATTGATTCTCGATCTCTAATGTATGAATTAAGATTGATCTTTAGCTTAATTTTTATTCTTTTAGTCATTTCCACGAACAAAGTATGTGAAGGGTATTTTTGATGATTTTTTTTTGTTGTTTAGGGCTATTTACAGTTGATTATGCTTGAATTTTAGTTAAAGGATAATACCAATAAAATTGTATTACCTAATTGAAGAAGACAAAGGTGGAAGGAGTAAGAGAGAAGTGGTGACGCTAAAATGATGGGTACAAATGTTCAATAGAGTAAGGGCAAAAAGCACTTTTAGACCACTGTGGTTGTAGTGTTTTAAGTTGTGACGCCCCCAAAATAGGTATACATCACCCATTCTGAGTCATCAATAACATGGTACAGAAACATCTACAACTTTATTAATACAACATATAAACTGTGAGTTTAAATACAAATATTGTCATCTAGACAATATCCATACCCAACTAAGTCCTCATTACAATTATTGGTACATTATTTTACAAAAATGGTGAGGACTACTAAAACAACTTCTAAAACCATCATTCCACACCCCGACTCGTACTCGCTTGATTCTCGCCTCCTAAGAAGAAAAATAAAACAAAAAGGAAAAGGGTGAGCTCAACTAGCCCAGTAAAGAATATTATGACTAAGATAATATAGAAAAAATTATCGTTAGTCTTCAACAGAGAAAAAATCTGATAAAATACAATAGACAACAAGTTTCAGATCAATATTCGCAGCGAAAATAATAATTCATAGAAGAGTTACGTAGAGGATCAAATCTACTAATATCTATGAATTTAACAGTCCATCATCATTATTTTATCCCTGTAACATCAATTAATATTCATCTTGAATCAAATATTCATCTTTGCACTACAGGCCAAAAATATTCATCAGTCGGTTATGTTCATCTCAACACCTGTACATCTTTGCACTACGGGCCAAAGATATTCATAATAAAATCAAACATCTTTGCACTACAGGCCAAAGATATTCAGTGACATGATCATTTAGGACTGAGGATGATGAAAAATATTTTTAAAGAAATCGAATCCAGTGAAACAAAAGAACAAATATTAAGGATTCGTACTTTAAACAATTTAAGTTCAAAAATACTTCATAAATAATTATATTGAAGTAAAATTCAAGAATGATCAAAACATGGATACAATCAAAGCTGGTATCCATAATAGATATTTTCGACAAAATACGAAAATTTAATTTTTTCCGTGAATAAAGTCTTGTATTCATGAATAAGTCAGATATCGTGAATAGTCAGATACGTGAATAGTAAATCCAACACTAAAAGACAAGAATTTCACAAGAAAAATCTTACCAATATTCTGGCATAATGATATTGAAAGAAATAATATCATTTTAAAAAATAATAATATCCCTTACCTCGTAAAGACAGTACTTCTAGTTGAAACACCGGATATAAGCTATGACTTGAATTTGCACCGTATACCAATACTCAAAGTATCAAAATACTCACAAGAATACACTCAATATATCGAGAGAGAAAGAGAGAGAAGATTTCAGTTTCTGGTGTGATTTTAAATTCTAACCTAAGTTCCCTATTTATAGGAAATTGCTTTGAACACCAAAGCAGAAAATTTAATAAAATAATAATATACTTTTCTTAATTTCTTTAGCACACCTCACCAGCTGATTCAACCACTAACATGTGCCACTCAAATGGAAAAAACGTTTTCCTTGATAAAAATAAATAAAACTTTCAAAAATCAATTATTTCTGAACTTCGGAACTTCAATAATTCACAATAAATAGCCCTTTTGTCAGAAAAATTCAAACCACATGTCCCTTTCATAGGAAATTTCATTCTCTACAACTTTGCCGAAAAAAGTTTTTCCATATTCCAAACAAAAATTGACCAAAATCCACAAACGGACGATTTTACAGGCTATAATAATATTTCGGTCAAAAATTGGGGTCCACCGACACACAAAACATGTGTTAATCATTTAATGCCACAAAAATACTCTTCCTCCTCATATACTCATATATCCTATATTTATTGTAAAAATATCACCATTATTATATTATTAAAATATAATAATATATTTTATCAGAAAAGATAAAATATCAATTTTTCAACAATTGTCACTTTAAAATTTTTTCCATCTATATCCACATAAAATCAATATTTTCCTCATCATATAAATTAATAATTAATCATTCACAAATAATATTACAGAATCACAATATCGACAATCGTGCGCCTTCTGGAAAGAGGGGCTTTCCAATAAGAATCTCTCTTATCGGGCGCCAATTAGATGACCAAACCTCTCCTTAGCAGTAACTTTCTAGACATTGCCAATAATGTTATCTAATAATATTATTCAGATAATACGAATTATTGCACCGATAATGGAAAATACTCGTAAAAGGACAATTATTAAAACAACAATAATATCAACGTAGCAATTATTGAATCAATAAAATATGATATTGAATAAGAATTATCGTAATAATTATTGAGTAGTGCCTTCTTACGTAAGAATCAATAATTAGTACAATACCATGTGCTACTGTGTTTTAACCACCAGGTATTCCAACAGTATTAACGGTAACCACTACGCCGTTATTTATAAACAACTTATATTTGTCATTTTCTTCCTCCAATCGATTTACATTATGGGCCCACACAAGGTCATTGCTACTGCGCATAAATATTCCCCTTCACAAAGAAGATATTCTACGACCAAACGAATATTCCCCAACAACAATGAATATTTTATAACCACTTGCATGTTTGAAATAATTGCGTACTTTACTCATAACTCACCACATTAATCAAATCAACCCTTACTATTTCAACATAATACATAGAGGAAATTCAATTTCATTAATAATAATTTGGGGTCTTACAACCTCCCCTCCTTATGAAATTTCGTCCTCGAAATTGACGTACGTACCTGGTGTTTTGAAAAGGTGAGGATACCTCGCTTTCATTTCCGTTTCCAACTCCCAGGTCATTTCCTCTATAGCATGATTTCTCCACAAAACTTTAACTTGTGGTATGACCTTCGTGCGTAGGACATGCTCCTTCCTATCCAAGATCTTAACAGTACCTCCTCGTGCGTTAAGTCTTCAGCTATCTTGTCCGGTTCTAACTCAATAACGTGGTTTGGGTCTTTCACATATTTACTTAAGTACGATATGTGAAACACATTATGAACACGAGACATACTTTTGAGGTAACGCGAGTCTATAGCCTACATTTCCTACTCGGTCAAGAATTTGAAATGGACCAATAAGTCGTGGATTGATCTTTCCTCTCTTCCCGAATCTTGTAACTCCCTTCCATGGGGCAACACGCAACAATACATGATCCCCAGTACTAAATTCCACGTCCTTTCGATGAAGATCCGATAAACTCTTTTATTTTATCCTATGCCGTTTGTATACGTTGTCGAATCATTTAGATCTTTTCTGTAGTCATACGTACCAACTCGGGTCCCAACAATGTTGCTTCACCCACCTCATCCCAATATATTGGAGAGCAACACTTTCGTCCATATAATGCTTCAAATAGAGCCACACCTATACTTGCCTGATAACTGTTGTTGTAGGACAATTCCACCAATGGTAAATACTTATCCCAACTCCCTTTGAAGTCTAGGACAAAGATTCTTAATAGATCTTCAAGAGTTTGAATAGTCCTCTCTGATTGTCCGTCCGTTTGAGGATGGTATGCCGAACTGAATCATAAATCCGTGCCTATACCTTTTTGCAAGCTAACCCAAAATCGTGAAGTGAATCTTGGGTCACGATCCGAAACTATGGATACTGGTATACCATGCAACCTCACAATTTCATTCACGTACATACTAGCAAGACGTTCAAGGGAATAAGTCTCCCGTATCGGTAAGAAATGAGCAGACTTGGTTAATCTATCAACAAAAACCCAAATAGCATCGATGCCTTGAGAAACCGTAGGAAGACCCGTAACGAAATCCATGGTAATGTGTTCCCACATCCATTTTGGAATCTCAAGTGGTTGCAATGGACCCTCAGGCACTTGATGCTCCGCCTTTACACGTTGACAAGTTAAACACCTCGAGATAAACTTGGCAATCTCTCTCTTCATATTATTCCACCAAAATGTATATTGAAGATCACGATACATTTTGGTACTTCCAGGATAGATTGCAAATGGTGTATTGTGTGCCTCCGTCATGATCTTGTTCTTCAAATCAGAATCGTTAGGAACACAAAGTCTGGAGTGAACTTGAAGTATTCCTTCTTCATCGATTCTCGCTTCCGGAATAGCACCTTCTTGTACTTTCTTCTTCATACGCATCAGCTCTGGGTCGGTGGCTTGAGCAACTTTAACTTTTTCTATTAAAGTTGGCTCTATGCGTATACTTGACATCATCGCATTCGTTCCTGCATATGATCTTCTGCTCAACGCGTCAGCTACCACGTTTGTTTTTCCAAGATGGTATTGAATGGTGTGGTCATAATCTTTCAATAGCTCGAGCCAACGTCGTTGCCGCATGTTGAGTTCCTTTTGGGTGAAGAAATATTTGAGGCTTTTATTTCCTGAATATATCTCCATTTTCTCTCCATATAGATAGTGCCTCCAGATCTTTAGCGTGAAAACGACTGGTGCCAACTCTAGATCATGAGTAGGATAAATCCTTGCATGAGAACACATCCTAACCCTTTGCCTGAAGCATCGCTGTAGATAACAAATCCATCCGAACCAGATGGTATTGTTAGAACAGGTGCCGAAATGAGTCTCCTCTTAAGCTCTTGGAAACTCTTCTCGCATTCATCGCTCCATTCAAATTTTGTATCCTTTCGAGTCAGCTGAGTTAACGGAGTAGCGATTCAAGAAAATCCTTCCACGAATCTTCGATAATAACCACCAAGCCCGTAAAGCTTACGTGATTTCGATCACCGAAACTTGGTTGCTCCTAACTTTGTATTGCTTCAATCTTCGCCGGGTCGACAGATACTCCATGTTTTGACACCACGTGCCCAAGGAATGTTACTTCCTTAAGCCAAAACTCGCATTTCTTCAACTTGGCATACAACTTGTTTTCACGAAGCCTTTGGAGTACCAGCTTCAAATGGTGCTCATGATCTTCACGGCTTTTGGAATATATGAGGATGTCATCAATAAAGACAACAACGAACTGATCCAAATTATCCTTGAATACTCGGTTCATCATATCCATGAAAGCCGCAGGAGCATTAGTCAATCCAAAAGACATGACTAAGAATTTATAATTCTCGTACCGAGTCCTGAAGGCGCGCCTTTGAATATCCTCGCCTAATCTTCAAATTGATGATATTCAGAACGAAGATCGATCTTTGAAAAGAATTGTGCTCCTTGCAACTGGTCAAACATGTCATCAATACGAGGTAGTGGATACCTATTCTTGATGGTGACATGGTTCAATTCTCGATAGTCAATACAAAGTCGTATACTCCCGTCTTTCTTCTTTACGAATAAAACAGGAGCACCCCAAGGTGATGTACTAGGACGAATAAAACCGATGTCCAACAACTCCTGTAGTTGGACCTTTAACTCCTGAAGTTTAATAGGAGCCATTCGATATGGGGTTTTAGAAATGGGCTTTGTACCAGGCTCAAGATCAATAAAGAATTCAACTTCACGTTCTGGGGGTAGACCGGGAAGTTCTTCAGGAAATACGTCAGGAAATTTATTAACAACAGGAATATTATTCAAATCTGACGTGTTTTTATTCAAATCCATAAAATGGGCTAAGAAAGCTTGACATCCGTTTTTCAATAAACGAATAGCTTTATGACTAAATATGACAACGATTGATTTTAATGGTTTAGTTGCTTGAATTTGTACAACAGGTTGGTTAGGAATATGAAAACTAACAACCTTACGAAAATAATCAATTTTGGCTTGATGAGTAGTTAACCAATTAATCCCCAAAATCACATCAAAAGCAAGTATCTTTAAAGAGATAAGGTCAATAGGTAATGTGATGGTGCCAAATTGGATCAAACAAGATTTATAAACAGTGGATGTGATGAAAGTTTCTCCTAACGGAGTCTCCACAGATAAATCAAAGTCTAATTTCTCCGGAGTCAAGTTTAAATATTGAGCACAAGCAGGAGAGATAAATGAATGGGTAGCACCGGTATCTAGTAGTGTATAAACTTCGCAAGAATTTATGATTAGCTTACCCGTGATCACCTTGTTTGGGTTCTTCGCATTTTGACCAAATCCACGATAAACGCCTTCCGTGAACCGCTTGACTTTGACTTTTTCTCGGGATGACCTTTTGAGTCACCATCCTCACCGGACTTGGTTTCTCTCAAAGGTAATCTCGAGCGATATGTCCTTCCTTTCCATAATTATAACATACCTTAAATTGTTGTGGGCAGTTTGGGCTGATATGTCCTTCTTTCCCACACTTATAGCATATGACCGGTGGTCGTTCTCCTCCCTTGCAACCAATTGTTGCTGGCGCTGACGTCTTCACATGGTCATTGTTGAATCTCCTCTTTTTAAAATTTCCTCCCGACTCGCTTCTTCTATTCTCATGGCCATGATTACCACTAAAGTGATTACCATTTTTGTCCGACTTTTTCTTTCTCCGGTATGATCCTGGTTGTGGTCCCTCGGTTGACCATACTCGTTATCTCGCTCTAATAATTGAGCCTTGTTGACAACATCTGAATAGAGAGAAAATTTATGGGAAATGAGATATTGACGTATGCCGGGATTCAAACCTCTCAGAAACATTCGCGTCATACGTTCCTCATTCTCCACCAAATGAGGTGCAAACCTGGATAACTCTGCAAACTTTGCCTCATACTGGGACACCGTCATGTTATTTTGTTCAAGTCTAATAAACTCCACTTCCTTCATATGAAGAATACTTTCAGGGAAGTATTTGTCATTGAACAGCTTTAAACGCTCCCACGACATCCGAAAGGCAAATGGATGGGTATGCTTCACGATTTCCACCAAAGAATCGGCCTCATTACGGAACATAAAAAGTGGCGAATGGAACCTTCGTTCCTCCGCATCCCAAGACATCGAATATCTTGGTAATTTGTTTGACCCACGCCTCCGCCTTTAATCGGATCCGGTTTCCCCGAGCACTCGTGGTCCCAACTCTTTGAACAAACTTGGTCGTGACAAATCGTGCGTTGTTATCATTTTACCGTATTTTGTGCACGTGTCTCCCTCGTCTGATTTTACATGAATTGCAAAAGCTTCTAAACATCCCGTCGCTCATCATCATCTCTTTCGCTGGCGTTGTTCACAGGAGAGAACATTGATGACTCACTTTGCCGTTCTCCTCATTGATGAAAGACAAAGGCGTCCACACGGTCTCATTTACTCCATCATAACATTCTCTGCCAACATTCTCAAATACTGTCATAAAACAAGGGTTAATTAAGGAAATCACATATCACATAATATCCCTATATACTGACCAACTAACAAATAAGCTTAGGTAGGACACACTAGCGAAGGATTTACTCGTCTCTCTCCTCCTAGTTCTATTTCCCGATCTCCGCCAGAGATCATATCCTTAAGCTATGATACCAACTGTGACGCCCCCAAAATAGGTATACATCACCCATTCTGAGTCATCAATAACATGGTACAGAAACAACTACAACTTTATTAATACAACATATAAACTATGAGTTTAAATACAAATATTATCATCTAGACAATATCCATACCCAACTAAGTCCTCATTACAATTATTGGTACATTATTTTACAAAAATGGTGAGGACTACTAAAACAACTTCTAAAACCATCATTCCACACCCCGACTCGTACTCGCTACATTCTCGCCTCCTGAGAAGAAAAATGGAACAAAAAGGAAAAGGGTGAGCTCAACTAGCCCAGTAAAGAATATTATGACTAAGATAATATAGAACAAATTATCGTTAGTCTTCAACAGGGAAAAAAATCTGATAAAATATAATAGACAACAAGTTTCAGATCAATATTCAAATCTAAAATAATAATTCATAGAAGAGTTACGTAGAGGATGAAATCTACTAATATCTATGAATTTAATAGTCCATCATCATTATTTTATCCTCAGTAACATCAATCAATATTCATCTTGAATCAAATATTCATCTTTGCACTACGTGCCAAAGATATTCATCGACCTAATATGTTCATCTCAACACTGCACATCTTTGCACTACTTACGCCAAAGATATTCATAATAAAATTAACCATCTTTGCACTACAAAAGCAAAGATATTCAAAGAACATCATCATTTAGGACCGAGGATGATAAAAATATTTTTAAAGAAAATTAAATCCAAAGAAACAAAAGAACAAATATTAAGAATTGTATTTTAAATAATCCGAGTTCAAAAATACTTCATAAATAATCATACTGAAGTAAAATTCAACAATGATCAAAACATGGATACAATCAAAGCTAGTATCCCTAATAGATATTTTCGACAAAATAGGAAAATTTAATTTTTCTCATGAATAAAGGTCGTATTCATGAATAAGATCAGATATCGTGAATAAAGGTCGTGATACGTGAATAAGAACCCCAACACTAAAAGACAAGAATTTCACAAGAAAATTTTTACCAATATTCCGGCATAATGATATTGGAAAGAAATAATATCATTTTTTAAAAAATAATAATATCCCTTACCTCAGAAAAAGCAACTTTAGATTTTAAATAAACACCTGGATATAAGCTATGACTTGAACTTGCACCGTATAGCAATACTCAAAGTATCAAAATACTCACAAGAATACACTCAATATATCGAGAGAGAAAGAGAGAGAAGATTTCAGTTTCTGGTGTGATTTTTATTTCTAACCTAAGCACCCTATTTATAGGAAATTGCTTAAAACACCAAAGCAGAAAATTTAATAAAATAATAATATACTTTTCTTAATTTCCTTAGCACACCTCACCAGCTGATTCAACCACTAACATGTGCCACTCAAATGGAAAAAACGTTTTCCTTGATAAAAATAAATAAAACTTCCAAAAATCAATTATTTTAGAACTTCAGAACTTCAATAATTCACAATAAATAGCTCTTTTATCAGAAAAATTCAAACCACATGTCCTTTTTATAGGAAATTTCATTCTCTACAACTTTGCAAAAGAAAGTTTTTCCAAATTCCAAACGTAAATTGACCAAATCCACAAATCAAGCGATTTTACAAAGCTATAATCAAATTTCTACAAGAATTGGGGTCCACCGACACACAAAACATGTGTTAATCATTTAATGCCACAAAAATACTCTTCCTCCTCATATATTCATATATCCCACATTCATTATAAAAATATCACCATTATTATATTATTAAAATATAATAATATATTTTATCAGAAAAGATAAAATATCAATTTTTCAACAATTGTCACTTTAAAATTTTCTCCATCTATATTCACATAAAATCAATATTTTTCTCATCATATAAATTAATAATTAATCATTCACAAATAATATTACAGAATCACAATACTAACAACCTGCATAGCCTCAGAAAGAGGGGCTTTCCAATAAGGATCTCTCCTTCTTGGCCAAGCAATTAGATGACCAAACCTCTCCTTGTAGATGTAACTTTCTAGACATTGTCAATAATGTTATCTAATAATATTATTCAGATAATACAAATTATTGCTCCGATAATGAAAAATACTGTGCAGTGACAATTATTAAAATAACAATAATATCAACATAGCAATTATTGAATCAATAAAATATAATATTGAACAAAGAATTATCGTAATAATTATTGAAAAGTGCCTTTCACGTAAGAATCAATAATTGGTGCAATATCGCAATGCTATCGTGTTTTAACCACCGGTATTCCAACAAAGATAATCTGTAATCACTACGCCCATTATTTATAAACAACTTATATTTGTCGCTTTTCTTCCTCCAATCATTTTTCATGGGGCCCATACAAGGTCAAGGCCGTCAGATAAATATTCCTCGACAAAGAAGAATATTCTACTTACCAAACGAATATTCTCCAACAACAATGAATATTTTATAACCACTTGCATGTTTGAAATAATTGCGTACTTTACCCATAACTCACCACATTAATCAAATCAACCCTTACTATTTCAACATAATAAATAGAGAAAATTTAATTTCATTAATAATAATTTGGGATCTTACATAAGCAATTAGCCATTGTACTTTTAAAATATTCAATTAGCCCACTGTACTTTTTAAAAATGTTCAATCAAGCCATTCCATCCAATTTCTTGGACGGACGTCAAATAATTACACACGTGGCATTGAAAAAAAAAATCAAAAAATCATTATTTCCTACGTGGCAAGCTAGTCAGCCAAATTCTTTTTACTATTGAGCCACTACACTTTAAAAAAATGCAATCGGCCCACTGTGATTTTAAAAATAAAAATATTTTTATATTTTATTTTCTTTCTTTTTCTTTACCTAAATATTAATAAAATTAATAAAAATTAGTATTATAATATTTTAAATTAATATGTATGTTTTATTTTAAAAATAAAAATAAAAATACTTTTATGTCTTAAAATACTTATAAAATTTTTAAAAATAGAAATATTTTTATGTTTTATTTTATTTCTTTTTTTACCTAAATATTTATAATATTTATAATATTAATAAAATTAATATTATAATATTTATAATTAATATGTATGTTTTATTTTAAAAATAAAAATAAAATACTTTTATGTTTTAAAATACTTATAAAATTTTTAAAAATAAAAATAAAATATTTTATGTTTTATTTTTTTTTTTTTCTTTACCTAAATATTTATAATATGTATAATATTAATAAAAATTAATTGTATAATATTCATAATATGTATGTTTTATTTTAAAATAAAAAATAAAAATACTTTTATATTTTAAAATACTTATAAAATTTTTAAAATTAAAAATATTTGTATATTTTATTTTATTTCTTTTTTTTACCTAAATATTTATAATATGTATAATATTAATAAAAATTAATATTATAATATTTATAATATGTATATTTTATTTTAAAAATAAAAATAAAAATACTTTTTATATTTTAAAATACTTATAAAATACTTATAAAATATTTATAATATGTATAATATTAATAAAAATTAATAGTATAATATTCATAATATGTATGTTTTATCCTCAACCCCAATTTGAATCAATGGCAACTCAGAGGGCACCATGAAATCCGTGACATTACACAAAAAAACACAATGTAATATCTATCCTCAACCCCAATTCAACTAATTTGGACTTAACACGCCAGAGAACTCCCAAGCAAAACCGTGAATCCAATCAAAACGAAATACGTAGATCGGTGTCCCTACGGAGAGAGAGACATGGGTGGAATTAAGGGAATCGAGAGAAAGAAGAAACCATGGTTGGGCGAGATCGGTGGAACCAAATAAAAGTGGCTTGCAGACTTATGCCGTGGGTTGGTGAAGCCATTTGAGCTCAATTTTTTAGAGAGAAAACCAGAGATAGAAATTGGGGATGCAATTGAGATCTGTGAGGAACACCAAAGATTTGACCCTTTTAGAATGTATACAGGTACGGCCTTGTTTAGACCCGACCGAAGAAGAAGATGAGCCACATCAAGATTTACATGTCATTTCTTTTATTTTTATTTTACTTTTGAAGTGCCACGTAGGATATTTTTTAACGTATGTCTGTAAAATTGGACGGAATGGGTTAATTGCACATTTTTAAATAGTATAGTGGGCTAATTGAATAAATTAAAAGCACAATGGCTAATTAGTTAAAACACTATAACCACAGTGGTGAAAAAGTGTTTTTTGCCGTAGAGTAAGGGTTAGAGTTTGGAAAATATAGTACGTCTTGTTCATTAACATCTCGGAAATATTCAGCCATAGTTAGGGCAGTCAAACCAACTCTCATACGAGCTCCCGGTTAAAGTCCAAAAAGGGTAGTTTGGAGATATTTTTTTAGTGTTTGACAATTTTTTGGTTTCTTCATGAGCTTGTAGCAAGTGGCGCACAAAAACTGTTAAATTGGATGGAAAATATAATTTTTTTCACTTCACCTCAAAATCTCATGTGTTTAGGTATAACTTTTTAAACGATAGGTAGTCATATCAGAAAATGGTTAAACCTCAGGTGCTGAAGTGAAATTTACCCTTTTCCTTTATATGAAATTCATCACCACTTTTCCAATTATCAGAATTTTTAATTTCATGTTTATATTTTGATTAAAATAATCTCTATTTTAAAATTAATCTCCGCATCAAAACTTAAAATCATAATAAAAAATAATGTATATCTTCCTTCTTCGTCTTTCTACAACTCGTGAAATTGCAGCAGCAAATAATTTGACTTGCAAGTCTTATAGAGTCTTCAAAATCTCTTCACATCATCACAAAATTCTATCTCTTAAAAATTTGCATGAAATAGGCTCAAGAATGACTCAATTTGGAGTTAATATGAAGTTACGAATTTTCAAAATTAGGGTTAAAATAGTAACGAAAAATTAGGACATGTTGAGATTTTCATCAATTTAAGGTATGAAAACAATGTCAACTAACTTTTCTCCCCATTTAAAATTAAAGAGAACGAAAATTTGAAGAATAGACTTTGAATTCACTCAATTCCAATATCAGATGAGTTGCAGTGCATATAGATATTTTACTCGCGAATTCAACTAATCAAGTTATATTAGGATTATGGTTTACATTTAACACTCTTTAAATATAACAAGCAAAAAAATAAAAGTTACCAAAACCCTAATGAACTCTTTAATTTTAATTAATTAATTATCTACTAAAAAAATAAATCTCCAAAAGAAATAAGGAAGAAATAAATTAGCAACTCACCTTTTTAATTGAATTATGCTTTTTAGAAAATTAAATTAATTTTTAATTATTTAAAAAAGTCTGGGTGATTACATTGCACCCCCCCTAAGCTATAGACGCTTCACCTACTTGACCTTACACTCTGTTTCTGAGTTTTGAACAGAAAAAAAAAAGAATAGAAAACTTAAATTAGAACACAAAAGAAAAGAATAGAAAATTTGAAGTTTCCTTTGTGTTGTTTCTGAGTTTTTAATAGAAAATAATAGAAAATTTAAAATTGAGGACATGAGTTGTAAATTAAAATTTATTATATTAAAAGTTGAGGATAATATGAGAATTATAAAAATATTACTTATTCCAATTTCTTTTCCGTCTAAATCTGCAGGCCAATTTTGGACAAAAAACTTTGGCAGGAAAAGTGGTCAAGTTTTCTATCCATTTCTTTTCTTTTCCCTTTATTAAAAAACTCACAAACATAAGAATTGGAAAGAAAACTTAAATTTTTCGTCCATTTCTTTTCTTTTCTATCCATTTTAAAACTCAAAAACAGAGTGTTAGATATAATGAATTGCCCTAGCCCTAGTCTTACTAAGAGTTTTAATTGCTCAGTAGGATAGTAGGAAGAATGAATCACATTAGTGCAATTTGGCTAGCTGAATCGCCCAACAAACTCTTCTTTTAACTATGATTTGGCCGTATAATGGTAGAACCTAGTGAATCAGTCATAGTATTTCTCAACCTTCTGTTTTTCTTTTTTTCTTTTATGTAATTTGACAATCTTTCGAAGTCTTCTTTCTCTATAATGATTCTTATTCGACTATGTTAACTAGGTGACTCTTGTATGCGGCGAGACTAGAGACACGAAGTAGAATGTTCGAATTGAATTGAATGGTATCCAAGGGAAATGGACAACTTAAGAGAGCGTCAACCAGGGGCAGATCCAGCCTGAAAGTTCAGTGGGGACAAATTGAAAAAAAAATCCCTTAAGAACAAAAAATTAATAAAATGAATCACAAAACTAAATAATCCTCAAATATTGTTTACAATAAAAATTTTCGAGATTTCATTACTTCAAATTGTTGCAGAATAACCTCATTTTTAATAGTTACAAAAATATCATGCTCAATGTATAGATTCAAATTTTGTACGTTTAGTTGTTGTAACTCAATTACGTATGTCCATGCCTGACAATCAATAAATATTTAAAAATTAATTCAACATCGAAACAAGATCAATATACAATATGAATAATCAAGTGTAATTAGCACCAACAATAAATAATCTCAATTAAACCACTAACAAGTAACATTACAAATAAATTGCAAAATTTAAAGAAAGTAAAAATAGAATAGAACACATACTTGAAAAAAATTTATTTGATGAAGTTCTTTATTGTTTCTATGACGCCCCCAAAATAGGTCCAATCTATCCAACCTATTCTGAGTCGCCAAATATATGGTACAGAAAGCAACTACAACTTTATTATTACAATTGTCGTGCAAAATACAACAACACATATACTATGAGTTTTAATACCAACTGTGACTCATGTCCCAACTATGGACAAACACCTCATTGATACATTACATAAAGGTACAATCAATAACTGCTTTTAGAAATTAAAATCTTTGGGAAGTGCTCAAGAAACCTTCGTATATGGGAGGCCATGAATCTAAGTTATGATAGATATCATATGTCCAGATAATTATCCTTGGTTGATCCAATAGACCCCAAAGAAAAACGATAAGATTACTATCATGTTCCTTCCAATGGTGAGTCTTCTCTTGACATATAACTATCTCCACTGTCTGCGATTGAACATTATGTTTCAACCAAACTCCAAGATCATATAGGTAGTGCTCGTAGATATACTCAGTAAGTGGATGTGCACAACCCTGTCTTATGATAACACGAGGTTGTATGTCATTAGACATCTTGTATGATAGTGGCAAAACACCCTTCCAAAGTTGGGTTCACTTCACCCTATTTGGTTCACCAAAATTAAATATCAAATGACATATACAATACGACACACTTATCTAAAGCTCTCAATAAAATTAATTTCATACTATTTAGGGAGAACCTCAATGAATTATAGACCACCGCTCTATTCCCCATTATCCCACTCGACCCAAAGAACACTTTTATTACACGAAAAGAAATTGTGAAGCAAAAGGTGAGAACAACTAGCCCAAAGAAAGAATATCATGACTAAAGATAATTAAATTATCAATAGCCTTCACAAGAATAAATCGTAGATTTAGAACATATGGTAGATGATAAAACTTTTCAACCATAGTTGCAGTGAATCAAGCAATCCATTAGAAGAGTCAAATAGACCATAATGTCTATTATCTTCTATGTGTTAAAGTCCACCAATAATGTTTTATCCCTATAACATCAATCAACAGCCTCATCCACAATCATATGAATAACTCATAATCATATTTGTGGTTCCAAATTCCTTTTCTCATCCAGACGAAGATAATTTTATCACCTTTCTTTACCTGAAACATCAAAGATCATGG
The DNA here is from genome assembly GCA_020205605.1 of Panax ginseng. Lineage (NCBI taxonomy): Eukaryota > Viridiplantae > Streptophyta > Magnoliopsida > Apiales > Araliaceae > Panax > Panax ginseng. Next base: position 184,120,750 of record CM035132.1, read on the forward strand.
TTATACCAAATCACAGTTCATGTTCATAATCATACTAATAAATTCATCTTTGCACTACGGGCCAAAGATATTCATCAATAGTTCATCTTTGTACTATAAGCCAAAGATATTCAACAACAGGTTATCTTTGCACTACGGGCTAAAGATATTCAACAACAGATCATCTTTGCACTACGGGCCAAAGATATTAATATCTCAAAGAAATATACAATTATTTCAGAATTTATATAAACCATAATTATAATCATGTTGATCAATTCACCTTTGCACTTAAGCTAAAAATATTCAATTGCAAATTCAATGGTCATGATCATACTAGTCAACGATTCAACTTTGCACTATTAGCCAAAGAGAACCCATAGTCACGATCATACCAATAATCTACCCATCTTTACACTTAAGTCAAAGAGAAATTTCATCACCGGAATTATAAAAATGTTTTATATGATAATAAAAATAATATGATCAACAACCGCATTTAATTTTAAAAGTAAGATTCATAAATCAATGATTTCATAACACCTTAATTCAAATGTTATAAATCACTTAATAATCTCATAATCTAATATTATTAATATTACTACAACATTTTAATCATTTCTTAAACTTATAAACAATTTATTTTAATTGTTTACACTTTACTAATTAATGTATTTAATCATCTTAAAATGTCAAACTCATAAAATTTCATCACCAATAACCAAAACCCTCATCAAAAATCTGCATATACCTTATATAGGATTCTCAAGCCATAAAATCCTATTTTCCACTTTTCTTACTTCACATAACATATTTAATTCATTTACTCATAACTAGTTCATTTTCATGAAAAATACCAAATCAGTATAAACAAATTTTCTTTTCTGAGATTTAGCAAAATATAGTCCCATATTGAACATATATTTTTCTCGGAATTTTTAAAATTTATTTACTATTTTTCATATGGCCAAAACTGCCGAATATTTAAATATTTATCATAAATTATACTTTTGTCCAAAAATTCCAAAATTTACAGGGTATACTGATATTATATAGATGTACTCCCAATAAAAATTTCATCAATTTTGGAGTTAACCACAAGGAGTTATAAGGGTTTACTTTTAAAATAGTATTTTCTCATAAAATTCATAACTCCTAATCTATACATCCAAAAATCGCCATTTTTGGACACAATCTATAAAACTCATCAAATTATCATTTTAAATTTTTCCAGAATTTTTGAAGGTCAGAAAAATTACGAAACTGAAAAACATAATAACCCTTACAATCCCTTACAAATATAATGACAATATCCATTACCTCAAAATAGCAGTACTTCTGACTTAAATATCGGATATAACGCTGAACGAACTTGCACCATATAGCAACACTCAATATATTTAAATACTCACAAAAATACGCTCGATAATATAGAGAGAGAAAACTTCAGTTTCTGGTGTGATTTTCAATTCTAACTTAAGCACCCTATTTATAAGAAATTGCTTAGAACACCAAAGCAGAAAATTTAATAAAATAATATATTTATATAATAAATTTCATACACCTCTTTTGAATTCAGATTCCAGCATTTCCCACATGTAAAAGTACAATTGTGGGGCCCACCTTCTAAAAAAACATGTTTTAAACAAAATCAATTCAAACTCAATATTCCAGAACTTCAATAATTCACCATTATTATATTATTAAAATATAATAATATATTTAAATAAATTATTTTATCAGAAGAGATAAAATATCAATTTTCAACAATTGTCACATTAAAAATTTTCTCCATCTATATCCACATAAAATGAATATTTTCCATATCATATAAATCAATAATTAATTATTCACAAATAATATTACAGAATCATAATAATGACAACCAGGCAGTTCCCAGGAAAGAGGAGACTTTCCAATAAGGATTTTTCCTTACTGGCGCGCAATTAGGTGATCAAAGCTCTCATTGACAGAATTTTCTAGACATTACCAATAATGCTATCTAATAATATTATTCAAATAATATGAATTATTAATCTGATAATGAGAAATCTCGTCTTAGTGACAATTATTGAAACAACAATAATATAAAATATCAACGTAACAATTATTGAACCAATAAAATAAAATATTGAGCGATAATTACTCAGTAACAATTATTGAAAGTAGTGCCTTCTTCACGTAAAATTTTTTATCATGCTTACGTGAATAGTACTTCGTGAATAAGAACTCGTGAATAGTAACCCCGACATAAAAAATAAGAATTTCACAAGAAAAATCTTACCAATATTCCGGTATAATGATATTGAAATTAATTTAACCATTTACTGAATAATAATTATAAGAAAAATTGAATACTTTTATTTTATAAAATTCGGGGTCTTAAGAAGTTAAAAAACCCTAATTTTATAAAAGTACAAAAAAAAAAAAGAATCCATAAACAATTACAACAATTCCTAAAACAATTGTTAAATTTGTGAAATTAAAATATAATTTTTAAAATTGCTTTCAATTGCAAATCGTGAACGCCTATTTTAATTTATCTAATTGGAATTTGGAGACTTGGTCCACTTGGAATTTACAGATCGTGATCGCCTAGTTGCTCTATTGCGATTTGCGAATTTGGAGACTTGGAGTCTGGAGACTTGAAGTTGGCGAGTTGCTCCCGTTGTTGGCTTGTTGCTCTGTGTTGCTGAAGCTGATTCATTGAATCATATGAAGTAAAGTTCTAACATTGAGGCAGTTAAGCATAACTTATTCCAGATTTCATACCAAAAATCAAGAGAGAGAAAGTAAGCACCTGGATGTGAGAGGAACAGTGTGTTTGGAGAACAGCCTTTGAAGAAATTACAGAGATGAAGATGTGGGTGAGGTCCGTGAGGGAATGTGGGATTGGTCATTTAGGAATTATAATAGTTTTTTAAGTGTGAAATTTCATTTTAACATCCTCCTAATTTGTTTTTTAATATGCCCCTCAAAATTCAGTGGAGGCAAGTGCCCCTCTTCCCTCACTGTGGATCCGCCTCTGGTGTTAACTGTCTTGTGAACTCTAACTTATCAATATACCTATAAGGGGAGTTAGAGTGAACACAAAATCAATCGTTGGTAGTAATATGATGAAGATCAGGGGTGTGCAATCGGTAAATACCGGCTCAAATCGGACCGGTATCAAATTGAATCGGTATCGAACTGAATCGGTATCGAAATTAGCCAAATTTCAAGATCGATATCGCTGTTGGAAGATATCTCGAATCCCAAAACCGGGTTTATATCTTGGTTTTAGTCTTTATTTTTACCGAATAAATACCGAAAATTAATATGATTATTATTTTATTATTATTATTATTATCATTATTATTATTATTACTTTAATTATTATTATTATTAATATTATTATTATAATAATAATTATTTTATTATTAATTATTTATTAATAAAAACAATAAAAAAATTGAAAAACTGGTATACACTGGTACGGTTCGGTAGTACCGAACCATAAAAACTTTGAGTTACACATAAGTTGCAATATAAGTTCATCATAAATTTGTCGATAAAGATGTTAATCGAACCAAATGGTTTAGATTCAACTCTAATATGATCTAAATTTAAGAATAAAAATAATTCGATAAGCAAGATTATACTCGATTCATCGTCTAATTATGGGGAGGAATGGGGATACCCTTCATAGTCTAAAGTTTGGGACTAAGTTTTCGTAGACCAAATTGTCCCTATTAATTTTTAATATTTCATAATTATCTTTCCGAGATTTTTTCTAAATAACCCATTTCATTACTTAAAAATATTTAATAAATTGGTGGTATTTCTAAGGCATCATCTTCATCTTTTCCAAATAAGATATTCATCTCTATCTCTCTCTTAAGTAAATAAAAAAATAAAATATTATATATACTTCAATGATACATATTATTCTGGTGTTGCTATTTAAAGTTCAAGATGGAATAATAAATTATTCAAAATAATTTGCACCATAATCTAGTGTAAAATTATTCTTGTATTGCAAATTTATAATCAGTCATCTATGTGTAATAAAAATTATGTTAAAAGTGTAATTAGGAAGAGTTTTTTTTATTATACAACAAATTATATTATTATTATTATTATTATTATTAACACATGAAATAATATTTAGTTGGTATTTGACATTTGAAATAGTAATTGTATTTAATGTTAATTAAGTTATTCAATAATTTATTTTAGGTTAATAAGATTATCTAATACTAACATATTGTGTAATTAGTTAAATGTTATTTAAATTATCAATGTGTTGGTGTTAATAGAAATAGTGCGAAACCCGCACCGGTTGCCATCCCAAATCCCAACCTTCGCGAAACACTGGTATTCCCGGGTTACCCGAGTAATCTCTTAATGATCGACCCGACGGAGTCGGATCTTCTTCCTATCAAAAACCCCAACTAAAGCCCCAACGCGACGAAATACAGAAAGAAAAAGAAGAAGAAGAAACCTCTAAATCTCAACAATAGAAAAAGCCCTGCAAATATGTATGGAGGCGGTAAGTATCACAATATACCTCTATATATATATATATTCATTGAGGGTATTAATTTGTGCAAATGTAATTCTGTGTTTGTTTTACATAGATGAAGTATCAGCTATAGTGATAGATTTGGGTTCTCACACGTGTAAAGCTGGTTACGCTGGTGAAGATGCTCCTAAAGCTGTCTTCCCATCTGTAAGTTCACTCACTTTTTTTTCTTCTTCTTTCTTATTAATTTGTATTTCTCCTTGATTAATTGTATTTTTCACAATGTGGGTTATAGCAAAGTTGTAACTGTATTTAAATTTTTTTTATACTATTTGTTTGAATTTTACCTTAAAATTAAATGTATGTATATACTACTACACAAAATTGGCACACGTACACTTTTACACTAGTGGGTGTTCACAACCTGGGCTCTCTCACTTGAAATTTGAGTGAAAGTTTTGAAATTTAATATTTGAGCTGGTAACTCAAGTACCATATTATTTTTTTTTTCAATTATTTATTTATTTATTGTTGGTGAATTGAATGTTTTTGTTTTGCGGTAGTAGTTTGTAGAAGGCTTAAATTTTGTTTGAGGTTGGAGGAGACATCTCTTAAACTAATAGCTAATAATAAACTATGCCCTGAAGATGTCTTTATCTAAATCTCATGTGGAGTCTTGTAATTGATCTTGTCGAATGTAATAATATACTACCTCTGTTCCAAATTATAAGATACTTTTGAAAGTCGTTGAGATGTTTTCAAACTCAAAATTTTGAGATGATTCATTAAAATTATGAAACAATAAATCTTGCAATGATTAATATTTTTTAACTAGTTTACAATATTTATCATTGTATTAAATAAAATTAAAGAAATCCATGTCAATTTTTTTTTGAGTTTGAATATGTTTTAAGTCTTCAAAAAGTCAATAATGATCTTATATTTTAATATTTTAGAATACTATTGATTGTTTAGAAATTTATTTAATGCTTGACCTATTGGTATAGTTATTTCTTCAGGAACACTAACATATAGAAATGCAGTCTCTTTTATTTTTTAACAACTATTTATGTTACCTTCTATTTTTTATTTTTTTGATATATGAACATTTTGTAAAACTGTCATTTTTATCCTCTGTTGATATTGATATATGCTCGAATACAGGTTGTTGGATCAATTGATCAAATGGAAGTTGATGTCCCTGGTACTCCTGAGAAAAACTCTGGATCTGTTCAAGATTCTAAATCTAAGGGAAAACGCAAATTATACGTAGGATCTCAAGCCTTGGGATACCGCCGAGATCATATGGAGGTCAGCTTGTTAAGATTTAATATTGATGAAGTAAGGGAGATGTATCCTTATTTATGTTCTCTTGTTTTCGATCATAAAATGGTGTCTAATTCATCAGGTGTTGCCAACTATAAAGGATGGAGTTGTTGTTGACTGGGATATGGTTGAAAGCATATGGGACCATGCCTTTAGGTACTTATCAATGGCCACAAATTCATTATAATGAATACAGACACGCACACACATTTTCTTCTCAAATGTTCAATGGGTATCAAATGATGTGGTATTGAATATTTTAATAATACTTCATGGCATAATCAATCACATGTACTAACCTATGTAATAATGACACATCATTTGAGACTTCTTTTTAAGACCAAACATTTGAGACCCCTAACATTACCCTTTAGTATATATCGTAGTATTTGAACCCCTGGTCCTGCCTTATTCACTTTGTCTAATATTGGATTATTGGTTGCTTCAAAGTGGGAAAATTCCTAGTTTTATTTTTTCACTACATTGAGTATGTTTGAAAAATTGGACTGCCAGAGCTTGACGTGATCTGGCAATGATCAAGGTACAGATTGACGCATTAGAAAACTTCTTGTTGCTGTTTGCCAATAGTGAGACCTCTCAAATTATGATTGGTTGAAGTTTTATCTCTCTCCCATTGCAACACATTTTCTTGTCATCTTCAACATTGCCCATTTCTGTCTGTACAAACTTTGGCTTTTATTATTAGGGTACTAAATTTGTGAGTATTAGTAAAGTCAAAATCCCCTGTCCAACAACATATTAAGTAGAAGGCTGTCTTTAACAAATTAGGCTTGAACCCTAATAGGCAGTTGTAAAATATTTTTTTGTGTGATTTTTTAGATAGAAGGCTAAACCTTTCTTTCTTTTCATTTTGTACTGTTTTTGTCATTTTTAGGGTTCTTGTTAATTCCATGCCTCCTGTTTTGTTTGTTTTTAACTTTCAGGGAATGCCTACTGGTTGATCCTAAAGAGCATCCGATGCTACTCGCTGAACCATCTTCTAACACTCAACAACAGAGAGAAAAGTGAGTTGGCGCTTGGAGCGTTTTTATTGTTTTGCTGATATAATTCACTCTGTTCTTCCAGTTATTTCTTGCAAGATCATTTTTGAAAATCTTAATTCTCTTAACTTGATTGTGATTATGATATATTAGGGAAGCAAGTTATTTCTATTAATATTATTTCTGCATACGAGAACTTATATTTTTTTCCTTCTATATTACTTATTTAATTTCGATTTTTCAATATTTGTTTCTAGCTCTTTGTAACATGGTTTACTTTGAATGAGGGATGACGGAATTATATATAAATATGCATTCCTATAATTCTGATAAAATGTATACCTATCATCATTATTCATTAAACACATTATTTGGCGATCCACTAATTTATTGAGCAGTATTTTTTCAAGAAATATGGAATTATTGGTTTAAGAGTTAACTATTCATTAGTTATTAGAATTGACAAACTTTTACTTTTATGAATGATGGATTTTAGATTTTGTGGGAGCGGACATGTAGTTCACTAATTTGTTGATTCTCTACCTATGGTCTTGATGCAATTCACATTTTTCAAGAAACTGATGACTACAATGGGAGAGGGAGTCATACATTTAGGTTGAAGCTATAACAAGGCATGGCAAAGGCAGTCTCAATATGCTTCAATAGAAATTCGGAATCTTCCTTGCCTAACATTTAAACATTATCATTTGTGCTGCTCATTGAAGTAATGACACATCTTTTTGGTTGTTGAGGTTAGTTATTTCTGGTATGGGGGTTAATTTGTCTAAATGTAGTGTAGCGGGGATCAACGTGGATAGGGGGTGGGGTGGGGGGGGGGGGGCTTTTAGTCTATTCGTCTTTGGCTGGTTGTATAATTGAGGAATTTCCACTTACTTACCTTGGGGTCCCGTTTGGTGGGAATAGGTCAGTCTTGTTTTGAGATCTGGTAGTTGAGAGAGTGGGTCAAGGTTTAGATAGGTGGAAAGGTGTGTATTTTTCTTTGGGGGCAGGATTACTTTGATTTAGGTTTGCTTGTCTAATTACCAATATATTATTTTTCTCTATGTAGGATCCCAATTAGTGTAGCTAACACCCTAGAAAAGTTAATGAGAGATTTTCTTTGGTCGGGAGCTGGTGATGAGAGGAAGGATCATTTGGTTTTGGTTGGGTGGAAAACAATACCTTTCTAAGCAGGAGGGGGGTTTGGGGCTGGATAATTTGGTCCTCAAGAATGTTAATCTGGTTAGTAAATGACTTTGGAGATTTTCTTTGGAACTTTATTCCCTTTGGCATAAGGTTATTAGGAGCAAGTTCGGTATGCATTTGAATGGGTGGGATGCTAGGTCCGAGATTTATGTTACACATGCAAGTTTTTGAAAATTCATTACCTAAGGTTATACTTTCTTTATTTGACATTTGAGATATGGAGTTGGGGATGGTCATCGAATTCAATTCTGGGAGGATTATTGGTTGGCAGATAACCACTTTTCTTTTGTTTTTAATCCTGTGTATTGTATTTCTTCATTTCATGATGCTCCCATTTTTAACTTCATAAAGCGTGATGAGAACTCATTTCCCTTCAATTTTCATTTCTTTAGCAATCTCATGGATTTGGAGTCTAATGAGATGGAATCTTTGTTAACCTTGCTTGATTCGGTTCATCTACTAATAAGAGTATCTGAACTTTAGCTCCAACAGGTTCCTTTCTTATATGAGTTACTCCTCTTTTTTGACTCAGTCTGTTATTCCTAATCCATTGCCATTAGCTTCGTACATTTAGAAAGCCAAGGTTCTTTTCAAAGTCAAGGCTTTTGTGTGGTCTCTGATTTTACAAATATTAAATACTAATGATCTTTATCAAGGTTGCAAGCCATACAAAGTTCTATCTCCAGATATTTATTTTATGTGTAGGTAGACAGACAGAGTAATGAGAGTCTAAATCAATGGACGTTAATTAACCATCATCATGCTCATTTATTTTTGCATCGTCCTGTTGCTTGGGGATTATGGAGCTCTCTTTAAAGTGCTAGGAGAAGAGTGAGTGTGTCTTGCTATTGTGGAAGATACCTAATTTGTTTTCGAGGATTTGGAAGTAAAAGGGATGCCTTCATTTTATGGAAGTGTGCCTTCTTTTCTATCTTGTGGGGAATTTGGAATGAGCGTAATGCTAGGTTATTTAAAGAGAGTTACTTATCCTTAAAGCTATTGAATGATAGAGTTATTTTTCTTGCGTCTGTTTGGGCTTCTGCTATGGGGGCTTTTAGAGGTATTCCTGTTAGTGATATATGTAGAAATTGGAGCGCTACACTTTTTTTAAGTGCTTTTTTGTTTGCCGAGGGTGGACTTCTTGTCCCACATTTATTGTATCCTTTCTTTTCTATTAATAAAATTTCTTTTTTTTATCAAAAATAAAATTGTTTCTTGTGTAACGAAGAAAGATGATTAGTTTCATGGGCACACTTGGGGGTTAATATTCATTTCCTTTATATATGAAGGTGGACAATCTGATCTTGTAGTTTCATAATTTTCATGAGAGTTGGACTAAAGAAAATTTTTGGTTTCTCCTCTTGTTAGTCTTTATCACTCACTTCTTGGAGCCTGGATTCACCATCCTTTTTTTTCTCTAATAAACTTTAATTTTGTAAAGCTTGGTACCGTATAAGCTTAAGGCAGCTACTTGGTTAATGGTTCTGAGACTCAATACTAGTGGTTTTTTGTGATGTGCGGGCCCAATGGATCCTTATTTTGTACGATTTTTAGAGTTTGTTTGCTTGCGGTCTTTGTCAAGAATAAGAGTTGTTCTATTTCAAATACTCCCATCAACCCATGTTATTGTGTGTTTTTTCAAAGAGTTGCTCATCAAGGGAACATGTGTTCCCAACCCTTGTCCCCTAATAAGACCTCCTTGCAAGGCATATTTTAGTTGAGGAAGGCATATATAAAAAAGCTAAACGAAAACAAAGGGGAGAAGGGGGGGATGATAGAAACAAAAAAGCAAAACAAAAGATAAAACACCCTACTTGGTCAATATCACAGGCCATGTACTTGGTTATATTCTGCTCCTTCTAGTCTCTGTTTTCTGTAAGTAAGCCTACTCGTCCCCTCTTGTTATATCCTAATCCTAATACTACTCTTCTTCTCACCAGTGCATTACTAGGTTGACATTATATGTGACCGAACCATCTCAACTGACGTTCCCTCATCTTCTCTTTAGTCATTGCTCCCCAACCTTCTTTCCAATATCATTGTTTCTTATTCTATCCAAGTTTGTATGGCCCCAAATCCAACATTCTCATTTTAACAACTGCCGTGAGAATTTAAGATGAATGGGTGGCTATACAAGGTTAGATACGATCAGAAATGATGGTATGTAGGAACTAAATAATTCAATGGGAGGAATAAAACCTATCTTGAATACTTGGGCACCCCCCTCCCAGTAATTAAGTCCTCCAAGTGAGTCTTATTAGGGGACACAAGGGTGGGGTTCAGATGTTCCTCGTAGGATATGCTGTATTGTAACTCTACAAACAAATATGGGATAAGGTGGGCTCAGTGGCCCGTGGGAGTATTTGAACTAAGACCTCCAAGTACAATCCCTTAGAGGTGGTAATTAGACCCATTCCCATCTTTATATTTACTGCTTTACTCTACACCGTGGTTGAAATAAAGTATTTGGGATTTCTGGTAAGGCTGAAATCGCTGCCTCATTAGTTTCTATAGATTTTTATGGTTTAGGAGGATGACGGAAAGTAGACTTATTTTTTGGAGATGTGCGATGTTAGCTATTATTTGGTGCATCTGGACCTAACAGAATTCTACATCAGTTCGTTCTATCTCACTTCGTACAGGATAGATGTTGTTTTATGTATAGCATTGGTATTCAGCGGCAGGTGGTTTACAGAGAGTGATCCTTTTAGATGTTAACATGACACTTCTAATTTGAACTGTTTCCGGACTGTACAAGGTTAGATACGATCAGAAATGATGGTATGTGAGAACTAAATAATTCAATGGGAGGACTAAAACCTATCTTGAATACTGGAGCACCTCCCCCCCCCGCCCAGTAATTAAGTCCTCCAAGTGAGTCTTATTAGGGGACACAAGGGTGGGGTCCAGATGTTCCTCGTATGATATGCTGTATTGTAACTCTACAAACAAATATGGGATAAGGTGGGCTCAGTGGCCCGTGGGAGTATTTGAACTAACACCAGTCTTATTTTTGTCAAGACCTCCAAGCACAATCCCTTAGAGGTGGTAATTAGACACATTCCCATCTTTATATTTACTTCTTTGCTCTACACCGTGGTTGAAATAAAGTATTTGGGATTTCTGGTAAGGTTGAAATCGCTGCCTCATTAGTTTCTATAGATTTTTATGGTTTAGGAGGATGACGGAAAGTAAACTTATTTTTTGGAGATGTGCGATGTTAGCTATTATTTGGTGCATCTGGACCTAACTGAATTCTAGATCATTTCGTTCTATCTCACTCGTACAGGATAGATGTTGTTTTATGAATAACATTGGTATTCAGCGGCAGGTGGTTTACAAAGAGTGAGTGATCCTTTTAGATGTTAACACGACCCTTCTAATTTGAACTGTTTCCGGACTGTGCAGTTGGTTTGTTCTCTTATTGGAGGATCCATTATCCACTTTTTGTACACTCTACCTTCTTTTGTAATTTCTGGTTTTCAATATTAAAAGGAATCATTTAAGATGACATTCTAGAGTGTTTCTCATGTCAATTTTGGGAAATGCTTAAAGATTACATAGCATTATGCAAAATGTTCTAGCAAAAAGGAGGAAGAAAACCACTAAAAGAGTGTAAGATTTATTTATGGTGAAAAATATATTTTGTTCATGGACATATATTTCTACAATGAAAATGGAATCAGAGATTTGGATTGAACACATTATTCATTTCCAACGATGATATTTTCTTGTAAGTATTTCCAATGATGATAAATACATTAAGTAATAAAAAATCTCTGTTTCATAAAGCGGTTCCTTTAATCTTTGATTTTAGTGCTTGAATCTAACCACTCTTCTTATTTAAAAATTGTGGTGTAATATGTACTGCAACTTCTGGATAATAAGTGAATTGCCTATCTCATTCCAGTTCATCAAACCCTTGAGTTACATTTTAGTAATGGAAGTTGACTCATTTCTTATCTGGCAGAGCAACGGAGATCATGTTTGAAAAGTTCAACGCTCCTGCATTATTTTTGGCCAAGAATGCTGTATGCTATTTTCTCCATCCTGTAACTCTAGTTTGTAACAAATCAATTGCAGTGGAAACTGAAGATCTATTGTTTTCTTCTTCTTTTCTTCCTATTGTGATATCATCAGCAATGATTAGCTAATACTCAGTTGAAATTTAATTGCCAGGTGCTCACATCATTTGCATCAGGACGTGCTACCTCTTTAGTTGTTGACAGGTACAAGATTGCTTCCCAATGATTTGTCCTTGACTTCCTGTACATAGTTGGGCATTGTGTTTCTTCCTGGGTTCACATTGCATTTAGGAAATTGCCGTGAATGAATTTGAATTACTACTGAAGTTTCAAATTGAGAAGTCTTATCAAACATTCTTACTATTTTATACATTTGTAGGACCCTATATATTTCACATCAAACCAGTAATCTGATGTCTATTCCCACTCAAAAGGGAGAAGAGGGTTAGGGAGGGAGGGGTAGAGTGTGATTGGACATAAAATCATGATTTCATGGCATTACTACTAAACTATTAATTTTTCTAGTCTATCTAGCTCTAAGAGCAGATGTCCTTGTTATTTGACTTGAATTTGCTAGTATAATATCATGTACTAGTATGTTATTGATCAAATTTTCACCTTAGCAGTAATAAGCTACTTTTGTGATTGGTTTTCCTAGTTCCATTGAGTTTTATCTTCATTAGAACGTCAGAGATTTCTGGATTGCTTTGATCTTTCTCCCTTATTGGTTGTTATCACTTGATTTATTTATGTGATTGAAACTGATCAGCCAATTTTTTTATGACATGGAACTTATTCAGTGGTGGAGGTTCAACTACCATTGCTCCCGTGCATGATGGTTATGTTCTTCAAAAGGTATCCGTCTTTATCAAGCAAATAAAAGCTTAGCACTTATTTTTGGATCGTATTTTCATTTTTTAAAAAGTTAAGTAGAGCCAACTTAATTCCCTCAGACCTCTTGTAAAAATACTAGTTCCATCAGAAACTTATATATATATATAAAGAAATATATATATATATATTTATTATATATGTATTTATATATATTTGATGTCTACATAATTTCTACATGGCTGATAGAGTATCTCATGGTTTGTCCATCATATTCCCTGCTTGCGTTATTGTTTAGTTTTAGTGACAGTTTATTTAGGATGAAAATAAACCTTTAAAAAAAATGAAATTTAAGAAAGGGAACTGATATTATCACAAGGGAAATTGATATTTCCGCATGGCTCTTCTCTCGTGAATAGTTAATGAGATCCACATTCATGTGAGTGACACCTCATGGAAGTATCAATTTTCTATAGTGGAAATAGTAATTTCCTTCAGAAATCCAAATTATTGTTAAGTCTACTTACAAAGTTTATGAACATTAATCTTGATACTTGACATGTGTCCTGTGTCAGTGATACTTGAGATCATAATATCAAAATCCCATATTGGGTTAAAATCAGTGTTCTAAAAATCCCTGTCTAGGTCCGCATAGGCCCCCCCTTGGCGTCCCGCCTAGGACCTAGGCCCCCCTTTGGCGTCTCACCCAGGCGCTAGGCCCCCTGACGCCTCACTTAAGTCCAAGGAGGCGGAGAGATTTTTTTATTTTAATAACTATCCAAACTAAATCCTGATATATTTATTTTTTTAATGATTTACCATATTCATAATACATGTTGTAACATATCAAATCACAACATGAAGTGAACAATATCAAGTGAAAATGGATAATTTTATTATTGTAATTTTTTGAACTTGTACCAACTTCAAATTATATAAATAATGATACATTTGTAATATTTAGTTTAATTCAATATAATTCTTAAATTTATGTTTAGTTTCTTAAGTTTTAATATTGAATTAAATTCTTGAAATTTTATTATTTAATAGCAATCTTGTTTATGAATAAAACTAATACGTTAAAAATATGTTTGAACTTTGAACAATTGCATGTTTGTGTTTGAACATTGACATTAGTAATATGGATATGTATTTGAATTTTAAGCAAAGACCTTTATTATCTTTATTATAGATTGTTTTACTTTATATTATTGTTTTGTTTGGATAAATGTAAGATAAAATATTAAAATTGTCTTAAAATAAAAAATTCCGCCTAGGTCCCGCCTAAGCCCCCTAGGCGCTAGGCTCCCCTGGCCGCCCGCCTAGCGCCTTTTAGATCATTGGTTAAAACATGAAATGGTAGTTTAAAATTAGACAAAATGATGATTGGCAGAAGTAGAAGGGAAAAAATGTGCCTTATACGAAAATCATTAGTGGATCGACCAGGTTGAGATTTTTTTTTTTGTTGGCATTCTTATACGTATCTGATCTCTGATATGAGTCAAGCTTGCATGGGATTGCTTCATTCTTGGTGCTCTAAATTATTATTGCTAATTTTTTGACAAGGGTCTTATTATTTCCTTTAAACACAAGTTATTCTTTGGTTTATTTAAAATTTGATAACAGGCTGTGGCCTCATCCCCTATTGGAGGAGAGTTCCTTACTGATTGCTTGATCAAAAGTTTGGAAAGCAAAGGCATTACTGTGAGTCAATTTTTCACCATTGAATGAAATTTCACTCTCTTGGTGATTAACCTGAATGAATTATCTGACAATTGTGCTAATACAACTGAATTTGGTCATGCAGATTAAACCTCGATATTCTTTTAAAAGAAAGGAAATCAGGCCAGGAGAGTTTCAGGTTATTTGTAATCTAACATTTTGATGTCGCTCCCTTCATTTTTTGGCCTTCTCCATATTTGTATAGTTAGTCTTTCAATATCTTTGTTTTTTTGGATGATTTCAGAATGCATATCATAGTATGTGGTTTTGTTTCAAAACCTTTTGCTATATATATATATATATATATATTATATGCAACTCAACTGAACTAAGCCTTAACCCCAAACTAGTTGGAGCCAGCTAGATGAATCCTTTTCCTTCCCTCTGCTTTATCAAGAGTTGTATTCTCTGTTATGTTCGTATATTTATGTTTTCTTCTTAATGCAGTTCTTGTTACTTTCATTTATTTCATTCTTTTTACGGATAATCATAGGCATGATTTGCTTTTCCCTTTTTCCCCTTCCTTTGGTACAAAACTGTGTTTATTAGATTTGGCGTAAAATGTTCATCTATTCTCTGATTTCAAAGTTTATGAAGCAGTTTCATTTGGCTTTCTTCCCCTCCAAGCTTTAATGAATTCATTTTGGGACAGACTCTTGCGCTTGCTGTCTCGGTGCAGCAGTGCTGAGCCCTTAAAACAAATCCAGTATTATGTTAACAAGACTAATTTCAAATCATGTTATAATTGAAACTGTCTTCTTTCTTCTGATCATGGCTCAAAGTAACAACCAAGTATCGGCTGTTACGCCGAAATATCGGCGTATCGGTTGGTGCCGAACTGCACAACCTTGACACGAATCACAAAATTAGGAAGTATTCATGTAATGGGTAATTTTCGGCGAAATTTCGGCAACTCGCATAACGTATTGGTTTCAGACCAAATAAAGGAGAAATCTCGGCCTAACGTAATGGTTTCGGACCAAATAAAGTAGAAATCACGGCGTAAAGGGGAGAAACGCTAAAAAAAATCAAATATGCTAAAAGCTATAAAGGGAGACGACAAAAGAGAGCGAACTTTTCTCTATAAATTATACCTATGTAGTGCCTAATTAACTATACCTTAAAAAAGGTATAAAAAATGTACTTAACCTATAATTAATTAAGCTAAATTATACTTAAATTATTATTAAATTGTACGTGTATATTTCTTAGTTAAGTACAACTTAAAAAAATTACACTTAAAATGTACTTAGTTAAGTTAAATTCTACTTAAATTATGCAGATCATTGTGCTTAAACATTTAAGCTAAGACAACATCAATATCAACTTTATTCAAACATAAAATAGATTAAATATATCTGCAAGACGTCTGTTTTATAATTTGGACAATGTTGTGTGCGCTAGATAGTATTTTTCTTGAACTTAATTGATTCCTCTTATTGCTTTTATCATTTAGAATTTTTTCATTATTTTTTATATTTTTGAAACTCCTAACTAGCTAACGGTACTGAGTTCCGAAACCGCTACCGCGACTTTGAAACATGCTTCTGATGCTTTCTTCAACATTGCAATTGCCTACTTCAATTCAGTATCACTTTCTTTCAAATAATTGAAGTTATTATCTTATTTATTAATATTTTTTAAGAATTTTGTAGACGGTAGATCTTGATTTTCCAAATACTACAGAGAGTTATAAAGTCTATTCCCAGGTTTGTGCTTGATCAAAAATTTCTTTTGCAGTTGTTGCATTCCTTTGTTGTGCTTCTGAATGTTTCATTTTTAATTTTCTTTCCTCCTCATTCTCCCTCTGAAACAGAGGGTCATTGCAAGTGATATCAAGGAATGTGTCTGTCGAGCACCAGATACTCCATACGATGGTTTGTTCTCTACTTGTACAATAGTTTGTTAGCTTCTTTGCGTATGTTTACCAGTGCTAGAGGTAATGCACCTGGTAGGACTACTTGGTATTTTACATAATAATGATTGCATTTAAGTTCATAAGTTTTGTATTTTGGGTTGGAAGTATTAGTACTTAACTACTGCAGGGTTTGATAAATGAAGAGTAGAAGAAGTAAAACTACAAAATTATGTTGATTATTCGTCCTTTAAAGAAATACTCTTTCCATTTAAAATATCATCCATTTTAACGACATTTTTAATATCCTATTTAACTTCCTAACTCAATATCAATGTTCTAAAAGGCGCTAGAAGGGAGGCGGGCAGCTGGGGGCCTAAGCGGGGCCTGGGCGGGGCCTAGGCGGAATTTTTTATTTTAAGCCAATTTTAATATTTTATCTTACATTTTTCCAAACAAAACAATAATGTAACACATATCAATATTGACAATGTCAAAGTTCAAACACTAATATGCAGTTGTTCAAAGTTCAAACATATCTTTAGCGTATTAGTTTTATTCATAAACAAGATTGCTATTAAATAATAAAATTTAAAATTTCATGAATTCAATTCAATATTAAAACTTGAGAAACTAAACATAAATTTAAGAATTATATTGAATTAAACTAAATATTACAATTGTATCATCATTTATATAATTTGAAGTTGGTACAAGTTCAAAAAATTATAACTGTAATAAAATTATCTATTTTGACTTGATATTGTTCACTTCTTATTGTGATTTAATATGCTACAACCTGCATTATGAATATCGTAAATTATATCAAGATCTGGTTTGGGTAGTTATTAAAATAAAAAAAAACATCTCCGCCTAGACCTCGCCTAGCCCGCTTAGGGCCCGCCTAAGATCTTGGAGGGATTTTTTTGCCACCTTGGGCCTAGGTGAGGCGCCAAGAGGTCCTAGTGCCTAGGCGGGGCGCCAAGGGGGCCTAGCGTCTAGGCGGGGATTTTTAGAACACTGCTCAATATAAACAAAAATATTGATAATCAATGGAGGTTAAAAGTTTAACTACTATTTTCATCAAGTGAAAATTAGGAATATCACGTCACCTTTTAGTCTATTCTATGAAATGGGCTCTAATTTTGGGACACACAAAGAAAGAAAATCATCTTCTTTGGTATCGTCAATTTGTTTTTGGCATTTTTGGTATTACTCTCTGCAAAAGAGTTATTAATTGCCTTAGTTTCAATGCCTTAGAGCACAAATCACTAGTATTTATACTAATTCTCTGTCCTTTCTTTTTACCTTTTCCCAGAGACTTCATATTCAAACATCCCAATGACGCCTTATGAGCTTCCTGATGGGCAGTAAGTCCAACAACATCTCTATTAGATTGCCTTGTTCATGAGGATTAGTTTACTATTATTCTAATTACTTTGCAACTTGAAATTACCTGGGGTTTAGAACTTCTATTTCCTATTTTAATAGAAGTATCGTTAGCCATGTCATCGTATGGCCTCGGTTTGAAGCATCAACTTCTCTCTGGATATCTTAGCATTTGGATTATACCGTTATATGAACTCTCAATTGGTCCTGTAGTCTAACGTACTTGTGATGTTATTATTACCTTATAATTCCTCTATGTTTCTGGATCCTTATTTAGTTAATGTTTATTGTGGCTATATCCTACAATTTTTAATTTTCTCACTTGCTTTATCCATTATTATGATACAGGACGATAGAAATTGGAGCTGACAGATTCAAAACTCCGGATGTTCTGTTCAATCCATCTTTGGTTCAGGTCAGGCTTCTTGACGACCAGGCTATCTTGCTTTGTTTTTCTTGGGAACGGTTGGAGCAAAATATTGCGTCATTTCATGAAGTTCACAGTTACAAAAATTTTTTTGTGCATACACTGATATTCTGATATATTACATATGGAATTTGTGTCGTAGAGATCTCATGAAGATGGTAGACAATTTCTGGCATGACTTTGTACCACACTGTTAGTGTGAAAATGATTTCCTTAGATATTGATGTAGGAAAAAAGATTATTCTTTCTTTTCTGATTTTATTCATGCAGTCATACTTCTACGAGCTCACATATTTCTTAAACAACTTTCATTCTAATTTAAGCGATCACATAATCTTTAGGAATGTATCCAATCTTTAGTTTCTATGCTTCTTCCCTGCTATGTTAATTTGGTCTTTTTTCTTTCTTTGAATTCTTTGTTAATGTATTACAACTCCAGCGATCTGTTACTTGACATGTATATATATGCTTGTTTCATCCAGACTATTCCAGGTATGGAAGGTTTTGCAGATATTGCTTCTTCCGCTCGTGGCCTGCCTCAAATGGTAGATTATTTTTCTAATTGATTATGCATGTTAGGTTGCAAGGTTTCGATAGATATTGTTAAGTTTCTTTTCTGAAGTAACTATTTCCTTTTTCTTTGCCAGGTTATAGAGAGTATAAATAAGTGCGACGTCGACATTCGGAGAGAATTATTTAGTAGTATATTGGTGAAGTGCTAATCCTTGATTTGCATCCTCTTTTGTTATCATACATTTTGTTAGGCCTTTGTTTTCTTTTGCTCCCTTGTAGCAACTGTTATTTCCTTTGAAACTCTTCATTTGCATTCCTAACTACATTTTCTGGAGCTTTTGCTTCTACATTGGGATGGGTATCTGTATTGATAATGTTTACTGGAACTTACTACTTAGTAAACTTGTTGCACAAGTCTTTATATCCACATGATCTTTTCTTTTCTTTTAATCTGAAATTACTTGTCTGCAAGTGAAATCATTTATATCAGTTAACAGTTAACACCTTAATGTAGTTTGTTCGATTATTTTTCTTCAAGTTATGACGACCGCTTGAAAGCATTGCTATCCTGAAACGTATTGTTTATTTATTTAAGTAGACAGACTTTGGGTTACCGTCATTGGTCACTAGAATAAAATATTATGGAGTATGTAGATGGTTCACGAGTTTTTGAAGTCCGAACTTTTAATTAAGTTGTTCTGTTACAGTATTAGAATGGAATTTTTAAAGTATGCTTGCAAACATATACTATAATAAAATTTAAAGTATTAGCTGCATTTGTTTACTGATTTATTTATTATAATATTCTAGCATTTCTTTCAGTCAAAAGTCACTCCACAGAATAGCAAAGCAGAACAACACCATAAAAATCTTGTCATCCCTGAGCTCCCAAAATCCAGGAACCTTATCTGAAACAAACTATTTAGAGAATTAGGAACATCAGCACCTTCTTAAAGATCCCAAAATGGAAATTTCATAATCTCCACGCCAAGGAACAATGCACAAAAGGTGCATGACACATGTTCAGAAAAGTGCCACAACAAGCCACTGGCCTGAAATTTATGACCTTTTTCTGTCTCGTTTAATGGGTGGTTGTTGCACTTCTTTGTATGAACTTTTATCATGTTAATATCCTTTATTCATAGGATTAGAGTTGTTCATAGAGAATCTCGTCTCCTACACAATTCATAATTCACCCTCTGTTGAGACATGCATAATAAGTAATAGCTGGTTTCGAGGAAATTGTTCTTTGCACATATGGATGGAAAAATTATTAACAAGACTTGAACCATCTGCTTTATATTTCCTGATGTAAATGAAGCATCTCCAATTTCATGTGTCAAATCAACAATGTACTTTTGTCATATTTATACTGATTGATTCAATGTACCTCCTTTCGTACAGCTAGCTGGTGGAACAGCATCAATGCAACAACTGAAAGAGCGTCTTGAGAAAGACTTATTAGAGGTATAGTTCCACCTAGTCACCATAACCTTGCCTGCTTTAATTTAATCTTTTGCCCAGTTTGGGATGGCCATGGGCATGGGAGAATGTATTCTCGTCCTCTGATATTTCTTATATTTTCAACTTTTTTAATGATATACTCCCTCGGTTACAAATTATAAGGCCATTATTGATTTTTGAAAGTAAATTTGAGACATTTTCAAACTCAAAATTGAGATGACTCATTAAAAATTATGATACAATAAAGCTTACATTGATTAATACTTTTTAGATAGTTTATGATTCATCAATTGATTAAAATTAAAATAATATGTCAATTTTAAATATGAAAATATCTTAAGTTGACTTCAACAAGTCAATAATGATCTTATAATATGAAGCTGAGAGAGTATTGTAGTTCAGTTTCAAACTTCAACCTTTTTTGAAAAACAAGCTTTTGCTACTTGGATTATAAGTTGAAGTTGAAGGAAGTGATGCCATAGAAGGATGGAGGTCATGGTCCTAGGGACCATCATCCACTAAACCTTCTTGGCCAAAAATCTCCTCATTTATTACATGTTTCTCATTTATTCTAGTCCTTTTCTCTATGTTAAATTTATGTTTATATATGAAGATGTTTATGCATTATACTGCAATTTCTCAGAAGAATATATTCCACATCCAAACACTCGGTGTGTTGTTTTATTTGAACTCTTTTTCAACAATTTGAGACTTGTCAATATTTTACTAAAGTTGACTGAAGTACCATTTATATTATTAGAGCTTTGATGAAGTATATGTTCTCATTTGGTTCTCATAATAATGAATGTATTTTCCATTTCCATTCGGGTAACACATCATATCAATGTTTAAGATACAATTTTGGTGTTTTATTTTGTTTGGACTCTGTAACATCTTAACAAAATGGCTAATGATCTGGAAATTTGTATCCATAAATTCCAGGAGTCTCCTCAAGCAGCTAGAGTTAAAGTTTTGGCAAGTGGAAATGCGACTGAAAGGAGATTCAGGTTAGATATAACTTTCCTACAAGCTCTCTTTCAGATTCTAACAAGAGGCTCTGTTGCTGCATTTACCAGTTAGTGGTCATGTTTTTCTGTTCTTCATTAGAGTTTATAACAGTACAGTGTGGTTTTCAAGTGTTTGACCATGCTTTATTTTCGGATCTTGTGATAGCATTGTGATTGGATTTATTTTTGGATGAGAAGTAACTAACATATTAGGAAAGTTCATTTCACACCTATTATATCATTTGATGTTACGTTCTTTTCTATTCTCATATTATATATGCTTAATGATCGTATATATCAGGGCAGTTTGCCCCAACTTATTCTCGTAGTTTCACATTCAATACTCTATGGCCTTAGTAATATTAATACTTAAAAAAAACTAATTTTACTGTTCAATTAATCTTGGGTGATATGTTTTGGTAAGTATATCTCCAACTTTGAGATCTTTAAAACATGGTTACTGTTATTACTTCTGACGTATGGTAAAATTGCAACAATGGATTTTGCAAGCAGATCATAAACTATTAATATACTTCCTCCGTCTCAGGATAAAAGTCCCTATTACTACTTTGGGTAGTCCCATGTTAAATGTCCATTTTCCTTTAATAATCAAATTTTTACACAATTTTTCCTATTATACCCTTAGCATTAAATATTTCATATTTTTCTTATTCTAATTCTCTCTCCATATTCAATTAGTTAGTTATGTGCTGAAAATATTTTGAATTGAAAAGCTAGAAAGTCACTCTCTCACCTACATTGGAATCATCGGAAATGATTAATGACATTATTATGGGCAATTTTGTCATTTCATCCTCTTCTTAATATACGTGAAAAGTCCACCAGAACTTTTATCCTGGGATGGAGGGAGTATTTGGTAATTGGTCATTCTTTCTCTGTTGGAAAATCTTTGCTAGTCTGATCTCTCACTTGACACTGATGGTTTAAAAATGTGTATACAGTGTTTGGATAGGAGGGAGTATATTGGCATCTCTTGGTTCCTTTCAGCAGATGTGGTTTTCGAAGACGGAGTAAGTTGCACTCTATCTAGTGCTATTAATCATTTGGAGCTATAATTTCACCTCAGTGCATTCCACCCGTCCAATATATGTAAATTGTTGAGCTTATTATATTCATTTACCTCGTCTTTGTATGCACGTGCAATTGCAATTGACAGATATGAAGAGCATGGAGCTGGTTATATCCAAAGAAAGTGCCCTTAACTGGCCTCTTCTGTCCGAGTGGTGTTTTAAGCTTTGTAGATTACCAGCATCTAATGAAACACATCGACTTTTTGCTTGACAAGCTGCTAATTGGTGTCATTTAAATTGTGTCTGAAATTCACATTCTTCTGTGGGTAATATGTTCATCATTTGGACTCGTAGAAGTCTAATATCAAGTAAAGATCCATTCGAGCTGTTAACATACTACTAATTTATGTTGTATGATTACTTTCTATGTATTCTTATGTAAACAAAGAAGATTGGTGTTACAAGTTAGCTTAAGCTTGATCACGCAAAGTAATTGCATACTCGGAATGGACAACACTTTTTTCTTTTATTGCATACTGTTGTCAAATTGATCACCGTAAAGGTCGTAGCTTGATGATACAAGCACCTTGAGCCTAGAACCAAGTGAAGTATCCACAATCGCTCAAGTAAAACTTGGTCAAGAATTTTCATGAAATGTTTGGGATTTTTTGCTTATGCACAGTACAGCAGTTCTCAAGTTGTTTTTAATCTGTTTTTCAAGTCCAAGGGATGTAGGTCATAGAGTAATGTGAGGTAAGATCTCAAATATTTTATTATATTGGTTGATTATATTATATTAGTCCACCCCCCCAACCCAACCAAACATCATCTCCATGTCTTTCCTAATAATCCCAATTTCCTTGAAGCCGACCACCAGCTTGTATTCAAATCCCCTCTTTCTGCACTTCTCTTAGCTTTTAGAAAGACCCATTTTTGGTACACAAAGATGAAAAAAATGGAGGGGAGACTATTTAATAATATTGTCTGAAGTGTTTCTCTTTTCCCATCTTTTTCGTTTGGTGGACAAGTTGAGTCGAGGAAAAAATAATAGAAATGAAGAAGCAAGCAATGTAGTTCAGCAAAGCATATTTTACACAATCTAAATACCAGATGGGGTCAGAATGATCACAATATGGATAATCTTGATATTAATCTCCTCGAGCCAAACAGGGTAAGATATGAATCTGTATCTATATGGTTATATAAGCTTATATAGCAGAGGTACACAGTTAACGGATGATATATATGCTATCAATTCACTGTACAACAGGTTTCACAAAATGACGATTTGGCTTAACCGACATTATTTGTTACTTTTCATCTATCTTCTCATAGTTGACACACGACACATAAGGTTTAAGCAGTTCTGCTCTTATGTACATATAAAACCATAATCCTAGTACTTAAAATGACAGATTATAGCTAGCCATGAAATCCCGATGCATATTCAACAACCTCCACTGGCGGGCTCAATTGAGCTAAGAAGACCGTTGCCTCTCAGCTGCATGCAGTGGTCTTCTGCATCTACTTGATCACAGATGATAACAACTGACAGGCCATTGTAATGTGCCTCCTGCATAATGTTGACAGCATTGTCAACGGTCATCCCGGGAATAACCTTCATGAGCACTTGCACGACGTACTCCCTCTTGTTGTAGTTGTCATTGTGCAGCATCACCCGATAAGGTGGAGCCATTTTTTTTGATTTCCTAAAAAATCCAAAACAGTAAATGACAATGATCTTATATTGAACCTTCACAGTTTCTAAACCTAATAGAAATAAACCAAGCCACGTTCATTTTGTTTCATACCTTAAAAGTGTAATACAGATCAAACCTACAAAGTAATTACAGTGGTGTATTGGTTGCTTTTGTGGTCGGGTTGTGGAAAGGCATAGCTAAGGGATAAAACAATGTTGCATAACACAGGTATTGCGGTTGGCAATGGTAGGAGATTCAAGTTTTGGTTTGACCTGTGGGCACCCGTGGGAGGGGGCAGGATGACTTCGAGTGCACACTTTAATTCCCAATCTTTTTTCCCATAGAAGTTGATAAGGTGAATGCAACCCATTATGCAACTTTGGTGGAGGGTAGAAGAGCTTGGCAGCCGGTATTTAGGAGACATTTGTAGGGAAAGTTCATCTCTGAGTCTCTTACCAAAAACAAGTCGTTTATGGATATTATTAGGATAGTCATGCAGATCCGATCTAGTCGGCTAACGATTCATTGGCCACCTTCCTAGGGGTGGGAATGATTTTATTCAATGGAATGAGCACCAGAGTGGCAAAATGACATGTTATCTGTGCATTCGCGTTACCAATTTTTATTAGGGTGGGTAAAGGGGAGACTTTCCTTGGTGCATTATTTGGTGGTCTGAATTCTGAAGCCCCGGAACGGTGGCACTTTTTAGTCGGATGGCAACTTTGAGGTAAATCCTGGCCCAAGATAAATTCTGGAAGAGGAAGAAGTTTATTGGGAACCATTGTTTGATGTGACTGGGAGTCAGTTGACCATTTGTTACTTCATTGCCGATTTTGTTCATTATCAAGTCTTCTCTTTTGTAGGTATGGAGTGGGTAATGCCGAGATTAGTGGTGGAGTTTTGAAGGCTTGGAGGAGAGTAAGTGGGGAGGAGATTATGGATGCAGTAGGCTTTGAGTCCACATTGTCTACAGTGGACTTTAAGGCATGTGTGGAACAACTGGTGAATTCAAGCAAGGGAGAGGTAAATAGGGCAGATCTGGGTGCTTTTATTGAGCTTATTATTATTATTTTTTGATAAAACGAGAGTTGCTAAACCATTTCTTGATTTTTGGGGAGTTTGGGTTGGGAGCCTAGATGTGGATAATTTTTGGGGTGCTCCTGAAGGTTTGGTTGTATAGGATTTAGAGGTTTTCCCTAATGAGACACTTTATAGGTCTATTATTATTTTTCCCTGTGTGCTAATTGTACTCACCGTGTTCATGGGAGCCACCCCCCTTTGGTTGATTGTAAGTTGCTAAAGATCAATGCTAAACACTTCTTGACCCAATTAGCTGGGAATGGATGTGTTAAGCCTAGTAAGACCAGTTTTTGCACCCCAAAAAAAGGGCCAATTTTTTGCAGAGTATTTGGAGTTTTATGCCCCCTACTTGCACAATTTATCTTTATTTTCATTCCTCCTGTTACACACCCACAAAGAAACTTCAGTTCTTCAAATAACAAGCTTCCTTTCCTTTCGAAAAATCCATGATTCAATAATTTAAGATACCAAAATAGAAGATAAGGAAGGAAAATTTGCTACTAATACCTTAAGTCAAACTTCGATTCCCGTCCTGGTGTAGTCTTCTCTATGACTGGCTTGTCCAACACCCCACCACCTTTCCCTACTCCTTTTGCTAACGTTGTCATAAAATTGCTCCGGTTCGTGCATTGTTTATAAATAGAGTTTTTATCCCCTGAGATACAAATCATAATGAATATGAGAATCGCAAGCCATTCCTAAAATAATCTACCAATAGGAAGTCTACTTAGTCATTACCATCAGATGAAAATTGGTTTGATTATAGATGGAATGAAATAAGGGAGCCAGTAAAGTCATACTCCCTCCGATCCAAAATATAGGATCAAGTTTGACTTATTAAATTCAAATTTGATGCGACTCTTTTGACTTTTGAAAATAATAAATCTTGTAATTAGTAGTACTATTTAGATAGTTTACAATTTTATAGCAGACATGCAATTCTAAATTTCCTGTAACAACTAAATGTTTTCTCCTTCCAAATTAAACTCCAACCTAAAACACTTTTGTGCTTCACTATATCTGTCATAAAGTCTACTTTTAGGCTCTTAATTGAAGATCCTGCATCAATAAACCATCTAAAAGTTCAAAGCTACATCAAGAAACTTCCAAAACTATGGGTTTACTGATCCACAATGATGTAATATGCATTTCTTTTCCTTTATCAATTATTCGGAGTACTTCTTTTGCATAGGATAAAATTATATCAAAACATTTAAAGGTTTGTTGGTCGTGTTTTAAAGAATGTTGCAGAAGCAGTAGATACATGCTGGAAATAAATAACTATATTAAATTTATCGACATAAAGTGTCAAAATGTAGCCTATAATATGCATGAAGTTTGATGCTCCATTCCACATTGTGATACAGATAAATATTGTATAATAAGTTGTCTTAGATTAACATAGAAATTAACAAGGAAAGAGAATACAATGAGGGGGAGGACAAGATCACCTACCAAAGATTCAAACAACAAGGTAGAGAACAAATTACAAAATCCTAAATGTAATAATAAAATTTGTATGCACAAGAGATGGACAGAATCACCACCATGGACTAATAAAATTTGGGTATTATTTGATACTCCCTCTATTCCAAAATATAAGATAACTATTGACTTTTTAAAGTCAATTTGAAACATAGATGATCAATACAATGATGTATATTATTTCGTAATTTTTAGTGAACCTTATTCATTTTGAGTTTGAAAACATCTTAATTGGCTTTAAAAAGTCAATAGTTATCTCATAAATTAGAACACAGAGGGATTATAATTTTTTTTTCCTTTGTCTTTTTCCAAAGTTTGATAAAAAGATAATATTTTAAACAGCATAAACATCTAAAAAAATATTTAAAAGTATTTCAAGAAATTTAATACCAGAACTCAAATGTGAAATTTGATACAGTAAGAAAATTAAGAGCAAACATCACTATAATTATATTTCCCTCATGTTTAGTTTGTACAAAACCCTCTAAAAAGTGTACCTTGTGTTGTTTCTATTAATTTCTAACTAATAAAGCTCCAATTTCTAAATT
The DNA here is from genome assembly GCA_020205605.1 of Panax ginseng. Classification (NCBI taxonomy): domain Eukaryota; kingdom Viridiplantae; phylum Streptophyta; class Magnoliopsida; order Apiales; family Araliaceae; genus Panax; species Panax ginseng. The sequence continues at coordinate 184,147,843 of CM035132.1, forward strand.
TCTTTAGCACTATCAACTATACAAAAAGAATATAATGTGAAGTACAATATAAGATGCAATCAGACAGAAAATTTCAGAAATCAGAAACAAGTTAGTTGGGTAAAATTCAAAATTGGCATGGATTCCTTTAATTTAATAAATACATTTATGTAGAGAGAGAAGTAGAAGAGATAGATTTAGAGAGAAAAAAATACCTGGTTTAGGGTGAAGAACATGATTAGGGGAAAGAGAAACTCTACCGCAAATGGCAGTCTCCATGACCACCATTTTTCTCCTTCTCACAATTTCTGTTCAGTAATTAATTATACACGCAAATAATTTTGTTCAGATGGGCTTTATTTTATATTTGTGCACACCTGACCGACAACTCGGGCTGAATACCCCATACATTGGGTTGTAAAACGGGTCGGACTATCTTGGATTGGAATGTGGGTATCTAACCCATTTTTTATATTTCTAACCTATTTTAATTAAAAAAATACATGTTAATGACCAGTTAGTCCACTTGTATGACTGACTTTTACTTTTATTAATAGGTCGAAAATAGTAAGTTATTTTTTTCTTACATAAAACCCTCCCGTTTGAGTTGGGATAAAATTGTTTTAATAGATTATGATATTAAAAAAAAGGCTTAAATACGTTTCTCTATCTAAACTATCTGACATTCTTTATTTTGGTGATTCATTTTTAAATTTTTTCAATTAGACAATTGAACTATTATTTTTTTTTTCAATTTGATCCAATTGAGACTGTCACGTCAGAAATTGTTAACGTGACTATTTGGATAGGGTATAAAACAATTGATGTGTAATTTTTTTTATTTTAGACTAAAAGACAATGTGCACCCCAAACTTTACATCCATGTTGACTTTTGCACCCCAAACTCAAAAAAAATGTCTAAGTCTTGACCAAAACTTCAATTAAACGTAATGAAAGATCACTTTTTCTTCTTACTTAAATAAAAGTAATTATTTAAAGTTGTAATGTTTATTATAGAGGAATAAACTTGGTAGTTTTTATTTCACACAATTCCCTACCTTTTGTTAAACCCACACTCCTCCACTAAGTTAACTCACCCATACACCACCCACATCTCCCTTTCTCTCTACTTCGACTTCTCCACCTCACCATCCTCTCCTCCGCCCTCCTCTCTCTCTCCTCCCCTCACTCCGGCCCTTTCACCCTCGACACCCGATCTCTCTCCATTTCTGTCGTTCTTGATCCCTTCACCAAAACCCCTCTCCCCTTTTCTCTCTCCTTCGTTGTGAACAACTTGAGTGTAGTGGGGGATTCACAGACTGAGAAGGATGATGAGGGAGATAATTGGGAGCCTGAAGAATCATCTAAATCAGTGTCGCGCTGAGCAGCCCGTCCGTAACATATGAGGGCCCTGGTTCATACAGAAGTCTTAGTGCAAAAGGTGATGATGTAGGGAGTGGTGCCGGTAGTCTTTCAAGACTAGCAGGATTAGGGCGTGGTGTAAGACGTCAATTAGTTGTAGTTCCTGATGAATTTTAGGGACAAATGTTTGATTTCCATGGGCAAGCAACTCAGGAAGCAAAAATTAGAAAAATGTATGCTTTATTGGGGTAGATTCAAAAATGGATCCAAAGCGTGCCTGTGCATCGCCGAAACTAGATAACAGTATAAAGGAGTTTACTGGAACTATCCCGTGAGTGGAAGAGGCTCTGATTCTGTGATCAACTCAAGTTTATACGACTCTCCCAGGAAGCAAAGTGGACTAAGTAATGTCGAGTCATATTACGGAATTCACAGGGATTTGTCATCATTATGGTCCAACAATACACAATTGTTAGATACATATATGCAAACTTCTAACCGCAACGCTACGGACACTGGTGAGAGGCGCTATTCCAGTTTGAGGGTGAAGGAGTTGGAAGTATGCAGAATTCAATAACTCAAGAAATTGCATCTGTGGTAGATTTTGAAGCAAAGCTCCTTCAGTCTTTCATAATTTGTATTTAGATGCTCTTGAAGCTGCAAGGGTCTGATTGGTTGTTTAGACAAAATGATGGGGCAGATGAGGACCTCATAGATCGTGTGGCTGAAAGGGAGAGATTCTTTTATGAGGTTGAAACTAGGGAGATGAGTCTGATGGGTCACATGGGTGAATCTAATCTTTCTGTTGACAGGAAGATGGGCTCTATGCAAAAAAAATGAGGAGATGGTCACTTTAGTTCCTCATTGCAGGGAAGGCTGCATTTGGAAAGTGGATTTGATATCAGTTTTGGGGTGTGGTGCATTCACCGGGTTCTTGAGCTTTCTCTTATGGAAAACAGGTCTGAGCTGCGGGGGAAATACACTTATGTACTAAATCGTGTTCAAGTAAGTTCTTTCAATTCTGTGCTCTGTATCTTTGTTTCTGTTATTTCACAAATTGGTATTAAGTAAAACATCTCATCCACCTCGGACCCCCCTTTCTTTGACACAGAGACAGGAAAGGACTACAATGCATCTTATCTCACCATTTTTTTGCTGCAGGGGATTATCGATCTAGCATTTTCCAAACCTCGTTCACCAATGTTATTGGGTGGGATGATTATGGCTGAAATTGGTTTAGTACAGTGGATTTTTTGTGGGAGAAATTGGGGATTGAGAGCAATTGACTTAAATAGAAGAAACATGGGAAATTGGTTTGGTGAAGAAACATGAGAGAAATTAGCTGATGAAGAAGATATAGAAAAGACTTAAATACCCCTTCAGATCCACATGTGTGCCTTAGCTGGTCACTTTTGACCGGTTAAGTGAAGAAAGTGTATTTTTTATGAAGTATAATTGAAGTTTGGGGTGTATTAGACACCTTTTTCAGTTTGGGGTGCAAAAATCAACAGTGGTATAAAGTTTGGGGTGCAAATTGTCATTCATTTAGTCTTTATTTTAAGAGTAAACATTATTGATATATTGAAGGGTAAAATAGTAAAATAATAATTAAACAAAACAAAATTAAAGCCATCCTCTCTCTCTCTCCTAATCTTCCATCCCAGACCCTTCCCCTTCAGCCATCCCCCATCCACCCTCTTTCCCTGCCAAAGTATTGTCGACGAAAGAGGTCGACATACAAATGATGCTTGCCGCCGAAGTTCATCTCGACACTAAGAACTGCGATTTCGAGATGGAACACTACGTTTTCAAGCGCCGCAATAATAGTATATATGCTTCTCCCTTTTCTCCCTTTTCTCTTTATAAGCCCTTACACACATAAATCTGTTGTATTCTATTTAATTTTGTTTTTGGGTTGGTGTTAGAAGGTCTGAGTTCAATATCCCTCAACTTACTTTTCCTTTTCATTTTTTTGTGTTAATTTTTGTGATTTATTTTGGGTTTCTAAGCTTCTGCAATTGTAGCCCGTGACTTGTCTAATCTTTTGCAATTCTTCGTCGTTCTCGTAATTATTTGGGTTCAAATGCCAGTACAGAATGTCAAGATCTGTATCGGACTCTATTAGCTATATCTAATTATTTTAGGGCTTTTGATGTTTTTTAATTACTCTAAGGTTGTGTTTGATAAAATTAGTTGTTAAGATTTGAATAGTTTAGACATCTGAATAATATAGAGTATCTAAATAGAATTGTATCTCAATGAAAAAATGTTGTTTGATAATTAGTTTTTTCAAAATATCTGAATAGCATGTTTTTATTATTTTAACCCTTCTTCTCTCTCCTCCTCCCTCCTCTCTCCTCCCTTGCCCCACCTCTTCCTCCCCCATCCCCGTACCACCTCCTCCCTTCTCCCTCTTCCCCCATCCCCACCCCACCCCACCCCACCCCACCCCTCCTTCCTCCCCCACACCTGCCCCACCCACCTCCTCCCTCCTCCCCCATCCCATTGATAGTGGTATTTTTATCTACTTATTGCATACCAATTCATGCAAATTGTGCCCACTTCAAGTACATTTTATTGTGTTTTAGTTGCATTTCACGTTATTTCGCATTGCATTTACTTAAAACTCCTTTTGGTGAATAAGTCTGAGGAATTGGCTTAATTTTGGTGGTAATAGAGGCCCCAAGCTAATGGATGTGTGAAGGTGAGAACCTGGCGAGGATGTCATAAAAGTATGGAGGTGAAATGGAACAAGGAGATCAAGTAATGAAAGAACAAATAGCGTGACGAAGCAGAAACAAATCCAGAGCACAGAGAGTGCAATGCGCATAACATAAGATGGGGAGCACGCTACCGCCATGAAAGTACCGTCGAACACTCTTCGACTTTTCTTCGCAGGCTGCGCTTGCAGTCATAAGTAGGAGACGCCGCGCATGAGAGATGTTATTTGGACAAAAGCAAACATTACGTAAGTCTCGCCATCATGAGGCTGAGAAAATATAGAAATGCGGCCACGCATGCCGATGATCTTTGATCTTTGTAATTTTGTTTTATTTTTAATTCTTAATTAAATGATGTGTAATGGATTTTTAAACGATTCTGACTGGTGTCAGACACACACTGAATAATTTTTAGCATATTCTTTTCATAGAAACTAGGGTTTACACCTTGGGAGAGATTCTAACGTAGAACGAAGCCAAAACGTCTACTTCTCTACTTCTTCTTAGAATTCTCTATCATCGTGGATTTTGATTATTATCTATTGGATCTCTATGAGGATTTAATAGTTGATCATTGGTTTCTATCCAACGATGGGGTTTGATCGTTCTATCTTTCTTACTTCAATTGTTTGTTTATTGATCATGATTAGCGTTGATCCCATAATGACTTTTGGTTCAGTCATGAACTAAACTCCATTATGGGATTCTAACGGATTTTAATATGTAGTTTGGTTGTACGCTTAAATGCTAGAGATGTTTTACATATTATATGGAATATCTGTCATGGTTGTTTTACATGTATGAATGCTTGATCACCATTCGTTTCAGTATTTGTATGGAATTGACAATGAACATATAAATATGGATTGTAATCATGATAACATGCGAATATGGGGCTGTTATAATGGCTTGCGTATTTTGTGAAACGGATAGACATATACTGTTTCACCGTATGAGCTAGAATAAGGGCTTGGGCTTAAAATCAATATAATTGCAATTTTACATAGACATATAATGATTTTGGTTGTATTGGTGATTACATAGAGTCTAACATCTGTAGATCTTTGTGTAAGTAGGTTATAGTGCATTGAAAAATGGTTATAACTCTATTCGTGTTCTTGCTATTTTCCTGATGATATGTGAACACTTCTTGCATGATAGTGGCGATTGAATGAAATATTAAATGAAGTTAGGATCCAATTATTTCCAAATTATATTTATTTCCTTATTATTCTTATTTTCAGTTGTTATACACAATTAGTTTAATTCAACACTTTTAGTCATCAGTCTAGGCATATAAATTTGGTGAGTTAATTGATGCGGGATAGTTTAAATTTAACAACTTTCTCTCAGTGGGATCGATACTCTACTTACTCAGACTTGTTGACGAATTCGTATGCTTACATGAGTTAGAGCTCTTTTATTAGAATTATAAAAGAGGCAACAAGTTTTTAAGCGCCATTAAGGGAAAGGCGTTAATTTAGATAATTATCATCAGTTTAAAGCTAAATTGTATGACTTAGACAAATCTATTCGTTTCTTATTTCTATTTTTGTTTCGTTTTTGGTTGCAGGTACTTGTAGATTTTTACCTCTAATTCCGAATTAACACCAGCGCAGGAAAACATCAACGGGAGAGGTTGGAAAGTTAGTGTGCGAAGAAATCTACAAGCTCAGTTAGAGAGTACTATATCGGATATGGCAGAAGAACAGAGAATCGAGCAAAGAGAAGAGCGTCGGGCTCTAATGGAGTATTCTATGCCAAACATAAATGGACTACAGTCAAGCATAGTCAAACCGGCGATAACAGCAAACACCTTTGAAATCAAACTGGGCACGATTCAGATGGTACAGAACTCAGTTCAGTTTGGGGGTGCTGCTACAGATGATCCGAATGACCATCTATTGAGCTTTATCGAGATCTGCGACACATTCAGATATAACGGTGTGACGGAAGATGCACGGTGATTACTTGCTATTTCCATTTTCATTGAGAGATAAGGCTAGGAGTTGGCTACATTCTTTGCCGTCAGGGTCAATAACCACATGGGAGGATTTAGCACAGAAATTCTTAGCCAAGTTCTTACCAATGGCTAAGACTGCAAAGATGAGGACAACTATCTCTCAGTTTGAGCAACAATAGGGCGAGTCCTTATATGAGGCATGGGAGCGTTACAAAGAGATGCTCAGAAAATGTCCGCATCACGGTATGCCAGACTGGATGGTGATAAATTCCTTTTACAATGGGTTATAATGGCAGTCGAGACCGATTGTGGATGTAGCTGCAGGAGGGGCATTATGGGCAAAGAGCTATGACGAGGCCTATACGCTTATCGAGACTATGGCTACAAATGACTATCAAAATCCTACAGCTCGGATGCCATAGCCTAAGGTTGCAGGTGTGTTGGAGGTAGATGTGATTACGCAGTTGTCAGCACAGATGGCAGCTATAGCTAAAAAGATAGATTCTTTGGCAGAGAGTAAAGTGAAAACAGTTGCTTTCGTTTGTGAGATTTGTGCGAGGTCACACTCCACGGATCAATGTGCTATCAGCTCGGAGTCGGTACAATATGTGAACAACTACAGGAAAGACCAAGGTCAATTTCAGAACACATACCATCCCGACAACCGAAATCATCCAAACTTTAGTTGGTCAAATAATCAAGGACAACAACAAAGAAAATCGGTTTAAATTACGAATATCTCAACCACGGTTTGCACCAAAACCACCGCTTCTACGAGATTTCCTCAACAACAACAACATCACACTCTCGCTACACCACGGCCAGAAGAAATCGGAGATGGAGGAGTTCGATGTTGAAATACATGGCAAACAACGAAGTCACGATCAAAAGCCAAGCAAAGGTGGCTATCAAGAATTTGGAGACTAAAATGGGGCAAATGGCGAGTATATACTCAACAACAATCCCGAGTGGTGCATTGCCAAGTAACACTGAGACAAATCCTAGGAGAGACGGAAAGGAGCAGTGTCAAGCAATCACATTGCAATCAGGAAAAGATTTGTGACACGGTGAGTCGTGCGCGCGCCCGTGCGTGAGTTACAGAGGGACATTCTTGCGGCACATGAAAGGTAATAATTGGATGGTGTGGAAGAAAAGTTAAAAAAATCTGAGGTTCAGCAGGAAGAGAAGAACAAGGCAGGTTCAGAAGAGAAGGTAAAGAGTTTGGTACAACCACTACATCCTCAAGTACCATATTCGCAGAGGTTAATTAAGCAGAAAGACGACAAACAGATCAGCAAGTTTCTGGAGGTATTTAAAAAGCTGCAGATCAACATACCTTTCGCAGAGGCATTGAAACAAATGTCAAGCTATGCAAAGTTCATGAAAGGTATATTGTTAAGGAAGAGAAGATTAGATGAGTTCAAAGCAGAGCCTTCGACAGAGGAATGCGATGCGATGCTCCAATGAAACTACCTCCAAAGCTGAAAGATCTGGGCAGCTTCACAATTCCGTGCACCATTGGAAAGATGAACTTTAGCAAATGTTTATGTGATCTGGGGGCAAGTATAAATTTGATGCCGTTGTCAGTGTTCAACCAGTTGGGATTACCGGCTCTAAGACCGATAAACATATCATTACAGTTAGCTGACAGGTCCATCACATATCCACGGGGAATTATTGAAGATGTGTTTGTTAAGGTGGATAAGTTCATTTTTCCGGTCGACTTTATCATTCTAGATTTCGAAGAGGATAAGAGTATACCAATCATACGACCATTCTTAGCCACGGGCAGGACTTTAATCGATGTACAAAAGGGAGAACTAACGATGCGTGTACATGATCAAGAGGTCACATTTAATGTCTTTAAGGCGATAAAGTTCCTATTGGATGAAAAAGAATGCTTCTTGGTTAACCTGGTGGATTGGGGTCCGAAGGATGAATTACAGAAACTGAGAAATTATGGACTGTTGAACTATGTAACGGGCATAAGTTCAGGGTCGAATATGGAACCGTTGACGGAAGCTGAGGTCATTAAATTTTGGGGTGCAGTGGTCAATAAGGAAAGCACCTCAATTCTTGACGTGACGTGAGATTCAGAGATAGTTGAGCTAATTGACTATAACCTAGCACTGGATGGGAGACAACCCATCATTTCTACCCCCATTGATTCGTTTTTTTTTTACTTTATTCATCTTGGTTTATGTTAGTTAGTTATATCTAATTCATTGTTAAAGGATATTGGATACTCTTGCTCAAGTGTGTAGCAAGAATTGATTGACGAATACTTGCGCGATGTTAGCATTATGTGGCTACTAATTCATGCCTTAACCATGTGCATTAATGTCTATGCAGGAACCAACATTGGAAAGCAGTACTGAGAGGCAGAGAAAAATTGAACCTTAGCATGACATATATCAAGGTCAGCGTGACGTATCGCGCGTCCTGTATCATAAACTCATGGCCAACATCCAATCCGTCGGACCAATAACCCTCTCAGTAAGTCTCGCCATTGCATGGCCAAATTCATTACACACTTCGCATGCGCCATATGATAATCGAATCAAGTCAGATATGAACATTTTTAAAAAAGAGATTTGGACCATTTGGACTCTCATTTGCGATAATAACAGACGCGAGACTCTCTCACTCTCCATAACTCACGTCTCTATCTCTTTATCAGTTACAGATTGAAGCCGTATATCTCTCCATCAAATCCCCACATTCTCCCCACGTTCAAAGCTCAACCACCTCTCCTTCTCTTTATAAAGCTAGGGTTCCTAATTGGGTTGGCATACACAAGTGTGAAGGTTCTAATTTCACAAATTTCTATTCTCTTTCAGTAAGTTCAACTTTTTGATCAACTATCTGCAAATGGGTCCAAAGAGAGCACGACCATCTTCATCTTCTTCATCCTCATCCTGCAGTCACGAGGAGGACATTGTCGACCACACCAAGTTCTTGTGTCTAGAAGCCCAGCAAGAGTACTACCGCATTGTAGCGAAGACATTTATCAAGGAAAGGGGATTCGCACCGAAGGCGGGATTTTACGACTCTGCGCCATGATCCATGAAACGAGGTTGGGGTGGGTCGATCAGATTTCCCATGCCCATTCCGATGGGCGTCGTCCGAGAGTTCTATGCCAATGCCAAAGTCACCATGAACGATTCCTCTATGGTTCGTGGTGTTGAGATAGACTACAGACCCGCCGCCATCCGAAACGTGCTGAGAATCACCGCAAGACCACCAATAGGGGTGGCCAATTGGATCACAGGGACACATCTGGACACGGATTTGGAGCTTGTTATCGCTGAGTTGTGCGTGCCGGGCACGAAATGGACTTACAAAGTTGGCTCGACCCAGCCTCGAATATTTCCAACAGCCGTACTAAATCGATACGCCAAGGCCTGGAATCTGTTCATTTGTGTCAAGCTTATGCCTTCATCGCATTAACATGAAATCACGGCGGAAAGGGATGCAATACTGTGGGGCATAATTACTGGCGAGTACATTAATGTGGGGTATTTGATTCATCAAAATATTGTGAAGTATCTGAAGGGAACTACCATTGGGAGCATTCCACATGCTTCAGTGGTAGCCTATGTGCGCAACAGGGGTGCAATTGGGGAAACGAACAAATGCAGTATCCAAGTCAAGACATCATACATGCCACCATTGCTAAATTTGAGGACTGGGCAGGTGGTGAGCCACACCGGCGCGGACGAGGATTCATTCTCCGGCCCATTTTCCCTGAGCCCTCGCAGCAGCCCCCCTCAGCCCGATGAGGCAGATCCATCCACCCGAGCACACCCGGTTCCTAGTGATCGACAGCTTCGAAGGTTGGAGCACAAAATCGAAGCCATGTATGACAATCTTGGAACATTTGTTACGGGACTCACTCGTGCCCTTGGCCAAGCCTTGTATGAATAAGGAACAATGCTAGAATGGCATGATTTGGGGATGATAGTCAGTATCCACCACTGATTCACCACCCAAGGAGGGTGGACAAGCCGATCATTAGGGGAGTTTTCTGTACCCTTTACCTTCATTAAATGGGGACATTGAATATTTTAAGTTTGGGGGTATTGGGGATTATAGCATAGTAATTTAGTAGTTTAGTTTTATTTAATTGGTGCATGTTTAGTTAATTTTGCATGTTTATGTGTTTAGTTAAATTTTTGTAATATTTTAAATTTTTATTCATTATGGATTGTGATAGTATGATTTAGTTGCATGTCTCACGCAAATTCTTGCTTAATAGAAATTTTTGCCTAGCAAATGATGATAGTGAATTGTGAAGGATTTAAGAATATTTGGAATAACATGAGCTGAGATATAATGTTGTACACGATGAGATTCGTGTTGCTGTTTAAATGCTTTCGGTATGCACAAACGTGTTCACAATCACTTGTAAGTTGAAGAAGTGTATGTTGCATTGCTTGATAGAACATGTAGTTTTAAAAAGAGAAACATGTGGAAAGTGTTGTAGACTGTATGAAACATTGACATGCAAGTTTTGGGAAAACATGGGTATGCTATGTATAAAAATAATAATAATATCAAATAGCAATAATGTGGCTAGTCTTAATTCGGGGCCCTGGCTACTTGAGTAAGTATGCCCGAGGGGATTGTCTCTACACCTAAGCGCCCTAAGGTCTTTCATGGTCCGGAGTCGTTGGTTGAAAGCTCATTAAGGGGTAGCGATGTGCCTAATGGGTTGAGACATTGCATGCAGATCATGTAAAAAAATAAAAAAAAAAAAAAAGAGAAAAGAAAAAGAAAAAGAAGAATAGAAATAAACAAACATCATGAATGTGCGTAAATCGCCTCGTGTGTAAAGAATAATAAAGCAATAGACCCATTGTTGAACCTTAATTTGTGTTGATATGTTGAAGCGATCGTGTTACATAAATATGCATGAGTCTTGCTTTAGACTATAATTTTCTATTTGGAGCAATGTAGCATATGTATTCTGTGCTTAGATCAAGTTTTTGGTGAACACCACACACACACACACAACATTTCTATATCATATATGAAATTATCTGAGTGTATGATGTTATGTCTATAGTTTGGTTTGAAATTGTATTCTTGGATATGGATAATTCACTGAGGTAATTTGGGCTGAAATTCTGTTGTGGCAGGGACTATGTGAGACTAGTTTGCATCATAGAGTAGTTGCATAGTTGCATTTTCATTATTCATTAGTATGTGTTGCTTGAGGGCAAACAACAGTTCAAGTTTGGGGGTATTTGATAAGTGGTATTTTTACCTACTTATTGCATACCAATTCATGCGAATTGTACCCAACTCAAGTACATTTTATTGTGTTTTAGTTGCATTTCACGTTATTTCGCATTGTATTTACTTAAAACTCCTTTTGGTGAATAAGTGCAGGAATTGGCTTAATTTTGGTGGTAATAGAGGCCCGAAGCTAATGGATGTGTGAAGGTGAGGCCTGTTGAGGATGTGTGCATAGCATGGAGGTGAAATGGAACAAGGAGATCAAGTAATGAAAGAACAAATAGCAGCAGCAGCAGAACAGAAACAAATCCAGAGCTGAGCACACAAAGTGTCTGCAATGCATGTGATATATGACTAGGGGCACTTGCCGAAAGTAAATGCAAACCGAACACTCATCGACTTTTTTGTAAGTCTGCACAGCGACAGCGAGGAGAGACAGCCTTCATGAGAGATGTTGGCTGGACAAAAGCAAATATTATGTAAGTCTCGCGGTCGTGAGACTGAGAAGCTATCAGAGTAGGCGCTGGCATATATGCGATCTTGATCTTGTAATTTTGTTTTATTTTTAATTCTTAATTAAATGATGTGTAATGGGTTTTTAAACGATTCTGACTGGTGTCAGACACACACTGAATAATTTTTAGCATATTCTTTTCATAGAAACTAGGGTTTACACCTTGGGAGAGATTCTAACGTAGAACGAAGCCAAAATGTCTACTTCTTCTTGGAATTCTCTATCATCGTGGATTTTGGTTATTATCTATTGGATCTCTATGAGGATTTAATAGTTGATCATTGGTTTCTATCCAACGATGGGGTTTGATCGTTCTATATTTCTTACTTCAATTGTTTGTTTATTGATCATGGTTAGCGTTGATCCCATAATGGCTTTTGGTTCACTCATGAACTAAACTCCATTATGGGATTCTAACATTGATTTTAATATATGTAGTTTGGTTGTACGCTTAAATGCTAGAGATGTTTTACATATCATATGGAATATCTCGTCATGGTTGTTTTACATGTATGAATGCTTGATCACCATTCGTTTGATGATTTGTATGGAATTGACAATGAACATATAAATATGGATTGTAATCATGATAACATGCGAATATGGGGTTTTATTATAATGGCTTACGCGTGATTTGTGAACCAGGATAGACATATCTTTGTTTCACCGTATGAGCTAGAATAAGGGCTTGGGCTTAAAATCAATATAATTGCAATTTCACATAGACATATAGTGATTTTGGTTGTATTGGTGATTACATAGAGTCTAACATCTATAGATGCTGTGTAAGTAGGTTATAGTGCATTGAAAAATGGTTATAACTCTATTCGTGCTCTTGGCTATTTTCCTGTGATATGTGAACACTTCTTGCATGATAGTGGCGATTGAATGAAATATTAAATGAAGTTAGGATCCCATTATTTCCAAATTATATTTATTTCCTTATTATTCTTATTTTCAGTTGTTATACACAATTAGTTTAATTCAACACTTTTAGTCATCAGTCTAGGCATATAAATTTGGTGAGTTAATTAACGCAGTATAGTTTAAATTTAACAACTTTCTCTGTGGGATCGATACTCTACTTACTCCGTATTACTTGTTGACCCGTGTATGCTTGCATGAGTTAGAGCTCTTTTATTAGAATTATAAAAGAGGTAACACCCACCCTTCCTCCCCCGCCCCACCCCCCCACCCCCACCCCCCTTCTCCCCATCCTCGTCCCACAGATCCTCCTCCTCGCCGCCGCCCTTTGCCCATTGTTCAAGCCCCTCCCCCTCCCCTCGCAGATCTGGTGGTGGCGAGGCGGTGGTGGCGCCGGTGGATGGTAGTGGTTGGCATGGATACACAAGAAAATTGATAATATTGAAGAGGGTATTTGTGTCTAAAAAATAGCAAAGTTCATTAATAGGCAAGTCTGAATAATTTAGATTTGATTTTCTATCTCAAACATTTAGAGGCATTCAGAGGTAACAAAAAAACAAACAAACAACATCTACTCTCTTAGCGAATAAAAGGTGGTCTATTAAGACCTCTTAAGAGGTAAACAAAAAACACCTAATATTATTAATGAAAGTTTTGTTCATATTTTACCCTTCAGTATATAACTAATGTTTAAATATAAAATAAAAAAATATTTTTTTTTCACACACATCAGCTGCTTCATGCCGAGAGCAGATCCTCTGTCCTCTTGTGTTCCCCCACTTAAATTTTGACACCTACCCTTTTACTTAACACTAATTAATTCTAAAATTAAATAAGTGACTAGGTGTCAAAATTTAAGTGGGGGGACAGGGAAAATGGGGACAGAAGATCTGCTCTCCTTTATGCCCCACCCAAATAGCCACATCAGCAATTTTTGACGTGACAATCTCAATTGGATCAAATTGAAAAAAAATTAATATTTCAATCATCTAATTGAAATTTTTTAAAAGTGAATCACCAAAATGGAAAATATCAGATAGTGGAATGTATTTAAGCCTAAAAAATTAAAAATACATATATATGACAATACAAAAATTATAAGTCACAAAAATAAACAATAAATTTATATTGGTTAAATAAATATAATTTACTTCTTGAAAAGAAATTTAAGACAAAATACAAAATTAATCCATTTAAACAAATCCAACTTAAAATGAAAAAAAAAACATCTTAAATAGGGTGTAAATGAATCGAGTCAGCCGAGTATTGAGATACTCATATTTGGCTCACAAATTTATCGAGTATGAAATAAGGTTTGATTGAGAGTCGTTTAGCTACCGAGTTGAGTCCGATCTCGAATCGAGCCTAAGCATTTTAAAAGAATATGATCAAAGAAAATTACAATTTGAAGATGTTCGAGTTATTTATCGAATTTTAAAATTTGTTTATATTTAAATCATTTATATTTTGAGTCGAGCTCAAATCGAACTTTTAATCGAGCGAATACGAATCGAGCCCGAACTGTTTGTTTATTTTATAACTTTAATCTTAAAGATGAAAATATTTAAATAACGTTATTTTGATGTGTCACAATTATTTTTTCCATTCCCCCTTCCCCCACCCCCACCCCCACCCCCACCCCCACCCCCAAAAAACCCCTATAAATTTAGAAATGTTGGTATTACTTTATCTTTTACAATTTAACTTTTTATGTTTTATTTTTACAAAATATTAAAACGTCTGGTATTATCAGGGCTCCACATAATAGAGGTGGGTTCAAATCCAAATCATCTCTCCTCCGGTTTAAATATAACCTTAATGGTACTAAATTTTTTTAACGTTTAATTGAAATTTGATATGGTCATGGACTCTTGGGATCCAACTCCAAGGATTCGTGTGGTGGTAAACATCAAAATTATTATGAATTTCAAGTCCATAAATTACTCTTTACTAGTTTCATTTTAAACCATTAATTGAGTATTTTTATTGAGATAAGGTATTACATGAAAATTGTTCTGTCTAGTTCTTGTTTATAAGAAATTGCTCTCTGTTTGGTTCGTTTTTCTACTCATTTTTATCTCTTTTTTTTTTGGTGTATTGAAACTTCTCAACTCTAAAATGCCTTATAGATTTTTTTTTTTTTTGCTAAATTGAGATTATATAAATGAAGAAAATTGAACAAGATTAAGGGGCATACCCGCGAAGCATCTATAGTAGGCACATCATAGATAAACCAATGATGCTAAAGCTATTTACAGAAAGGGAGTGGTTAGCATGAAGTGAACTTCATAGTAAGTTCACTTCACGTGCAATCGATCTTGATATTACGGTAGGGAAGGTGATCTTTCTGCTTATGTGTCAAGATCAGATCGACTATCAAATCAAATTACCATAAAATTCACTTCATGCTAACCGGATCCTTACAGAAACTATAACTGCCAGACCCTTAAAGAAGGGTACCTATCTACACATCTTCTAAATTTTTGGATAGAAAATAATTTACACTTGATGATATTAATACAATCTTTTTCAATGATTGATGCAGCAAAGGGATTTTCTCCATGAGATCTCCAGTTTCTTTCATTCCATATCTTGTAAGCCATAGTGGCCAAACAAAGTTTTATGATTTGAAAGCTCATTTTGTCCATCCGAGTGAAATTGATATGAAGAATTAGTTGGTCCCAGCTGAAAGGTATCCCAAACCAACCATGATGAGCAAGAACTTTTCTCAATATATGCTGTGAGAAATCACATTCGAAAAGGAGATGAGCAAAAGATTCGGTTGTTTGGTTACATAGGCAACAGATATTTAGAGGCCGAAAAACAAGTCTGTTGTGAAAGGCCAACCAAAGGAAGAAAGAATATCTTGGAATCCGCATGTTGTGCCAAACTAATTTACACCAATCAACAGTCGAACTAGAGGAACGAATGGCAACCCAATTAGTGGAAGCCCTTGACATTAGATTGTCCAGCCCAAAGAACTTGATCAGGACCAAGAGAAGGGGGATTGATGGATAAGAGCTTCTGCTTCATGAGAAGAAGGCGATCAAGGGGGCCAGGGGGGAGGGCAGGTGCAGTTACTGATAATTTCGCTAACAGTGGCATTAAAAGAGAGCCTAGAGTTTGTGACAATATGTTAGCCACGTTAGTAATAATCTTTTTGCAGAAGCAGAAATACAATAAAATTCAGGAAAGAAATCTATATTGTTATTAAAGTAAAACCTAAAATAAAATAAAACAAAATTAACCTTAATACAATGGACGTTGAAATGCAGGTTAGTAGATCAGTAGCTTTGAGGATCTAGAAGAACAGCTTCCTTAAGACAATATTTGGCCGTGGCAGGACAAATTGTCTCCCAGGATACAACAATGCTCTGAAGTGAACTCTACCGTGTGTAGAAAGATTATCACTGAGTAGGAAGGAAGAACAAAGAAGAAAGCTTAAAAACCACCCTCTCTACAACATGGGAGAATACTCTTATAACAAGAATTGAGAGAGTAACTCCCAAATATTCAATTAATCCATCATTGATGCCCACTATGCCCACTAAGCCTTCATAAAGTAGGCCATCAATTCTCATTCATTATCATCCCCACTAAGCCTTCATAAAGTATGCTCAATCAATATCATCCGTTTCTCAACAATCCCCACACATGAATGAAAATTGAAAACAAAGGAATTCGATGTGGTGATAACTCTCTCACAGCTTGATATTAGCATAGGATAGGTAGGCATCAACCTCGAACCTTCCCTTGTGAAGTATATTTACTTTACTGGCTGACTAGTAGACGTGATGTCCTTGAACTATTCTGCCGTTTGTGTAAACGATGATATACCTCACACAAATACCAACATAACACGGTTTTGGTTCTCATGGTTATGTTCATTATGGTCGTGAACATCTCCTGGTTCTGCAAGAATTGAAAAGAACTAAACTCATTAATTTTCCTTGAAGCGACCCCACTTCATTCTCACATAGGTGATTTTATCCTTTTGTTCAGATTACTGACACACAAGATCAATCATTAAAAGCATAGCTTAACCTTATCCGATTTCATATCACTGTTTATAGATAAGGGTTAGACCCCTACAATGATAATACATTGTCTATGCAATTAGGTTTTCCCATTGAACCTAGATTCTGGGATCTCCAGTCAACAAGGTTGGGTTTTCCTTCACATAGAACCTTTAAATATTTATGGCCTTCAATCCCATTCTTCTTGATGTCGTTTCAACTTGATCTCGGTTTAAACCTTTGGTTAGCGGATCCGCAATGTTATCCTTTGATTTTACATAATCAATAGAGATAACCCGTTGTGATCGGGCTGCTAACGGTATTGTGACGCATTTACGTGTGTGTCTCGACTTATCGTTATACATCACGCTCGTGCTCTTTTTAATCGATGCTTGATTATCACAATATAAACAAATTGTGTGCACAAAGCTTAGGCCATTCGGAATATCCTCCAAGAAGTTTCAGTAACCATTCGGCTTCTTCTCCGGTTTTATTCAGAGCTACAAACTCAGACTCCATCGTGGATCTGGTTATGATTGTTTGCCTTGAGGATTTCCAGGACACTGTTCCTCCTCCCAGAGTGAACATGTATCCACTTGTACCTTTGGAGTTCTTTATATCAGAAATCCAACTAGCATCAGAGAATCCTTCTAATACTGCAGGTTCTCTCGTATAGTGCAGTCCATAATTACGAGTGTATCTTAGATACCGAAGTATCCTAACGATAGCTTTCCAGTGGTTATCCCCTGGATTACTCGTGTATTTTCTTAAACTGTTTACAGTGAAAGCAATATCAGGTCTTGTACAAGTCATGAGATACATCAGACTGCCTATAATCCTTGCGTATTCTACTTGGTCAACGCTTTCACCTTTGTTTTTATAGAGGTGCTAGCTGATATCTAGAGGAGTTCTAGCTTCACTAGAATCATCCTTGCTGAACTTCCCAAGTATCTTGTCCACATAATGTGACTGGTTAAAATGAAACCATTAGGTGAACGCTTGATTTGAATTCCCAAAATCATATCAGCCAGTCCCATATCTTTCATATCAAACTTAGAGTTTAACATATCCTTAGTATTCTTCACCATATTTTCATTACTACCCACAATCAGTATGTCGTCAACATAAAACACAGAATAACATATCCTTTGTTTGTGATTTTGACATAAATACATTTGTCACATTCGTTTATATTATAGCCATTAGCCATCATGACATCATCAAATTTCTTATGCCATTGTTTTGGTGTTTGCTTTAGTCCATATAAGGACTTCACCAATTTACACATTTTTCTTTCTTGGCCTGGAACTACACAACCTTCAGGTTGTTCCATGCAGATCTCTTCATCAAGATTTCCATTTAAAAAGGCTGTCTTAACGTCCATTTGATGTACTTCGAGATTCCGTAAAGTGGCAATAGCAAGTATCATCCTAATAGAGGTTATTCTCGACACTGGAGAATACGTATCAAAGTAATCAAGGACTTCCTTTTGTCTATATCCTTTTATAACCAATCTGGCCTTGTACTTATCAATTGTTCCATCTGCTTTCATTTTCCGTGTGAAAATCCATTTAGAACTTAGTGGTTTCGTTCCCAGAGGAAGGTCCACTAATTCCCAGGTATGATTTTGCATAATGGAATCAATTTCACTTCTTATAGCCTCTTTCCATAAAGGACTATCTGTTGAATTTACAGCCTGACTGTAATTCTGAGGTTCAACCTCTAGCATATAGGTTAGAAAATCTGGTCCAAAAGATTTTTCAACCCTTGCCCTTTTACTTCTTCTAGGCTCTACCTTTTCATTTCCTTCGACTTCAACTTCATGTTGAATGTTTTGAATGTCTTCATTAACAATCTCAAGAGATCTTTTCGAACCCGATTCAATCTCTTCACGTTTGCATAGAAAAATGTGTTCAAAGAATGAAGCATTCTTTGATTCCATGAATGTGTTCTTGTGTATATCAGGATTCTTAGAATCATGAACAAGAAACCGATATGCGTTATTGTGAAGCGCATAACCAATGAAAATACAATCCACCGTCTTTAGCCCTATTTTCATTTTCTTTGGCAACGGAGCCAAAACTTTTGCAAGGCACCCCCACACTTTTAAGTAGTTATAGGAAGGTTTCCTTCCTTTCCATAACTCATATGGTGTCTTGTCTAATTTCTTCGAGGCACCTTATTTAAAAGGTGATTAGTGATAAGATGACTTCCCCCACATGTTCTGCAACCAACCCATAATCGCTTAGCATCGCATTCATCATCTCTTTTAGAGTAAGATTCTTGCGCTCCGCTACCCCATTAGATTGAGGGAGTAAGGTAGAGTAACCTCATGAATAATACCATGTTGGGAGCAGAACTTACCAAATGGTTCAACGTATTCACCACCACGATCACTCCTTACCACCTTAATTTTCTTATTAAGTTGGTTTTCAACTTCCTGCTTATAAAGAACAAATTTCTCTAAAGCTTCATCTTTGCTTTTAAGCAAATATACATAGCAATATTTTGTACTATCATCAATGAAAGTGATAAAAAATTTATTACCCCCCCTTGTTTGGATAAATTTTAAATCACATACATCACTATGTATCAGATCAAGTGGTTCTGTATTTCTTTCAACTGTATGAAATGAAGATCTTGTTAATTTTGATTCAACACAAATTTCACATTTATGTTTATGATCAAGTTGGAATGTTGGAATATGTTGTAAATTAATTAACCTACGTAGGGTATTATAATTTACATGTCCAAGTCTACCATGCCATAAATTAAATGACTCAATGATATAAGGTAAGAAGTATTATTCTTATTATTAATCATTGCATTGGACTTGCTAGAGATGGCATTAATTTTCCACATGCCATTACAAACATACCCCTTTCCCACATACATTCCCCCTTTTGACAAAACAAACTTGTCCGATTCAAATACCATCCTAAAACCATGAATTCTTAGGAGGCTGCCAGATACAAGATTCTTCTTAATTTCAGGAACATACAAAACATTCTTCAAAGTCACTTCTTTTCCCGAAGTCATCTTCGAATTACAAAGACCACTTCCTTTGATCTTGGAAGTCAGCGGCATTGCCCCATGTGAAACTTCTCCCCATTCTTCTTTGGAACCGATTCAAAGAAAGGAATCTTTGTCACAACAGACATGACGTGTGGCACCGGTATCCAGCCACCATTCCCTTGGATTTGAGTCAACAAGGTTGACTTCTCTAATCACAACACATAAGTTGATGTCAGACACTTCTCTAGCAATTTCTTCCACAACATGTGCTTCATTAGGCTTCAACTTTCTAGGCAGCCTACAATCAGAGGACTTGTGCCCAGCCTTGTTGCAATTGTAGCATTTTCCATTAAATTTTGGTTTCTTGGAAATGCCACCCTTAGGACCCAATTTTGACACAAATTGAGGCTTTTTGCCTTTCTTGAGTCTTTATTGACCTCCACCACATTCACCCTAGCCTCGTATGGTGGGCAACGTTGGAAAATTTCTTCTCCAGAGCCTTTGTTATCTTCCTCAATTCAAGTCTAACAATTAGTTCTTCAACTGTCATCTCCTTTCGCTTATGCTTAAGGTAATTTTTGAAGTCTTTCCAACCAGGTGGTAACTTTTCAATAATACAAGCCACTTGAAAAGATTCACTAATTACCATACGTTCAGCATGAATCCCATGAATAATCAGCTAGAGTTCTTGTTAGCCACGTTAGTAATAATCTTTTTGCAGAAGCAGAAATACAATAAAATTCAGGAAAGAAATCTATATTGTTATTAAAGTAAAACCCAAAATAAAATAAAACAAAATTAACCTTAATACAATGGACGTTGAAATGCACTAGTAGATCAGTAGCTTTGAGGATCATGAAACAGCTTCCTTAAGACAATATTTGGTCAGTAAGGTGACAAATTGTCTCCCGAGATACAACAATGCTCGCGAACTCTACCGTGTGTAGAAAGATTATCACCGAGTAGGAAGGAAGAACAAAGAAGAAAGCTTAAAACCACCTCTCTACAATGGGAGAATACTCTTATAACAAGAATTGAGAGAGTAACTCCCAAATATCCAATTAATCCATCATTGATGCCCACTATACCCACTAAGCCTTCATAAAGTAGGCCATCAATTCTCATTCATTATTATCCCCACTAAGCCTTCATAAAGTATGCTCAATCAATATCATCCGTTTCTCAACACAATATAGGGTCACGAGGATGATGAGCAAGGGCGTGAGGTTCCAACCAAGGATCCTGCCAAATTTGAATGTCAAGCCCGTTTCCAACCTTATATTCAATGAATTGAGCAGCTATGTGTCTGAGTTTTAGGACTTTTCTCCATATCCAGGATGCATCATAAGGCATAGGTTAATAGGAGTGGTCCAGAAATTGTGCTTCAGAAGGATAGTTTTACGTATCGTTGTTTATATAATCCTACGTTTGGATTGAAAGAATGGAATAGAGGAATGAATGAAGTAAAAATAGTGTATTAATTTAATGATCATTTTGAAGGATAAACTATTCCAATAGAATGAAAATTCATTACATCTCTTTGTTTTTTTATTATATGGGGGAGAAAATGGAATAAAATTCATTCCAATTGAATGAATATATGTGATAATTTTGTCATTATATCACAACACCCACCACCACTAACAACAACCAAAAATATACTTAAAATATTATAAAATCATTACATTTCGTCCTTCGTTCTATTTCTTCAATCCAAACACAACATAACCGAGTTTCAATATCAAGCTCGCCGCCCGACATTTTGTTTGTTTTTTTCATTTTCCGTCTCACATTCCTTTTGTTCCCCTATTAAAATAAAATGAATTAAGATCAATAGATACAAAAAATTCAAAACTCCATTTAAATAAAAGAAAATGATATTTTCACAACACTTTTTGATATTTTCACATAAAAAATATTGCTATAAATATATAGTGACGGTGAAAACCGTCGTTATGCTATAGAATCTATAACGACGATTTCATGTGAAAATATTATTTTCTATTGTCAATTTATCGATTTCCATTAAAAAATTGTTTAGTCAATAAAATGGACTAACAATAATATATATTTGCAAGCATACAAAACCACCACCTTATTTATAGTTGCAAACACATACATAATTGTACACATTCATGCATATCTAAATGAAACTTAATTTGACACACAAATCTAAATGAAAAGTTGAAACATGTAATGTATAGACTTTTGGAACATGCAATGCATAAACCTTTCATTTTTTTTTTGTTATATTTGACTGAAATTTAATATTTTTGTTTTTGGTAAGAATGAATCCCAAGAACTCATGCCCCAAGCCTTATGAGCAGTTTTTAATTTTCTACCTTTCATCTTATTTTGAAAACCAAGAATCTCAAGAACTCATGCACCCAAGCCTTATGAGCAGTTTTTAATTTTCTATCTTTTATCTTATTTTGAAAACCAAGCAGGTAAAACACTACAAGAAAAAGGCCTAACAAATGACCAAGACTATTAAGCGATAGCGTGATATCCGGTCATTGATACTATTAATAATGACCGAGATCTCGTGGACTGTACCTTAAATTAGTCATTATTATTATCGGTGATAGCGTCACGCGTCAACGAGAAGTCGCTATTACAAATTTGCCTCGTAAAATTTGACACGAAATGTTGGTGCCAAGGTTTTATGCGACCACTTAACATCAATGACGCGTGCGATCATTGATAAATCCATGTCATTAAAAAATCGAGAATCGCATCGATCGTTACTAGCGGTCATTGATCAAACTAAATGAAATCGATGATCGTGCTTCGCTGAACACGTAAGACGGAAGAAAAAAAAAAGAAGAGAGAGCTCAAGATAGAGAGAAGAGGAGAAAGGGGAGAAGAGAAGGAGGAGAAGGAGAAGAAGCTGACCGCACCACCGACTAGCCACCGCCGCCACCGGCCATCCGCCGCCCCCACCAAACACTGGTATGTATTTATATTGGTTAGATTAGATTAAATATTGTTAAATTCTTCAAGTAGTTGCGATTTGATTGGGTTTCCAAATTTTATAATCTTTATTCTTGAATGTGGTATGTAATTGCTTTGATGTAAAGACCTAATTCTTATTCTTGAATTTTAATGTGTAATTGCTTGTGATTACATACTGTTGAATTGCTTGTGATTTAAAGCCCTAATTTTAGCACTTGAATGTGGTGTGTAATATGCCCCATAGGCTTTCCTAAGTAAATTCTTCGGTCTTGATTCTCTTCCTCTCTCTCGAGGATTTTATGCCCCGCTTAAGGAAAGTTCTTGCAGAGGATTTTATGCATACCTTTGACCACAATCAATACCTATCTATACCCAAATGACTTGAATGCCTTATATAAGTGGGAATACAATTATGAATGATTAAATGGTGAGTTTTTAGTGTTTATAATTGTAGCTCTAGCGAATTAACGTATTGAGCTTGGGTTACCCAAATCGTGTATGGGTATGCTATCATTGTCATGCAATTATGTGGAAGCATGAGCATACCATCAATCAACAATAAATAGTTGCTTGATGGAGATGACCAGCCAAGTCTTTCTTTTCGAAAAAATATACACGTTAATTTATACACCTTAGTTAATTTATAGTAACGATTCCCCCAAATCTTTTACTATTTTCGTTTTAAAATTAGAGATACATTTTAACTTTTTAAATTCAGATTTATGAAAACTTAAAATTCAAAATTGATTTAATTCTATTCATATTTTAAAAACAACAAAAATAATAATATATATGATTATCTTAAATATTAGGGCTTAACCATAATCTTAAATATTAGTCCTATAAACATGATCTTAAATGTTAGGGCTTAACCCAAAACCTTGGTTGCAATATATGATTTTACTTATACCAATCCAATATCATGAACATGAGTATGACATAAAACATAACTAGGAATTAAGTTTATCCATAATTCAATCAAGAAGAAGGTTCAAAGAAGTTTATCCATAATTCACATCAAATATGCTAATTGATGTTAATTATAAAATTCATTTATAATGTATGTTTGTTAAAACTAAAATTCATGTATAATTATATATTGGTAATGTTTTGATTGATATTATATTGGTAATGTATATGGGTTCCAATTTTTACCGCTTTAATTTGCATTCAATCGTTATTGTTTTGGTCTTATTGTATTGGAAATTTGTATATTTCTCTTGGTTTGTGTCTTGGGTGCCTAGAAATGTCCATATATGCATGTCGTCGTGCATGTGGCTAGTCCATATTGTAGTGGAGACTCTGGCGAATTTTTTTTAAGTATTATAAGTATAAGTTTGAAAAATATTCATAAGTATTATAAGTATAAGTTTGTAGTTGAATTTTTTTTACCTCTTTTATTGTGAACAGTTTTAGGTTTAAAATATATAATAGCTTTTGGTTATAGGAAAGCTATGCCCATTATTGAAATAAAATGAGAAATTGAATTGTTTGAATATGCGAGTAGCTTAATTTTAGTAATTCTCGAAGAAATTGGGTTACATTTATATAGAGAGCACAGGTCTTTGCTTATCAATTGGATATAAATATATTGGTGATCCACTAGAGCCTATTAAGGGGTTGTTGGAGCTGATGGGTTGGGATTGGGGCCGCGAGGCTACACGAGGCCATGCCAAGCTTAGCCAAGCCTCACGGGGCCAAGCCAAGCTTAGTTGTCAGCATGTTAAGCTATTGAAATTTTATTAAGCTAAAATAAAAGATCTTGAGGAACCCATTAGTGCAATAGAGAAGGTAACTAGACACACTTGGTTAATAAAGAGACTATTTTGGCTATAACAGAAAAACAAGGGTATTTAACACTTATGTATACAAGAATAAAGCTACAAAATGTTATAGAAGCTATAAATTGCTCAACCAAGTTGTGACTATCCCAAAACATAAAAGATTATAGAAAGGGACCGTGAGGGGTATAATCTTAAAACATGTTAGCCGAGGCCTTAGATGGACTCTTCAATTCGTGGCGTGAAGCCTTAGATGGTGGTAGTTTTCTTAAGAAGAAACATTTCAATGCATCTGAATACCAACCAAATATGTATTAGTGATATAAAGCTAGCATGAATGAAATACCTTACGTATTCACTTACGATTAACAATAAAAATAAATTTAAAACAAATTAAAATAAAAGAACATAATATAATATAAAGTTTCTCATACTGCTTTAATTTACATTCATTCGTTAACATTGAGTATGCTTAAATGTTAATCATATGCTTACAAGTATGCTCAAGTCATATGGTTACAAGTATGCTCAAGTCATATGCTTACAAGTATGCTGAAATGTTAATCATATGCTTACAAGTATTGTAAGACCCCAACTTATTATAAATAAAATTGAATTTTTCCTTTATTCATTATTCTAAATTAATAAGGGTTAATTTGATATAATTCTTTGGTTATGGGTGAAATGTGCAAAGTTTACAAAATAAGCAAGTGGTTATAAAATATTCATTATTATGGGGAATATTCGTTTGGTACGTGGAATATTCTTTTTGTTTGGGAATCTCAAATGCGATGGCGCGATCATTGGTGGACCCTATAACGAAAAAACGGTTGGATGAAAGAAAACGACAAAGATTGAGTTTTATAAATAGCAGTAAATTATTCTGAATTAACACCTTGTTGGGTTACACAGTGGTTAAAATCTGATGTATGCGTTGGTTGCACAAGTAGCACTTCGGTATTACCTGCATATTGTTGAATTATTGATCCTTACGTGAAGGCACTTACTCAATAATTATTACGATGAATTCTTGTTCAATATTATATTTTATTGATTCAATAATTGTTAATATTGATATTTGGTATTATGTTGTTTCAATAATTGTCATTACACGAGGTATTTTCATTATCAAATCAATAATTCATATTATTTGAATAATATTATCGGATAACATTATTGGCAATGTCTAGAAAGTTACTCGTCTAAGGAGAGGTTTGGTCACCTAATTGCGGCGCCAGTAGAGGAGAAATCCTTATTGGAAAGCCCTCTTCTCTCGAGCGGCACAGGTTGTCGATCTTGTGATTACGTAATATTATTTTGAATAATTAATTATTGATTATTTTGATAAAGAGAATATTCATTTTATGTGGATATAGATGGAAAAATTTTTTAATGTGACAATTGTTGAAAATTAATATTTTATCTTTTACGATAAAATAATTCATTTAAATATATTATTTTAATAATATATTAAAGGTGATATTTTTATAATGAATGTGGGATATATGAGTATATGAGGAGGTAGAGTATTTTATGGCATTAAATGTTTAACATATGTTTTGTGTGTGTCGGTGGACACAATTCTTGTAGAAAATTGATTATAGGTATAAAATCGCTTGGTTTGTGGATTTTGGATAATTTACATTTGGAATTTGGAAATATTTTCTTCTCGCAAAGTTGTAGAGAATTGAAATTCCTATAAAAACCACAGAGATTTGAATTTTCTGATAAAGGGATATTTATTGTGAATTATTGAAGTTAGGAGTTCAAAATAATTGATTTTGGAAATTTTAATTATTATTTTCAAGAAAAACGTTTTTTCAAAGGTTGGTGAGCATCTTTAACATGTGCTTGGTGGCTAAAATCAGATTCCTTGGTGGTGGGCTTGAATATTTGGTAAATATTAATATTTTATTAATTTAGTCTCCTTTTAATTCTAGCATTTTCCTATAAATAGAGGCTAAGTTAGAATTGAAAATCACACGAAACAAAGTTTTCTCTCTTCTCTCTCTATATTATCGAAGCGTATTCTTGTGAGTATACTTTGAGTGTTGCTTTATCTGGTGCGGGTTTACATTCAAAGACTCTCTGAAATCTGATCGAGAAATACGGTTATTTTGAGGTAAGGGGTATTATTTTCTTCTTAAATGATATTTTTCTTGATATCATTATCTTAAAGTATTGGTGAACTTTTTATCAAATTTGGAACTTGTTGTGTCGGGGTTCTTATTCACGTATCTGACCTTATTCACGTATCTGACACTATTCACGAATCACGGCCTTTATTCAATAAAAATAAAATTTTTCTTTTGTCCAAAATATCTATTACGGATACTTAGCTTTGATTGTATCCATGTTTTGATCATTCTTGAATTTTACACCAATATGATTATTTTTGAAGTATTTTTGGACATGGGTAAAACAAAAATCTGAATCCTTAATTCTTAATCCTTGTCATTTTGTTTCAACTGGATTCGTTTCTTAAAAATGTTTTTCATCATCCTTAGTCTAAATGGTGATATAAATAAATATCTTTGGCACCGTAGTGCAAGATGAGCGATTAATTGATGAATATCTTTGGCCCGTAGTGCAAAGATGAGCAGTGTTGAGATGAACATGACCCATTGGTGATACTGAATGAATATCTTTGGCACATAGTGCAAAGATGATTAAAGATGTATATTGATTGTTATCACGAGGATAAACTATTGATGATGGACTTTTAAACCTTAGAAGGCGGTAGAATTCTTTCTTTCTCGTGACTCTTACAATGGATTATTGTTTCATTGCATTTGTTGATCTAAAACTTGTTGCTCATTGTATTACATTAGATTTTTCCTGTTGAAGACTAACGATAATTTGTTGTATATTATCTTAGTCATAATATTCTTCTTTGGGCTAGTTGAGCTCACCTTTTTCCTTTTGTTCCATTTTTTTCTTCTCGGGGAGGTGAGAACATAGCGAGGATCGAGTCGGGGTATAGAGTGATGGTTCTAGAAAGATGTTTTAGTATCCTCACTATTTACGTAAAATAGTGTATGAATAATTAATGAGGACTTATTTGGGTGTGTATATTGTCTGAAGACAATATTTGTATTCAAACTCACAGATTGTATTGTAAATATTACTACCACGACATACATTATTATCAAAGTTGTAGTTGCTTTCTATACCATGTATTTTGGCGACCCGAGAATGGGTGTTGTATACCTATTTTGGGGCGTCACATTTAATATCGAGCTTAGGGATATGATCTCTGGCGGAGATCGGGAATAGAACTAGGAGGAGAGGCAGGTAAATCCTTATTTAGTGTGTCCTACTAGCTTATTTGTTGGTGAGTCGTAATATAGGATATTATGTGATATGTTAATTTGTTTAATTAACCCTTGTTTTATAAGCGATGTTTAAGAATGGTACTGTGAGAAGCGTTAACAATGGGTTTATGAGGCCAGAGTGGAGCGGCAAATCTACTCACCAGCGAGGAGAGCGTGCAGCAGTGGCAATGTTCTTCCTGAAACAACGCCGCTGAGCAAATGATGAGCAGCGGATGTTTAGAAGCTTTTTGCGGTTCATGCAAAAATCGAGACGAGGAGACTCGTGTACAAAATATGGGAGAAATGATAGTAGCGTGCGGTTTGTCACGACCGAACAATTCAAAGTTGGGACCACAGTTTCCATGGAAGCGGGATCCGATCAAAAGCGCGAAATGTGGGTCAAGCAAATTACCAAGATATTCGATGTCTTGGGGTGCGGAGGAGCAGAAGGTTCCATTCGCCACCTTTTATGTTTACGTGGTGAAGCGATTCTTTGGTGGGAATCTCTGAAGCGTACCCGACCGAGATGCACTTAACATGTCTTGGGAAAGATTTGAAGCTGTTCAATGACAAGTACTTTCCAGGAAAGTATTAACGTCGTATAGAAGGAGGTAAAGTTTATTAGACTTCGAGCAGAATAACATGGCGGTGTCTCGATCTGAGGCAAGGTTAGCGAGAATTATCGAGTTTGTACCTCATTTGGTGGAGAATGAGGAGCGAATGATCGTATGTTTACGAGAGGTCTAAAACGAGGAGATTCGTCGATACCTTATCTCTCATAAATTTTCTGTATTGAGATGTTGTCAGCGAGGGCTCGATTATTAGGCGAGATAGTGAGTATACTTTCAATGAGGGACCATAATCGGGGTAGTCGTCGAGCGATGATAACCGGTGAGGAGGAAAGAATCTGGACAAAGCGGTAACCACTCGGTGGTAATCGTGGACATGATAATAGGAGAGGTGACTCAGTGGAAATTTGAAAGAAGAAGATTCATGAATGGCGGGAAGATATCAGCGGCGGCACCGGCACCAACAACAAATGTTAGGGAGGAGAGCGGCCTTGATTAGATGTTACAAATCGGGAAGGAGGGACATATCATTAAAGCTGTCCCACGACAATCAAGGTATGTTACAAGTGGAAGGAAGGCCCGCGTCGCTCGAGATTGTCTTGTCAGCGAAACCAAGTTCGGCGAGGAGTGGTGATTCAAAGGTACATCCGAATAAGTCAAAATCGGCGGTTCTGGAAGGCGTTTGTCGTGGCCCGGATAAAAGCGTGAGGAACCCAAGCGAGGTGATCACGGGTAAGCTAATCTTGAATTCTTGCGAAGTTTATACCTTACGGAATCTGGGTTCTACCCATTCTTTTATCTCTCTACTGCTAGTGCTCGATGTTTAAACTTGACTCTAGGAGAAATTAGATTTTGATTTATCTGTTGAAACTCAGATTGGGTGAAACCTTACGTTACATCTCGGTTTATAAATCTTGCATGATCCAAGTTAGCCTTATCACATTACATTGATCTTATCTCTTTAAAGATACTTGCTTTTGATGTGATTTTAGGAATTGATTGGTTAACCACTCATCATACCAAAATTGATTGTTTTAAATAAGGTTATTAGTTTTATATTCTAACCAACTTTATAAATGCAATTCAAACCACTAAACCACTAAAATCGATCAACTTTGTCATATCAAGCCACAAAATTTATTAGTTTGTTGAAAAGCGGATGTCAAGCTTTCTTAGCCCATGTTATGGAACAAGCGAATAGCTTTGTGGCGATATGGCGGTGGTGATTTTGTAGTAATTTGAATGAAATAAATTTAAAAGAATGATAAAAGAACACAAAATAACGAAATCAAATTAGTGGCGATGAAGAGATCCTTTTAGAATAAGAAGCGATATCGTCAATATATCACTAATTGATGGCAACAGATATCCATCTCCCGAGATTGCCAAGATCGTGAAATCAGGATCGAAACAGGTGAACTGAGCTGAAGCATCGTCTTGGGAAGTGTGAAGATTTAAATAATTTGATTTTTCAACAACCTATTATATAAATATTAAACCATGAATAAAAGAAATAAAATAATTTATCAAATTTTCAAATTTTCTACCACCCGACCAACCCGATTAAATTAGAAAGAAAATAGCGACCATGTATTTGACACCTACGAAAGTGGGTCCCACCCATTAATTTAATAAAAATCATTTTATTTTACGA
The DNA here is from genome assembly GCA_020205605.1 of Panax ginseng. NCBI lineage: Eukaryota > Viridiplantae > Streptophyta > Magnoliopsida > Apiales > Araliaceae > Panax > Panax ginseng. The sequence continues at coordinate 184,177,850 of CM035132.1, forward strand.
AACTTTAACAATTAAGTGAAAATAGCTTCGGTTATCGGAAAAATTCAAAACTTGTGACTTTCCATGGAAAATTCCATTCTCTACAACTTTATAGAAGAAAGTTTTCCAAATTCAAAGCGAGAAATTGACGAAATCCATAAGCAGGCGATTTTATAGTACATAATAAATTTTGGTCGAAGAATTGTGTCGCAAACACACAAAACATGTGTTAAACATTTAATGCCACAAAAATATTCTACTCTCATATACTATATATCCCATCATTATAAAAATATCACGAATTAATATATTATTAAAATAATATATTTAAATGAATTATTTATCGGAAAAAGATAAAATATTAATTTTCAACAATTGTCACATTAAAATTTTCTCCATACATATCCACATAAAATAAATATTTTCTTTATCATAATAATCAATAATTACTTATTTAAAATAATATTACAGAATCACGATCTTGTGACGGTAGTTCGAGGAAAGAGAACTTTCGATAAGGATTTCTCACTACTTGGCCTTGATTAGGTGACCAAACCTCTCCTTGGATAGAACTTTCTAGACATTGCCAATAATGTTATCGATATTATTATTCAAATAATATGAATTATTGATTTGATAATGGAAAATCTTTGTGTAATGACAATTATTGAAACAACGACAATACAAAATATCAAGTAGCGAATGATTATTGAATCAATAAAATATAATATTGAGCGATAATGCTCTGTAACGTGATTATTGAGTAGTGCCTTCTTTACGTAGAGGATCGATAATTGATAATCACATGCGATCAGGTCTCTTCTTTGTGCGACCAGCGTGTTTGTGAAGTATTTAACCACGGAAACCCGAGGAATTGTAAATGATCATTACTTGTTAACAATTCGGTAGTTATTTATAAAACTCGATCTTTGTGGTTTTCTTTCATCCAATAGTTTTTCCGTTATGATGAAGTGGTTCTGCTGATATTGCGATTGCCTTGCAATAGTTATGTCTCTTGATTCTCGACAAAAGAATATTCCACGACGACGAATATTCCTGGCGATAATGAATATTTACTATAACCACTTCTTTATTTTGTAAACTTTGCACATTTCACCCAACATATTTAACGAATAGAATTATATCAAATTAACCCTTATTAATTTAGAATATTGAATAAAGGAAAATTCAATTTTATTTATAATAAGTTGGGGTCTTATCATTAGTATATATTCGAGTCATATGGTTTTTAAAGTAATACTCGAAGTCATATATGATTAATATAGCTTCGTGTTATGCATAGTAAATCACAGTGGAATCATGGACCTCTATTCAGGATCGTGGTTGGGTGGGACTTTTACCACATCATTTATAAATTCAAGTGCCCAATCCTTTAGATAATCATACCAGATCTATCACGGATGATGACAATGATATAAGAATTCAATAAAACAAGTTCACGAATTAATTTGTCCAAGAACCATTAACGTCAAATTGTCAACATGATACTTCGTAGAGTAAAATTCAAGAATGCTCGAAGAATATTTCCATGAAAAGATCTTTGGATGAAGCGCAAATATCAAGGATATTCTACTAATTTCATGGAGTATAAGTCAAAACTTTAACCAACCGAGTATAATAAAGAATGGAATAACAAAAGAAATCACCATGATGCGTGCTTCGCGTATGTGTTATTCAACAGAATAATAAAGACGGAACTAGGTCCTTGTAAAACACACGCATGAGGATGTTCCAGAATAATAATAATAAAGACGGAACCGAGTCCTAAAACACAGATGAGGATATTCCAGCGAATAATAAAGACATAATAATAGAAGAATGTCACCAAGTATAGGGTAGACCGCGTATACACGTTAATCCAATAGAATAATAAGAAATGGAATAACAATAGTTCTCTTCATGAATAAGAAAGAATAACACCCCTTACCGTAAAAGAACTGGATATAAGAGTAGGGAAGTAGCAGAATACTTTTCTATAGTTTCTCTATAATTTCTCTCTCTGGAGTTTCAGTGAATTTGTAAGAAATAATGAAGGAATGAGCTTCTATTTATAGGAGAATAGAATGGCACTGTTCATGGATGAAATAATTTTTCTCAATCAACTAACAATTAATTTCAACCCACTAATAATAAAATATAATATATATATATATATATATATATATAACACATGTTTTATATCAATATAATATATAACACTAGATTTTTATCCCCCATAACCAAAATCAATCCCCACCCACCCAAAAAATCAATTTCACTACACTTCTTACATCACTATCACACTACCACTTTTCCACCATTTTCCACTCACGCACACATCACACACCTATCACTTTCACATATCATTTTCTCCCACCATATACTCAATACATACATATACAAATATAACTTCCATAGGTATACTCTTCCATTTCTAAAATCATTTTTCCAACATATATGGGCCCCACATGTGGGCCCCACCTTAAATAATTTTCTACCGATTATTTTGAAAAATGGGTAAATAGGAATCCATAAAATAAGCAAACTTTATAAAAATTACCTTAATAATTTTAACAACATTTATCATCTTTATTATAATTCACAATATTAATCGACCATGTCGTTCCCAGGAAAGAGGGGGTTTTCCAATAAAGATTTCTCTCTATTGACGCGCAATTAGGTGACCAAACCTCTCCTTGGCAGAACTTCTAGACATCGTTAATATTGCAATTTATAATATTAATAACCTTGTTGTCTCAATTATTGATTTAATAATATAAAGAATATCAACAATACTTGAATCAAATAACGTGAGATACTATGCAACAATTACTATAGCAATAATTGAACAAAACTGAATGACTTCTCACGTAAGCATCAATAATCAATACTGGTGTGCTACTTATGCAACCACGCATATTCTTTGTACTTTTACTACCGAAAGTAGTTCAACAAAAGATTAATTCAGGTAAAACTTCAGCTGTTATTTTCATAAAATATTTTTGTCGTTTTCTCAATCCGACAATAATTCTATTTTGGGGTCCACTAATGATTGAGTCGTTGTACGAATATTCCCTGCTAAACCGAATATTCCCCGACCAATCGAATATAATATAACAACTTGCATACTTTGCAGAATTTATAAATATTAACCACAACTATAATATTATTTCAAATTCATACCTTAATATTTAAAAAATGATATTTATAGAAAATTCATCTTTATTCATTAAATTTGGGGTCTTACATGCAGGGCCAGATTTTGATTGGGAACAAGGCAGAGAACAACCTATGAATTCTGATGCCAAAGACTTCTTTAAGTTGTTAGACGAGGGTAGCTAGCCATTGTGGCATGGTTTCACAAAACACAGTACATTGTCTGCAGTGGCGACATTACTTAACATCAAGGCTGATCACAACATGAGCCATGAGTGTTTTGAGTCGCTCTTGAAGGCCATTAAGATTATGTTGCTGACGGTGAGAAATTACACAGTAACTATTACTTTTGTAAGAAAATGGTGAAGAAGTTAGGTCTTGGATACCAAAAGATCGATCGTGTCCCAACGATTGCATGTTGTTTTATAAGGAAAATGAATAGATAACAAGGTGCACGCTTTTGCGGTCATGATCGGTTTAGGCCTAATAAAGAGGGTGTGAATACAAAAAAAATCAAGTATCTGCTTTAAGATTCTAAGGTATTTTCCAATAGCACATCGGCTAAAAGATTGTACATGTCTTGAGCAACAAATGAACATATGAGTTGGCATACGAAATCTCCAAATAAAGATGGAGAACTAAATCATCCGTAGATGGGCGGGGCTTGGAAGATTTCAACTTAACACATCCCAGGTTTGCATTGGAACCTAGAAATGTGAGGCTTGGATTGTCCACCGATGGTTTCAATCCGCTTTGGCCACTCAAATTGCTTAAAATCTCATGTTGGCCTTTGATTGTTACTCTGTATAACTTGCCTCCTTGGATGTGTATGAAATAACCATACTTGTTTCTTTCACTCGTGGTTCCCGGTCCTAAGAGTCCTGGAAAGAACTTAGATGTTTACTTGAGACCTCTTATAGATGAGTTGAAGGTATTGTGGGAGGATGGAGTACAAACTTGGGATGTTGCAACGAAAACAAATTTCAACCTTAGGGCAACGGTTATGTGGACTATAATTGACTTCCCAGCTTATGGTATGTTAGCTGGATGGAGTACACACGGGAAGTTGGCTTGTCCGTATTGTATGGAGCATACAAAGTCGTTTAATCTATCAAAAGGTCGAAAAGCCTTCTTTGGTTTCTTGTCATTGTTTGGTTCTTTTAGGTAGATCACCCGTTTCAAAGAAATAGAGAACACTTCAGGAAAGGGAAAGTAGACAATGATATGCCTGCACCGCGATTGTCAGGAACGGAGATGTGAGATCGTGTGATGAGATTGCCGTTTATCCCATTTGGTAAGATTGATGCCACAAACATAATCAATGGGTTTGGCAAATCTCATAACTGGGTTCAGAGAAGCATCTTTTGGGAATTGCCTTATTGGTCTACAAATTTGATTCGTCATAATCTAAATATGATGCATATTAAGAAGAATGTGTTTGACAATGTGTTTAACACCGTGATGAATGTTACGGGGAAGACAAAAGATAACGATAAGGCACGTTTGGACATGAAAGATATTTGTAAACGTTATGAATTAGAACTTTATGAATCTCCTAATGGTAAGATTGTCAAACCGCATGCAAGGTACACATTGTCCAAAAAGCAAGTTGAAGATGTGTGCACATGGGTTAAGTCTTTGAAACTACCAGATGGATATGCGTCAAACATTGCAAGGTGTGTTACGGGTGGGAAATTACAAGGGATGAAGAGTCATGACTGTCATATGTTCATGGAGAGACTCATGCCTATAGCATTTTGGGATCTGCTTGATAAACCAATATGGGATGCTTTGACGGATCTTAGTCGTTTCTTCAAAGACTTATGTTTAAAATCATTAAATGAGAAGGACATGTCTATTCTTGAGAAGAACATCATAGAGATCAAGTGTAAACTGGAAAAAATATTCCCACCTAGTTTTTTTGACTCCATGGAGCATTTGCAAATTCATCTTCCCTAAGAAGCTCGTGTTACGGGTCCAGTTCAATATAGATGGATGTACCCTTTCGAGAGGGTGATGGGAAACCTTAAGAGGAAGGTGAAGAATAGAGCTTATGTCGAGGGGTCGATATGTGAGGCATACAGTTTTGATGAGATATCTATGTTTGTCTCAGACTATTTTCCGGACGAAGTCTTGACAAAGGCCAATCGAGTATCGAGACATGATGATGGGGGAAATGTTGAACTAAATGGTCGGCTTTTTGTATTTGGTCTATCGGGCCGCGCTTATGGAAAAGGGAAGCGCATATTCCTTTCTGAACAAGAATTACATGTTGCACATACTTACATCCTTCTCAATTACGAGGAGATTGACGAATTTGTGAGGTACACATGTAAACTTGATAATTTATCTTTTAAGTTGAAAATTAATTATTCCAATATGTTAATGTTTATAAAATGGTATGGATTGTACGATGACGAGTTAAAAGTGAAACATCCCGACATAACCGATAAAGATATTCAAATCAATCGTGATAAAAAAATTTCACTTTGGCTAAAGGACAAAGTAAGTTCAATTTCTTAAGCACGACATATATATATATATATATATATATATATATATATATATATAAGATGGAGTTTTTGTAGGCTTTGACTAAGGGATCAACAATTCCGGCTAATGTACAAGTCCTAGCTATGGGACCAGACAGGGACCAAGTCAGCCACAATGGTTACAAAATAAATGGTTGTGAATTTCATATAAAGGCATATGGGCGCAGTAAAAGAACAACGAACTCTGGAGTGTGTGTCCAAGGAGATTGTTTCAATGAGCTTGGTCGTGCCTTTTATGGGGAGTTGGAGGAAATCGTAGAGTTGTCGTACATGGGCACGTACGGGAGTCATATTCACTTGTTTAAGTGTCGTTGGTTTGATTCAGAAAAAGGGATACGTGTTGACAGACATGGAATCGTCGATATTGACCTCCATAGGTCTGCGTACTCCAACGAACCGTTTGTTTTACCAACTCAAACAGTACAAGTATACTACACTCCTAGTCCTATTACGAAAAGGGATAGACCGCCTATAGATTGTCAAGCTGTAATTCATACTCCCACGCGTAGTCGTGTAGAAGTAGTTTATGGAGAGATTTACCAAGAGCAGATGCTTCATAGTCAAACTATAATAAATGTGGAGGACGACAATTGTGACGCCCCCAAAATAGGTATACATCACCCATCTTGGGTGGCCGGATACATGGTACTGAATACAAATACAAACTAATTATACAACAGTCGTATAAAATATGACAAAACATATGCTGTGAGTTTTAATACAAATATTGTCATCTAGACAATATCCACACTCAAAATAAGTCCTCAATACATTTATTAACACACTATTTCATAGAATAGTGAGGACTACTAATGCTATCCTCCGGACCATCACTTGTTCCCGACTAGTCCTCGCTACGTTCTCATTTCCCGAAGAGAATAAAGGAAAGAAAGGGTGAGCTCAACTAGCCCAAAGAAAAATATTATGACTAAGATAATGCAGATAAATTATCATTAGCCTTCAACAATGTTAAACCGATAAAATACAATAGACATCAAGTTTAACTGCAGCTGAATAATAAGCAATCCATTAAAAGAGTCAAGTAGAGAATAAAATCTACTATCTTTTATGATTTAAAAATTTTTCATCACTTTTATCGGCGAGACTCGAATTTTAATAAATAATCCACATCATCCTGCTTTTACGACCAAGGATATTCATTAGTATCATGACCACAAATTATCCATGCACTACGGGCCAAGGATATTCGTGTATTCATTAATGGTCATGATCATGCCAACAACTGTCCATCAATGTACTACGGGCCAATGAGGACTTTTACCATATCATTTGTAACATTACTACCATGATTATACCGAATAATCCTCGGTCATAATCATACCAAGTCCATCTATGCACTTCTGAGCCCCACGATGACTTTCAAAAATATAAATATTAGGATAATAACAATGATATAAGAATTCAATAAAACAAGTTCAAGAATTAGTTTATCCAGGAACTAATAACGTCCAAATTGTCAACATGATACTTCTTTGTAGAGTAAAATTCAAGAATGCTCAGAAGAATATTTCCATGAAAAGATACTGGATGAAGCGCAAACATCAAGGATATTCCACTAATTTCATGGAGTATAGAAGTCAAAACTTTAACCAACTGAGTATAATAAAGAATGGAATAACAAAAGAAATCACCAGGCATGTGATAGATCGCACAGGCAGGTTATTCCAACATAATAATAAATACGGAACCAGATCCGGCGTAAAATACACAGGCAGGATATTCCAAAAGAATAATAAAGATTTTAACCAGTCCGACGTAAAACGCATGCGTAAAGGATATTCCAATAGAATAATAAAAGACGAACCCGTGTCCAAACAGAAACACACAGCATGTGATATTCCAACGTAATAATAAAGATTTTAACCGAGTCCTGCGTAGAAAACGTAGACAAAATATTCCAAAGAATAATAAAGATTTTAACCAGAATCCCATGTAAAACGCATGCACGAGATATTCCAACGAATAATAATAAAGATGTAACCGTGTCCCAAAGATAAAACGCATGCATGCATGGATATTCCAATAGAATAATAAAGACCGGAATAACAAAAGAATTTCACCAAGTATAGGGTAGCACAGACATAAAAGTTATTCCAATGTAATAATAAATAATGGAATAATAGAAGAATTTCACCAAGTATAGGGTAGACCGCGTATACAGGTTATTCCAATAGAATAATAAATAATGGAATAATAGGAGTTCTCTTCATGAATACAAAAGAAATAATATTCCTTACGAGTACAACAAATAATATCCCTTACCTTAGATGAAACTGGATATTGGAATAGAAAGGTAGTTGACTTCTCTTTTTCTTTCTCTCTATAATTTCTCTCTCAAGAGTTTCAGTGAATTCGTAAGAAATAATGAAGGAATGAGCTTCTATTTATAGGAGAATGGACTGAATAGTAAATAATTCATGAACGGTCCAGATTGATTTACTTTTAAACGGACGGTCCATATTAAAACTTAAAGCAACGGTCCATACTGATTCACTATTAAAACTTTAAACCAGCGATCCATATTGATTTATTATTAAAACTTTAAACCAGCGATCCATATTGATTTACTATTATAAATTCAACCAACGGTCTGAAAAATTAGCACATCTTCTCATGGAATAATATTGTACCCAAAAATAATTTGGACCGAAAAGAAATATATTGTTCGGGTGAATAGTAACTCGTGAATAGTAACTCGTGAATAGTAACTCGTAAATAGTAACTCATGAATAGTAATTCGTGAATAGTACTCCGACACGAAAATTGTCCTGAAACCCCGATTGAATAATATAACCTCCAGACATCAATTATCATCGAAATAGATGTCGATTTCTACTAACACAAATAATCCCAACATAATGAAACTATCAAATTCATCTTTAATCAACACGAACTTATTCATCATTAATATTATAACTCACAATATTTAACAACCAGGTTATTCCCAAGAAAGAGGGGGCTTTTCAATAAGGATTTCTCCCTATTGGCGCGCAATTAGGTGACCAAACCTCTCTTTGACAGAACTTCTAGACATTGTAAATATTGCAATTTAATAATATGAATAACTTTTTCGTCTCAATTATTGATTTAATAACATATAAAATATCGACAATAATTGAATCAAATAACGTGAGATACTATATCTGATAATTATCAGTAGCAATAATTGAACAAAACTGAGTGACTTCTCAAGTAAACATCAATAATTAATACCGTGTACTCTTATGCAACCACACGCCAGACATCTTGTATTTTTTACTAAGTGAGTAGTTCAACAAGATCAACAAAGAAAACTTTCGCCGTTATTTTCATAAAAATATTTTTATCATTTTCTCAATCCGATAATAATTCCGTTGTGGGGTCCACCAATGATTGTGCAGTCGTACGAATATTCTCCGACACAAAGAATATTCCCCGACCAATCTTATATAATATAACAGCTTGCATACTTTGCAAAATTTATAAATATTACCCACAACTATAACATTATATTAAATCCACATCATAATATTCAAAAAAAAAATTCGAGAAATTTAAATCTTTATTCGTAAAATTTGGGATTTTACAATCTCCCCTCCTTATGAAATTTCGCCCTCAAAATTTACGTACGTACTTGGTATGCGAACAGATGAGGATACTTCGTCCGATTCTAATTTTTGAGGTATAACCTTTGAGTGTTGAATACATTCCAGAATTTTAACAAGTACATCTTCATACGTTAAATTATCCGCTATCTCGTCCGGTTCTAAATCAATAATGTGGTTCGGGTCGCCCACATATTTACGTAACATCGATATGTGAAAAAAGTTATGAACACGCGACATACTTGGCGGTGAAATGAGTCTATAATCCACAGTTCCTACTCGATCGAGGATTTCAAATGGGTCAATTAAATCGAGGATTGATATTTCCTCTCTTCATCGATTCTTGCTTCTAGAATAACGCCCTCTTGAACCTTCTTTTTCGTATTCATCAGCTCCGGGTCTGTAGCTTGAGCGGCTTTAACTTTATCGATTAAAGTCGATTCCAATCGTATATTCGTTATCTTCACGTGGGTCCCTAGAGTCTTTAACTCTATCTTCATCATTTATATGAAATGTGTCTTTGTGTTAACAACATCGCACTCGTAAATACATATGATCTTCTACTCAACGCGTCAGCTACCACGTTCGCTCTTTGTAAGACCTCGAATTTTATGAAATAAAATTATTCAATTTTCCTATTCAATAAATGGTTAAATTGATAAAAAGTAAAGTTAAGGGTGATATATGATTATTTTTTTCAAAATACGCAAGTGATTATAAAATACTCATTGTTGTCGGAGAATATTCGTTTGGTCGTGGAATATTCTTTTTGTCGGGAATATCCATACGATTTGCGCAACCAAATGTGGGCCCCATAATGAATAACCGCTTGATGAAGAAAATGACAAGTTTGAGTTTTTATAAATAACGGCGTAATTGTTAACGTTAACACTGTTGGAATACCTGGTGGTTAAAATACGGTAATATGTGTGGTTTCACAGTAGCACACGGTATTGCACAGTATTTTTGAATTATTGATTCTTACGTAAGAAGGCACTACTAAATAATTGTTACAGTAATTACTGTTCAATATTTTATTTTATTGATTCAATAATTGCTGCGTTGATATTTTATATTATTGTTGTTTCAATAATTTTCACGGCACAGTATTTTCCATTATTAGATCAATAATTCATATTATTTGAATAATATTAGATAACATTATTGGCAATGTTTAGAAAGTTCTGTCAAGGAGAGGTTTGGTCACCTAATTGCGCGCCAGTAGGGAGAAATCCTTATTGGAAAGCCCTCTCTTTCCTGGGAACCACCTGATTGTCATAATTGTGATTCTGTAATATTATTTATAAATAATTAATTATTAATTTATATGATAAGGAAATATTTATTTGATGCGGATATAAATGATGGATTTATTTATGTGGTTATAAATGAAAGAATTAATGTTGAGGTGTTTTATCAGTATTTTGTCTAATTGGAGGTATTTAAAGATCAAATCGGTGTTCTAAAGCTCTATTGTGTGAGTTATAATTTTAATCTGACCGTTGGATCGTTGTGATTTTTGGATATGTTATACATATATAAGTTGAACATATGTCCACAAATTTTGAACCATTAAAAATTAACGTATGATTTGTTATGAATTTTACGAGGTATTAAAAATCATCCGTTTATGAATTTCAGATATTTTGTCTAGAATTTGGAAAAACTTTCTTCTGAAAAGTTGTAGAGAATTCGATTTCGTGTGGAATAGACATAAAATTCGTATTTTTCTGATAAACGGACTATTTTCTATGAATTACTGAAGTTTCGGAAAATAAAATAATTTTTATTAAAATCGTGTGGGACCCACTTTTGGTTGTTGGGGAAGGTGGCTGATTTCTGGTGGGCCCTACTGTGGTGGCTAAATTTTTTATTCAAGGATGGCATGCGTAGAAGAAGAAAATAATAAATATATTATTTTATTAATTTAGTCTCCTTTGGCGTTCTAGTATTTTTCTATAAATAGGTGCTTATGTTAGAATTGAAAATCACACCAGAAACAAGTTTTCTTTCACTCTATATTGTTGAGAGTATTTTAGTGAGTATTTAGATACTTTGAGATTTTCTATTCAGTGCAAGTTTCCTACGGTTTTACATCCGATATTCTGGTCAGAAGTACTGCTCTTTTGAGGTAAGAGATTTTTAAGGGTTATTATGTTTTTCAGTTTCGAAATTTTTCTGGACCTTTAAAAATTTTGGAAAAATTTGAAATGATAATTTGATGAGTTTTATTGATTGTGTCCAAAAATAACGATTTTTGGATGTATAGATTAGGAGTTATGGATTTTATGAGAAAAGACTATTTTAAAAGTAAACCCTTATAACTCCTTATGATTAACTCCAAAATTAGTGAAATTTTTATTGGGAGTACATCTATATTACATCAGTATATTTCGTAAATTTTGGAATTTTTAGACAAAAAGTACAATTTATGATAAATGTCTAATTATTCGGCAGTTTTGGCCATATGAAAAATAGTAAATGAATTTTAAAAATTCTGAGAAAAATATATGTTCAATATGAGACTATATTCTGCTAAATCCCAGGAAAAAAATTTTGTTTGTACTGATTTGGTATTTTTCATGAAAATGGACTAGTTATGAATAAATAAATTAAATATGTAATGTGAAGTAACAAAATTGGAAAATAGGATTTTATGGCTTGGAAATCCTATATATGGTATATGCAGATTTTTGATGATGTTGTTGGTTATTGGTGATGAAATCTTATGAGTTTGGAATTTTAGGATGATTAAATGCATTAATTAGTAAAGTGTAAACAATTAAAATAAATTATTTATAAGTTTAAGAAATGATTAAAATATCGTGGTAGTATTAATAATATTAGATTATGAGAGTATTAAATGATTTATAACATTTGAATTAAGGTGTTATGAAATCATTGATTTATGAATCTTACCCTTGAGATTAAATCTATATTTTGATCATATTGTTTTTATTATCATATATAACATTTTTATAATCCTGGTGAAGAAATTTCTCTTTGACTTGAGTGTAAATATGGGTAAATTATTGGTATGATCGTGACTATGGGTTCTCTTTGGCCAATAGTGCAAAGTTGAATCGTTGACTGGTATGATCATGACCATTGAATTTGCAATTGAATATTTTTAGCTTAAGTGCAAAGGTGAATTGATCAACATGATTATAATTATGGTTTATATAAATTCTAAAATGACAGTATGTTTCTTTGAGAGATGAATATCTTTGGCCCGTAGTGCAAAGATGACTTGTTATTAAATATCTTTGGTCTGTAGTACAAAGATGACCTATTATTGAATATCTTTGGCCCGTAGTGCAAAGATGAACTGTTGTTGAATATCTTTGGCATGTAGTGCAAAGATGAATTGTTAATGAATATCTTTGGCCCGTAGTGCAAAGATGAACTTATTAGTATGATTATGAACATGAACTGTGATTTGGTATAACCATGATCTTTGATGTTTCAGGTAAATACATGTGATGTAAATTATCTTCGTCCTAGATGAGAAGAGGAATTTATTATCACAATTATGGTTATGAGTTATTCATATGATTGTGGAAAGGAACTGTTGATTGATGTTACAGGGATAAAACATTGTTGGTGGACTTTTAATGTGGAGAAGATAATAGACTTTATAGTCTATTTGACTCTTCTAATGGATTGCTCGTTCCGTTGCAACTATGGTTAAAAAGTTTTATCATCTACCATATGTTCTAAATCTCTGATTTATTACTGATGAAGGCTATTGATAATTTAATTATTTTTAGTCATGATATTCTTTACTGAGCTAGTTGTGCTCACCCTTTTGCTTCACAATTCCTTTCAGGTAATAAGAATGTAGCTGGGTCGAGCGGGGATAACAGGGAAATAGTGTGATGATCCGAGACTGTCAAAGTTTTCAACACATTATAAAACGGCATGACATACAATATATAATTGTATTGAGAACCTAAATGTGTGTGTCGTATATTATACGTCACTTAATAATTGATTTTGGTGAACAACAATAGGGTGAGGCGAACCCAACTTTGGAAGGGTGTTTTGTCACTATCAGACAAGATGTCTAATGACATACAAACTTGTATTATCATAAGACAGGGTTGTGCACATCCACTTGCTGAGTATATCTACGAGCACTACCTATATGATCTTGGAGTTTGGTTGAAACATAATGTTCAATTGCTGACGGTGGAGATAGTTATATATCAAGAGAGGACTCATCATTGGATGGAACATGATAGTAATCTTCTCGTTTTTCTTTGGGGTCTATTGGATCAACCAAGGATAATTCTCTGGACATATGATATCTATCATAACTTAGATTCATGGCCTCCTATGTACGAAGGTTTCCTTGTGCACTTCCCAAAGATTTTAATTTCTAAAATAGTTATTGACTGTACCTTTATGTAAGGTATCACTGTGAGGTGATGTTCACGGTTGGGACATGAGTCACAGTTGGTATATATTTGTATCAAAACACACAGCATATGTGTTGTTGTAGTAATAAAGTTATAGTTATTTTCTGTACCATGTATTTGGCGACTCAGAATAGGTTGGATGGATTGGACCTATTTTGGGGGCATCACACTCTTCAACGGTGATATTGAATGGTATGATCGTAATCTTCAACATCTAAGCCAACGTCTTTGGCGCATGATACGTTCGTTTTGGTTAAAGAAATATTTGAGGGTTTAAGAAATAGGTTTTTGTACTAGGGTCAATACAAAATTTGATGATAGGCCAGGAAGTTCTTCGAGAATACGCCAGGAAATTTATTAACGATAGAAATATCACTCAAAACTGTGACTCTCATCCAAGACTTGGATAACACATCACATTGGTACCTATCAACTTATCATTGTCATTCACGACGTCGGCTACAGAAAGTCAGGCTTCGGTGCATTCCACACAAGGAAGTCACCAGCGAAAGGCTCGGGGCTCTTTACTTATGGCTTGATATGACAATAATTGACTTTAGTAGTTTGGTTGCTTGAATTCATATAACAGGTTGGTTAGGAATATGAAAGCTAACAACCTTACGAAAATAATTAATTTTAACATGATGAGTAGTTAACCAATCAATCCCTAAAATCACATCAAAGGCAAGTATTTTCAAAGAGATAAGATCGACAGGTAACGTGAAAGTGTCGATTTGAATCAACAAGATTTATAAACAGTTGAGGTAACGAAGGTTTCTACTAACGAAGTTTCAACCAATAAGTCAAAGTCTAACTTATATTGAGTTAAATTTAAACGTTGAGCGCAAGCAAGAGAGATAAAAGAATGGGTAGAACCGGCATCTAATAAGGTATAGACTTCACAAGAATTTATAATTAACTAACCCGTGCTTACTTTGTTCGGGTTACTCTCTTTTTGAGAAGTCACGAAAAACGCTCTTCCTGAAACCACTAACTTTGTTTTGTCCGTATCCACCTTTGGTGCCACCGTCCCAGCTGCACTTGACTTTGGTGCACGACAAAATCAAGCTAAATAACCTTTTCTTCTTGAAATTTCCACTTCTATTATCTTGGCCATGATTACCACCGAAGTGGTTACCATTCTTGGCATGATAATTTCCCCCACGATGGTCATCATTGTTCCGATGGTCGTTGCCACCGGTTCTATTATTATCGTATTGTTGGTCGTTACCTTTTGGTTATGCTGACTCATTATCGCGCTCCAATAACTGAGCCCTATTCACAACATCTGAATATAAACAAAGTTTATGAGAAATGAGGTATTGACGTATATCGGGTTTCAAACCTCTTAGAAATAATCGCGTCATTCGCTCCATTGCTTACCTCAACATTCTCGGATGTCATTTTCAAACACTGCCACAAAACAAGAGTTAGTTAACATATCACAAGTCATCCCTATACTCTAACCGATCAATTAAATACCAAATAAACTTAGGTAGTTCATACTAGCGAAGGAATTCCCCGTTTCTCCCCTCCTAGTTCTAGTCTGAAATCTCAGCCAGGGATCATATCCCTAAGCTTTGATACCAACTGTGACGCCCCCAAAATAGGTATACATCACCCATCTTAGGTCGCCAGATACATGGTACTGAATACAAATATAAACTAATTATCCAACAGTCGTGTAAAATATGACAAAACATATGTTGTGAGTTTTAATACAAATATTGTCATCTAGACAATATCCACACTCAAAATAAGTCCTCAATACATTTATTAACACACTATTTCATAGAATAGTGAGGACTACTAATGCTATCCTCTGGACCATCACTCCGTTCCTCGACTAGTCCCTGCTACGTTCTCATTTCCTGAAGAGAACAGTGAAAAAAAGGGTGAGCACAACTAGCCCAGTAAAAAATATTATGACTAAGATAATGCAGGATAAATTATCATTAGTCTTCATCAATGTTAAACTGATAAAATACAATAGACATCAAGTTTAACTGCAGCGGAATAAGCAATCCATTAAAAGAGTCAAGTAGAGAATAAAATCTACTATCTTTTATGATTTAAAAAGTTTTTCATCACTTTTATCGCTGAGACTCAGCTTAATAAATAATCCACATCATCCCTGCACTACAACCAATGATATCATTAGTATCACGACCATAAATTATCCATGCACTATGGGCCAATGATATTCGTGTATTCATCAATGGTCATGATCATGCCAACAACTGTCCATCAATGCACTACGGGCCAATGAGGACTTTTACCACATCATTTGTAACATTACGATCATGATTATACCGAATAATCCTCGGTCATAATCATACCAAGTCCATCTATGCATTACGAATACAGATGACTTTCAAAATATAAACATGAGGATGATGACAATGATATAAGAATTCAATTAAACAAGTTCAAGAATTAGTTTATCCAGAACTAATAACGTCCAAATTGTCAACATGATACTTCTTTGTAGAGTAAAAATTCAAGAATGCTCGGAAGAATATTTCCATGAAAAGATCTTTGGATGAAGCGTAAATATCAAGGATATTCCACTAATTTCATGGAGTATAAGTCAAAACTTTAACCAACCGAGTATAATAAAGAATGAAATAACAAAAGAAATCACCGTGCATGTGATAGATCGCATGACAAAGTGTTATTCCAATAGAATAATAAATACGTAACCAGTCCGATGTAAAACACACGATGTGATATTCCAAAAAGAATAATAAAGATCGAATTGTGTCCGGCATAAAACGCATGCATGACGGATATTCCAAATGTAATAATAAAGACGGAACCGTGTCCCAAGCGTAAAAGCGCAGAGACAGAGGATATTCAAATGTAATAATAAAGACTGAATAACAAAAGAATTTCACCAAGTATAGGGTAGCTACATATCAAAAGTTATTCTAACAGAATAATAAATAATGGAATAACAGAATAATTTCACCAAGTATAGGGTAGACCGCGTATACAGGTTATTCCAACAGAATAATAAATAATGGAATAACAGGAGTTCTCTTCATGAATACAAAAGAAATAATACCCCTTACGAGTACAACAAATAATATCCCTTACCTTAGAAGAAACTGGATATTGGAATAGAAAGGTAGCTGACTTTTCTTCTTCTTTCTCTCTCAAGAGTTTCAGTGAATTCGTAAGAAATAATGAAGGAATGAACTTTTATTTATAGGAGAATGGACTGAATAGTAACTAATTCATGAACGGTCCAGATTGATTTACTTTTAAACGGACGGTCCATATTAAAACTTAAAGCAACGGTCCATACTGATTCACTATTAAAACTTTAAACCAGCGATCCATATTGATTTACTATTAAAACTTTAAATCAACGATCCATATTGATTTACTATTATAAATTCAACCAACGGTCTGAAAAATTAGCACATCTCCTCATGGAATAATATTGTACTCAAAATAATTTGACCGAAAAAAATATATTGTTCTAGTGAATAGTAATTAAATGAATAAGAACTCATGAAATAGTAACGCATGAATAGTAATTAAATGAATAGTAACTTGTGAATAGTACTTCGACACAAAAAGTGTCCCGAATAATGCGATTGAACAATATAACCTCCAGGACATCAATTATCATCGAAATATATATCGATTTCTACTAACACAAATAATCCCAACATAATGAAACTATCAAATTCATCTTTAATCAACACGAACTTATTCATCATTAATATTATAACTCACAATATTTAACAACCAAAGTTGTTCCCCAAGAAAGAGGGGCTTTTCCAATAAGGATTTCTCCTATTGGTAGCAATTAGGTGACCAAACCTCTCCTTGATGTAACTTCTAGACATTGTAAATATACAATTTAATAATATGAATAACTTTTTTTCTCAATTATTGATTTAATAACATATAAAATATCGACAATAATTGAATCAAATAACGTGAGATACTATCTGAACAATTCTTCAGTAGTAATAATTGAACAAAACTTAGTGACTTCTCACGTAAACATCAATAATTAATACCGTGTGCTACTATGCAACCACGCGTATTACTGTACTTTTACTACCGAGTAGTTCAACAGTATCAACGATAAAACTTCCGCCGTTATTTTCAAAAAAATATTTTTGTTGTTTTCTCAATCCGACAATAATTCCGTTGTAGGGTCCACCAATGATCGTGCTGTCGTACGAATATTCCCCGACCAATCGAATATAATCTAAAAACTTGCATACTTTGCAAAATTTATAATTATTACCCACAACTATAACATTATATTAAATCCACACCATAATATTCAAAAAAAAAATTTCGAGAAATTTAAATCTTTATTCGTAAAATTTGGGATTTTACAACAATGAAGTAATCCAGTTAGATGGTGGAGATGAACCACATGAATTAGCTCCTGAGTCAATACTTGTGTCAGATGACATTGATCATCGAGGAGAAGAGTTATTGACCGAATCGACATCTAATCAAGCGGATGATGGTTATGAATCTGCAACACGTATACAAGATGATTCTGAATCAGACATTGACACTTGAACAAATGAAATGTATGTTTAACATTACATGTTTTTTATATCATTGTCATGTACTTAACTATTTAAATGCAATTTTTGTTTATTGTCATTTTATGATTATGTATATATACATGTTTATATCACTGTCACATTTATTGTCATTTTATATATTCATATATACATGTAATCAAATATAACTCATATATACATCTTGAAATTTGTAATATACAGATGGCTTCTGAAGTAGCACAGAAAAAGCGCGGCTTGGGTAGGGGACCTAATCATGTGTCCAAGGCCCCTACTAATCCGGATGTTCGGATTCTTATTCAGATTCGCCCTCCTTCGAATAACACGTACGTCCCACATCATTTATATATAAGCATTTCAGATTTCAGTTTAGATGTAAATTGCTTTAATATATCTACTTATCGTTGATGTAAATTATTGTATACTATAGTGATTTTTCAGATAATAAGATCGTCAAGTGCATATCACAGTTGTGTTTACAGAATTGGCCTACACCTATGATTACGTGGGCAGCACACCTTTCACCACAAGATGCTTTGTTTGGGTTGAATTTGGTATGTTTTTTAATTATGACGAGATAATATAATATTCTAATTAAGGATAATTGTTTAGTAATGTTATTATTGTTGTTTTATTTGCGAAAAAGGTATAGATGGGAGGACGCGTGAAGCTTCATGATTCGACATTATTACGTGATGCACCATCCGCACCAAGGATAATTTGAACAAAGAAAGACAAAAAGCCCTTCATAATGCCGAGATCGACCATCCAGGCCAGGAAGAGGATTACATGCACGCAGCGTAGCCTGCCCCTGTGGTGCACCCAAATATGGGTGGATGATGTGCCCAATGGAGAGCGGAGAGTCAGGTGAAAAGACGAAAAGATACGCCGCCACCAACAGATCCTTGGGTATACCCGATGGCGAAAAGGCTAAAGGGACATACAAGGGCGGCAGTATTTCACAGTTGCAACATATCATTGCCAGGGTACGTATTTACAAGTTTTAATATGTTTACAATCATGAATTGTAGAAAATATATCACATTTTTACTTAGTAATATTGTGCTATTTTTTGTATAGGAGTCCTAGTCTCAAGGTCAGCCTATCCATTGGCTGGATGTGTACGTGGCCACCCGTGATGGTCTGCCTGATGCTATCCAGATATCGGTAATAAATTTTAACAACTTGATCTTGTTTATCAATGCTTACAGAATTTATTTTTAACTATTGAATTGTTAACATGATGGCAAGATACTTATAAGCGTTTATTGAATGAGCTCTATCCTGAAGGCACTCCACGTCTGCCTATTGATCAAGAATTGTGGGAGAGAGCATTTGTTGTGAAGAAGAACTATATTAAAGGTAAAGGACAACGACGACACCCATCCTTCAGTGGCTCAGGCTGCTCTTCTACCTACTCTTCATCCATCAAGCCATCCAAATTGCTCATACTCATACTCGACCGTGTGTGTGAGAGCTATATGTCGAGATCGAGATCTTCAGAAGATACTGGGCGGGCATCTAGGGGCTTTGAGTCCTGAGGAGTTAATAAGAAGCGATGGCAGCAAAGATGGCGACACAACATGAGGATGGCGACGAGGTATAAAATCAATTTGTTGTATATAGTGTCGTAATATATACTAGCTAGTATCAACATAGTTATTATATCATGTAACTTATTTTATTATTTTGTTAATTACAGGGTGATCAAGGAGGCGATGATGCTTGACATACCTGTTTTAGATCAGTTTTGTAGTTATTTAATAAACTTGTACTTGTATATTCATTCAATTCATATTGGTTTTCTGTATGTTACTTAAACAATATTAGATTTGTTTATATTTATTCAATTCATATTGATTTTTAAAGGTTTATATAGTTTATATACTAGTTTGGTGTATGTGTTGGTGGACGATGGATGTTTATATTGTTGTGCATGTTGTTTATCTTGTTGTGTATGTGTGTTAGGATAAAGCAGGTACAAAACAGGTACAGGTTTTTGGGAATTCTGCAAAACAACAAAAATCTGGTTTTCGGTTTTTTATCATCATCGCACGCGTCATTTGATACCTATTAATGACTACTTGGCCACCATTTGGTGGTGTCATTTATAGCCCAGACCATGTTGACTTTCGAACTTTAGCAAACCTAATTTATCATTTCTTACGCTTCATATCGATCGCAGATAATTGGTCATTATTAATGGTCATTGATGATGCACCCCAAATGACCGAGATTTTATATGACGACTATCAAAGAACCGATCGGTCATCGATAGTTATCTCATGACTCGCGTCAATCATTCGATAAACCTTTTTCTTGTAGTGAAACCTATTATTCACTCGGTACCAATCAAAATTTCTCAGTTAATTTTGAGGTAATTTCACCTCATGGCGTATTAATACTCCATATGTCCCATAATATATGACGTTTTAGAGTTGTGCACAAGAATTAAGAAAATGATTGGATAACATTAAATATAATATTAATTATCTATAATACTCTTAAACTCTCATTTATTACCATACTTATTTCATACTCTCTCATCTGTAACGTTTTTCCATGAGGGGTAATTTTGGAAAGATTGTAAATACTTCTCCTAGATCATATAAAATGATAAATAATTTGGGACAAATGAAATCATCTAAAACATCATATGTTATGGGACGGAGGGAGTAAGACTGTAAACGAGTCAAACAGTTCGGGCTCGACTTGAAAAAATACGAGCGATACTCGGATTCGTTAATAATATGATCCAAATCTGAGCATAAAAAATAATTCGAATAAAAATATGAGTAGAATCTGAATAAGGGTATACTCGACTCGTTTAAGATTCAAACTACTCGAATTCTCAATTGTGATTCAATACATACTCAATTGATACATATTCGATTAAATACTTGATACATTCTCTTATAATATATACAAAATTAAATCAAATTAGGTTAATTAATTATTATTATTTGTTTTATTTTTATTTTTAATTGTTATTTTATATTTGTAAAGTGTAAAAGTAAATATATTTTCTCATTTCTAAGTTAAATAACAAATTCAATTATATTTATTATAAAATTAGTTATTATGTGGAGACTCGAATTTGAGCTTAAATTTGAAACTCATGAATAATTTAAATTTAAAGCAAATTTCAATATAACATTAACGTTTCGAATTGAATTTGAATAACTCTCTCTTCGTTTTGGTTGAACAACCTTACGAGGGGAGTATAAGCGTTGAAGTATTGATTCCTATTAATTAACAAAGAAAAACATAGGAAATAATGGACTACTATTTGGGACATAGAAAAAACATATTAATTAGTGGATACTATTTGGGCCATATAACAAATTACAACAACAACCAGTAAAGGCGTAATAGGCTACTAGCATGGGTATATGTAGCCATTATAGACCCAATTTTGAATACATGTACAATTAAATGAAATCCCCAAAAACTAAATAAATTAAAAATACTAAGAAATACAAGCACGAAAACCTTGTCAATTCAATATACCAAAAAAAAAAGAAAAAAAAAGAAAAAAGAGAGTATAATTTTATTGTTCAATACTTTGCAAAACTGAACCTTTTATTACAATAGTTTGAACTTTAATATTCTTGGTTTTCAAATTTTGGAAATTGTCTTTACCTCAATAACTTATATTTATCCTATCTAAAATATAATATTATTACTGATTTTTAAATTGATTATTTAAAATTCAAAAATAACATTGTTCATTAATAATTATAAAATAATAAATACTTTTTAGCAAGTTTATTATATTGTTATTGCAATGATGAAATAGGCCTAGCTGCCAAATTTTACTCGGCTCTCACTTGTTAGATATAATCCAAGAAGCATGACATCCATCACATAGAGCGCCCACCTAGATAGTCAAAGAGGTGTGACATCAATAAGAGCACCACAAACTAACTCTTATTCTTGCCAAAACTTATATAAAGACAGTCAACTTTACCCTAATTTGAATGATAAAAAAGGGTATTTTCACACTAGACTTGACTTCCCTTTATTACCCTCTGGTATATAGTATCTCTCACAATTGTATTTAGAGTAAATTGTAAATAACATGTACTTTACTAAAAATAAATAAATTTGTAATCACCTGTAGTTTGAAAATAAAATTTCTTTAAAAATAAAATTTCGAACATATGTGATTTTATAAACATAGCATACTTCTCACTCTACCGGTTAACAAAAATTAACAGATGGTGTGTAAATACGTTGCTACCCACCACACACACACTCTCACTCTCTCTCTCTCTCTCACACACACACATATATATATATACATATATATACGGTCCGGGTCTTAAGTTCTCCTTTTATCTAGCTCACATTGTTCACCCCTCTTTAGCGACCAGATTAAAATGATTTATTCTTATTCCGTCGTTATATGTTCTATCAGATTCTTTAAAAGTTTCAAGATTTACGGTTCTATATATAGCGACGGACCTAATCGTCGCCCGATCCGTCATTAAAAAGGGTGAGCAAGGCGAATTTAGATATGCATGAAATTAAGATCTGCATCAGATATATATATATATATATATATATATATATATATATATATATATATATATATATATATATTACTTTAGCTGGTTGTGTAAAGTTTGTTTGTTTGTTCACATAGGCAGCGTGATTGTGGGGGTGTACATGATGAGTGAACTATTGATTGCTCAGTAAATACAGTCGCTTTCTCTGCTTAAGCTGTTGTAGGTGGGACAAAAGGTTCGATCTAAGAAAAGCAACTCCCGCTAAGGTATGGTTGACAATTCGCTTACCAAGGGTTCGAAATGGATTCATCATTCCCTAGCCATATCAAAACGGGTTTTCGCGGATTCTTCCATGCTTCTCAATCACTAGTTGATTCCAACCCAGGGAACTAAAAGTCTTCAGTTTCGAAAGAGAGCAGATGCTCTTCTATGATGAGTCGGGGAACAAGAGGTAAACTCACTCATCGCGAGTGGCGATCGGGTAGAAATGAAAGAAATACGCACAATATAAAGATGACTAACCAGGCATAAATAACTCAGAAATGATATGCGATTTTTTAGGGCAATTGTTGCTCTCTTTCGTCTAGGGTTTGAAAAAATATTAGGAAATCACATCTACAAATTAGAGGGGTAATTTGAACAAGTACATAGACAAAATTGAGGAATCACAATTTTGAATCTAAGATACAAATTTCAACCTTTTGTAATCTTCTAAACAAAAGTTGAATGGAAGCCAAATGTAATAATTTTGTGCTTCTCAACCTAATGTCATTTCTGAGTTGGTTTTAACGGCAAGAGGTTTAGTCCAATACATGTGAACAATATTAATTAAATTACATTTTCAAGTTGAAAATCAACATAATATCATAATTATAAATTTTTGATTAGCATGTGTTCTTTTGCAAACAATTCTAATATTTATGATTACATTCTATGATTTATTGGTGTAAAGATAAACTAGAGAAAAATGTAAAGCTAAATCATGCATTTATACATTTAGACAAGTATTCACGACTCGTATTATATACTTTGTTAGTTATTGACATGTATACCATTCTAAAATAGTTTTTAAAAAGATTATATTTGTATCGTGTTTTATTAAATTTCTATTAAATCATAAAATTTTAGATGCATTTTTGTTAATCCTATAAACTATATATCAACTACATTTCTCAAAATTTAAAGAAATTAAACTTGCAAGTATTAAAAAAAATTAAAAAAAGAAGTGAAGAATTTATATTGATTATTTTTGTAGAATTCCATCTTACACATACAAAGTGGTGATGTTAAGGTACATTGCAATGTCAAATTAGTTTTACAAACAAAAAGTAATTAAGGAAAGTGAAGAAGTACTTCTATCTTTTATCCATTATATATCTATTATATATATAACATATTCATGTGAGTATTTTGATAAGTAATATTTATAATTCTATAATTAAGCAAACCTAAAGGGGGGGGGGGGGGGATAGATGTAAATACCCAAAAGTGATTTACAGTGGTCAATTTTTAAAGTTTACTATAGTTTTGGTCGTTGTTAGAGTATTTTCTTGTAGTGTTCTATGATTTAAAATATTTTTCATCAACTTTATCGTTGAGACTCTGCTACGGGCCAATGATATTCATGTAATCATCAATGGTCATGATTATACCGAATAATCCCTGGTCATAATCATACCAACAACTGTCCATCAATGCACTACGGACCAATGAGGACTTTTACCACATCATTTGTAACATCACAGGTCATGATTATACCGAATGATCCATGGTCATAATCATACCAATCAACAGTCCATCTATGCACGTAAGCCAAATTAAAGATGACTTTCATCACAATATAAGCATGAGGATGATGACAATGATATAAGCATTAATCAAACGAAATCAAGGATAAATATTAAAGACTTTAAATTTATTCAGAGTTTAAAAATATCCAAATTGTCATCATGATGCTGCTTTGTGGAGTAAAATTCAAGAATGATATTGTATCAAAAATGATTTGGACCGAAAAAAAATCAATTTTTATCATGAATAATAAGACTCGTGTGAATAGTACTCGGTGAATAGTATCTCGTGAATAAGTCGTAAATAAATAGTACCCGTGAATAAGATTTCTTATGAATAGTACTCATGAATAGTACTTTATGAATATAGTACCCGTGAATAGTACTCATAAAAGAAAAATACAAAAGAAAATGATATTCCATGATGAGTACAAAAGAAAGGATATCTCATACGAGTATAATAGAATATATGAAACTACAAATAAATTTTCATCCGCAATGTGGTAATCCACGCAAACAGATAATTTTCATAATTTAATAAAGAATGAATACGAAAGGTCATTCACCATGCATGCGGTAGTCCGCGTAGACAGATTATTTCAACAGAATAATAACGAATGGAATAACAGAAGAATTTCACCATGCATGCGGTAGTCCGCGTAGACAGGTTATTCCAACAGAATAATAAAGAATGGAATAACAGAAGAATTTCACCATGCATGTGGTAATCCGCGTAGACATGCATGTTATTCCAACAGAATAATAAATAATAGAATAACAACTCTTACGAGTATTGAAAAAAAATAACTATCTTCATGATTACGAAAGAAATAATACCCCTTACGACTGTTGAACGAAAATAATATTTCTACAAATATTGAACGAAGATGATATTCCTTACGAATATTGAACGAAAATAATATTCATACGAATACGAAAAATAATATCTCTTCAGAATATGAAATAAATAATACCATTTACGAATGTTGAACGAAAATAATATTCCTACGAATATTGAACGAAGATGATATTCCTTACGAATATTGAACGAAAATAATATTCATACGAATACAAAAAATAATATCTCTTCAGAATATGAAATAAATAATACCCCTTACCTCAGAAGAAGACTGGATACTAGAATAGTGAAGTAGCAGACTTCTCTAGCTTCTTCTTTCTCTCTATAGCTTCTCTCTCTATAATTGCTCTTGTGAGTCTTAGTAAATTAGTGAGAATGAAGGAAGAATGGGTTTCTATTTATAGAAAAATATAGTTTCGATAATTGCACGTTTTGGGGCTCAAAATATTACAGTATAATACCTTCATCTTTTCCTTCATTTTTAATTTAGTCCTGCAAGTATTATCAAACTTGCACCATCTCCCCTAATAGTACATCATGTGAATCAATAGTACAATCATGTGACTCAATAGTTCTATATATGTGAAAAAAATAATTACAGTATAGTACTTTCATCTATATCTCCATTTTTAATTTAGTCATGCAAATATTATCAATCTTGCTCCACCTCCCCTAATAGTACATACATGTGAATCAATAGCACACACATGTGAACACATAGTTATAAGTATGTGAATTAATAGCAATTAATTACTCATTTATCCGATTAATTACCCGATTGGTCAATATAACTTCCATACATCAATTATTATCGAAATAAATGTCAATTTCCACTAACACTAATAATCCCAACATAATGGAACTATCAATTTCATCTTTAATCAACACGAACTTATTTATCATAAATATTATAACTCACAATATTTAACAACCAGATCATTTTCAGGAAAGAAGGGACTTTCCTATAAGAATTTCTCCCTATTGGCGCACAATTAGGTGACTAAACCTCTCATCGACAGAATTTTTTAGACATAGTCAATATTGCAAATAATAATATGAATAACTTTGTCGTCTCAATTATTAATTTAATAATATAAAATATTGATACTGTGATAATAATTGAATCAATAATATGCGAGATATTATGCAAAGAATTATCGTAGAAATAATTGAGTATAACCGGTGACTTCTTATGTAAGATCAATAATCAATACCGTAATACTACTATGCAACCACGCCAGACATCGTATTTTTTACTAATGGGTAGTTCAATGCGGTTTTAACAGTAAAACTTTCGCCGTTATTTTTATAAAAAGATATTTCGCTTTTCTAACTACGACAATACTTCACCGTGGGGTCTACCAATGATTGTCTTAGTCGCATTTAATATTCCCTGTAATTTAGAGTCAAAAAAGTATCCAAAGTCGCCCCAAAATGCGTCCCAACTTGATCTCTGCTCGACCCAAATACCTTTAGCGGCCGCTTTCACTACCGAAAAAAATCGCCTCCCTACTCTCGGCGTTGAAAATATACTAGAAATGGGCGCCTCGACGTTGGGCTCTTTTCGAAAATTTTCTGCTCTGACATCCTTTAGGAAAATGGCCATAACTTTTTCGTCCAAACTCCGATTTGGATAATTCAAAATGTTCCGGAAAGAGAAGACGTAGATCTACAACTTTCATTCTTTGAGTTTTTCGAATTAATGGCTGGAACTTTTGTCCCAATTCCTACAAAACAACGTCAAACATACATGAATAGACACAAACACTTAAAAACATCCAAAATATTAAGCTCAAATACACTCAATTATGAATATAAAACTCATTCATCACAAATCATAAAGATATGATCATTTTGTTTATTTGCTATATGTGATTTTGTTATAAACTTGCTAAATTGATATGAATTAATTTTTGTTTATGACAAAGAGGGAAAGATATTTGGATAATGATGATTATGTTATAATTAATTTGTGCTTAATGATTAATATGAATAATCTTATTTTTTTTTGATAATGACAAAGGAGGGGAGGGGAGGGGAGGGGAGGGGGGGATATTTTGTATTTGGTGTTGTTAACAGGTATCAGATAATTCCAGAACATCAATTCAAAGATATAACAGTCTAAAATTAAGGAAATAAAGAATATAAGTTTTAGACTCCTTTTTCTAACCAACTTTAATAAACTTGTTATCTTAAAAAAAGAGAACACTTTGAATTAAAACCATATTTCAAACTCCTTAAAATACTCTAATATAAATTTAAAATAGTTTAATAGCCAAACATATTTAGATATAGCAGCAAAACAAATATTAAAAGATATTTCTTAATTATATCAGTTACCGTAAAATTAATACTGTAACACGCGCTTGGCAAATTAAACCAACTTGTATTAGCACATATTAAAATAACATGTAACACTCCAACCCGCAGTAAAACTTCTTAATAAACTGCATTTCGAATTTGAATTGTTTTTTTCCAGTAAAACAGATTACTATAGAAACTGTTATTTCAATATTAAAGTAGATTCCTTAATTAACCAAATACCTTGAAAATCTCTCATTTCAAACCCGCTATAACATAGTAAACTAAGAGAATAATATCCAGCAGAATGATATAAAGGATAACACTGATATCTCCAAGGCCCAAAATAAGACTGATATCTTTTAGAGGCCAAAAATAATATCATACTTGGAAAACCATTATAAGGAAAACCCAAACAAACTAAATTTAGTTCATTTAAAAATAACTTACTGCTAAAGATATATTGACATCATTAAAATATAGAATATAAAAACCAACAATATTATTTATATGTATGTAATTTCTTTTGTACCGAATATGTATGCGTAGTATAGAAAAAAACATGCACTTACATGAATTTAAAAATGTGAATAATTAATTATTTTTTTATTCAATTTATACTATTAAAATTGTGAGGTTACATATTAATAAAGTTGAAAGTTGTTAGAATTAATTTTCGATTTTGTTATCAAATAAGAAAGGGAAAAGGAAGAAAAATAATTAATATGGCAGTGAGAGAAAGTGAATGAAATGAAAAATAAAAATTTAATCATTAATGCAAGTTTAATGAATAAAAATTTATTAACTTAGTTTGAGTTAACTGATCACCAACTAAATTAATCTAATAATTTGATTAACTTCTTGGCTTATTATATATTAGTATTGATACTATAATAATTTGACTTTGTTGAAGATAATTTGAGATTTTTAAATTTAAAATTAATATAAATTAAGTTAGTTTTAAACCATACAATAATAAAAATTATAAACTACTGAAAAGTATCACTGTTTACAAGATTTTTTTTAAAAATTAAATAATTTCCAATATTTTTAAATTTAAAGATATCTCAGATTAATTTTATAAAGTCAAACATAATTTTATATTTTAAAATAAAAGAATTAGTTTTTCATTTGAGAGTTTGCGGTGGTAGCATTTTGACCTTCAAATACACCACATTATTTGTGTGTTGTGGTTGAGTCTCAAACGTTGCGTTTAAAATCAAATGTTGCGCCTGTAAGTCAAATAAACCAAGTTTTATATAACTACTTCTAGAAGATTAATTTCAAGTGCCTTTAGACTTCTAAACATTCTAAGCACAAGATAATGTTAGGGGTAAATTTTTTTGTCTCAAATATTGTCATAAATAATGTGACATTAAATAAAATAAATGCTATTTTATGTCATATTGACCAAGGGACAGTTTCAAGTAGACAATTTCAATCATAATAAAATATACTTAATCAATGTAATGATATCAAATCATTTGAGACAAAAAATTTAAATTTTGTAACACTATCGACACACTAACTAAACAATTCATATACTATATGAATTTAGAGTTCATGAAATTGTCACAATCTTGACCATCATAAAATGTTTATAATATTTTGTTATATTAATTATAGTAATTTGCCATTTTAATACTATGTTGTGATCAATACAAATGCATTATTTAATGGGCTTGCGAGAGATACCTTTAGGTATATAAGTTATATACCTAATTTTATAAAATAAGTTTAATTATCTCAAGTTTTTTTTAGTAAAATTTAACTTTTAGGATGAAAAGATAATGTTAAAATATGAGTAACCATAAATTTTTATTCAATTTGAGGCTGTGTAACACAATTATTATAACATTGTAAAATAAATATATTTTTTGATTGTAAAATAAGTATATTTTTTGATTACTTAGATTAGTTGAACTTTTATTAACATAAAGTCGATGATTTTACATCACCAAATCATACGAAAATTCAAATATTTTTGTATATTTTTTATATCTTTGAGTTGAATTTATTTAAAAATCTTAAAAATTGACGTCTTAACCCTACGAGTTATACTAGTTAGATACTCAACGGAATATATCACTTTTTCACATATTTAATATAACTAATAATGTAATAAAAATTACTATAAATTTCACTGTGATTAAAAATGTGACAAACTTCATAAAATTCGAATCCTTCATGTATTGTGTAAATAAACATCCACAACATCACTACTTTATCCTTCTCTAAAGAATGGCTTTAAGGTACAATATTTTATTTTTTTCTAAAAAGAATGCCAATAAGTACATAATATAGAGTTAAAATGTGTCAAATTATTACTTTATGTAATTTTATGAAATTACTAAAAATAAACTTAAAACCTTTTCTTATTTTTTTATTTATATTTTGAATGACCAAAGGTGTAATATTTTTCAAGTATTTCGTATTTTTTAAACATACGAAAAGAGCAATTCACGTGAACCGTAAATCTATTATATATACCTTTGGGCTTTGGCTTTGGATGCACAGGCACGTACGTATCTATCCGTCACCGTCTTGAAAACAACGCAACCCCTATGTGGGACCCACATGAAACACAAATATGGCAATATTTATATACGGACTTCCTCAGTATGTCAAGAATCGGCGTGGCGTGGCGTTGCCTTTGAAAACTCCTCTTCCTCCTCTTCGTCTCTCTCTCTCTTCCTCTAAATTGCAATTTCGGTAATTCTCGGTTTCCATATCCTTATTGTTCTCGATTCTGTTCACCACCAACATAATCTAAACAATGCAACGAGCTGTTGACAACTTCCTAGCTGTTACCAAAGAGTGAGTTTTTCTCCATTTTCTCACCCTCACTTAATTTCTTTATTTAAATTCTATTTTTTTGGTTTATGCAAAATAATTATATTGCTAGAAAAAGAAAGTGATTAACATGAAGTTAACTTTTATCAATTGAACAATATAGTGTCGACACACATGGGAGAAGGTGATCTCTCTGCGTGTCAGCACTGTATTAATCAATTGATCAACTTATCATGAAGTGTATAACTTTGACACGCAGGTGATGAGTGATCTATCTGTGTGTTAGTACGATCAGTTGACCAACTTACCATAAAATGAATCCCTAAAAAAATGTGACTTTTGTTGGGTTGATGGATCAATTAATTATCTGTCTGTAAATCTATATTAGTTTGGATGATGCTGCGGGTCTCAACTTTTTTATATCAAAAAATATATACTGCTATAATATTAGTTGGGTAGATGATTGAAGATAACATAAAGTATTATTATTATTATTATTATTATTATTATTATTATTATTATTATTTTATTTTTAATGTTATGTTAGACCTATAATTTAAGATCCATAGCTTTATTTTATTAGTTTTTTGTATTTTTACTTTATAGACCGTGTCTGTTTACTCTATTAGCTTCTTTTTTTTCGTCAATTAATTATGAAATTTGATATTTTCTAAGGTAAAAATAAAATGATGCTTCATTATGTAGTGGATGGGTCCCTGATGTTGTGCAAATATAAAATTTATAATTGGGTGAAATATTTTTTTCTTAAAATTATTTATTATCTATATATTTACAGATTGTGCCTAATGTATTGGACTAATTCATTTATGCGGGTTTGCAAATTTTAGTTTATTTCTATGGAAAAAAGAATAATTAGATGTCATAGATATGGGATTCATGAGGTGTTTTGATTTGAAGAAATTTACCCACTTCTATTGCTTGCAGTTTTCTAATATGGATGAATTGATTGGATTATGTGGAAGCGTAATTTCGGGTATTTGTTGGTTTTTGTTTTATTCATGTAGTAGGCATGTGTTAGGTAATTGTTCTTTTGAAGTTATGTTAGGAATTTAGTACTTAATATGCTGAATTTATGTGGATTTGAAGTTTGAACCCTTTGCTTTTTTTTTATGTTCAAGATTAGTTTTGTACAAGGGTTATTATTGAAAGTTTTCTTTTGGGGGTTATTTCTGGAATATCTTTAAAACCATGTTTGTCAATTGTGAAATGTTTATCATTTTTCTTCCAAATCCTTTTTGCTAGAGCGAAGGGGGGGGCAGAAGTTTATACTCTTTTCGCCCCCATAAATGTTCCTACATAACTTTTTGCATAGTTTTTAAACTTTTGTTTGATTTCCTAATTGACCCTTATGAAATGAGTGGTTGAGAATGTCATGATTATAAACCACACAAGTTTTAGTTATTGGAGGGACTCACTATGAATTCAAACGATAAAAGTGACATGACTATGTATCAAGATTATAAACCCAATGCAGGAATGTTAAGATTTCAGCTCAAATTAACAAAAAAAAATTTAACTTGACAACAATTACTCAAAAAAGAATCGTTGCAAATTTTGTGGGGACTTCCTAAAAAAACGTGTTTCAATAATTATGGGCCAGATGGAGTATTACTTTTGATTTAAGACTTCCCCCAAAACGTGAGATGATTTGGAGAGAGAGGGAGAAAGAAGGTCATTTACACGAAATAATTTGTTCATCAATATACTGAGGTGGAATATGTCATATCAACAGTTTATAAAATAGTTTGTGTCTGTAGCATTACTCTTTGTCTTAGAATAATGTTAGAGACAAACTATTTTACAAACATTTTACAAAATGTTGATGTGACATACTCCACCTCAACATATTGTGTGGGGCCGAAGACTACATTGAAACAATTTGTTCATCAATATACTGAGGTGGAGTATGCCACATCAGCAGTTTGTAAAATGTTTGTAAAATAGTTTGTCTGTAACATTACTCTTTGTCTTAGAATAATGCTAGAGACAAACTATTTTACAAATATTTTATAAAATATTGATGTGACATACTTCACCTCAACATATTGTGTGGTGTTGTCTTTGTCTTAATACCAAAACTAACCTTTGAAAATAAAGCAACATTTATTTTATGAAAACCTGATCTTATATTGCATCACATTTATTTTATGAAGACCTAAAACCTAGAGGATCATGCACAATGACGTAGTTTAGATTAAAGAGTGACACATTTGTAAATGTGTGCATTTAATATTAATGCATGACACATTTGTATATATGTGCATTTAATTGTTTATTCGATGAATGTCAACATATTTAGAAATTTAGCACTCACTAATTTAAACTGCATTGTTTTACATTATCCTTTAGAGTATTTATCCAGAGCGAGCTACACATTAGATGCTAAATCCCCTTATTTTATATCAAGTGTAATATAGTAATAATGAACTTTAGCAATTAAATTCTCTTCGCTTTCTTTTCCTTCTTCTAAACTCACAACCAAAGAAAAGTATTATTAAAAATTTTGTTTGTAATTCGAGCATTTGATGAACAATATTTTGATATGGTTGCCAGGTCAGTGAAAACGATCACTTATGAATCTTTGAACAATATCGTAAGGCTTATAAATGGAGTGTCAAGGCTCTTGTTGGCTATTATGCCGGGGAAGGCTTCTGTACTCGAAGGGCTGCATGGTTGGGAACTCAGACCAACTTTTCGTGGACCTCGGCTTCCACGCTGGATGGAGAAGTAAGTTTTGGGTTTTTGATGAAAATTTTTAAGCAGGTGTTTGTTTGTATGTGTTTTGAAATTTGCATAATGAATAATTAGGATATATCACGCTAATATGTACTATAATTTCTCAGTTCATATATTTTTATGGTATCAATCCCTGCAAGTTATAAGATTGAGATGTATCATCTTTGATCGTTAACTCTTTTAATTATACAAATTGTTAGAGAACTACTAGAGGAGATGAAAAAGTCTCGTGTCATCATGTAGCGGTTACTTTTTGTTTTATTCTTTCAAGATGATTCTTTTTGACCCTTGATACCATTATGTTCAATCTGTAAACTATGTGTGTGAAAAGCTAGCTTTGTGAGCAAAAATTTGAATGTTAGATGATGCTTCATCTTGACAAGTGGCATGCGCTATTACTAGTTGACCTTGAAATGGTGAAGACTATGTTTTAATAATTAAATTTCACAACACTGTACATATGTTAAACCAGTGATAACTAATGAAATTCATAGTTGTTAGTCTTCTACAAACGGCTAAGGGCCATGTGATGGTAGGTAGTTGTAATGTAGATTTCATTTGGTGCACCATGCATGTTAGCATAGACCCTTGGGCCTTGTGTTGGATAAATCTATAGTTTGAGTCTTGTACTTTTTCATGTTATTTTGATTAATGAAAATCTGAGAAAGAGTTTAAGTTTTGCGCCTCTCTATCCTTCTTCTTGTCCTTCTCCTCCTCTTCCTATCTTCTTCATCTACAAGCAATCTTCTAAACACAACAAAGCTCATAATTTTTACACCCTATATTGGTTGTCTAAATGACATTCTATAGTGGGCATAAAGTTATGTGTGTAATCTCTCTCTCTCTGAATAAATACCTACGGAAGTCGGTCTAAAATTAAAATTGTTTATTCAGAAGTTGATAAATCAGAAATAAATGTAGCGAGAAACTTCACATAGTGTTTGTTACCCATCTAGTAGAATTAGTTTTCCCATTCACACAATCTCCGGTATTTTAAAGATTGCACTTGTGTATGTGGGCTCGCAAACGTGTAATTTCGGCATATGATTCTTTAAAGAAGACAACTTTTATCTTGCGAGACAAATGCCATGCCAGTTGCTGATATTTGCAGTTTTCTTTTGATGATTCCAGTGGCGTGTCATCTTTCAACCAATTCATTCATGAACTTTCCATGGATTCTGATACGTCCTCAAGTGTGGATTACTCATCTGGAGAGGACTATAGTGATGACGACGACGACTCTCCTTCGACTCCATTATCTCAAAGTTCTCGAGCCTCCAGGGCTAACAGCTTTGGCAGGCACGATAGGGATTGTGGGCATTGGACGCATAGTTTAAGATGCATATTGGCATGGCTTCTATTTCCTGCATGGTTTCTGTCGGGGAATATTTATCATGCATTTCTTTTTATGGACTCAAATGCAGCCACTACCTTAGGAAATCTGCACCCTTCAGATTCAGATACTACCAAGAAAGCACACACCCTTATGGACCATATTGTGCAACGTGCCACTGACAAGAGGCGAGGACTTATAGAGGTTATAGGAATTTATATTTAAGGTTTTTTTTTGTATTCTGTATGTCTCAATCAAACATTTATGGTCTTGATTTATTTCAAATTCTCATATGATGTTATGTTAACCAGGATCTCCATCTAGGAATTGAGATTTTTATAGAAGCTGTATTTGATGTTTTCCACAAGGCAGCACGCTATCTTCTTTCGCCATTAGACACTTTCAGAAAGCTATCAAGATGGTTTTCTTTTGATACGAGTAAAAATATTCCTGATGGTGCTTCAGGTGTTTCCATTGCTACTGCCACTCTCGTTGAGACTGATCCAACTGCTACAGAAAGAACAGCTACTTCTCGTGGTTCCTTGAATACAGATGCTCGGACATGTCGAGATGTCATAACAGAGTTTGGGTAAGAGCTTCATTTTTATTCGTCAATTTCCTTATCTTAAGCCACAGCTGCATACGCTTTTGAGACATTGGATCTACTGTTGGTCTGGGACAAATTTGCTGATATGTGTACCTGTACCTAAATTACTATTGCCTCTTACATGGTTTTGATATCAACACGATGCACATTTCTGTTAACGTGGACCTTTATTATCCTTTTGTATGAAGTGTTTGACAATGATTGGGTGAGGTGGTCTTTTCTAATTTAGCATCAATAACTAGTGCTGCTACTATCATCTCATACATGTTGAACTCTGTTTTTATCTAATTAGCCACTCTTGTTTTTACCATCATATTAATTTATTGCTCAAAGGATTCCATTTATCATTTCTGGTGTTATAATGAAAAGATTTAATAGCTTTGTCCCGGTTTATAGATTGTTTTGGAAGGATAAGAATGTGACGCCGGGCGGGATAACGATTATCCTGCGGGCTTGTAAACAAATAGATTCACAAATAAAGGAACAAGAGGTTCACCGGAAAACACAGAGAAACTCTCTCTAATATGTAATTTTATATTTATCAAAATCAAAGTCTATCTAATTCAACCCACAAACCAGGTTTATATATAGCTAACAAAACTTTATCTCCAAGTCCCTCTAAAATATTCCTAGAGATATGGAAATTAAAAAAATAAAATAAAATCCTCCTAGGGATGTGAAAAAGATTCTAACAAATTTTCTAGAGATACAAAAGATATTCTAACAAACTTCTTAAAAATACGGAAATAAAATCTTTAACAAGTAACAACTTATTATAAAAAATTTACTACCTAATAAAATACTATTACTATAAAGAATTAAATAATAATAATAATAATAATAAGGTCCATCGATTTTCGAAGTCATAACGCCTCTTCGGAAGAAGTTCGCCACATTCGAAGTCATGACGCCATCTGAAGCCGAACTCCGACCCCGAATACATGAACCGAATGCCTGACCCCGAAGTCAACTATACCGATACCGTTGCACTGATCCCTTAACCTTTGGTCCTTTAGCATCGTCATCGTACTATCCGACCATTCAGGATCTTCGGCCAGAAATCCTCCTGCATCAGTCTCTCTGTGTTGGAAAGAACTCGTCCTCAAGTTCAAGACAAATAGAATGGAAACTGTACGAGAAGAAGCATCGGCAACTGAAATATTTTCTTTTTGATTCGATCCTGGGACAAGATATATCTGTTGTTAAATGTCACTCATCGCCGATAGTCCTGATGGAAGCTCTTCGGGCAATTCTTGTACATCGGCTGACACTTTAGTGCTTTCAGCTGTCGAACCACTCTCATAAGGAAGTAGGACATACACCACACTTTCACGATCGACCTCTGTTATAAATCTAGTCATGGATAACAAAAAGTGACTTCACCGCTTCGAAATGAATCGTCTCTCTTCTCGCCGAGGCGCTAGTACAACCTTATTCCCTTTAAAACTAAGGGAATACGTATTCTTCCGACCATCATGAATGACTTTTCGGTCTTATTGTCAAGGTTGACCCAACAACACATGACATGCATCCATAGAAACCACATCACACAAAGGTTTATCAAAATATTTATTGTCGATGGAAAAAGACAGTAAGCACTTTTTATCCACTGTTACTTCATTACCTTTTTTTAACCACGACAACTTATATGGTTTAGGATGTCGATCCATTACAACTGCCGTCGTCAATGATTAACTTGCAAACTTTATTTGATATGGTGCAAGTTGTTTGAAAGATATTGGTTCTCAATAAATCATCTTCAGAATCACCTTTATGAGTTGGTAGACTCTTGCGAACGACTAGGGTCTCATGAATATCTTCATAAGATCTATTCTTCTCTTCGTCGCCAT
The DNA here is from genome assembly GCA_020205605.1 of Panax ginseng. Taxonomy (NCBI): domain Eukaryota; kingdom Viridiplantae; phylum Streptophyta; class Magnoliopsida; order Apiales; family Araliaceae; genus Panax; species Panax ginseng. Next base: position 184,214,923 of record CM035132.1, read on the forward strand.
CAATATATTCGTCATACTCAGGTTCTCCATAAGGTTCTCCTTCATCTTCATATTCGTCATAGATTTCTTCTTCATCTTCATAGTCATCATAAATTTCTTATTCATCTACATATATATTCGTTATAAATTTCTTCTTTATTTGCATATTCATCATAAATTTCTTTTCATCTGCATATTCGTCATAAATTTCTTCTTCATATTCATCATATGCAGGTTCTCTATACTCATCTACTTTTTCTTCAACCAACTGTTCTTCATCAAAATCAGAATTAAAATTATAAAATTTCTTATCACGATCAAGGTGCGAGAAATATTCCAGAACTTCCTCGGTCGGATGTTGTCCGCGAGAATAATACTCTTCCTCATCATGATCAAGGTGTGAGACTTCCTCAGCCAAAAATTGTTCACGATAATGATCAAGGTGCGGGACTTAATACTTCAGAACCTGTCCACGTCGACCCCGATTCAACGTCTTAAGATGCCAACTTAACTTTGCAACCTGTCTTTGTAAATCCTCAATCATCACATCTTGAATGTTACGATCCTGGTGCGGGACTTTCTCAGCCGCAATCTACCTTCTACGACTTCGACAACGACCACTGTAACGCCCCCAAAATAGGTCTAATCCATCCAACCTATCCCGAGTCGTCAAATACATGGTACATAAAATAACTACAACTTTATTACTACAATTGTCGTGCAAAATACAACAACACATATACTGTGAGTTTTAATACCAACTGTGACTCATGTCCCAACTATGGACAACACCTCACAAAGATACCTTACATAAAGGTACAATCTAGAATCTGCTTTTAGAAATTAAAATCTTTGGGAAGTGCTCAAGAAACCTTCGTACATAGGAGGCCATAAATCTAAGTTATGATAGATATCATATGTCCGAGAATTATCCTTGGTTGATCCAATAGAACCCAAAGAAAAACGAGAAGATTACTATCATGTTCCTTCCAATGGTGAGTCTTCTCTTGACATATAACTATCTCCACCGCCTCATGCGATTGAACATTATGTTTCAACCCAACTCTAAGATCATATAGGTAGTGCTCGTAGATATACTCAAAGAAGTGGATGTGCACAACCCTTTTTTATGATAACACGAGATTGTATGTCATTAGACATCTTGTATGATAAAGGCAAAACACCTTCCAAAGTTGGTTTCACCTCACCCTATTGTTGTTCACCAAAATCAATTATTAAGTGACGATAATATACTATACACACACATCTTAGGTCCTCAATACAATTATATATTGTATGTCATGCCGCTTTATAATGTGTTGAGAAAATTTGATAGTCTCGGACCACCACACTATTCCCTCGTTATCCCCGCCGACTCAAATTTACACTTTTATTACCCGAAAGGAATCAGAAGCAAAAGGGTGAAGCACAACTAGCCTAAGAGAAAGAATATCATAACTAAAGATAATTAAATTATCAATAGCCTTCATCAAGAATAAATCGTAGATTTAGAACATATGGTAGATGATAAAACTTTTCAACCATAGTTGCAATGAAATGAACAATTCATTAGAAGAGTCAAATAGACCATAAAGTCTATTATCTTCCCATGTTAAAAGTCCACCAACAATGCTTTAACCTCAGAACATTAATCAATGTATCCCGCTCACGGTCATGTGAATAACTCATAATCATAATTGTAGTTCTAATTTTCTCTTCTCATCCAAGACGAAGATATTTTTCATCACATGTCTTTACCTCAAATATCAAAGATCATGGTTATACCAAATCACAGCCTCTGCTCATAATCATACTAATAAGTTCATCTTTGCACTACGGCCAAAGATATTCATTAATGCTCATCTTTGCACTACATGCCAAAGATATTCAATAATGTCATCTTTGCACTACGCCAAAAGATATTCAACAACAGTCATCTTTGCACTACTACAGCCAAAGATATTCAACAACAGTCATCTTTGCACTACATGCCAAAGATATTCATATCTCAAAGAAATATATAATCATTTCGTAATTTATATAAACAATAATTATAACCATGTTGATCAATTCACCTTTACACTTAAGCTAAAAATATTCAATTGTAAATTCAATGGTCATGATCATACCAGTCAACAATTCATCTTTGCACTACTGGCCAAAGAGAACCCATAGTCACGATCATACCAATAATCTACCCATCTTTACACTTAAGTCAAAGAGAAATTTCATCACCGAAATTATAAAAATGTTATATATGATAATAAAAATAATACGATCAACAACTACATTTAATTTCAAGAGTAAGATTCATAAATCAATGATTTTATAACACCTTAATCCAAATGTTATAAATCACTTAATAATCTCATAATCTAATATTATTAATACTACCATAATATTTTAATCATTTCTTAAACTTATAAACAATTTATTTTAATTGTTTACACTTTACTAATTAATGCATTTAATCATACTAAAATTCCAAACTCATAAGATTTTATCACCAATAACCAACAACCTCATCAAAAATCTGCATATACCATATATAGGATTCCCAAGCCATAAAATTCTATTTTTCAATTTTGTAACTTCACATAACATATTTAATTTATTTATTCATAACTAGTCCATTTTCATGAAAAATACCAAATCAGTTCCAAAAATATTTCTTTTCTGGGATTTAGCATAATATAGTCCCATATTGAACATATATTTTTCTCAAAATTTTAAAAATTAATTTACTATTTTTTCACATGGCCAAAACTGCCGAATATTTAGACATTTATCATAAATTATACTTTTGTCCAAAAATTTCAAAATTTACAGAATATACTGATGTTATATAGATGTACTCCCAATAAAAATTTTACCAATTTTGGAGTTAACCACAAGGAGTTATAAGGGTTTACTTTTAAAATAATCTTTTCTCATAAAATCCATAACTCCTAATCTATACATCCAAAAATCGCCATTTTTGGACACAATCAAGGAAACTCATCAAATTATCATTTTAAATTTTTCCAGAATTTTTGAAGGTTCAAAAAAATTTCAAAATTGAAAAACATAATAACCCTTAAAATCCCTTACCTCAAAAGAGCAGTACTTTTGACCGGAACATCGGATGTAAAGCCGAAGGAAACTTGCATTGAATAGTAACTCTCAAAGTATCTAAATACTTATAAAAATATGCTCGACAATATAGAGAGAAAGAAAACTTGTTTCTGGTGTGATTTTCAATTCTAACTTAAGCGCCTATTTATAGGAAAAAATGCTAACGCCAAAGGAGACTAAATTAATAAAATATTAATTTATTTTATACAGATGCCATTTTGAAAAAATGGCACCATCACCTTTGAAAATCCAATTCAAAGACATGTATTCAATCACCAACCAAAAGTGGGGCCCCGCTTTTCTAGAATTTTCCACTAAAACCATTTATAAAAACAATTTCTGAATCAGTCACCTCTTAAAATTCATAACAAATCATACGTTAATTTTTAACGGTTCAAAATTTTGGACATATACTCAACTCATATATGTATAACATATCCAAAAATCACAACGATCCAACGGTCGGATTAAAAATTATAACTCACGCAATATATCTCAAGAACACTGATTTTTCGGATTATTAGTCCTTCGGACCAGTTTCATTCAAAAATTCACCACGATAAATCTACAAAGGATTTTTGGGTGATTCAAATTTCTACATTTGGATTACTTCCAGGGCTTTCTTTTGATATATGGCTCATCTCCTAACTCATAAAGAGTTATAGATTTTACAAAATCAAGTAATAAACTAATGTTTTTCTGAAAATCCCATATTTTGTTCTTCATTTCGACAAAATACTAATAAAACTCTTCAGCATTAACTCCTTCATTTATAATCACATAAATAAATTCATTATTTATATCCGCATCAAATAAATATTTCCTTATCAATAATTAATTATTCACAAATCATATTACAAAATCACAACAATGACAACCAAGCAGTTCCCAGGAAAGAGGGGGCTTTCCGATAAGGATTTCTCCTTACTGGCGCGCAATTAGGTGACCAAACCTCTCCTTGATAGAACTTTCTAGACATTGTCAATAATGCTATCTAATAATATTATTTAAATAATATGAATTATTGATCTGAAATACTGTGCCGTGACAATTATTGAAACAACAATAATATAAAATATCAACGCAACAATTATTGAATCAATAAAATAAAATATTGAACAAAGAATTACCGTAATAATTATCGAGTAAAGGTCTTCACGTAAGAATCAATAATTCAAAATATCGCAAATACCGTGTTTCTACCGCATAACCACGCCAGATTACTATATTTTAACCACCGTGTATTCCAACAAAGGTTAATCAGAATAACTACGCCATTATTTATAAAAACTCAAATTTGTCGCTTTTCTTCATCCGACGCTTATTCTATTATGGGGCCTACAAATGGTCACTACTAAATGCATTTAATATTCTTCTCGACAACAAGAATATTCCACGACCAAACGAATATTCCCCAATAGAAATGAGTATTTTATAACCACTTGCGTATTTTGAAAAATTTCATATATCACCATTAACTTTAACATTTCAATTTAACCATTTACTGAATAATAATTATAAGATAAATTGAATACTTTTATTTCATAAAATTCGGGGTCTTACGACCACGACCACGACCACGACCACTAACCATTAAAACCGATGAGTCAATTCCCAGAAAGATGTTTGAGCTTTGATACCAACTGACGCCGGGTGGGATAGCGATTATCATGCGGGTTGGTAAACAAATAGATTCACAAATAAAGGAACAAGAGGTTCACCGGAAAACACGGAAAAATTCTTTATAATGTGTAATTTTATATTTATCAAAATCAAAGTCAATCTAATTCAACCCACAAGCCGAGTTTATATATAGCTAAATTTTTTTTATCTCCAAGTCACTACAATATTCTTAGAGATATATATAGAAATAAAAAAAAGAAATAAAATCCTCCTAGGGATGTGAAAAAAAATCTAACAAACTTTCTAGAGATACAAAAAGATATCCTAACAAACTTTCTAAAAATACGGAAATAAAATCTTTAACAAGTAACAACTTATTATAAAAGATTTACTACCTAATAAAATACTATTACTATAAAGAAATAAATAATAATAATAATAAGAATAAAATAAATAAAATAATAATAATAATAATAATAAGGTCCATCGATTTCCGAAGTCATGATGCCTATTCAGAAGAAGTTCGTCACATCCGAAGTCACGACGCCATTCGAAGCCGAACTCCGACCCCGAAGACATGAACCGAACGCCTGATCTTGAAGTCAACCGACACTGTTTCGCTGATCAAAAACCATCATCCTCGTACTATCCGACCGTTCAGGATCTTCGGCCAGGATCCTCCTACATCAAAATGGTATCGTCTCATTTTAGGAAATTTTACTTTCCGTCTTTATTAGGGTACATTGTCTCAACTCGGAAGACATCCTTGAATGACTCTTATTCGAACCTCAGCTTGTGACAATGCTTAGTTATACGAGCAGCATTTTTTGTTAATAATTACATCCTGTACGATATTGATCTTATTTGATAAAAAATTTTATTTGCATCTCTTGATTTTTTAGCATTCATATAATAAAAAATTGGTATGCATACTCTCTATTTTTTATTTGATTTTATGTTTTGTGCTTGTTTTTAGTTTTAGTCATATCAGTAACGTTTATCTTTTGCTTTAGAGTATATAGTAGGAGGATGTTAGGGATATTGGGATGAGTACTGTGTAGTTGTTCTTATGTGTTTCAATTAGAGGGAAGGGCTGTCCTTACAAAAATTGTGACGAGATTCAAGAAAAAGGGTAGCACCAAACCCCCTTCCTCCTGCTTAATACTTAGTAAGGGTATCAAAGAATGGTGTAAATAGTTCTTCAGTCACTTCTTTGTGTTTCTGTTTTTTTTTCTTCTTTTTATTAATTTATTAATTTTTCTTTATGTTTTCTAATCTTGAAACATGGCATGCTTTTTTAACCCAATGCTGAAAATCAGATTGCTAGTTAGACGCTAGTTCAAAGTCTAACAATTTTTGCGACCCCTTACCTAGCTAAGGTCAAATACATGCATTTAGAACTGGAATACCTTTTTGTGTACCTTGATGATGTTTTTATTTTTTTTAATATCTCAATGCGTTTAGGTATCCCTATGAAGCTATTCGTGTAGTTACTGCTGATGGATATGTTCTCCTTTTGGAAAGGATTCCAAGGTATCCAAGTTTTTCTCCTCTTTTTTGTACGTTATATTTTGTTCTCTCTATCAAAGTTTTTAGAAATCCTTGTTTGATGGATAATGATTTATGCTTGCACAATGATCTTGCAGACGAGATGCACGAAAGGTTGTTTATCTACAACATGGATTATTTGATTCTTCTATGGGGTGAGTTATTATCTTTTCATGGACAAGAGGGCTTAATTATTAGTATATCCGAAGGGTTTCTTGAGGAATTTCTGAAGTTAGTTTAGTTCTATTATCAATTTTATTTGGCCTGCCTGAATACATCATTGAATTTGTCTAGCCATTGGAGACGCATAGTTTTTTTTTTCCTATACGACTATACCACTGATTTGGACCATTGCGTAAATGAAACAAGTTAAGTATTTTGACTTCATTTTCTCATTTTGGTTTGCATGGATAGAATGAATTCTTCATATATCCTTGAAACAGGAAAGAAAATATTCTGGGAGTTAATATACGTGAGTAGTGGAAGTGAAATTATGAATTTCTGACCAGTATATATTTTTTGCTCGTTTCGTGGTCTCTTTTTGATGTAGTTCTTTTTCTGTTAATCCTTTTATGATGTAGACTATTACAAATGGTGGCTACAGTCCGTCTCCCTTTTTCTGTTTTCCCCTGTGGCACTTCACACACACACACACACACATGAACAGTAGTTGATAATTTATGCTGTAATGCTGTATGATATCTCTGCTAAAAGTTAATTTCATTTTTTTTCCAGTTGGGTTTCCAATGGCGTTGTTGGCTCTCCAGCGTTCGCGGCCTTCGATCAAGGTTTGTCATATTTTCTTATTTTCTTGAAAGTAATGAATTTTCATGATTCATAGCAATGAAAATGGCCCTTGGACATTCATAATACAACGACTCTATATGAACTATGCACTTTTTGTTCCATTCCCCTTGTCAGGATATGATGTTTTCCTTGGGAATTTTCGTGGTTTAGTTTCTAGAGAACATGTCAACAAGAATATTACTTCGCGGCAGTAAGTTATCTGAGTGCATGTTTTTGGTGCTTAAACGAAAACCATACCTCATTCATTATCATAATGGTAATCAAATTATTCAATTTATATTAACTCAGTATGGAATTGGACTTATCCAATGCAGGTACTGGCGGTACTCCATCAACGAGCATGGAACTGAGGATATACCGGCAATGATAGAGAAGATTCACGAAGTGAAAATGTCCGAGTTGAGGTCTAGCCAACCTAACATAGAGGAAGAAGAAACTAATGGCGATCAGCCTTACAAAATTTGTGCAATTTGCCACAGCTTAGGAGGAGCTGGTATTTTGATGTATGCTGTAACATGCAGGATCGAGGAAAAGCCCCATAGGCTCTCGAGATTGATCCTATTATCACCTGCTGGCTTCCACCATGATTCAATTTTTCTGTTTAATATACTGGAGTACGTATTCCGCTGGTTGGCTCCTATTCTGGAACCCCTCATTCCTGGTTTTTATATACCAACCAGATTTTTCCGTATGCTGCTCAACAAGTTGGCACGTGATCTTCATAACTACCCTGCAGTTGGAGGACTGGTTCAAACCGTAATGAGCTATGTTGCTGGTGGCGACAGCTCAAATTGGGTTGGAGTCCTAGGCTTACCACACTATAATATGAATGACATGCCGGGAGTTTCATTTCACGTGGCTCTTCATCTGGCACAGATTCTGCACTCGAGAAAGTTTATAATGTTTGATTATGGGAGTGCAGCCGCCAATTTGGAGATATACGGCTGTAATGAACCGTTGGATGTGGGAGAATACTACGGATTTATTGATGTTCCCGTTGACCTTGTTGCTGGACGGAAGGACCAGGTGATCCGGCCATCAATGGTGAGAAAGCACTACAAGTTGATGAAAGATGGAGGGGTGGATGCATCGTACAGAGAGTTCGAGTACGCTCACTTGGATTTCACAATCTCTCACCGAGAAGAACTCTTGGCTTATGTAATGTCTCGTTTATTGCTAGTGGCGCCTACTCCAAGGAAGAAATCTTCGAGGTTTAAGAAGAAAAGGTTAGAAACTATTGGCGAATACATGTAAAACCCAGAATAGATATGCACAAAAGATCGATTTCAAGATGGTCTGTACATGTATCATCAGCATACATATTCAGATTCTACGCTAGAATTTGGGTTCATGAAGTCACATTTGTCCAACTTGTAAGGCTGTATTATTAGTGTTCAAAATTTATTGCTTTGTAAAATCAGGGGCAATGTCATTTCTATTTTATTAGGTGTACCAAAAGGGTTTCAGGTTGTAAATTTAAATGTATGGAAGAGAGAGATTGATATTGAACTTTTGTATCAACAATTTTTTTCCATTGTAAACTTAAATGTATGTTAAATGCTAGATGATATTGCCTCGACCGATAATGATTCATTGATTTTTCTTTTCCTAACTAAAAAGAAGAAAATAAAAAAAGGAATACGGAGAAAGATGTTACAACAAATTATGGTTAAATATAGAAATCAACAAGACATTTAAAGACAAGAATACAATATTTACATAAAAAGAAATCAAATTAAGAAAAATGATGAACGAGAGAGAGAGAGAAGATATCTCTATATCAAATTGTGAAGAATACAAAACATCAATTAATCTATTATTACAGAATATATCTTAGAGGTATATTTAAATTCATAGTGATAAGAGAAAATAAACAGCTCAAGAATATGGAAAACAAATACCTCAATAACAGGGAGATTACCCATGTCAACTTATTCTGTTATATCTTTTTCTTTGTGTTATACTTTTACATACAACTTGTGTTATACAAATGAAATATTTTTTCTATACTTTTGTGGAAAACTTGGTATATATTGACAGAGATTTTCGGAAGATAGCAGATTTTTTGCTTGGTTTCATGACAAATGGTACTTTGAATTTTCTTGGGTTGTAAAAGTCTCGACTTTTAAGATATTTATATATTTTTTTCAAAAATAAAAATATTTTGCAGTTTGCTAAAGACTATATAAATTAATGATGGAAGCTATCAACCTAGCATACATAGCATTATATTGTTACCTTCATTGAGACACCCCATAACCCAAAAAATGTCTTCCCTAACTTTTCCCATACTGTTGGCCTTCCATGGAGCCATCTGGTGGCTCATCCAATATCTCCGACAACAAACTGCCACAGCGCTACCAAACTGCCACCAGGCCCCTGAGGCTTACCAATTATCGGTAACCTACACATGTTAGGAAATCTCCCCCACCGCACCCTCTGTGACCTAGCCAAAAGATATGGCCCTATAATGTCCCTATGCCTTGGAAATGTCTCATCTTCAGAAGACGCCGAGCTTTTCCTCAAGACACACAACACCGTTTTTGCTAACCGGCCTAAAACTCAAGCGGCTGAGTTCTTGTCCTATGGCACAAAAGGAATGGCATTTACCCGGAATGGTCCGTATTGGCGTAATGTTAAGAAATTTTGTACTCAAGAGCTTTTGAGTAGTACAAAGATTAATTCGTATTTGGGGATGAGAAGGAGGATCTTGGGTTGTTGGTGGAGGGGATTAAGGAGGCTGCGGCAACGCGTGTGGTGGTGGATGTTATTGAGAAAGTGGGAGGGTTGATTGAGGACATGACTTGTAGGATGTTGTTTGGGAAAAGTAGAGCTGAGAGATTTGAATTGAGTGGGATTATTCAAGAAGTCACGGACATTGCTGGTGCTTTCAATATAGCGGACTTTGTGCCTTCCTAGGGCCACTTGATCTCCAGGTATGTCTCTCAAATGAACAATCAGGTTTTCTTATGGAATTAAAATGGTTACTATTTCTTATTTAAAATTTAGGTTTGGTTATCAACATTGTAGCTAGACCTGATTATATACTTAGTTAACTGTTAGGTCAAACCATATTAACGGCAACCAAATAGGTTGATTAACCATTTTTATTTATTCAGGTTAGTTAAAGTTTGGACCCATATTTTTTAAAACAAATATAGTTCTAAACCGGTTAACCATTTTTCAACCCATATTCCATTCCGATCTAAATCTTAAAGTGAAATGATCCAACTTAATAATCTCTTTTATGCAGGGCACAATGGTATAACAATTATAATTTGTAAAAAAGAGATTTGGGACAAATAGCTAACTTGTTATTTACTATTAAACAATTTTAATATATACCCCCCCTCCCCCCCTCCCCTCCCCTCCCCTCCCCCCGTCCGTGGTATACACCATAGTAAAATTGAATTACAACTATATATATATATATATATAATTAATTTTATGCAGGACACAATGGTATAACAATTATAATATTATGCAGGTCACAATTAATATTATTATATGTATATTAAATAATTATAATGATTTTACTATGGTGTATACCACTGTGATTATTATGATTTTTTGTAGGGCCGTGTATATATATTTTAAGTATTTTCATAGTTCAATTTTACTATGGTGTATACCACTGTGAGTTCCTCTATGTATTTGGATAAAAATATAAATTTTTGTACTTTGCACAATGGTATTCAATTTTACTATAATGTATCTTGGATTCCAACCTTTCTATTAGCAGGTTAATAATAATTTTGAAAAATTATTTAAATATAGAAGGTTATTAATAATTTCAATTTAAAATTTTATTAGTATAGTTTTTTAGCATTTTATTATTTATATTAATAATTTTTATATCATATTATTACTTAATTAATTTAATTGTGACGGTCACAATTTTATTTTTCAAAAGTTTTGTTTAAAAGTCAAAACATCTTAAAATGGTTAATATGGCATTAATATGGTTTTGAACTATAACCATATAGTTCCAACCCACACAACCCATATTAAAAATGGTTAATATGATTTTAGTTCTTAAATAGAACCATAACCATATTTTGAAAACCAAAACTAACCCATAACCATATTTTTTCAGGCCTAATTGTGACACAATTTAGCGTGTTTAAAGGTCTAAACGCATGCAATGCACCAATTTTGAGTATTATTATACTCTTACCAATAATAATATATTTTAAACTATAATTTAAATTTGTTTATACATAAAAAAAATAATGAACAATAAGCTGTTTACCAATAAATAACTTGATAAATGTGACTCTTTTTGTAAAATTGACGAAATATGATAATAAATTTCATCCTCTATCAATTACATCATATCATTTTTTTAACTTTGATTTAATTTTGTAATTTTTCTTCTTTTTTCTTGGGTTTATATTTAATTGAGCTAATAACACTTTAATCTCTCAAAGTTCCATCCGTGTTATAATTGAGCCCTTAATGTACTAATCCTCTCGATTTGGACCCCCGAGTACTGTTAGTGACCACTATAGACCCTAATTGGTAATTAAGTTCTCTTACCTCTGTATTTTTGCATTTGACTTGTTAATTTCTTACGCTTCTGAAACGTGTTCAAATTATTTCAGGGATGACGTTTCAAGAGTTGTAGCAAGGCTATTGACAAAGTCTTCAATGAGCATGAAATTGATGTTACTCATACGCATAAATGGCATACAAAGATACTCCTAAGGCAGGGCTGAGTCTGGCCTGTTTTAAACAGGCCCAGATTTATCCTGTTTTAAGTTCATTTTCAAAATGCAAATACTAATTAAGCTCTACCACTTTATAATTCAAGGTTTAGTACATTTAGACACCATACCTAGCATGAAACAACCTTTGAAGCGTGACTAATTAATCATAACAAGCTCCTAATAAACAGTAAAAATTTACTTTATTTTGGTTTATTAACAAAGCTATTATGGTGTGCAAGTGATTTTAAAACATATATACTTACGTGTGGAGCGTCCTTGAAGCATAACACGTACCATTTAGAAACTAAACCTCATTTTGTTGGTCAACAAAATTCTCACCCCATTTAATGTCCCGCCCCTTGAATTTTCTTAAGTCCCTGCCCTTTGAAATTTTTGCCCACCTCATTTACTCTTCTTCTCCTTCATTCGGCTATAAAAGGCCACCAATGCTGCAAAGAAAAAGACACTAAAAATATATATTCCATCCGAGAGAGTTAGAAGAGAATGAGAAAGAGAAAGAAAAGCTTCTTCTAAAGAGCTTTAAAAAAATAGAGAGAGAGAAAGATAGTTCAAATAAAATGGTGATTTTATTTGTGTTCCATCACATAGTTATTGTGGTGAAGTAATTTGAGTTTGTACTCAAATTAAGATATCTTTGTATTCTCTCATATTATTCTAGTGAATTCTTCGGAGTTTGTCCCGTGGTTTTTACCTCTTAGTTTTAGAGGGTTTTTCACGTAAAATTCTTGGTGTCTCGTAGTTGGATATTTTCTACTTATTATTTCCTGCAGTGATTAATATTTTGGTGGAACTTCAAATTTAATCTGTTTGGCATGTGCTGATATTTTATCCGTCTAATTTATCAAAGACAATAATATTTGGGAGGTGATTTTTTCCCAACAACTGGTATCAGAGCTAAGGTTGTTTGCTCGATTTTTTTTGATAAATTTTATGGAGGAATCAGTAGGAGCCATGATTAAATTGACCTCTTCAAATTTTTTGATCTGGAAGCCTAGAATGGAGGATTTCCTTTATTGCAAGGATTTGTATGATCCGTTAGAGCTCAAGGAAAAGAAGCCCGGGGATAAGTCTGAGGCTGATTGGAATAAAATGAATAGGAAGACTATTGGTCACATCCGGCAATGGATTGATCAAAGTGTGTTCCACCATGTTTCGTAGGAGACGGATGCTCACACTTTATGGACAACACTAGAGTCTATGTACGGATGCTCATCTGCATAATATGTTATGTTATTAAATCAATAATTAAGACGACAAAGTTATTCATATTATTATTTGCAATATTGACAATGTCTAGAAGTTCTGTCAAGGAGAGGTTAGATAATCTAATCAAGCGTCATAGGGAGAAATCTTTATCTGGAAAGCTCTCTTCCGGGAACGACACAGTTGTTAAATATCATGCGTTATAATATTAATGATGAATAAGTTCGTGTTGATTAAAGATGAAATTGATAGTTCCATTGTGTGAGAATTATTAGTGTTAGTGAAAATTGACATTTATTTCAATAATAATTGATGTCTGGAGGTTATATTGACCAATCAAATAATTCACTGAATAAATGAGCAATTAATAGCTATTAATTCACATGCTTATAACTATGTGTTCACATGTGTGTACTATTGATTCACATGATTTACTATTAGGGGAGTTGATGCAAGTTTGATAATACTTGCATTTACTAAGTTAAAAATGGAGGTATAGTTGAAGGTACTATATAATTATAATTAATTTTTCACATGTTTAGAAACTATCGAGTCACATGATTTACTATTGATTCACATGATTTACTATTAGGGGATGTGGTGCAAGTTTGATAATACTTCCATGACTAAATTAAAAATAAAGAAAAAGAGGAAGGTATTATACTGTAATATTTCGAGCCCCAAAATGTGCAATTATCGAAACTATATTTTTCTATAAATAGAAGCTCATTCCTTCATTATTTTTCACCAATTCACCAAGTCTCACAAGAGCAATTATTATAGAGAAATTATAGAGAGAAAGAAGAAGTGAAGTCTGCTACTTCACTATTCCGGTATCCAGTCTTCTTTTGAGGTAAGGGATATCATTATTGTAGTAAGGGGTATTATTCTTTCGTATTCATGAAGAGAGTTATTTTCTTTCAATACTCGTAAGGGTTGTTATTCCATTCTTTATTATTATGTTGAATAACATGCCTATGCCAAGCACCGTATACATGGTGAAATTCTTCCATTATTACATTATTTATTATTCTATTGAATAACTCTGTCATGCATGCTCTATCGCATGCCCGTGAATTCTGTTGTTATTCCATTCTTTATTATTCATTTGAATATCCTCGTCTGCGTGGGGATTATGCATGACCGTTCCATTCTTTATTATTCACATGGAATATCCTATCTGCATAGGATTACGCATGACACGGTTCCATTCTTTATTATTCTCGTTGGGAATAACCTGCTTCTATGCTATTTCATCGCATTTACATGGTGAATTCTTCCGTTATTCTATTCTTTAATTATTATTTTGTTGGAATAACTCATTCATGTGGATTACCGCATACATGGAGAATGATCCTTTATATTCATTCCTTATTAAATTGTGGAAATGATCTGTCTACGTAGATTACTGCATGGCGGGTGAAAATCCATTTGCAGTTTCGTATATTCTATTATACTCGTATGAGATATCATTTCTTTTGTACTCGTCAAGGAATATCATTTTCTTTGATATTTTTTATGAGTTACTATTCACGGGTTACTATTCACTAAGTTACTATTCACTCTAGTATTATTCACTCGGGTATTCGAGGCACTTTTTGTGTCAGAGTACTATTCACGAGTTACAATTCACAGGTTACTATTCACCTAAATTACTATTCACCCAAATATTATTCACTCGGGTATTTGGGGTACTTTTCATGTCGGGGTATTATTCACGAGGTACTATTCCCGAAGTACTATTCATAGGGTACTATTGCGAGGTACTATTTATCCGAAAAATATATTTCTTTTATGTCCAAATTATTTTTGGTACATGAATATTATTCTTGAATTTTACTCCACAAAGCAGTATCATGTTGACAATTTGGATATTTTTAAACTCTGGATAAATTTAAAGTCTTTAATATTTATCTTTGATTTCATTTGATTAATGCTTATATCATTGTCATCATCTTCATGCTTATATTATGATGAAAGTCATCTTTGGCTTACGTACAAAGATGGACTGTTGATTATTGGTTTTACAGTTGTATATCTTTGGCTTACGTGCAAAGATGAACTATTGATTGATGAGTATCTTTGGCTTATGTGCATAGATGAACTGTTTATTGGTATGATTATGACCAGGGATCATTCGGTATAATTATGACCCGTAAAGTTATAGATGATGTGGTAAAAGTCCTCATTGGCCCGTAGTGCATTGATGGACGAAGCTATTGGTATGATTATAACCGTGGATTATTCTAGATAATCATGACCATCGATGATTACATGAATATCCTCGGCAGTAGTGCGTGGGATGATTCAATGATGTTGATTATTTATTAAGTTTGAGTCTCAAATGATAAAATATTGATTATACACTTTTAATTGTGTAAAGATAGTAGATATCATGCTCTACTTAACTCTTCTAAAATACAGTTGTATGTCTTTGGCCTGTAAGTGCAAAGATGAATTGTTAATGAATATCTTTGGCCGTAGTGCAAAGATAAATTTATTAGTATGATTATGAGCAGGAATTGTGATTTGGTATAACCATGATTTTTGATGTTTCAGGTGAAGATAGGTGATAAAAATTATCTTCGTCCTGGGTGCGGAGAGGAATTTAGAATCACAATTATGATTATGAGTTATTCATATGATTGTGGACATGATTTATTGATTGATGTTACAGGGATAAAATATTATTAGTGGACTTTTAGCATGGAGAAGATAATAGATCTGATGGTCTATTTGACTCCTCTAATGGATTGCTTCGTTCATTGCAACTATGGTTGAAAAGTTTTATCATCTCGCCATATATGTTCTAAATCTCCGATTTATTACTGATGAAGGCTATCGATGATGTAAATTATCTTTAGTCATGATATTCTTTATTGGGCTAGTTATGATCACCCTTTTTGCTTCACAATTCCTTTCGTAATAAGAGTGTAATTGGGTCGAGCGGGGTAATAACAGAGAATAGAATCGGTGGTCTATAGTCATTGAGGTTCTCCTAAATAGTATGGAAATAATTTTATTGAGAATTTTAGATAAGTGTGTCGATCAGTATACGCCATTTTATATTTAATTTTGGTGAACCGAATAGGTGAGAAGCGAACCCAACTTTGGAAGGGTGTTTTGCCACTATCATACAAGATGTCTAATGACATACAACCTCGTGTTATCATAAAAGATGTGGTCAGGCACATCCACTTGCTAATTATATCTACGAGCACTACCTATATGATCTTGGAGTTTGGTTGAAACATAATGTTCAATTGCAGACGATGGAGATAGTTATATGTCAAGAGAAGACTTACCATTGTAAGGTTGTGGTCGAGGCACCATGAGAGTTACATACATTTGTATTAAAATTCACAGTTTAATTGTGGTCGTATTCTGCACTACAGTTCAACAGTTTTATAAATGAAGTTTGTATTTAATTTTTATAGTATGATATCTGATGACTCAGAATGGGTCGTGTGGACATATTTTTGGGGCGTCACAAAAATGGTGAACAGAGAAAGGTTGAGGAGAAGAACACTGCAGCCACAGTCACCGAAGATGTTGTGATTCTTTCATTTTGGGAAGAAGAATTCTAACATGTTGATGATCAGAAAGTTGATTGGGTGGTTGATACTGGTGCCTCATATCATGCTACATTTAAGAGAGAATTTTTTACAACTTACAAAGCTGGAGACTTTGGGTACGTGAGAATGGGAAATACTGATCAGTCCAAGATTATTGGAATTGGTGATGTTTGCATTCAAACAGGTGTTGGTTGCACTATTACCTTGAGGGATGTTAGACACGTTTCTGATTTACATACTTGATTTATGGCATGACCTTGGACAGAGAAGGCTATGAGAATCACTTTGGCAGTGGAAAGTGAAAGCTTACCAAGGGTTCTATGGTGATTGCAAGAGGTGTTGCTTGTTGTTCGTTGTACAAGACTTATGTGAAAGTGTGTTCTAGTGAATTGAATGCAGTTGAGGATGACTCTTCACCAAACTTATGGCATAAGAGGCTTGGCCACATGAGTGAGAAAGGGTTGCAGTTATTAGGAAAAAAGGCCATTTATTCCTTTTGCTAAAGGTACTGTTTTATGCCCCTGTGATTATTGTTTGTTTGGAAAACAACATAGAGTTTCTTTTAGTAGTTTAGCTAAAAGAAAATTAGAGCTACTAAAGAGAGTATATTCTGATGTATGTGGACCCATTGAGGTTGATTCTTTCGGTGGAAATAGGTATTTTGTTACCTTTATTGATGATGCTTCGCGGAAGGTGTGTGTATTTTTGTTGAGAATAAAAGACCAGGTATTCCAGCATTTTCAGAGTTTTCATGCTATGGTTGAAAGGGAGACTAGAAAATCGTTGTGGGTAATATTTATAAATTTTATAAAGTATGCAAGTTGTTGTATTATATTCGATTGGTCGGGGAATATTTGTTTTAGCAGGGAATATTTGTACAACGACACAATCATTGGTGGACCCCACAACGGAATTATTGTCGGATTGAGAAAATAACAAAAATATTTTATGAAAATAACGGTGGAAGTTTTACCGTTAATCTTTGCTGAACTACTTTCTAGTAGTAAAGTACAAAGATGTCGCCATGGTTGCATAAGAAATAGCACCAGATTGATTATTGGTTTTACGTGAGAAGTCACCGCTTTTGTTCAATTATTGCTACGATGAGTTTTGTGACAAGATCTCACGTTATTTGATTCAATTATTGTTGATTATTATATATATATATAGGTTTTGTTTTATTAGTTTTATTAATGTAATAAAATGTAAAATTTTTATATAAAAATGTAATACTTTTATAAAGTTATTCGCTTTTATTAGGCAAATAGTAAAATCTTTTTACATAAAACAGAATACTTTTATAAAGTTATCTGTTTTTATTAACAATAATTAGAATATATTATATTTTATTATGCATAGTGTTTGCATAGTGCCTACATATTATTTGCATAGTAAAATCTTTTTAAAAGTTATTCGTTTTATTAGATTATAAATAGAATATACTATATTTTATTTAAAAGATTTTGCTTTAAATATGGACCGTCCGATTAAAGTAAATCAATCTGGACCGTTCATGGATTGGTTACTATTCATTCCATTCTTCTATAAATAAGCTCATTCCTTCATTATTTCTTACTTAATTCATTGAAACTCTGAGAGAAAACTATAGAGAGAAAGAAGAAAAGTATTCTCGCTACTTCACTATTCCGATATGAAGTTTCTTTTTACTGTAAGTGGGTATTATTTCTTTTGTATTCATGAAGAGAACTTCATTATTCCATTCTTTATTATTCTCATTGGAATAACTCATACTCTTCTACTACCCTATACTTGGTGAAATACTTACATTATTCCATTCTTTATTATTCGCTGAATAACCTATATACGCTGCTACCCTATACTTGGTGAAATTCTTCATTATTCCATTCTTTAATATTCTGCTCAATATCCTGCTCATAAGGCGCTTACGGACCTAGTTCCGCTTCTTTATTATTCTCATTGGAATATCCTATCTATCGTTTTTACGCCGGACACCGGTTCCGCTTTTTATTATTCTGCTGGAATATCCCGTCTGTAGTGTTTTACGCCGGACCGGTTCCGTTATTTATTATTCTCATTGAATAACTCGCCATGCCATCAGAATCTGCATGCATGGTGATTTCGTTGTTATTTCATTCTTTATTATTCTGTTGGAACATCCTGCCGGTCGTAATTTTGCCCGACCGTTCCGTTATTTATTATTCTGTTGAAATAACCTGTCTATGCGAAGTACCGAATGCATGGTGATTTCTTTTGTTATTCCATTCTTTATTATACTAAGTTGGTTAAAGTTTTGACTTCTATACTCCATGAAATTAGTGGAATATCCTTGATATTTGCGCTTCATCCAGTATCTTTTCATGGAAATATTCTTCTGAGCATTCTTGAATTTTACTTTACAAAGAAGTATCATGTTGACAATTTGGACGTTATTAGTTCCTGAATAAATTAATTCTTGAACTTATTTTATTGAATTCTTATGTCATTGTCATCATCCTCATGTTTATATTATGTTGAAAGTCATATGTGGCATGTAATGCATAGATGGACTTGATATGATTATGATCAGGGATTATTCGGTATAATCATGACCGTAATGTTACAAATGATGTGGAAAAAGTCCTCATTGGCCCGTAGTGCATTGATGGACAGTTTTTGGTATGATTATGGCTATGGATTCTCTTCGGCCAATGGTGCAAAGATGAATTATTTTATGGCATGACCAGGACCGTTGATGAATACACGAATATTCTTGGCCCGTTGTGCATGGATAATTTGTGGTCGTGATACTAATGAATATCCTTGGCCGTAGTGCAGGGATGATGAACATTATTTATTAAGCTAAGTGTCAACGATAAAAGTGATGAAAAATCTTTTTAAATCATAAAAGATAGTAGATTTTATTCTCTACTTGAATTTTTAATGAATCAGCATGTTCACCATAGCTTAAACTTGATGTCTATTGTATTTTATCGCTTTAACAATCGTTGAGGACTAATGATATTTATTCTGCATTATCTTAGTCATAATATTTCTTCTTTGGGCTAGTTGAGCTCACCCTTTCTTTCTTTCACCGTTTTCTTCAGAAATGAGAACGTGGCGGGACTAGTCGGGGAAATCGGAGTGATGGTCCCGAGATGGTGTCTTAGTAGTCCTCACTATTCTATAAAATAGTGTGATAATAAATGTAATGAGGACTTATTCTGAGAGTGGATATTGTCTAGAAGACAATATTTGTATTAAAACTCACAGCATGTATTTTGTCGTATTTTACACGACTGTTGTATAATTAAGTTGTATTTGAATTTTGTACCATATATTTGGCGACTCAAGATGGGTGATGTATACCTATTTTGGGGGCGTCACAAATTAATACCCCCATCATTAAAGATAATGGTTTCATGTAATTTAAATAATTCATGATAATACCTTATTTCTTTATTTGCTATTAAATAACCCTTTTTAATTATATCTTAATATAATTAATTCTTTGAACACATAGATAGCTTCATATCAAGAATCTTTCTCAATTAATTAAGTCATGTCTATTTTCCTTTTCATTCTTGATATTTAAATATTATTATAATAATGCATACCATTCTTCCCTTCCTTTACTATTTATAATCTATGATACTTAACAATTATTAAGTAATAAATAATTATAAAGTCACGTCAATTAAGTATAATTAAAAGATTTTTTTATACTCAAAATTTGACATTATAATTACTGAAAATTACATAGAATTTTTTGAGTCATTACATCTAGCATCACTCTATTAAAAATAAATTCTTTAAGAGTTAAATGCACTTGGCATCTCTCAGTTTACCCTTATTTTATACTTTTCATTTCGCACTTTATAAATGGACATTTTACATCCCACACTTTTAGTCCATGACACCCTCTAGGTAACAAATTATTAGCTGGCCTAACGGAGTTGGACTGTTTTAACTCACATGTTGTTCACATTTTTTAAGACTATATTTAGGATTGCAAAATTATCCCTTAAAATTATCACGTTACAAATGAATGTGTCCTTAATTATAAAATAATTTATTTGTGCATTTTTTAAACTGAAACCTCCCTTTTGCTTTCAGCCCATCCAGTGTAACAACCTAGCTCAAATCAAAGTATAATAAGATATATAATACCTTCTTAGGTCATTTTAGTTCTCCACTAATTCACTCAAATTGTTATGACTGAATGTATTAATAATAGTAGTTTGAGTCCTTGTATATACATCACACTACAAGTTACGATGTGGGACTAGAATGTTACAAACTCTTTCATTTAAATACCTTATGTCCCCAATAGGCCGAACAAATAACTATACACAGCTTAGAAACTTTTTCTCTCTAGCCATTGTAGGAAAATACCAACAACTTACTAGGTCTGCTTTCGTGTCCCTACCTCTGACAACTCGATTGAGTGACCCGACTCGATCTTTCGAGAGTCAGCTCAATTGAATAAATGTATCTATGGAGAAATCGATCACTTTGGTTGAAGCGACTATTCTCTAGATACAAATGTTTTTTAATTTATATATAAAAAGTTGCAACCATAAAATCAAATCAAATCATATCATAATAAGATTAAATACACGTTTTTAATAGTGTGTTCTTGGGTCATATTAGTCTATCACAAACTCTCTCAGAAAGTTATAATTGATTTTATTAGTGATAGTAGTTTGAATCTTTATATACACGTACATTATACAAATTTATACTAACCCACATGTTAATATGTTAAAGTGGGGTGTTACACCCAACCTGTTATGTCTAGGCTTTGGGCTATTTTCAGCCCCCAATAAAATGGACATTCGACTCAGCCCAAGCTCGTTCGTTTGTCAAATCTAATCCTAACACTAGCATTTTTTTAAATACTCGCAACATTAATAGCATTTTACGTTTGCCAACTATAATATTTAAAATAAATAAATAAAAAATTAGAACTCATGTTTTGAGATTGGGCAAACGATTAATTTATACTAAAAAATAAATAAATTATAATCCTCAACCCAACTATGCCTTTTATCACAAACAATAGTTAAAATTATATGCAATGAATTTTGAACACTAATAAATAATACAGCCTTACAAATTTGACTTAATGAACCAAATTTTGTGCATATCTTCTACATATCTATTTTAGTTATACAATATTAGGAAGCATGAAAAGTTCCGAAGCACCAAATATACTGGAGTATATAAAAATAACTCATCGGGGCTTTTCTTCTTTAACCTCGAAATTTTCCTTCTTGGAGCGGGCGCCACTAGCAATAAACGAGACATTATATAAATCAAGAGTTCTTCTCAACATTGATGACCGGATGATCTGGTCCTTGCGTCCAGCATCAACGTGGACAGAAACATCAACAAATCCGTATACTTAGGGGCGGACACATGAATTTTATCGAGAGGGGAACCTTATAATTAAATAAAAATAATACTCATTCCCTTAATATAAGTCGTTTTAAAAAAATATTTTTGTTCTTAAATATAAGTCATTTGAGAATTTCAAGTAAGCATTAATTGCTTAATTTTCAATATTACCCAAAGTAATAAATATAACTTTGGTTCTCTCATTCTTTTTTGCCCTATAAATAGCACTCTTTTTTTTCAATACAAGAGCAATATAGACAATTAATAGTATATTTAATGGTTTACAATTATATCTTTAATACTTGTGCACAACTCTAAAACGACTTATATTAAGGAACGGAGGGAGTACTTTCCTAAAAGATTGTTGTTTAAGATTTTTACACAGATTAAGAAAATTATTTAATACTACTCTTTCCGTTCATTAATAAAAGACGTTTTAGAGAAATTTTTTTGTCTCTTAATATTTGATGTTTTAGAATTCCAAGTATTAATTGCTTAGTTTCCAATATTACCCCAAGTATTAAATATAATTTTGGTTCTCTTACTATTTTTTGTCTAATAAATAACAATATTCTCTTTTTCCAATATAAGGACAATATAGATATTTGATATTATATTTAATGCTATATAATTATTTCCTTAATGTTTTTGCACAACTTTAAAAAGACTTACTTATATTAAAGGATGGAGGAGGGAGTGTCATTTGACAATTAAAATTTGTTTGAAATTTAATCACTACCCCTTTACGGGAAGTTAAAAACTATGAGAAAATTTCTCGGGACAATGAGAAAAGATATGGATGATATGATATAGGAAAGTACATAATTTATTTTCATAAAAAGTTGTAAACGACAAATAAATTGGAATAAATTTTTTTCTTCTAAAATGACAATCTTTTAGGAACGGAAGGAGTATTGATAAATAATAAAACTACCTTATTCTTTACTCAAAAAGAGTCTCATTTATAATATATACAAATATTTATGATGTATTTAATTTTTTATTTCATATTACTATTAAATATAATGATTTGTTAATTTAATAATAGTGATGTAATAAATTATGATGATAAATTTGAAGATATTATTTCATTTTATACTATTATCAATAAAAAAAAGTGACTCTTTTTTGTGGAATAAAAAACTTGACAAAGGAAACTTGTTTATTGTGAAATAGAGGGAATATTACAATTAACAAAATATGAATTTTAAAAAAAATACATAAAAATAACTATAAAATCACTTTTAAAACTTCATTTTTTTAAGTCATCAATTTTTTTTACTTTAATACCACTATACTAGTAAAGAATTACAAAAATCAAGAGGGCACCACCATCCGCGCCATATTATTTTCCCACGTCAACCATATGTATCTCCAAACATCACAAATTTTCTCGAGTGCACTGCTTGCATTGGATAGATCAAATTGCAAACAAAGTGTTGGGAAAGGATTTTTAAAAGATCTTGTTCTCTAACAAATAAAGTCTACTAATTATGGAAAAATATAAAATCAGTTTTAAAACTAGTTTCCCAATAATTTCAAAACCGATCTTTTTATTTTGAAAGCATTAAATAATTATTTTCATAATTAATTTTCTATTCTCAATGCAATTCAGATTTTCATTCAAAACATAGAGCATGATTAAGATATAAATAAAGCTTATATCTTACATTGGTTTTCTAAGGTCACACATCCTATCTTTTACCTACAACTTGAGTTATACAAATGAAATATTTTTTTTATACTTTTGTGGAAAACTTGGTATTAACAAATGGTATTTTCCAAAGGCAGATAGCAGATTTTTCGGAAGATAGCAGATTTTTTGTTTGGTTTCATGACAAATGGTATTTTTCAAGAGTTCTTTTAGGCGGACATAAAAATTAGAGATGAGTGTATTTGAATTTCACCTATTTATATTTTTATCCATTATTGGGGATCAAAATACAAATAACTAAAATTTAAATACATTCATGTCCAATTTTTATGTCAACCTAGAGTTTTTGATTTTCCAATGGCCTCTTTGAATTTTCTTGGGTTGTAAAAGTCTAAACTTTTAAGATATTTATATATATTTTTTTCAAAAATAAAAATATTTTGCAGTTTGCTAAAGACTATAAATTAATGATTGAAGCTATCAACCTAGCATACATAGCATTATATTGTTACCTTCATTGAGACACCCCATAACCAAAAAAATGTCTCCCCTAACTTTTCCCATACTATTGGCCTTCCTTGGAGCCATCTGGTGGCTCATTCAATATCTCCGACAACTAACTACCACAGCGCTGCCAAACTCCCACCACAAATTGCCACCAGGCCCCCGAGGCTTACCAATTATCGGTAACCTCCACATGTTAGGAAATCTCCCCCACCGCACCCTCTGTGACCTAGCCAAAAGATATGGCCCTATAATGTCCCTACGCCTTGGAAATGTCCCAACAATTGTCGTCTCATCTTCAGAAGCCGCCGAGCTTTTCCTCAAGACACACGACTCCGTTTTCGCTAACCGGCCTAAAACTCAAGCGGCTGAGTTCTTGTCCTATGGGACAAAAGGAATGGCATTTACCCCGTATGGTCCGTATTGGCGTAATGTTAAGAAATTTTGTACTCAAGAGCTTTTGAGTAGTACAAAGATTAATTCGTATTTGGGGATGAGAAGGGAGGAGCTTGGGTTGTTGGTGGAGGGGCTTAAGGAGGCTGCGGCAGCGCGTGTGGTGGTGGATGTTACTGAGAAAGTGGGAAGGTTGATTGAGGACATGACTTGTAGGATGTTGTTTGGGAAAAGTAGAGATGAGAGATTTGAATTGAGTGGGATTATTCAAGAACTCACGGACATTGCTGGTGCTTTCAATATAGCGGACTTTATGCCCTTCCTAGGGCCACTTGATCTCCAGGTATGTCTCACAAATGAACAATCAGGTTTTCTTATGCAATTAAAATGGTTACTATTTCTTATTTACAATTTAGGTTTGGTTATCAACATTGTGGCGCAATTTAGCGTGTTTGAAGGTCCAAACGCATGCAGTGCATCAATTTTGAGTATTGCGTTTGAATCCCAAGTATTGCGTATCTGAGTTATAGTGTTTGTAGATGAACAAAATTTTCAAATGCATTTGAACATCTAAACACGCTAGGGTCTTGTTTGTTTGCAAAGATTATAATTTCGAAATTATAATTCATGTTATTATAATTCCATGACTATTAATCCTAGAATTAAATAGTCTTAGTCACATGTTTGTTTTTATGAGATTAGTCATGTGATAATTTAAAATAATCTCATGTTATGCTTTTTTTTTTGAGGATTAATTAAAGGATTGGATAAAAAATTATCGTTTAATTTGGACTATTATACCTTTATCAATAATAACATATTTTAAACTTGTTTATGCATCAAAAAATAATGAATAATAAGTTGTTTACTAATAAGTTGTTTTCCAATAAATGACTTAATAAATGTGACTCTTTTTGCAAAATTGACGAAATTTGATAATAAATTTCATCCTCTATCAATCACATCATATCATTTTTTTAACTTTGATTTAATTTCGTAATTGTTCTTTTTTTTTCTTGGGTTTATGTTTAATTGAGCTAATAGCACTTTAATCTCTCAAAGTTCCATCCGTGTTATAATTGAGCCCTTAATGTACTAATCCTCTCGATTTGGACCACCCGAGTACCGTTAGTGAGCACTATAGACCGTAATTGGTAATTAAGTTCTCTTACCTCTCTATCTTTGCATTTGACTTGTCTCTTACGCTTCGGTAACGTGTTCAAATTATTTCAGGGATTGACTCGACGTTTCAAGAGTTGTAGCAAGGCTATTGACAAAGTCTTGGAGATTATTATCAATGAGCATGAAATTGATGCTACTCATACGGATAAAAGTCTTGATAGGGATTTTGTGGATGTGATTCTATCTTTGAGAAACAAGTCTACAAGTACTCATGACAAACTATCCTCCACAATTGATAGAACAGATATGAAGGCAATCATACTAGATATGATCGTCGGAGGAATTGATACCTCGCATACTTCAATCGAATGGATCATGTCAGAACTCATAAGGCATCCGAGGGTGATGAAACGACTTCAACAAGAACTTAAAGCCGTTATGGGAGATAATGAAATGGTGGAAGAATCTCATTTGTCTAAGTTAGAATACCTAGACATGATATTTAAAGAAAGTATTAGGCTACATCCGGTCACGCCGCTATTGGTTCCACGCGAGTCTATGGAGGACATTGTGGTTGATGGATATTATATACCAAAGAAGTCGCGCATTATTGTCAATAACTGGACATTAGGACGAGATCCTAATGCATGGTCTAAAAATGTTGAAGAATTCCTTCCGGAGAGGTTTATTGCAAGAAATATAAATATTCGAGGACAGAATTTTCAACTTATACCATTTGGTTCAGGCCGAAGAGTGTGTCCGGGAGTGCACTTAGGCTTAATTAACGTTAAATTGGTGGTGGCTCAGTTGGTACACTGCTTTGACTGGGAGTTACCAATTGGCAAGTCACCTACTGAATTGGAGATGGATGAAAAATTTGGTCTAACATTACCACGAGTAAACCACCTACTTGTCATACCTATTCTTCGCTTATGAGAGAGTTCTTGAATAAAAACCTTCAATAGTATTTTGTTGTCTGTATTGGCTTGCATTAATTTTGGATCCGGTTAGGGTGAATTTGACGTTTTATAACACATGTTATTGCATTGGTTATAAAAAATGTTCCATTGATAAGTTCTACAAGGTGTTTCTAACAGCTTAAGTTTTTAAATGAGTTGATTACTTAACACATTAACAAATAGGAAAAACAAAAAAAAAAACCATAAAGAGACAAACTGAAAAACAAAAATCGATCAAATATGAAAACTAAACAAACGAAAAAAATAAACAATCTCTTGGCACTACAAAAAAAATGGCTTTTTGTGATGGCTCAAATCTATAAAATAAATTCAAAAAATCATCATAAATAGTTTTTGCGATGACTTTAGCCGTCACAGAAGCCGTCTTGTATATGTTAATTTATGATTTTAATGATGATAATATTAGGGTCCTTAACACTAATATACAACAATTAGAAAGTAATTACAAAAATAAAACACACACAACATAATTATAAAAATAAAACAACACAATATAAAATTGATAAAATCAGTCCTATATTCAAGCAACTGAACAGAACACGCTCCTACATTTAAGCAACTGAATAGAACACACAACTTTGATATTGGAGAAATCCAAATCTTCTGGCGCGACATACTGAGATCGGAGAAGACGAAAATTTTGTCACGACTGACACGCGAGATCGACAAAGAACTCACGAGATCGGAGAAGAATGGATCAACGACGATCTCTCTGAGAGAAGAAGAAATCTCTTGTCGCGACGCAAACTCAAATCGAAGAAAAACATAAAAGATCGACAACTTCAAGATCGATTGTTGATCGTCTTTATCGATTGTTGATTCGTTACAATTTTGTATCTACCGAGGTATTTGAGTTTCCAATTTATATGCATAGTGTTACCCCGTGTTTACTACGTATTCGCTCTATTGGTTACCTTTCTCAACTTTTTTCGCTCTTTAAATGGTCACAAAAGTCGTAATAATGAATGTTTTGAATGCAAAATGCATTTTAAAATATGTTTTATACTCTAGCTTACTAAATACATATAAATTGGTTACCGCTTATTATTGATTTGTTATCGTTTATTATTAATTTGGTTGATGTATAATGTTTATATGTTTGCTTTATAATTTTAAACATTATTCTACCGATATTTTTATATTAATGATTACTTATTAAATACATTGGTTTACTTCCTCTTGCAATCGTTGGTTACTTTATCTAATCTGGATTTGGTTAGAATATAATGTTAACTTGGTTACTGTGTAAAATTGCAATGGTCAATGCATAATGTTACCCCAGCTCATGTTACGTTACTAACATTATGTAGTTTGAGTTATGTCGACATTGTGATGGTTACTTTACGGACCATAAGCTAACAATAATAATATTACCATATATATTAGTTCTTGCCTAATATGTATTTAGATCTTGTAAGGTGTTTATTTGGTTCTTGTATAATGTTATTGTGGTTTATAATTGTTTCTTTTATATTGGTGGTTACTTTACGCACCATAAGCTAACAAAGAATATTACCATATATATTGGTTCACTAAATTGCTGGTTCTTGTCTAATCTGAATTTGGTTAGTATATAATGCTGACTTAGTTACTGTGTAAAATTGCAATGGTTACTGCATAATATTACCCCCAGGTTCATGTTCTGGTTACTAACATTATGTAGTTTGGTTACTGTCTGACATTGAGTTGGTTACTTTACAGATCATAAGCTAACAGTAATATTACCATATATATTGGTTACTGACTAATATGTATTTAGATACTGTAAGGTGTTTATTTGGTTACTGTATAATGTTATTGTAGTTTATAATTGTTTCTTTTATATTGGTGGTTACTTATTGACTACATTGGTTACCTTTATACAACTGTTAATCTGATTATATATATTGGTTACCTTTATACAACTGTTAATGCTGACTTGGTTACTTTGTAAAATTATAGTGCTGACTTGGTTACTAACTAATGCTGACTTGGTTACTGACTAATGCAAACTTAATTACTGTAATGATTAATTGGTTACTGTAATATTGGTTGCTGAAGCATATTAATGTACACTTCTACTTATGTTTTTTATATTAATGGTTACTTGTTAGCTACATTGGTTACATTCTTACAAAAGTTTGCCTTTAGTTGGTAACAAACAAATTATACTAGTTGTTTTTTACTATAAAAATGCAATGCAGAATGTATTTATCTTGTGTATACTAAGTAAATATATGTTGGTTACTGTCTAATTTGGGTTTGGTTAGTATATAATGCTGACTTGGTTACTGTGTAATATTATCATGGTTACTGCATTATATTACTGTGTTTTATAGTGATTATTTTATATTGATAATTCTCGATTAACTACATTGGTAGGTACCTTCATACATCTCATAGTCTTTAATTTGTAACAAAGTCATTCTTGATTATTTTGGTTGTAAAATGAATGTAAAAATATTTTTATAATCTTGGCTACTAATTACATATATCTTGGTTATCTTGTATAATATGTATTTAGATATTGTAAGGTGTTTATTTGGTTACTCTATACTGTTATTCAGTTTTATAATTGTTTCTTTTATATTGGTGGTTACTCATTGACTACATTGGTTACCTTCATACAACTGCTAATCTGATTATATATATTGGTTGTTGTATACTATTTAATTGGTTACAGTATAATGTTTATTTGGTTGCAGTGACAATTTGACAATTTCTGTCAAGTTTGGAGTGTCGATTTTGGCGTTTTCAGATCCTAATTTCATTGGAAACGGGTCAACGATC
Organism: Panax ginseng; assembly: GCA_020205605.1. NCBI lineage: Eukaryota > Viridiplantae > Streptophyta > Magnoliopsida > Apiales > Araliaceae > Panax > Panax ginseng. Next base: position 184,244,282 of record CM035132.1, read on the forward strand.
AAAAGTCACTAGCTTTGCTGGTGAACTGCGCAGGTTTTTTGGTCAATTCCATCATTTAGGCCTTCAAAATTGCATGTAAAAATTTGGTTTATTTTCTGGTTACTAAGATTATGTAATTTGGTTACTGTCTAATATTGATTTGGTTACTTTACAATGTTTATTCAGTTGTTAGACAATGGCTATTGACAGTAACCAATACAACAAATTTAATTGTTTACAGGAATATATAATTGTTTACTGCTAGTAACTATTAACCACATGGTTGGTAACATTTTTGATGGTGAACAGTAACCAAAAAATTGATGTTGATTAATATTTTAATTTTTGATTCCATCATGAGTTATCAATATAAAGTAAACATATACATTGAACAATTGGTAACTGTTCTGAAATATTTTTATGTAAATTTGGTTATCCATCTAAAATACAATGGTTACCTCTATATTCATATTTAGTTACCAACTGGCATAGACCATTTCCAAATAACTTTTATAACTATGTAATTTAAAAGTATCCATAAGCTAGATATATGGGAACCCTCACATGTACATTAAGCACTTGATAACTGTTCTGATATAAGTTTTTAATTATTTGGTTACTAACAAAAACTAAAATGGTTACCCTTATATGCATGTTTGGATACCAACTGCACCTCTCAAACTATTTTTATTTTAATATGAGATCTATAAGTAACCATAAATATAAATAAAAACTCTCACATGTACATTTAACGATTGATGTTTGTCCTAATACAAGCTTGTAACTATCTGCTTACTAATAACAGAACCATAATGTAACATAATAAAACAAAGAACCACATAATTGTATCTTGCTAGTAACTGTAATAGGTTTTAATGGTAACCAAAACATAAATTTCATATAATGAAACCCAGTTTAGGCAATCCATGTATACTAAACAATTACATATTAACCAGAAATAAAAATAACTTTAACAAAATCCCACATCGAGAGCACAATAATAGTAGCCAAACCATAAGGTAACAAATAATCAAAACATAGTAAAGAAGTAACCAAGTAGTTATATGAATGTAACCAGAACATGTTTTAATGGTAACCAAAAGCAAAACAACTTTGTATATCCAACTAATTTTAGGCAACCCATGTATACTCTCACATGATTTAACACTTAATTTATTTCTTGATACAAGCTTGTAACTATCTGGTTACTACAAAAAAATAAAATGGTTACCCTTCTATGCATGTTTAGTTACCAACCGCACCTTTCAAATAATGTATCAGACACAACTTAATACGAACCAACAAACAATATCAAATAATTGATTATATAATCAAATATGTAATTCCATTTACATAAGCTCCAATAAACATTACATACTCACTAACCATAACAAATGGTTATGGATATCCAACAAAAATCAAAGTACAAAACACAATTCAGAAGGACAAGAAAACGACAATCGAACTAATCAAAATCTGGTACAAATCTTTCCGAAACTTGAGCTTTTTTTTTTCATTGCTACTTTCTTCTTCATGGCTTCTCTCATTCTCTTGAAAAGACTTCTACATTATGAACTGTGGTAACCAACCAAGCTTATATGATAGTAACAAACCATGTTTTAATGGTAACCAACACATAAATCAAAATCATAAGTCAACAAAGAATAAAAATATACTAATGAAGTAACCAAACAAATATATGATAGTAACCAAACCATGTTTTAATGGTAACCAACACATAAATCCAAATCATAAGTCAACAAAGAACAAAAAAATATACTAATGAAGTAACCAAATGCAAATATATGTTAGTAACCAAAACATATATTAATGGTAACCAACACATAAATCCAAATCATAAGTCAACAAAGAAAAAAAAATATACTAATGAAGTAACCAAACAAATATATGTTAGTAACCACTCGCATGCAACACCAACCTCGCCACTCTTACTCGATTCTGACCAACACACTCTCCCTTCCCCTTCCTCTCCACAACAAACTTCTTCAAGCCCTTTACGAAATCATCCTCTGTGATTCTCTTTCTCTTTACGTCGTCTTTCATTTTATCGACCATTCAACACAAATCGAACGAACAAAACCAACAAAACTAATCGTAGATCAATGGAGAAAACCACTAACGAGAGAGTAAGAACAAAACGAAACAACACGAATGAGATACTATACAACAAAACGAAAATGGCGAAATGAAATGTCCAAGAATAACACGAATGAGACTATACAACAAAACCCAAACGAAAATGGCAATAAGAATGTACGAAGAAAAACACGAAACAGAGAGAGAATAGCGAAGAAGAAATGACGAAATGAAAAAAGGTTTCATCATGCAAACGAGGGTTTAAAAAGAAAACACGTAATCGCGGTTATCATGTCATTCAAAATAAAAACAACCCATTAATATTTCCATGTCAGCCATTACATATTAATCCCTTAATTTAAGGACTTTAATTATGTTAAGATTGAAAATAAAAACAAAAAAAGTGTAATACTTTTGTAATTATTTTATGACTGTATGATTTTTGTAATTATTTTCAAAAATGTACTAATATATGTAATTAATCCATAATATTATTGGGTTTATATTTAATTTAATGGACTTATGTTTTTAATTGTTTGGGCTAGTTTAATATTTTAGTCCAATTTGGAATTATGGTCCATTGGATATTCCTATTAAATCTAGGATTGCTGAAAAGAGTTCTTTTATAATAATATGTAATATAGTTTGAAAAAGATTCTTATAAACTATTTTGGCTTTATCAGGTATATGCCTTATTCCTCTATTTAAGGTATTTTGGGTTGACTACGATTTTATATCTTTGATAACCGTTGGTCTCTTTATTTTAAAACATGTGATATTTCATCTGAGATATGAGACTTTTATGCTAACCAATTTTATATTCGTTGGTCTCTATTTATTTGCTGAAATCCTTATTCTTTACAACTGTGATAGAGATATTCTTGTTAACCTCTTTCTTGAACCCATTGGATAATATCAGAGACCAAAGAAATTCAAATATAGCCGTTAGTCTTCTTCTTATATATATTTCTCCTCTTCGACTAAAACAGGGACTTGCAAGACAAGGAAGCATATATTGGTGAAGAGTAACTAAAAGCAAATATCAGCTTTATTTATTATTTATTCGTTATATATCAGCTAGTCTGAGTTATATTGTTAGTTTTTTATTAGCTGGAAAAACAATATTGTATTTAAAAATTTTTGTATTTTGAATTCAAGCACTGTTAGGCTTTTACGTTTTAGTTGTGGATAGTTTTTGTTTAAGAGAAACTTTCAAGGTTGTAGAGGTGCAAAAGGGGCAGAGGTGTTCATCATAGTTGAAAACTTATTTGAACATAAAGTTCTTATTATTGTATTTAATTGAGTTTTAAAATTAATAAAAAGAGTCTCCAAACATGGACATGAATTAGGCCACTAGATAGAGGATAGGGGCTGAACCACATAAAAATCCTTGTGTTTGTGGTTTGCTATTTCGCGTGTTTTTGATTGTTTAAGTATCACTTTGCATCTAAACACATTCACATAAAAGTAGTCTCCCGATAGAGTAAAGTGTACTAAACCAGACACTTTCTAACACATGTTTAATCTGTTTGCATTATAACTACAATATAATTTGTTCTAATCCAGACACTATCCTTCATTGTAATATTCTACTGTCTGCATTATCAGAAAAGTAAAATTTACTCTAAAGCAAACACTATCAAACACTAGCTCCAACTGTCTGATTTAGTACTAAAACAGGAAATTAAAAATTAGTCATTGTTAAACACGTTTTAGTTTAGACACCTATTCACTCCCTTCTAGTGTAAGACCCCGAATTTTGTGAATAAAAATTAATTTTTTAAAAATATTTTTTAGTATTATGGTGTGGATTTGATATAATGTTATAGTTGTGGGTAGTATTTATAAATTTTTTAAAGTATGCAAGTTGTCATTAAATATTCGATTGGTTGGGGAATATTCGTTTTAACATTGAATATTCGTATGACGACACAATCATTGGTGGACCCCACAACAGAATTATTATCGGAATGAGAAAACGACAGAAATATCTATTTATGAAAATAACGGCGGAAGTTTTACCGTTAATCGTTGAAATACCCGGTAGTAAAAGTACAAAGAATACGCTGGCGTGGTTGCATAGTAGTAATACGATATTGATTATTGATGCTTACGTGAGAAGTCACTCAGTTTTGTTCAATTATTGCTACAGTAATTACTGCATAGTATCTCACGTTATTTGATTCAATTATTGTCGATATTTTATATATTATTAAATTAATAATTGAGACGATACAATTATTTATATTATTATTTGTAATATTGACGATGTCTAGAAAGTTCTGTCGAGGAGAGGTTTGGTCACCTAATTGCGCGCCAATAAGGAGAAATCCTTATTGGAAAGCCCCCTCTTTCCTGGGAACGATCTGGTTGTTAAATATTGTGAATAATAATAATAATGAATAAATGTTGTAAAAAATATTGAGGGAATTTTATGAAGTATTTGTTATAAATTTTGGCGTATTATTTGGACCCCATTTACGGCCCATTTTTCAAAATAATCGGTAGAAAGTTATTCAGTATATATATAATGGTACCCACATGTGATGGTGACATGTTGGTGGGAGGGAAACACGTGGGGCCCACGTGGAAGAAAATGAAAATGGGTTGGGGGAGAAAACGTGTTTGGAAATGAGTATTTAGTATCATATATATATATATATAATGTGTGTGATGTGTGTGTGTGTGTGTGTAATAATGGTGTGTGAGGGTGATTGATATGTGTGGTGGTGGTGGAAGATATATAAGGTTTATATATATAAAGGAAGATGTGGTGACATACCGTATGGTGTGGGTAATGAATATATATATATATATATATATATATATATATATATATATATATCATCCGCGGGCAAACGGTTGCCACATGAAGTAATCGCTTTCAAAGAACTCAAGCTCATCACCGTAGATATGTACGATGAAAGGCTGAGATTAATTGTAAAAATTTTCCTGCCGCTGCAGGCTCCTGCGGCAGGTAATCTGAATTAAATAAGTAGTAAGTTACAGATTTATCCCTTCAAGAAAATGAATCCTCCTGCCGCTACAGGCTCATGCGGCAGACCTTTAATACTCTAAACCGAAACTAAGAAAGGAGTGTTGCCCGAAGTCTGCGCCCGCACGGAATGCACAAAAATTTAAAAAGACAACATGCACGGAAGTTTAAAAAGTCACGGATGCCAAAAAGTCACGCTTTACCGCTACAAGCTGTAGTGGCAGGCCTCTCCTCTTTTTAACCTCTACCACTCTTCTCTCCCTTTCAAAGATTAATGCTCTCTTCCCTCTGCCGCTCCTCTCCCTCTCAAAGATTATTGCTCTCTTCCCCCTGCCGCTGCACAAATTCCCTTCACCCAAACTAAATCAACTTCAATTGAAGCAGCAAAAAAGATTTAGCAAGGGAGCGAAACGAAAACTGTAAAAAACTGGTAAGATTTATTTTTCATATGTTAAATTAAAAATAATTAAATATTTTAATTATTTTTTAAAATGTATTTATAATAAAATAACATGGAGTATTGTAATGTTTGACTTATGATTAAAATATTTGCTTAATAATTGTAATGGAGTATTGTTTTATTTTATTATGAATGTAGATTTTGATAAAATGTAGTAAGTTATGTGGAATATAATTTGCATGTGAGTATTGTGACTAATAATGATTAAGTATTATAAAAATGTGTAAAAAAAAGATTGTTTAAAATTAGTTTAAAATGTGGTAAAGTAGTTATTATAATGGTGTTACATAGTTATAGAACAATATGAAAAACTTTTTATGTTATTTTTTTAGGTACTAAATGGACAGTTGGATTTATGGACCAATTGACCCAAGTGTCCTTAACGACCAACAAAATCATTTGTCGGATGATATATATGACGGGAAAGACAGGGGAAGACTACTCTCATGTCAATTAACTGAAAAAAATACGATAAATGGATATTAACAAAAGCTCAAAAAACTCTTCTGCAAAAATGTGGGTTTGGGATTTTTTGCTATCCTATTAGAGACTATTAACCACAAGCGACATTGGGCTCGTGTCCGCCTTGGTAGAGAGATGGCGGCCGGAGACCAATAGTTTTCACTTAAATTGTGGAGAAATTACAATCACTTTAGAAGATGTACACTTTATTCTTAGGTTGTCAGTGGTGGGCAAACCCTTAACTTGTCCGTTATTTGACACTCCATTGGCTTCGCGTGTGATAATACCAAAGAATAGACCTGTGCAACCAAACATTACTTATTACTGTGGTATTTTCGTTTGTAAATATGTTGATTACTTTGTCAGGAGCAGTGTAAATATTCGTCGCGAAAAATGGTCCTCAGAAGATTTAATGGTATTTCGATACCAAATTGTGTGGGAACTCTTTAGATGCATGTCAAGCTAGACTTCTTCCCGCGGATGATATTTAGACTAATTATTGGTGTACTTATCATTGGGAACTCTTTAGATGTCTATTATTATTATTATAATTGTTAGTATATCTATTATTATTTTTATTATTATTCATATTATTATTATGCTTATTATTATTATAATTATTATGTTTAATATAATAATAATAATAATAATAATAATAATAATACAACCAAGCATAAATATAACCATTCATAAATACAAACAAGAAATAATACAAACATCGCTTACATAATACAAACAAGAAATAATACAAACATCACTTACATAATTCCCGTGGACCATTAATACAAACATAGCTTACATAATACAACCATTCATAAATACAAACATAATACAACTGAGCATAAATACAAACATCGCTTAAATAATACAACCGAGATCTATTTTTTAGGCTCAGAAATTCCTAACACTCGATAGTGATTGCGCTTATCATGGTCGATTTCAAAGCCAAAAATTGCACATTTTCGATGAGGTTTAGAACCCACTATTTTTTCGAATGCACTCTTTAACCTTGATTGTTTTTTGCGGCCCTTTGTTTGAGAAATAACTGGTGTCAAAAACTCATGTTCTTCCGCTTCTTCCTCTGCATCTTCATCGTCATTGCCATAACCCATTGTTTGAGTTTCACCGACAGTGCAATCAATGTCATCGTCTGCCAACTCAGTAACATTCTCGTCCGGATCATACTGGTCAATTAATGTTTTTCCTCGTGCATTCAACTTAAGGTGAGTTTTGTAACCTCGAACTGAGCAGGTAGCTTTACTGGCCAACTCCGTGCAATCAGACATCAAATGATTAAAACGCATTACCTGATCTTGTTCAAAGTCAGCAGTTGTTGGGCTAAAGACTAATTCTTCAACATTGGTTTTGTTCGCGTTCTAGTCCAACGAGAAAGAATCACGTCGTTCGGAATTTAGGAAATACTCTTAGCCAAGAAATATCTCAAGATGTGCCTGCACAATTCACCAGAATGTGAAAATAATTGACAATTACATGTTACCGACCCTAGCTGACGATTGATGAAGATTTCTTTATATCTTCCACCATTTTCAGCTGCATCTGTCTTATACACTGAATAAACCTTTATTTTAGGGCCACACAACTCACTAACTTTACTAACATTATACTTCATGGAATTGACGAATTGACGCTGAAAACGTCTAAACATCTCTTTTGTGTACACCTGCGCAATATGCACTTCCAAAGATGATTCGAGTACCATATTTCTTTTCTGATGTTGTGTTATGTAGTCAGCCTTCCTCTCTCTGATAATTTTTTTGCTATAGCCTTCTGACTCAAGACTACAAATTCTTTCATGCTCGTTGAAGCATTGACAAACTCATCAAAAAATGATTCATGCTCTCGCTTCTTCCAAGAGTTGTCATTCCGTGAAAAATATCTCTTTGTATACTGGAATCCATTTCTCTCGTACATCATACAAACTTCTAATCCACTCATTGTTATACAATTCATAATTCCTCAACGAGAATCGCTAACGCTTTGAAACTCCCCAATGGATAATGAATTATACACATAATTGTTAAAATGCTCTTTGAAGGATGGGTGCTCGTAATAAACATGATGCAATTTCTCGTGAAATTTATCACAATATGCCAAGAACACAATAAGTGATAAGTAGAAGGAGTACCTTAGCAATAGCATTACTCATGGCTTTGTCTTGGTCAGTGATGATGGTTATAGGCATCTTATAGTCCATGGCTTCGAGCCATGTCTCTAATACCCAAACGAAAGTGTCCTCTGTCTCATCCCTTAACAATGCAAATCCAAATAATTTAGACTGAAAATGGTGGTTAACCCCAGTAAAAGGAACAAACGACATGTCATACTTATTTGTCATGTACGTACTGTCAAATGTCACAACATCTCCGAAATGTTGATACATAGACCTTGATCGGGCGTCAACCCATAGAATGCATGCTATGCGATTTGTTGCATCTGGTTTGACACGATAAAAAAATTTACTCGAACTCTTGGATGCAAGTTTTTGCAAATAATTTACAGTAGCTTGTGCATCATTTTCATCTGCAGAATCACGTCTTAAATCCCTCACCACATTCTGAACATTAACATTAGAAAAAGGAACATTTTACAACCCGCCACCCATTGTGCTCAAAACGTTCATCATCATACTAGGTCTAATACTAGACTTATTTAAAGTGTCAATTAATTTTCTTATAACTGGAGTAATATTTCTATGTGTCTCAATTAAATCTACCTTGGTAGGGGTCACTAGGTGATGATTGTGCTCTAATTCAACAGTAGAAATACGCCAACTGTCTTCTTTCTTATTATGAACAGCATATATTCTAGCTTTGCATAATGTGCGTCCTATAGAGTCTCGCTCCCTAGTTATTTTCTTACTACCATCTTCATCATCAGGCAAATTCTTTACAAAATTTGGTGTACCAGCTTTTTTACAAACATACAACCTAGACGACACATCATTAGTACCAGCATGTTTATGACTAGTTGCAATTCTAATCTCAAAACCATTATTTTTAGCATACGACCTATAAAAAAATTCAACTTCTTCCAACTTAGAAAATAATTGACCAACGTATAGCACCAATTCAGATTTACTACTTTCAACTTCACTTACAAACTCAGATGGGTTTTCATAATTTAAGCTAGCAACAGAATCTGAAGAACTTGATACAAACCTTTTATGAGCATGTATGTTGTGTGCCATTCTGAAATACGAAGGAAGAAACACCAGATAAGAATTTCAACGACGGACTTGAGATTAAAAGTGGGCAACTATATCAACAAAAAAACCAAAGCTGTAAAAAAGGAAAGAAATATCGAGAGGAAACCAAGAAAAATCTGTGAGAGGAAAGGTTGGAGAGATAATTGAACAACGAAAGAAGTAAGCATGGTATTTAAAAAAAATTCTCCCTGCCGCTACAAGCTGTAGCGGCATTACTTAAAATCCGTGACTGCTAAAAAGTTTCCAAAATTGTCATAAAAGCTGAAAAGGTGGTCAAAAGGGTAGTCAATTAGCCATAAATGCCGGTCAATTATGTCAGCCCTAGCGCAAGAGCTTGTAGCGGCAAGGTAGTATTAGATTTTTAGGGGCAGTATAGTAATAAACCATCATTTAATATTCAAATTACCTGCCGCAGGAGCCTGTAGCGGTAGGACAATTTTTACAATTAATCTCAGCCTTTCATCGCACAGATCTACGGTGATGATCTTGGTTGCTGAACAGTACTCGTGGCAACCGTTTGCCACATATGATTTCCCTATATATATATATATATATATATAAGGTTTTGTTTTATTAGATTATAAATAGAATATATTATATTTTATTATGTATAGTGTTTGCATAGTGCCTGCATAGTGTTTGTATAGTAAATCATAAAAATTTTTAGACGATCAGTTGCAACTCGTGAAGAAAAACTGTACAGTCCATGATTTTAATTTTCATCCTTTCCATTCTCATATAAATAGGATGCTTAGTTAGAATTGAAAATCACACCAGAATCAGAGAATTCTTCTTCTATAATATTGAGCGTATTTCTTTCGAGTTTTAGAAAGTTTTGAGCGTAGAAAACGGTATAAGTTTTCTTCAAGAATATCTCCGCCCTACCAGTCGAAATACTAATCTTTTTTAAGGTAAGGGTATTATTTATTTCATATTCGCGTATGATATTATTTTTAGTATTCGTAAGAAATTTTATTTCGTTCAATATTCGCAAGAAATATTATGTTCGTTTAATATTCGTAAGGAATATTATATTCGTTTAATATTCGTAATGAATATTATTTTCGTTCAACAGTCGTAAGGGATATTATTTTTGTTCAATATTCGTATGAAATAATATTTCTTCCATACTCTATAGTATGTAAGTAATATTATTTCGTTTCAGATTTCGAATTTTACACTCATTTTGTTAAAGTTTTGGCTTCTATACTCCACGAAATTAGTAGAATATCCTTGATATTTGCGCTTCATCTAGTATCTTTTCATGGAAATATTATTCTGAGCATTCTTGATAAGTTTTAACTTTTTCATGACGGAGTACTATTCACGGGGTTACTATTCCCGAAGTACTATTCACGGGGTACTATTCACTCGGTTACTATTTACCCAGGGTACTATTCATGACAAAAATTGATTTCTTTCTTTGTCCAAATCATTTCTGATACAATATTATTCTTGAATTTTACTCCACAAAGCAGTATCATGTTGATAATTTGGACGTTATTGAATTCAGGATAAATTAAATTATAAATCTTTAAAAACTTATCATTTGCTTTCTTTTAATTGAATTCTTATATCATTGTCATCATCCTCATGCTTATATTGCGTTAAAAGTCATCCTTGGCCCGTAGTGCATAGATGGGCTTGGTATGATTATGACTAGAGATTATTGGGTATAATCATGACCGTAATGTTATAAATGATGTGGTAAAAGTTCTCATTGGCCCGTAGAGCATTAATGGACAGTTTTTGGTATGATGAATTGTTTTATGGGGTGATCATGACTATTTATAAAAACATGAATATCCTTGGCCCGTAGTGCATGGATAATTCGTGGTCGTGATACTAATGAATATCCTTGGTCGTAGTGCAGGGATGATCCGATGATGTGGATTATTTATTAAGCTGAGTCTCAGCGATAAAATTGTTGATAAACTTTTTAAATCATAGAAGATAGTAGATTTGATGTTCTACTTGACTCTTCTAATGGATTGCTTGTTCCGCTACTGTTAAACTTGAGAGGTATATTGTATTTTATCAGTTTAACACTGTTGAAGGCTAACAATAATTTATTTTGCATTATCTTAGTCATAATATTTTTTACTGGGCTAGTTGATCTCACCCTTTTCTTTCATTGTTCTCTTCAGGAAATGAGAACATAGCCGGGACTAGTTTGGGAACGGAGTAATGTTCTAAGGTGGTGCATTAGTAGTCCTCACTATTTTGTTAAATAGTGTGTTAGTAATTGTAATAATATTGAATTTGAGTCTGGATATTGTCTAGAAGACAATATTTATATTAAAACTCACAAATTATATTTTGTCGTACTTTACGCGACAATTGTATAATTAAGTTATATTTAAATTATGTACCATGTATTTTGTAAGACCCCAACTTTTATGAATAAAGAATAATTTTCTCAAAATATATTTTTGAATATTATGGTGTGGATTTGATATAATGTTATAGTTGTGGGTAATATTTACAAATTTTGCAAAGTAAGCAAGTGGTTATATAATATTCGATTAGTCAGAAAATATTCATTTTAACATAGAATATTCGTACGACGGCACAATCATTGGTGGACCCCGCAACGGAATTATTGTCGTATTTAGAAAATGACAGAAATATCATTTATAAAAATTACGGCGAAAGTTTTACCGTTAAACTGTTGAACTACCCGATAGTAAAAGTATAGTAATACGCGTGGTTGCATAGTAGCACACGGTATTGATTATTGATGCTAACGTGAGAAGTCACTCAGTTATACTCAATTATTGCTATAGTAATTGCTGCATCATATCTCTCATATTATTGATTCAATTATTATCAGAGTATCATCTGCATAATATGTTATATTATTAAATTAATAATTGAGACGGCAAAGTTATTCATATTATTATTTGCAATATTAATAATGTCTAGAATGTGACGTCCCCAAAATAGGTATACATCACCCATCTTGAGTCGCCAAATACATGGTACAAAATTCAAATACAACTTAATTATACAACAGTCGTGTAAAATTCGACAAAACATATGCTGTGAGTTTTAATACAAATATTGTCATCTAGACAATATCCACATTCAATTGAGTCCTCATTACATTTATTATCACACTATTTAACGTAATAAAGGAGGACTACTAATGTTATTATCTCGGACCGCCACTCCATTCCCCAACTAGTTCCTGCTACGTTCTCATTTCTTGAAGAGAACAATGAAAGTAAAAGGGTGAGCTCAACTAGTCCAGTAAGAAATATTATGACTAAGATAATGCAGAATAAATTATCATTAGCCTTCAACAATGTTAAACTGATACAATATAAAAAACATCAAGTTTAACTGCAGCGGAACAAACAATCTATTAAAAGAGTCAAGTAGAGAATAAAATCTACTATCTTTTATGATTTAAAAGGTTTTTCATCACTTTTATCGCTAGGACTCAGCTTAATAAATAATCCACATCATCCCTGCATTACGACCGAGGATATTCATTAGTATCACAACCACAAATTATCTATGCACTACGGGTCAAGGATATTCGTGTATTCATCAATGGTCATGATCATGCCAACAACTGTCCATCAATGCACTACGGGCCAATGAGGACTTTTACCACATCATTTGTAACATTACTTGGTCATGATTATACCGATTAATCCTCGTCATAATCATACCAAGTCCATCTATGCACTTCAGCCACGAGATGACTTTCAACATAATATAAACATGAGGATGATGACAATGATATAAGAATTCAATAAAACAAGTTCAACAATTATTTTATCCAGAACTAATAACGTCCAAATTGTCAACATGATACTTCTTTTGTACAAAAAATTCAAGAATGCTCGTAAGAATATTTCCATGAAAAGATATTTGGATGAAGCGCAAATATCAAGGATATTCCACTAAATTCATGGAGTATAAAAGTCAAAACTTTAACCAACTGAGTATAATAAAGAATGGAATAACAAAAGAAATTACCAGGCATGCGATAGACCGCATGCATGTGTTATTCCAATGTAATAATAAACAATGGAACCAGGTCATGCGTAAACGCACAAACAAGATATTCCAACAGAATAATAATGTTCTTGTGAATTATGGCCAATATCGGCTATATAAGCAGTGATTTCAAATCCAGAAGTTAATCGTACTTTGGCAACTTTACGTAAGGCAGAGTTTGGTTTTTTGGGGGTGATAGTGTTCGCCGGAACTAGAAGTAAAAATTTTGGTAGATAGGGATCACATAAAAACTTCTTTCGAGGAATGGGCCAGACCGGGTCATTAACGGAACCAGGTCAGGTGAAATTAGCACTGACCGGATGTTCCAACAGAATAATAAATAACGGAACCAAAGTCATGCGTAAACGCATACATACATGATGTTCCAATGTATAATAAATAATGAACCGTGTCAAAGAAATTAACCCGACAGATGTTCCAATGAATAATAAAGAATGGAATAATGTAAGAATTTCACCATGTATGAGGTACTTATGATGACAAAGTTATTCCAATGTAATAATAAAGAATAGAATAACAGAAGAATTTCACTATGTATGCAGTAATTGGCATATACAGGTTATTCCAATAGAATAATAAGGAATGGAATAACAGAAGAATTTCACCAAGTATAGGGTAGTCCCCGTATACAGGTTATTCCAACAAAATAATAAATAATGAAATAATAGAAGTTCTCTTCATGAATACGAAAGAAATAATACCCTTTACCTTAGAAGAAACTGGATATAGAAGTGGTGAAGTAGCAGAACACTTTTCTTCTTTCTCTCTATAGTTTTTCTCTCTAGAGTTTCAGTGAATTCATAAGAAATAATGAAGGAATGAGCTTCTATTTATAGAAGAATGGATCGAATAAGAACTAATTCTGAAACGGTCCGTATTGATTTAATTTTAAACTGATCATCCAAATTAGTTTATAATAAAATATAATATATTCTATTTATAATCTAATAAAACGAATAACTTCATAAAAGTATTCTGTTTTATATAAAAAGATTTTAATATAAAAACACTATGCAGTACTATGTAAATACTATGCATAATAAAATATATTATATTCTAATTATTGTCTAATAAAATGTAGATAACTTTATAAAAGTATTCTGCTTTTATATAAAAAAATTTACTATGCATAATAGAATATAATATATTCTATTTATAATCTAATAAAATGAATAACTTTATAAAAGTATTCTGCTTTTATATAAAAGCTTTTCTGTTTTTATTACATTAATAATACTAATAAAATAAAACTTCATCATCATTATTATAATTCACACTATTAATCGACTGTGTCGCTCCTGTGAAAGAGGGGGCTTTCCAATAAGAATTTCTCCATATTAAGCGCCAATTAATTAGTAACCAAACCTCTCTCTTGGCGTAACTTCTAGACATCGTTAATATTGCAAATAATAATATTAACAACTTTGTTATCTCAATTATTAATTTAATAATATATAAAATATCGATAATAATTGAATCAATTAACGTGAGATACTATGCAACAATTCTCAAGCAATAATTGAACAAAACCGAGTGACTTCTCACGTAAGCATCAATAATCAATACCGTGTGTGCTACTATGCAACCGCTGGCAGATTCTCAGTATTTTTAACACCGGTGTTTCAACAGCTTAACGATAAAACTTCCGCCATTATTTTCATAAAATATTTTTGTCATTTTCTCAATCCGACAATAATTCCGTTGTGGGGTCCACTAATGATTGTGCATCGCATTTAATATTCCCCTGTTAAAACGAATATTCCCCGACCAATCGAATATTATATAACAACTTGCATATTTTACAAAATTTATAAATATTACCCACAACTATAACATTATATCAAATTCATTCCATAATATTCAAAAATGATAATTATAGAAAATTCATCTTTATTCATAAAAGTTGGGTTCTTACAATCCCCCCTTCTTATGAAATTTTGCCCTTGAAATTAGGGTACATACCTGGTATATCGAAGAGGTAAGGATACCTTGATATCAATTCAGATTCTAACTCCCAGGTCATTTCCTCAACATCGTGGTTCCTCCATAAAACTTTGACTTGAGGTATAATCTTGGAGCGTAGAATATGTTCTTTCTTATCCAAGATTTTAATAGGAACCTCTTCATACGTTAAATCTTCCGCTATTTCGTCCGGTTCTAACTCAATAATGTGGTTTGGGTCTTCCACATATTTACGTAATATGGATATATGAAAAATGTTATGAACACGAGACATACTTGGCGGTAAAGCGAGTCTATAGGCTACAGTCCCTACTCGATCGAGGATTAAAAATGGGCCAATGAATCGAGGATTGAGCTTTCCTCTCTTTCCAAATCTCGTAACTCCTTTCCATGGAGCAACACGTAACAACACATGATCTCCAATATCGAATTCCACGTCCTTTCGATGAAGATTAACATAACTCTTTTGTCGGTCTTGTGAGGTTTTTATACGTTGTCAGATCATTTGAATATTTTCCATAGTCATACGTACCAACTCCGGTCCCAACAACGTTGCTTCACCCACCTCATCCCAGCATACTGGAGAACGACACTTTCTTCCATAAAACGCCTCGAATAGAGCCATGCCAATACTTGCTTGATAACTGTTGTTGTAGGAAAACTCCACCAAAGGTAAGAACTTGTCCCAACTTCCCTTGAAGTCAAGGACACAGAGTCTTAATAAATCTTCAAGATTTTGAATAGTCCTATCTGATTGTCCGTCCGAGGATGATATGCCGAACTAGATCGTAAATTCGTGCCCATAGATTTTTGCAAACTAACCCAAAATCGTGAAGTGAATCTTGGGTCTAGATCAGAAACTATGGATACTGGCATACCATGCAGTGTTACAATCTCGTTTATGTACATACGAGCAAGACGTTCAAGTGTATAAGTTTCTCGTATTGGTAAAAAATGAGCAGACTTGGTCAATCTATCAACAATGACCCAAATTGCATCTATGCCTTGAGAAACCTTGGGAAGACCAATAACAAAATCCATAGTAATGTGCTCCCACTTCCATTCTGAAATTTCAAGTGGCTGCAATGGACCTTTTGGTACTTGATGCTCCGCCTTGACTCGTTGACAAGTTAGACACCTTGAGATAAACAGCGCTATCTCTCTCCTTATATTGCTCCACCAAATGTATGTCGAAGATCACGATACATTTTGGTACTCCCAGGATGGATTGCAAATGGTGTGTTTTGCGCCTCCATCATGATTTTATACTTTAAATCAGGTTCATTAGGAACACAAAGTCTGGAGTTGACTCGAAGTATTCCTTTTTCATCGATTCTTGCTTCCGGCATAGCACCTTCTTGCACTTTCTTCCTCATACGCATCAGCTCCAGGTCTGTAGCTTGAGCAGCTTTAACTTTATCGATTAAAGTCGATTCTACTCGTATATTTGTCATCATTACGTGGGTCCCTAGAGTCTTTATCTCTATCTTCATCCTTTGCAAGTCATACAAAATGGGCCTTTGCGTTGACAATATCGCACTCTTACCCGTCTATGATCTTCTACTCAATGTGTCAGTTACCACATTTGCTTTTCCAGGATGGTATTGGATGGTATGATCATAATCTTTCAACAGTTCAAGCCAACGTCGCTGTCGCATGTTGAGTTCCTTTTGAGTGAAGAAATATTTGAGGCTTTTATGATCCGTAAAGATCTCTACTTTCTCCCCATACAAGTAATGCCTCCAAATTTTAAGTGCGAAGACAACAGCTGCCAACTCTAGATCATGAGTAGGATAATTCCTTTCATATTCTTTGAGTTGCCGAGATGCATAGGCTATGACTTTCCCATGTTGTATGAGAACACATCCTAACCCTTTTCTTGAAGCATCACTGTAGATGACAAATCCCTCCGAATCAGATGGTATTATCAGAACAGGTGCTGAAATGAGTCTCCTCTTGAGTTCTTGAAAACTCTTCTCACATTCCTCGTTCCAACCAAATTTTGTATCTTTTCGAGTTAGCTAAGTTAAGGGAGTAGCGATTCGAGAAAACCCTTCTACTTAATCTCCGATAATAACCAAATGGCCAGAAAACTACGATTTCTCCTTATCGATTTAGGTTGCTCCCACTTTGAATAGCTTCAATCTTTGTTTGGGTCAATGATATTCCATGACTTGATACTACGTGCCCAAGGAATGCTACTTCCTCAAGCCAAAACTCACATTTCTTTAACTTGGCATAAAGCTTATATTCACGAAGCTTTTGGAGTATCAGCCTCAAGTGTTGCTCATGATCTTCACGGCTTTGGAATAAATAAGGATGTCATCAATAAAGACGACCATAAAGTGATCCAAATATTCCTTGAATACTCGGTTCATCATATCCATGAAGGCAGCAGGAGCATTAGTCAATCCAAAAGACAAGACTAGGAAGTCATAATGCCCGTACCGAGTTCTAAAAGCCGTGTTTGGAATGTCATCGGTTCTAATCTTCAATTGGTGATATCCGAAACAAAGATCAATCTTTAAAAAAAAATTGGCACCTTGTAACTGGTCAAATAGGTCATCAATACGTGGAAATGGGTTACTATTTTTGATGGTGACATGATTCAACTCCCGATAATCAATACAAAGTCGCATACTCCCATCTTTCTTCTTCACGAATAGAACAGGAACACCCCAAGGAGAAGTACTAGGATGAATAAAGACAATGTCTAACAATTCCTGCAGTTGGGTCTTTAACTCCTGAAGTTCAATAGGATCTATTCGATATGGGGCTTTGGAAATGGGTTTTGTACAGGTTTAAGGTCGATACAAAATTCAATTTCACGCTCTAGGGGTAGGCCAGGAAGTTCTTCAAGGAATACGTCAGGAAATTTATTAACAATAAAAATATCATTCAAAACTGACGTATTTTTGTTTAGATCCGTGACATGGGATAAGAAAGCTTGACATCCGTTTTTCAATAAATGAATAGCTTTATGGCTTGAGATGACAGTGATTGATTTTAATGGTTTGGTTACTTGAATTCTCATAATAGGTTGATTAGGAATATGAAAGCTAACAACCTTACGAAAAATAATCAATTTTTGCATGATGAGTAGTTAACCAATCAATCCCTAGAATTACGTCAAATTCAAGTATTTTCAATGAAATAAGATCGACAGGTAATGTGAGGGTATCAATTTGAACCAAACAAGACTTATAAATAGTGGATGTGATGAAGGTTTCTCCCAACGGAGTTTCAATAGATAAGTCAAAGTCTAATTTCTCCGGAGTCAAATTTAAACGTTGAGCGCAAGTAGGAGAAATAAAAGAATGGGTAGAACCGGTATCAAATAAGGTATATACTTCGCTAGAATTTATGATAAGCTTATGATGACCTCATTCGGGTTTCTTGCTTTCTGGGAGGTCACGACAAATGCTCTCCCTTGCACTACTGAATTTGACTTTTCTGGGACGTCTTTTGGTGCCTCCATCCTAGCTGAACTTGTCTTTGGTGAACAAAAAAATCGGGCTAGGTGACCTTTTCTTCCATAATTATAACATGCTTTCGACGGCATCACGCAGGTTGGACTGATGTGTCCCTCCCCTCCGCATTTGAAGCATATAATAGGTGGTCGTTTTCCTTCCTTAACAACGGGTGCTAGTCCTGACGTCTTTCCATCATTGTTGAATCTCCTCTTCTTGAAATGTTCATTCTTATTGTTTTGGTCATGATTACCATCGAAGTGGTTACCATTTCTGGCATGTTTATTCCCTCTACGCTTATTGTCACCGCTTCGATGACTGCTATCACTAGTATTATCATTTTGCCGACTGCTCTCTTTTGGTTGGGTAGACTCATTATCGCGCTCCAATAACTGAGCCCTATTAACAACATCTGAATACAAATACAGTTTATGAGAGATAAGATATTGACGTATCTCGGGTTTCAAACCTCTTAGAAATATTCAAGTCATTCTCTCCTCATTATCAACCAAATGGGAGGCAAACAGGGACAACTCGGCGAACTTGGCTTCGTACTGCGACACGGTTATGTTGTTTTGCTCCAGCTTGATGAACTCTACCTCTTTCATGTGATGAATACTTTCGGGAAAGTACTTGTCATTGAAAAATTCTTGAAACTTCTCCCAAGTCATCTTTAGTGCGGCAGGTTGAGTACGTTTTACAGATTCCCACCAGTAATCTACCTCTGCACGCAACATGAAGGTGGCAAAGGGAACCTTTTGCTCCTTGGAGCATCCTAAGACATCAAATATCTTACAGATCTATTTTATCCACGTCTCCGCCTTAAGTGGTTATGGCTCTCCAAAAAACTTCGGTGGTCCCAGTTCCTTGAACTACTTAGCGGTGACCGTTCGAGAGTTGCCAGTGTTTCCACCTGCATTTTGGATAGGAGCCGTTCTTGTCTGATGTTTCATGAATTGCATAAAGCCTCTGAACATTCCATCGTTCATCATCTGGTCAGTGTTATTGTTTTCCTGAGGATTGTCGCCTTCCTGATGCACATTATCCTGATTATTGATCTGTGGAGACTCAACGGTCTCCTGTGCTCCATTGATGTTCTCAACATTCTCGGATGCCATTTTCAAACACTGCCACAAAAAAGGGTTAATTAACATATCACATATTATCCCTATATTCTGACCGACCAATTAAATACCAAATAAACTTAGGTAGGTCATACTAGCGAAGGAATTCTCTATCTCTCCCCTCCTAGTTCTTATCTCACATCTCAGCCAGGGATCATATCCCTAAGCTTTGATACCAACTGTGATGCCCCCAAAATAGGTATACATCACCCATTTTGAGTCTCCAAATACATGGTACAAATTCAAATATAACTTAATTATACAACAGTCGTATAAAATGAGGACAAAACATATGTTGTGAGTTTTAATACAAATATTTTCATCTAGACAATATTCACACTCAATTGAGTCCTCATTACATTTATTATCACACTATTTAACAGAATATTGAGGACTACTAATGTTATTATCCGGACCGTCATTCCGCTCCTCGACTAGTCCCTCGCCACGCTTCTCATTTCCCAAGAGAACAATGAAAGTAAAAGGTGAGCTCAACTAGCCCAAGAAGAAGAAATATTATGACTAAGATAATGCGTAATAAATTATCATTAGCCTTCAACAATGTTAAACCGATACAATATAACAAACATCAAGTTTAATCAAGTAAGTGGAATAAGTAATCCATTAAAAGAGTCAAGTAGAAAATAAAATCTACTATCTTTTATGATTTAAAAGGTTTTCATCACTTTTATCATTGGGACTCAAATTTTAATAAATAATCCACATCATCCCTGCACTACGGCCAAGGATATTCATTAGTATCACAACCACAAATTATCCATGCACTACGGGCCAAGGATATTCGTGTATTCCTCATTGGTCATGATCATGCCAACAACTGTCCATCAATGTACTACGTGCCAATGAGTACTTTTACCACATCATTTGTAACATTACGGTCATGATTATACCGATTAATCCCTGGTCATAATCATACAAAGTCCATCTATGCACTACAGGCCACAGATGACTTTCAATATAATATAAACATGAGGATAATGACAATGATATAAGAATTCAATAAAACAAGTTCAAGAATTAATTTATCCAGGAACTAATAACGTCCAAATTGTCAACATGATACTTCTTTGTAGAGTAAAATTCAAGAATCCTCAGAAGAATATTTGCATGAAAAGATACTGGATGAAGCGCAAATATCAAAGATATTCCACTAATTTCATGGAGTATAGAAGTCAAAACTTTAACCAACTGAGTATAATAAAGAATGGAATAACAAAAGAAATTACCAGGCATGCGATAGACCGCACAGACAAGTTATTCCAATAGAATAATAAACAATCGGAATTCAGTCATGCGTAAAACGCATGCATGTGATATTCCAACAAAATAATAAATAACGGAACCGTGTCGGTGAAATTGCAGACCGCGGGATGTTCCAACAGAATAATAAATAACGGAACGGTCATGTGAAACGCATTCCGATATGATGTTCCAAATGTAATAATAAATAATCTAAACCGAATCGAGTGCAAATTTGCACCGAAGTGATATTCCAATGTAATAATAAAGAATGGAATAATGGAAGAATTTCACCATGTATGCAGATTTGATGACAAAGTTATTCCAATGTAATAATAAAGAATGGAATAACAAAAGAATTTCACCATGTATACGGTACTTTGCATATACAGGTTATTCCAACAGAATAATAAGGAATGGAATAACAGAAGAATTTCACCAAGTATAGGGTAGTCCCCGTATGCAGGTTATTCCAACAAAATAATAAACAATGGAATAACAGAAGTTCTCTTTATGAATACGAAAGAAATATTACCCCTTACCTTAGAAGAAACTGGATATAGAAGTGGTGAAGTAGCAGAACACTTTTCTTCTTTCTCTCTATAGTTTTTCTCTCTAGAGTTTCAGTGAATTCGTAAGAAATAATGAAGGAATGAGCTTCTATTTATAGAAGAATGGACTGAATAGTAACTAATTCCTAAACGGTCTAGATTGATTTATTTTTAAATGGACCGTCTAGATTGGTTTATAATAAAATATAATATATACTATTTATAATCTAATAAAATGAATAACTTTATAAAAGTATTCTATTTTATATAAAAAGATTTTACTATGCAAACAATATGCATAATAAAATATAATATATTCTAATTATTGTCTAATAAAATAGATAACTTTATAAAAGTATTTTGTTTTATATAAAAAGATTTTACTATACAAAAGACTATGCATAATAGAATATAATATATTCTATTTATAATCTAATAAAACGAATAACTTTATAAAAGTATTCTGTTTTATATAAAAAGCTTTTCTATTTTATTACATTAATAATTCTAATAAAATAAAACTTCATCGTCATTATTATTATTCACACTATTAATTTACCAGGTCGTTCCCAGGAAAGTGGGGGCTTTCCATTAAGGATTTCTCCATATTGACGCGCAATTAGGTGACCAAACCTCTCCTTGGTAGAACTTCTAGACATCGTTAATATTGCAAATAATAATATTAAAAACTTTGTTAGCTCAATTATTAATTTAATAATATATAAAATATCGACAATAATTGAATCAATTAACGTGAGATACTATGCAATAATTACTGAAGTAATAATTGAACAAAACTGAGTGACTTCTCACGTAAGCATCAATAATCAATACAGTGTCTACTATGCAACCACGCCAGTATTCTCGCATTTTTTAAACACCGTGTTTCAACAGCTTAACGATAAAACTTCTACCGTTATTTTTATAAAATATTTTTTCGCTTTCTCTATCCGATAATAATTCCGCTTTTTTGGGGTCCACCAATGATTGTGCCGTCATTTAATATTCCCTCGTTAAAATGAATATTCCCAACAATCTAATATTATATAACAACTTGCAGATACTTTTGCAAAATTTATAAATATTACCCATAACTATAACATTATATCAAATTCATTCCATAATATTCAAAAATGATAATTATAGAAAATTCATCTTTATTCATAAAAGTTGGGATCTTACATAGAAGTTCTGTCAAGGAGAGGTTTGGTCACCTAATTGCGCGCCAATAAGGAGAAATCTTTATCAGAAAGCCCCCTCTTTCCTGGAAATGACCTGGTTGTTAAATATTGTAAATTATAATATTAATAATGAATAAGTTCGTGTTGATTAAAGATGAAATTGATAGTTCCATTGTGTGGAAATTATTAGTGTTAGTGGAAATTGACATTTATTTCAATAATAATTGATGTCTGGAAGTTATCGGGTAATTAATTGGATAAATGAGCAATTAATTGCTATTAATTCACATGCATATAACTATTTGTTCACATGTGTGTACTATTGAATCACATTCATTTACTATTAGGGGAGTTGGTGTAAGTTTGATAATACTTGCATGACTAAGTTAAAAATGGAGGTATAGATGAAGGTACTATACTATAATTATTTTTTTTCACATGATTATACTATTGAGTCACATGAATGAACTATTAATTCACATGATTTACTATTAGGGGAGGTGGTAGAAGCTTGATAATACTTGCAGGACTAAATTAAAAATTAAAGAAAAGTTGAAGGTATTGTACTGTAATATTTCGAGCCCCGAAACGTGCAATTATCGAAACTATATTTTCCTATAAATAGAAGTTCATTCTTCCTTTATTTCTCAACAATTCACTAAAGCTTTAGAGCAATTATTATAGAGTGAAATTATAAAGAGAAAGAAGAAGAGAAGTCCTACTCCCTCACTATTCCAATATCCGCTTTCTTCTAAGATAAAGGGTATTATTCTCTCGTATTCATGAAGAGAGAGTTCTTTTTTCAATACTGTAAGGGTTATTATTCCATTCTCAGATTATTATGTTGGAATAACTTGTCTATATGAAGTACCGCATATACATGGTGAAATTATTCATTATTCCATTCTTTATTATTCATTGGAATAACTCGCTCATGCTGATTATCGCATGCCTGTGAATTCTATTGTTATTCTATTCTTTATTATTATGTTGGAATAACCTGTTTATACGAAGTACCGCATACATGGTGAAATTCTTCTATTATTCTAGTCTTTATTATTCTGTTGGAATAACCTGTCTGTGCGGTCTATCGCATGCCTGGTGAATTCTGTTGTTATTCAATTCTTTATTTTTCTGTTGGAATATCCTGTCTGTGCGGATTACGCATTACTTGGTTCCATTCTTTATTATTCTGTTAGAATATCATGTTTGTGCGGATTACGCATGACTTGGTATCATTCTTTATTATTCAGTTGGGAATAACTTGTCTGTGCGGTCTATTGCATGCCTGGTGAATTCTTCTGTTATTCCATTCTTTATTATTCTGTTGGAATAACTTGTCTATGTGGATTACCACATGCATGGTGAATGATCCTTCGTATTCATTCCTTATTAAATTTTGGAAATGATATGTCTACGTGGATTACCGCATGGCGGGCGAAAATCCATTTGCAGTTTCATATATTCTATTATACTCAGTTGGTTAAAGTTTTAACTTCTATACTCCATGAAATTAGTAGAATATCTTGGATATTTGCGCTTCATCCAGTATCTTTTCATGGAAATATTCTTCTGAGCATTCTTGAATTTTACTCCACAAAGCAGTATCATGTTAGTAATTTGGACGTTATTGATTTCAGGATAAATTAACTTATAAATCTTTAAAATTTATTCTTGAACTTGTTTTATTGAATTATTATGTCATTGTCATCATCCTCATGCTTATATTAGGATAAAAGTCATTTTTGGCTTACGTGCATAGATGGACTCGGTATGATTATGACCAGGGATCATTCGGTATAATCATGACTTGTAATGTTATAAATGATGTGGTAAAAGTCCTCAGTGGCCTGTAGTGCATTGATGAACAGTTTTTGGTATGATTATGACCAAGGATTATTCGATATAGTCATGACCATTGATGATTTAATGAATATCCTTGGCCCATAGTGCAGGGATGATTTAATGATGTGGTTTATTTATTAAGTTGAGTCTCAGCGATAAAAATTAATGAAAACATTTTAAATCATAGAAAATAATAGATATCATGCTCTACTTGACTCTTCTAATGGATTGCTTATTCCACTGCAGTTAAACTTGATGTCTATTGTATTTTATCAGTTTAACATTGTTGAAGACTAATGATAATTTATTCTGCATTATCTTAGTCATAATATTTCTTACTGGGCTAGTTGAACTCACCCTTTTGCTTTCATTGTTCTCTTCAGGAAATGAGAACGTAGCCGGGACTAGTCGGGGAACGGAGTGATGGTCCGAGATGGTGTATTAGTAGTCCTCACTATTCTATAAAATAGTGTGACAATAAATATAATGAGGACTCTATTTAAGAGTGAATATTGTCTAGAAGTCAATATTCCTGTTTAAACTCTCAGCTATGTTTTGTCATATATTACACGACGGTTGTATAATTAAGTTTGTATTTGTATTCTGTACCGTGTATTTGGCGACTCAAGATGGGTGATGTATACCTGTTTTGGGGGCATCACATTTGGTATCAAAGCTTAGGGATATGATCCCTGACTGAGATGTGAGACAAGAACTAGGAGGGGAGAGATGGGGAATTCCTTCGCTAGTATGACCTACTTAAGTTTATTTGGTATTTAATTGGTCGGTCAGAGTATAGGATTAATCTATGATATGTTAATTAATCCTTGTTTTGTGACAGTATTTGAAAATGGCATCCGAAAATGTTGAGATAAGCAATGAAGCACATGAGACCGTTGAGTCACCAACGATCAGTACCCAGGGTAATGTGCAACAAGAAGACAATAATCCTCATGTAAACAATAACACCAATGAAATGGTAAATGATGGGATGTTCAGAGGCTTTATGCAATTCATGCAACATCAGGCGAGAGCGGCCTCATCCAAAATGCAAAGCTTGCAGATCGACTCTCTTGACGGCCACCGCTAAGCGCTTCAAGGTTGGGACCACCGTAGTTTTTGGAGAGCCAAAACAACTTAAAGGCGAGAGGCGTGGATAAAGCGGATCAACTAGATATTTGATGTCTTGGGATGCTCAGAGATCAAAAGGTTCCTTTACCACCTTCATGTTATGAGGAGAGGCGATTCATCGGTGGGAATCAGAAAGCGTGCACTCAACTCCGCCGCACTCAACATGTCTTGGAAGAAGTTTCAAGACCTGTTCAACGACATGTACTTTCCTGAAAGTATTCGTCACATGAAGGAGGTACAGTTCATCAAGCTTGAGCAAAATAATATGACCGTGGCGCAGTACGAAGTTAAGTTTGCTGAGTTGTCTCGGTTTGCGTTCCACTTGGTTGATAATGAGGAGAGAATGACGCGGATGTTTCTAAGAGGTTTGAAACCCGAGATACGTCAATACCTTATCTCTCATAAACTGTGTTTGTATTCAGATGTTGTGAATAGGGCTCAATTATTGGAGCGCGATAATGAGTCAACCCAACCAAGAGAGAGCAGCCGAAAAGTCGATAATACCAGTGGTATCAGTCATTGAAGCGGTGATAACAAACGTGGAGGGAATCAACATTCCAGAAATGGTAATCACTTTGGTGGTAATCATGGCCATGACAATAAGAGTGGAAATTTCAAGTAGAGGAGATTCAATAATGATGGAAAGACGTCAGGACCAGTACCTGTTGTTAAAGAGGGAGAACGACCGCTGGTCGTATGTTACAAATATGGAGGGGAAGGACACATAAGTCCAAACTGCATGATGCAGTCCAAAGCATGTTATAATTATGGAAAAGAAGGTCACCTAGCCCGATTTTGTCGTGCACCAAAGTCAAGTCCAGCTGGGATGGAGGCATCAAAGGGTGTCCCAGACAAGACAAAACCGGTAGTTCAAGGGAGAACGTTTGTCGTAACCTCCCAAAAAGCGAGGAATCCGAACGAGGTGATCACAGGTAAGTTAACCATAAACTCTAGCGAAGTTTATACTTTATTTGATACTGGTTCTACCCATTCCTTTATTTCTCCTACTTGCGCTCAACGTTTAAATTTGACTATGAAGAAATTAAACTTTGACTTATCTGTTGAAACTCCGTTGGGAGAAACTTTCATTACATCCACGGTTTATAAGTCTTATTTGATTCAAATCGGTAACCGCACTTTATCTGTCGATCTTATTTCTTTAAAAATACTTGCATTTGATGTGATTTTAGGGATTGATTAGTTAACTACTCATCATGCTAAAATCGATTATTTTCGTAAGGTTGTTAGCTTTCATATTCCTAACCAACCTATTATGCGAATTCAAGCAACCAAACCACTAAAATCAATCACTGTCATATCAAGCCATAAAGCTATTCGTTTATTGAAAAATGGATGTCAAGCTTTCTTAGCCCATGTCACGGATTTAAATAAAAATACGTCAGATTTGAATGATATTTCTATTGTTAATAAATTTCCTGACGTATTCCCTAAAGAACTTCCTGGCCTACCCCCAGAGCGTGAAATTAAATTTTGTATCGACCTTAAATCCGATACAAAACCCATTTCTAAAGCCCCATATCGAATGGCTCCTATTGAACTTTAGGAGTTAAAAACCCAACTACAGGAATTGTTAGACATCGATTTCATTCGTCCCTAAGTCGCCTCCTTGGGGTGCTCCTGCTCTATTTGTGAAGAAGAAAGATGGAAGTATGCGACTTTGTATTGATTATCGGGAGTTAAATCATGTCACCATAAAAAATAGGTACCCGTTGCCTCGCATTGATGACCTATTTGACCAGTTGTAAGGAGCCAAATTCTTTTCAAAGATTGATCTTCGCTCTAGATATCGTCAGTTGAAGATTAAAACTGATGACATTCCA
Organism: Panax ginseng; assembly: GCA_020205605.1. NCBI lineage: Eukaryota > Viridiplantae > Streptophyta > Magnoliopsida > Apiales > Araliaceae > Panax > Panax ginseng. The sequence continues at coordinate 184,271,898 of CM035132.1, forward strand.
AAGACTACTTTCAGAACTCGGTACGGGCATTATGAATTCTTAGTCATGTCTTTTGGATTGACTAATGCTCCTGCTGCCTTCATGGACATGATGAACCGAGTATTCAAGGAATATTTGGATCACTTTGTGGTCGTCTTTATTGATGACATCCTCATATATTCCAAAAGCCGTGAAGACCATGAGCAACACTTGAGGCTGATACTTCAAAAGCTTCGTGAAAACAAGCTTTATGCCAAGTTCAAGAAATGTGAGTTCTGGCTTGAGGAAGTTGCATTCCTTGGGCACGTGATATCAAATCATGAAATATTTGTTGACCCAATGAAGATTGAAGCAATTCAAAGCTGGGAGAAAGCAAAGTCAGTGACCGAAGTACGTAGCTTTCTCGGCTTAACTGGTTATTATTGGAGATTCGTGGAAGGATTTTCTCGAATCGCTACTCCATTAACTTAGATGACTTCAAAAGATACAATGCTCGATTGGAGCGGGGAATATGAAAAGAGTTTTCAAGAACTCAAGAGAAGACTCATTTCAGTTCCTGTTCTGAAAATACCATCTGGCTCGGAGGGATTTGTCATCTACAGTGATGTTTTAGGCAAAGGGTTAGGATGTGTTCTCATGCAACATGGAAAAGTCGTATCCTATGCCTCATGACAACTCAAAGAATATGAGAGGAATTATCTTACTCATGATCTAAAGTTGGCAGCAGTCATTTTTGCGCTTAAGATTTGGAGGCATTACCTGTATGGAGAGAAGGTGGAGATCTATACGGATCATAAAAGCCTCAAATATTTCTTTACTCAAAAGGAACTCAACATGCGGCAATGACGATGGCTTGAGCTGTTGAAAGATTATGATCATACCATCCAATACCATCCTAGAAAAGTGAATGTAGTAGTTGACTCATTGAGTAGAAGATCATATACGGGTACGAGTGCAATATTGTCAACGCAAAGACCCACTAGTACGGCAAGTTGAGTACGTTTTACAGATTCCCACCAGTAATCTGCCTCTGCACGCAACATGAAGGTGGCAAAGGGAAATTTTTGTTCCTCAGAGCATCCCAAGACATCAAATATCTTGTTGATCTGATTTATCCATGTCTCCGCCTTAAGTGGTTTTGGCTCTCCAAAAAACTCTGGTGGTCCCAGCTCCTTGAACTGCTTAGCGGTGACCGTCCGAGAGTTGTCAGTGATTCCACCTGCATTTTGGACAGGAGCCGCTTTCGCCTGATGTTGCATGAATTTCATAAAGCCTCTGACCATCCCATCGTTCACCATTTCATCGGTATTATTGTTTTCATGAGGATTATTGTCTTCCTGTTGCACATTACCCAGGAAATTGCATCGTTCACCATTTCATCGGTCTCATGTGCTTCATTGCTTATCTCAACATTTTTGGATGCCATTTTTAAATACTGCAACAAAACAAGGGTTAATTAACATATCACATATTATCCCTATACTCTGACCGACCAATTAAATACCAAATAAACTTAGGTAGGTCATACTAGCGAAGGAATTCCCCGTCTCTCCCCTCTTAGTTCTTGTCTCACATCTCAGCCAGGGATCATATCCCTTAGCTTTGATACCAACTTTGACACCCCCAAAATAGGTATACATCACCCATCTTGAGTTTCCAGATACATGGTACAAAATACAAATACAACTTAATTATACAACAGTCGTGTAAAATACGACAAAACATAATCTAAGAGTTTTAATAAGAATATTGTCATCTAGACAATATCCACACTCAATGGAGTTCTCATTACATTTATTATCACAATATTTAACAGAATAGTGAGGACTACTAATGCTATCATCCGGACTATCACTCCGCTTCCCAGGCTAGTCCAATTATATTCTCATTTCAAGAAGAGAACGGTGAAAGAAAGGGGTGAGCTCAACTAGCCCAAGAAGAAATATTATGACTAAGATAATGCAAAATAAATTATCATTAGTCTTCAACAATGTTAAACTGATAAAATACAATAGACATCAAGTTTAACTGCAGCGGAACAAGCAATCCATTAAAAGATTCAAGTAGAGAATAAAATCTACTATCTTCTATGGTTTAAAATGTTTTCATCAATTTTTATCGCTGAGACTCAGCTTAATAAATAAAACACATCATCTAATCATCCTTGTACTACGAGTCAAGGATATTCATTAAATCATCAATGGTCATGACTATACCGAACAATCCCTAGTCATAATCATACCAAAAACTGTCCATCAATGCATTATAGGCCACAGAGGACTTTTACTATATCATTTATAAAAATAGGTCATGATTATACCGAATGATCCCTGGTCATAATCATACTAAGTCCATTTATGCACGTAAGCCAAAGATGACTTTCATTACAATATAAGCATGAGGATGATGACAATGACATAATAATTCAATAAAACAAGTTCAAGAATTAATTTATCCAGGAACCAACAACATCCAAATTGTCAACATGATACTGCAAATAAATTTTTGCCCGCCATGCGGTAATCCACGTATATAGATTATTTCCACAATTTAATAAGGAATGAATACAAAGGATCATTCACCATGCATGTGGTAATTCATATAGATATGTTATTCCAATAGAATAATAAAGAATGGAATAGCAGAAGGATTCACCATGCGTGCGATAGATCGCATGCATGAGTTATTCCCAATGAATAATAAAGAATGAAACCAGTCATGTGTAAACGCATTGCATGCGAGATATTCTCGACGAATAATAAAGAATGGAATAACAACGAATTCCCCATGCATGCGATAGATCGCATGCAGACGAGGTTATTCCAATGTAATAATAAATAATGGAACCAGTCATGCGTAACGCATGCAGTGATATTCCGGCAATAATAATAAAGAATGGAATAACAATAGAATTTCACCATGTTTGTGGTACTTCGCATAAACAGGTTATTCCAATAGAATAATAAAGAACAGAACTAGGTCATGCGTAAACACATAAACAGGATATTCTGACAAAATAATAAAGAATGGAATAACAACAGAATTTCACCATGTATGCGGTACTTCGCATAAACAAGTTATTTTAACAGAATAATAAAGAATGGAATAACAATAGCTCTCTTCATGAATACGAAAGAAATAATACCCCTTACCTCAAAAGAAGATTGGATACTGGAATAGTGAGGTAAAGAGACTTCTTCTTCTTTCTCTCTATAATTTCTCTCTATAATAATTTCTCTATAGCTTTAGTGAATTGGTGAGAAATGAAGGAAGAATGAGCTTCTATTTATAGGAAAATATAGTTTTGATAATTGCACGTTTTGGTGCTCGAAATATTACAGTACAATACCTCCAACTTTTCTTTCATTTTTAATTTAGTCCTGCAAGTATTATCAAACTTGCACCACCTCCCCTAATAGTAAATAATGTGAATCAATAGTTCAATCATGTGAAACAATAGTTATAATCATGTGAAAATATGAATTACAGTATAGTAGCTTCATCTATACCTCCATTTTTAACTTATTCATGCAAGTATTATCAATCTTGCACCAACTCCCCTAATAGTAAATGAATGTAATTCAATAGTACACACATGTGAATAAATAGTTATATAAGCATGTGAATTAGTAGCAATTAATTGCTCATTTATCCGATTAATTACCCGATTTATCAATATAACCCTCAGACATCAATTATCATCGGAATAGATGTCGATTTCCACTAACACTAATAATCCCAACACAATGGAACTATCAAATTCATCTTTAATCACCACGAACTTATTCATCATTAATATTATAACTTATAATATTTAACTACCAGGTCGTTCCCAGGAAAGAGGGGGCTTTCCAATAAGGATTTCTCCTTATTGGCGCGCAATAAGGTGACCAAACCTCTCATTGACAGAACTTCTAGACATTGTAAATATTGCAATTTAATAATATGAATAACTTTGTTGTCTCAATTATTGATTTAATAATATATAAAATATTATCACGAGATAATCTTTGTGACAATAACCGAATCAATAATATGAGAGATATGATGCAGCCAATTCTCGTAGCAATAATTGAGTATAACCGAGTGACTTCTCACGTAAGCATCAATAATCAATATCGTGTCTACTTATGCAACCACGCGTATTCATCGTACTTTTTACTACTGAGGTAGTTCAATGCTTTTAACAGTAACACTTCATTTGTTATTTTTCATAAAAGATAATTATGTCGCTTTCAACTACGACAATACTTCCGCTAGGGGGTCCACCAATGATTGTCCCATCGTCACGAATATTCCTGTTAAAACGAATATTCCCCGACCAATTGAATATTATATAAGCACTTGCTTACTTTGCAAAATTTGTAAATATTACCCACAACTTTAAATAATATCCACACCATAATATTCAAAAATATATTTCGAGAGAAATTAATCTTTATTCATAAAAGTTGGGGTCTTACATATAATATATGTATATCTATAAAAATCTCCTAACTTATCTTATTTTCTCTCTCTTATTACTTCTTCCTTTACTTGTAACTTTGGAGAAATAAGGTGGTCAAATTAATTGGTGACACATAAGGGGGTTAGTAAGAGTTGGTAGAATTAATAATAATAATAATATCATATGTGATCTTATCCTCTCTTAGGATAAATGAAGTTAGGAAAATTGAGTAAAACTCTCCCAAATGAACTAAGGCTTCTAATTTATAGGAATTCAAGACTAAGGGCAAAATGGTCTTTAACCATTAGTAGGGAAGGGCAAGATGGTCTTTAATTCATCTCAAGGAAATTTTCTAGAAATCTTCTCGTAGGACATATTGGTCATAATTAATTTTCTTTAAGGACAAAATTGTCATCTAACTATAATTAAGAAATTTCCTACAAGGACGTCATGGTTATTACCAAATTTCTCTTGGGGCAAAATAGTCATTTCCCCATTACTAGGAAACTTCCTAGCAATTTCATTCTTAGGGCACAATAGTCATTAACAATTTTTTTTGGGCAAAATAGTCATTTCCCCACTTCTAACCATCATCACCAATTATCACACCCTAGTGGGGCCCACCATCCTTGACTTCTCCCAATTTCATATTTTTGAGTTCTATTAAATTACCATTTAAGGCATATTTTTTTTACGAGCTTTTATAATTAAGCTTTTCATTCATACTTGTATGATTAATTTTAATTAAACAGTCCTCTTATTTGGTTAAAAATATAATTAACTCATTCTTAAGAATATATGTATCTATACATATACACATTCTCTTTAATCGTATAATATCTTAATTGGAAATTAATTTCCTTAATAAATAAAATTCCACACACATAATCCCTTTCTTAATTTTCAAAATTTCTATCATTCTTATTTGATTTCTTTACATTGCTTAAAAATTCAAATTAAACCGGTTCTTTAAATTTTTTTAATTAATCTCAATTTCCAATCTAGGTTTTATTCTTTAACCTTTATTTAATCATTCAAGATTTTTCTAAATTTTTGGGTTGTCACATTGATTAAGATTTCTTATTTGATATCGTTGGCATTGGGGTTAAGACTTTGCGGAGTGTGCTATATGTGAATTTGATTATTAGGTACAGATTTTGCACTTTGTTTCTTGATATATGTTCTATTTCCTATATCGATTTTGGTAATCTTTTGTCATTTGGACAAATTGTATTTTAAGACATTATTCATTTGTAACCTTCTTCATATATTCTTGTTAACATTCGAGAGTTATTTTTTATATTGGTATCTTATGATAGTTGAGTTATTTGTATTTTGAATAATTCGATATAATTTGAAAATAGTTATGTAAGCCTTGTGATTTGAACCCTTTTCGGCTTAAATTTTGTAGTTGATCCTTAGGGTATATACTTAAGCTAACCCCCTGTAGGGATACCACACGCATGTCCTCTTGACACAAGGGCATGACACCATCCGTGGCGATGTGATCAATCAACGACATATCCTTTTGTTTTTTGCTTTAGGTGTGAGCTTTGACCATTTGATACGTTTGTTCAAGATACATATAGGTTCACCCAATATTTGATTTGATTTGTTTAGCGGATTAGTGACATATGTGTCATGTGCACTGTCCGGTTTGATTCTCATACATCATGGTATCGATGTATTTTGTTAGTGTAGCGCCCCCAAATCTGGGTCCTTTGAACCTCAGACCTGGTGCGTCACAATACATCATCTTCATACATATTCTATAAACTAATGCGAAATTATAAACATAATTTGGTTATTTTACAATCGTTCTATAACATTTCTCAAGGTCTACATCCTTTATCTTAATACATACCTTTAATATCTCACAAGGTTTACATCATCAATTTACGTAAGTTATCATAATAGATAAATGTCCATATAAAAATAATCTCCATCTTTGTCTTTGCCTTTATCCTTCTTTGAGCATTCGGGTTAAACTGAAATGTTATCATGATATAGCAAGTGTGAGCAACTACTTTGCTCAGCAAGTTTAATTACAAAAAAGATATATCATGATTAAAAGAAAAGAATATAGCTTTCTGAATTTTCAACAATATATAATAATTATGAAAGATGCATCTGAGAATTAAATTTCAATAAATGAATAATTTCATAAATAATGCTGTGCGACCAACAATGACCATGAATAAATACTTTGGTAATGAATGTGATCAGCCTTTCATACCCGATGAACATATGCACTTGCACTAAGTGCGAATAAAAATAATTATAGATGTGGAATAATTGTCAATAATTAAACCACTAGCATGCTTAAAACATAATAACTCGAGTTTGAATTAGGAAACTTGACTTGTCCGTCGATTACTACTACGCAATCTAATTTAATCTTTTATGAAAGACCTATCATTAATAAGATTGAACTTTCAATCAACATATCATATAATACCTCATAATACAGCTACTTTATAAATAAATCATCTAACATTTAGGTACATAGTCAAATATTAGATAACACCTTAAACCATCAATATTATTATCGTCTTTTGATAATATTTCAATCACTTTATCATCATCTTAAAACTCTCGTCTAATATTATTAATCATTTAATAATATCTTAATTCACTTCTTAATATTAATATAAATAATAAAGGCCTCACACATCTTAAGATGTAAAAATTTTACATCTTGAAGCTTAAACCATTTTTATTCCATTTCAGAAATATCTTTTACCTTTACTCTCAAAATTTGGGGTTTAAACAGCTAATACATAGCTTTTATAGTAAACTCAATTTACTATATTATTTCTTTAATTTAAATAATTTTTATATCACTTTATCCGTTCATGAGTCAACACGGACCGTTACCCCATATATAAATATTTTATTCTGCTAGCACATTCGCTTTATTTTTCATTTTACGAATATTCGTATTTCTGCTTTATATATATGTAATTTATATTTATTACTTATTTTTATTGCTTTAGTTAAACCCGAAATGAAGTTTTTCGGCATAAAATATCACTTATAGTCAAATCTCGCCCCGTACGACTTTTTTAGATTTATTATGACATTATTTTTTCAGAACGCGATTTGAAACGTCGAACATCAAAATCGCTCGACGCGTCGACGCTCGGTGTTGCTAATTTTTTTAGTTCTAACATGTCTATTCGCCTATTTTTAATTCTCAAATCATTAATCCAATAACAGTGAATTTTTTGGCATATTATAGATGCAACGACGTATTATTTTAGAAAAATTTCAAACCGCAAAAAAAATCACGGAAGCTCGTCAAAATAGTGCTAAAAAATGGCACCAAGAATAAATAAATAGGCGACTGCAGCTACTACCCAAATTGCCTTGGGCTCAGTAGGTTTAACGAATCCACTAATTTGCAATTTTCTCACGCTTTGTTCACTTGTCGAAAAATTTCCAAATTTGGATATGTTATAGGTACCATAGTAGGCTATTTTAAAAAAATATAACCCACCAATTTTGGACCTCATAGGCAGCCTAAAACAGGCCCCAAAAATGTCCACTCGTAATAGTTTTCAAATTTTTTCTCAGCCTTACCCTCTCTCGCAAAAACAGTCATAACTCTCTCGTTTTAAAATATTTTTGAGCGATTCTTGAGCTCACACGAGGCTAACCTCCGGGAATAAAACTTTTACCTACTGACTTTTTTCCAAATTCTTTACACATCAGTCCAAAAATTTCATGGAAGGGGCTAACCCGAATCTGTTGTCCAGTTTTGGATAGATTCGACACGCCTCATTTGAAATATCACAACTTCTTGCTTGGAAGTCAGAATTAGTCCGTTCTGGAGTCTATGAAAAGATTATTCAGTGTACTGTAAATCTCAAATGGCCAGAATTTTTAGAGCAACAAAAATGGACGAAAACGCCCCTGGACCAAATTGGCCAGAAACTATTTTTAACTTCCTTTCTTTGTTTGAGTTTTTTAACACCCAAAATGGTTAGATCTATACATAATACACTATAAAATATGTAGATTTAAGGTTTTTATAGTTCAAAATCATAACTTGATATTTCATCAAAAACAAACACAATAAAAAGAATAAACTAAGTTAGGATTTATACTTTAATCTTTTGAGCTATTCTTCCTTCTTCTTCTTCCAAATTAAAAGATGAGGTGTGGTGGCTCTCCATCTCTCGATTTTTTTCTTTCTCTCTTTAATTTAGTAAAGTTTGTGAATCTAGGAAAATAAGATAGCTTAATTGATATGCTGACACATGAGCTAGGACTCTAGGAGTTGGTGAACTACACCTTTGAAAAAAATAAAACACGTGCTTACTCCTTCCTCTTATTGTCGGCCACATCATCCTCTTCTTGCCCATTTATTTTATTTTTTTAAATTGCCGATTTTGCTTATTGTTTTCTCATTGTCCCTTGTTTAATTTATTAAACTCCCGCTTATTCCATATTGGTTCATTAGTTTAGTAAGGCACTAAATGCCACTTCCTTACACTAACCGTAACCTTCTTCCCATTTCTAATTGCTGATTTTTCTTTCTTCAATTTCCCCACTCATTTGACCAATTTTGACTTCTCAAAATCGGATTAAAAATTGGACTTTACATTGGGCTTAGTTTGGAAATTAATTTGGGCATTTAAGTACCATATATTTGGGCTACTTAATATCCCACTTTATCTATTAAACTTAGCAATCCATTTAGTCATTAATTAGTCCACTAGTTTAATTCCTTATTTGACCCATCTAATTGGGTTAACTATTTCCTAACCAATTAGCTTACCATAATCATTTACCTAAATGTACATGTAATTCACATAAATTTAGTTAACTTATTTACACCAAATAAATTATCTCCAAAATAATTTTCATCAAATATTTATGTTATTCAATAAATAATGTTTTTGGGGATGAATAGTCTTGCCACGTGAATAATAAGACTTAAAATAAGATTTCTCATTATTTCTCGAAATCCCTTTTTATTCGCTTTTACGAAACTTCAACACTTATAATCATTGTATGCATGTAATCTAGGTTGTAATATAACCTTTAAACACTTAAATCCAATTTTATTAATAATATTCATCAACTCGAATTACCAAGCTACTCGTGATTCACGACCGTTAAATTATGTGACTATTAATTCTTTTGTTCCAAATATGTATCATACTTATGCACATATTAAGTCCATCACATAAATCACGTAAATATATATAACTCATATATATTTATACACTCAAACTCGCCGTGTCTTATAATAAAAATTTTATTTATTAAATTCTTATTTAAATTTTATTTTCAAAAATTCGGGTTGTCACAGTTAGCCTTTGGCTATTTTTATTTGAGCTCAGTATGAATTGTCACTGTATAAACCTCTGATTCACCCTTCTTCTTGTTTGGGATCCTTTTGATTATAATTGTCCATTTGACAGTGTTCATTGTTTGTATCCAACCTCACTAATTTTGATATGCGTGTAATTCGTTCGTATATGTTCATTCATTCGACTCTTTTGGTTTCATTACATATTGTGATATATTTGTGCATTTCTATATCCGTACTGGGCAATTTACTCATATTGTGATTTTCTTCCAGCATGTTTACAGGGTGTAGTTTAGAATTTCATGTGAAGAGAACTACCTTTGACCTAATAGGTTTATTTGATTTTAGGTTTTAATTATTGTGTAAATTCTTAGAGAATTGTATTTAATTTGACATTTATGGATTATTAATATTAAATATTTTGAAATTTTTAGTGTCTGTCTATTTATTTTGAGATTTGTTATGATTTGTGTGTGACCTCCCATTCCTTTTCGGAAAGTAGGTGTTACAAGCAGTCACTACCATCACCAAATGCATCTACTCACCATACCTCATTCTTTCTCACTTACTTCATTTTTACTAAATGTTCCCATCTTTTTCTCTTCCATCAATTTTCTCAAAATTCTCAATCAAGATTCAAGACCCTAAAAGCCTCATTCTCATTTAAATTACTACAATAACTTTCCATTGCAAGAACAGATCACGACGATGTACTATGTGCGTATTCTTCTCATTTAGTTGAATTGTGAAATTAGTCTATTCCTATCCTTTTTTTCTTTCTCTTAACAAGTAAGTATCCTTTATAGTTTGAATAATGTTGAGTTAACGGTGTGGGCAAAGTATTAGGCGATATTTTAGGAATATAATATTTTAGATATTATTATATTGTTAGAATAGACTTATAGTTTCCATCATTCACTCTTCTATGATTATCTTCAATAATTATATAATGGTTATCTCCATAATTATCTCTTTGAGTTAGGTAATATGTTAGTCACCCATCTTATTTTGTATTAATATAAATATCTCCTATCTTCTCAACGTAAACAATATATATATATATATATATATAATTATCAAGTTATTATTTATGCAATTATCTATTCTCTCAATTCAATATTTTCTCTCTAATATGATGTTCTAACTAAAAGTAGATCTAGTGTTTTTCAGCAGCGTGGGTCGATGGTTGCTTCTTTCTTACTATAGAACGTGAGGTCAGGTTCAAATCTATAGATTCAACCATATGCAAATTTTGTCTCTCTCTCTCTCTCTCTCTCTCTCTATATATATATATATATATATATATATATATATATCGACGGTTTGAGGGTAGTGATTTGAAGTGGACGATAGGGATGGTCAAAGGTAGGTGGACAACAGAGAGAAAAGGGAAAGAGAAAGTGGCCCATTAGGAGTTTGAAATCGGCTGCTGATGTTCATCGAGCTCCCTCCAAAAACAGTCTGAAGAAGTTTAAGATCCATGAGGGTTGAGGTGAAGAAGATATCTGAGTTGGGGGTTGGTGTGTAGTCATGGTGTGTTAGTGTGTGTATGTATGTTTTGGGTTCATATGAAATATTGATAAATTTGTTTTTGGCATGTGTGTATAAAGTAAAACTGAAAGTTAAAACACATTCAGAAAATCGATTCTAAATTTCGACTAAAAAAATCTGAAATGAGGCTCAGATTCGTTAATAATATGATCCAAATCGAGCATTAAAATAGTTCAATAAAAATATGAGTAGAATCAGTAAAGGTTATACTTTACTTGCTTTAATATTCAAACTACTCGAATTTTTGATTGTGATTCGATACATACTACTCATCAATACATATTCGATTAGATGTTCGATACATTCTCTTATAATATATAGAAATTTAAATCAAATTAAGATAATTAGTTATTATTTTGTTTTGTTTTTAATTTTAATTGTGATTTTATATTTGTAAATTGTAATAATAAATATATTTTCTCATTTTTAAGTAAAATAACAAATTTAATTTATAATTATATTTATTATAAAACTAGTTATTATGTAGAGATTCGAATTCGAGCTTGAATTTGAAGCTCGTGAGTAGTTTGAATAAGGCTTAAATATGAATTAGTACCCTAAACTATATGTTATATTCCACTTCGGTGATCCACCTTTCAATTTTGTCAATTAGATGATTAAACTATCAATTTTTTCTAATTGCAACAAATTGAACATGCCACATCAGAAATTATTGGCGTGGCTAATTGTGTGGGACCTTAAGAAGCTGATGTGTCAAAAATAATAATTTTTTAATCATTAAATAAACAAATCTATTTAAATAAGGGACAAAATAGTCAAAATTTAATTCCTTTTTCTTTTTCTTCACCAAGAAAAAATATTTTTCTTAATTCCTTTTTCTTCAGATCAAACTTTCTTGTTCTTAATTTAACAAAATCAACAGACCAACAATTAAAATCAAATTAATTAACAAAAAACTAGTTGATATAAAAATAATCAAGGAGCTAATTAAATAAAATATACCTCAGCTTTAGCCGATGGAGCTCCACCAAGATCTCCCATGTGAATTTCACTCCCTTTAGTATCCATCATAATAGCTATTGCATACCCTTTCTCCTCATTAAACCTCCTCACTCTCTCAATCACCCTCCTGTGCCAGTCCCTCGTGCCATGGCACATGTTAATCCGGGCCGCATTCATCCCGCCCACCGCCAACGCCTCCAGCTGCTCGAACCCGCACGTGGCGGGTCCAATGGTGCACACCAGCTTGGTTTGCCGGGTAATCCGAAATCCATTTTCCTTCAGCTCCACTTCCGTCACGACATCCACCTCAATCGAGCTGGAATAACCCGCAGTAGGTACTACTCCATTGCCCTGGCCATTTCGGAGAGGAGTACTACCGGAGACGGCGGCGATGGGTTGAGATCTGAAGAAAAAGGAATTAAGAAAAATATTTTTTCTTGGTGAAGAAAAAAAAGGAAAATTATAATTTGGAATTAAAAAGGAATTAAGAAGAAGAAGAAAAAGGAATTAAGTTTTGACTATTTTGCCCCTTATTTAAATAGATTTGTTTATTTAATGATTAAAAAATTATTATTTTTGACACATCAACTTCTTAAGGTCTCACACAATTAGTCACGTCAGCAATTTCTGACATGGCATGTTCAATTTGTTGCAATTGGAAAAAATTGATAGTTTAATCATCTAATTGACAAAATTGAAAGGTGGATCATCGAAGTGAAATATGACCTATAATTTAGGGTACTAATTCATATTTAAGCCTTTGAATAAATATTCGAGTTGAGTCGGATCGAATTCGAGTAATAAATATTCGAGTCGAGTTGAATCTGAGTAGGAATTTTAAATATAATTCGAATTCGAGCCGAATTCGAGTACGAATTTATCATTTCGAGTCAAATTCGAGTAGCTATCTGTTCGCTCTGGTTCGACTTATTTATACCCTTATGTGTGTATATTATTGGTGTGTCAATGTGTGTGTTTAAATTTGCAAGTGTGGAGAAAAATAAATAGTATTTTTTTTTCAATTTTGATTTATAATATTATTAATACTGATAATAATGATAAAGATTTAATTGCCCTTACAAAAGTCAAAACTTGGGTCAAACTCGATGTTTAGAGTGAATTGAATCAAATTGGTTCCTTGCTGGACTAAATTGAGACTAATGTCACTTTAATGGCCATATCGAAATTAGATGACAACTTGAAGGGACAATTTTGCAATTCAACTCATATATAATCACGTTTCTTTAATCAAGAAATAGGTGTAATGTGATAACCCGAAACTCGGGTCTATCTTCAAAACCAGATATCAGCACACCACGATGTTAGGCATACAACATAAGCTTAAGACATGAATGTAATTATTACATTATTACAACATATCACTTCTAATCCCAAATTTTATTACCTTTACATCTTCATATCATAATATTACCGAATATTACATCATAAAATATTACAAATAAAACTTTCAATATATTACAACCTGTAATGTTATACATTTAAATTTAATAAATAACAAAATCCTTTTGTTGAACACCATTTGGCTTATCAAGTCCGTTTCCTATAGCTGCAAAAGGTTTAGAGTTTTGCAAGGGTGACTATTTAATTGCCTAACAAGTTAAAGTAGTTGAATAAATAACAAAATCAAAAATCAAATTAATATTCTTTGAAAGACTTCATCAACATAACAATAGTTGAGAAGCAGCTCGAATAAACAGGAATGACGTAAATCCCTATTGTTCTCAATCATCACTCGTCTTAATTATCTGATCATAAAGATCCTCACTCTATATCATTACCTATATAATACAACTCTACATCAACTTGTCTCTGTTCTCCTCTAATACTCAACATGTGTCCAATAAAAATAATTAGCATGGACTTAATTATATCATAGTTCATGAGTAAATAAGAACTTTAATAATCTGAACAGTTCAATAATATAAAAATACTCACAAAAGCACATAAGTGCAGATATTGACAAACAACACAATTCATATCTAAACACATTATACAAGTATAATATAATTGCACAAAGACATGAAACTTGCATTCAATTCAACAATTTGAATAAAATTAGAAGACTTGCTCAATGAAATTTGCTTGAAGCGTTCTTTAATTTATACGATAAATCTTCCTTCAATTGATAACCTATATCATTCATGACAATTTACTTGATTAAATTAATCATCACCTCATAATAAGCATCGACGGTAATTATCGTAACCTTTTCTGATAATTAATCTTTCAACTTAAATCAATGTAAACATCCCCTCACATCATTTTTATAAGATTCTTATAAAAATATGTTATTAACCTTTATATAGACTCATACGTCACGAATCAACATATTCTAGTCGATAGCAATTATTTCAACTTAAACCAATGTAAACGTCCCCTCACATCAATTGTTTTGTGATGGCTTGAAAACTCCATAATAAAATACCTTCTTTTTGTATTTGCAAATAAAAGTTGTCACAAAAATCTATCTTTTTTAATGATTGTCATGACCGTCATAAAATATTGTTTTGATTATTTCATACATTAAAATATTAGTGATAGCTTGAATGCAATCACGAAAAGGGTATATCTATAAGGTATGACTTATTGCATCATAAAAAGAAAATTTATTTTGCGTGAAAAAATTGGTGTGATTGACATAACCAACACAATTATAATACATTGATGGCAAGATTAGTCAGCACTAAGAGCCATCATATATACTATTATTTTGTGATTTCTTAAAAAGTCCATCACAAATTACTATCTTTTGTGATTATTTTTAAAAATTATCACAAAATTCTGTCACGTATTCTTATTTTATTACATATTTCATCCCACCTTCTCAAATAAGTGTTATGACGTAATTCAAAATTCTCTAAAAAAAAAAATGTTTATTAGCATTTTTTTGCGTTTTATGAATAGTGACCTTTTCGTATTTTTCTCAAAAAAAATTTATTTCCTTATACGATCCTAAAACTCGTAAATTCCATCATAGAAACACGTTCCACCACAAAAATTCAATTCTTAACACAAAAGGAATAATATTCATAAAATTTTATTTTATTCAATAATATTCTAAAATACTTAATTTACAAACTAAATAGAATTTATAACTACCCAGATTTTTTGAAATAAATTTTTAATAAGAATTTAATAAATAAAAATCTTAGTATGAGGCGTGTTGGGTTGAATGTATAATATATACATATATCGGTAAATTTGTACTTAATACTATTAAATTAGTCACTTTGAGTTAATTTTTATAACGATTGTAAGTAAAACTTAATCTTGTACTAAGGATTGCTAATATTTAACGAATAAGGATAAATATTTTGATAGAAATTATTATAAAAATAATTTATTTGGTGTAAATATGTTAACCAAATATATGTGAGTTACATGTATATTTAAGTGCATGAATATGGTAAATTAATTGGTTAGTAAATAGCTTATCCAATTTAATGAGTTCAATGCAAAATTAAATTAATGATAATAAATGTATAAATGAATTTCTACTTTAATTCATAAAGTCCAAATGAGGGATATTAAGTAGCACAAACATGTGTTAATTAGTGGGCCCAAACTAATTTAAATTAAGCCCAAATTGAAGCCCGAATTTAATCCAATTTGAGAAGTCGAAATTGGTTAAATGGGTGGGTGAATGAGATAAAAACCAACATTTAGTAATGAATGGGAGGAGCCTACGGGAGGAGAAAATTAAGTGGGTAGAAATTGTTTACTAACTAAGGAATGGAACAAGTGGGCATTAAATATTCAATCAACCAATTAAGGAAGGAATGCATGGGAATGGAAAACATCATTTTGCATGGAAAATTAGGGGGTTAAGGAAGATGAAAGGAAGGGACATTAAGTTCCTTAGTAGTACTCCATTATAATGAAAGCAATATATGGGAATTAAATGGAGGGGACAAACCAACATCTCCTAGCCAATGAGAATTAAGCATAAAAACATTGGACCAATTACAAAATGTCCCGGAGCAATCAATTTCCGTAAATTGATACATGGAATTTCTAATTTGCCAACATCTTCCTCAATTATAGGCATAGAACAACTCATTTATCTCCCATCTCATTCCTTTCCATCCGTTCCATTTCCTTTGCTCCAAAGTTCAGTTTCTCTCATTTCCCATTTGCAAGCAAGAAGTGCAGAGAGAGTAGAGAAGAGAGATTTCAGATGTCTTGAACAAGAGAGAAGCATCCAAAACCAAATCAAAACCTCCATAATCAACCATCTTCATCTTCTCCACCAAAAGCTTCATATTTTCTAGAGAGAAAAAGAAATGGGTGGAAGGATAAAGCTTGGATTAAGCTACGGAAGGATTCAGGAGGAAGAGGAAAGGATAAGATCTAGCAAATCATTTAACATCTAAGAAGAAGGAATCAAAGAAGTAAGTTCAAGAAACCCTAAACTCTCATTTTTATCAAGCTTCATATCTTGTTAGATCTTGTGGTTATTTAGAGTTATGGGTTGAGGAACATTATAAGGATGATGCTCAGAAGTTATATTAACCATTAAAAGCATCCAAGTGGAACCAAAATGAAAGAAATTCGAACCTATGCGTAATGGATGGAAAGATATGAAAAGAACTATATATGGACAATTTATAGACCGAGTTTGAGGATTTTTGGGCCTATGTTTCATGTCTGAAAATTTAGTTTGAAGATAGTATGTTGTACTCCTATGGGTTATGAAGATATCCCAATTGAAACGAATCAAAAAGAAATTAAAACGAATTTATAGAGAATGTTTTAGAAAACATGTTGAAAACTAAAAATTTGTGTACTGCTAAACCTAAGGACAAATTTGGAGCTAGCTAGTGTTTTGAGAAAAATTTGGGTTTTTGGGGTAGTATATTACACTGAATAAGGATTTCATAGCCTCCTGAATGAACACATTCTTCGAGTTATGGCGTTCCAAAGTAAACACATCAAAACTGTCCAATAGATTCAGACTTTTATCTGTATGAATTGTCTATACTTGTGTGTTGAGAACTTGAAAATGGTTAAAGCATAAAAGTTATAGTCCCGGAAGTTAGCTTCGCATGGGCACAAGAATCACTTAATTTTTTTTTTGAAATGAATTAGTTATGACTGTTTTAGTGAGAGGGTAAAGCTAGAAAAAAATTGAATAACTCAATTGTGAAAATATTTGTGTGGCTGCTTTTGGTCAGTTAACATGTACAAAAATTAGGGCCTTTTATGTGCTGAAAGTACACATTACCAGAAAGTTTCAGTCCAAAAATGGGCTCAATCTGACTTCTGAGGCGAGAGTTATGACCAAATGAATTTTAAGAATTAAAACTTGAAATTGATAAATATGAAGCTACACAACCTAAAAAATTATGAAAGTTTTATTGGAAGTGTACACTGTTATGAAGAAGGTTCCGTGTAAATTTCAGGATGTTTGGATAAAAACTCAACTCTTTAAAAATGCTGCATTTTTGAGCATTAATGGACTTCTTAGAAAATAGTAAATAAAGCTAAAAAATTAAGGGAAAAATATTTTGCATGTAAAATATTTTTACGTAAGTATGGCCAGAAGGGATAAAAATAATAAGGTACTCAAGTGCCTTTGATAAATATGTTGTGGTCAAGAAAGTAAGAAAGAATGAATTAAAGGTTGATTAAAAAGTAACAAAATGTAATTTTTCACTTAATTGCAATAGAAATGGATGAACAAGACTAAGGGAGGGTAATATGGTCATTCCTATATTAATATTATAATTTGTTAATATATATAGGATATGCAATGAAGAATGATGTACAAGGAATGTTAAATGTTGAAAGAGTTAAGCAAAAACCGTTCGATGAACGTTTTGTGATAAGCAAAAACAGATGCAACTTCTTTCAGTAACTTGTTGAATTATTTGAATATGTTGATATATGTTGAGAAATCAAGCTCACACAAATATACAAAGATTTATACAAACACACTACTGTATGAGATATAAAATAATAACACAAGAATTTTACGTGGAAACCCAACCGGAAAAAACCACGGAAGAGATCTCGAGAAAATCACTATGAAAAAATATGGAGATTACAAACTCTCAACCGAGAGAAATAAACTAACTGCTTATTTTCTCTACACCTCACTCTCTCTAATGCTCTAACTGAGCTTCTCACTCTCTAACTCTCTTTGACACTCAAACTAGAGCTTTGTTCTTCTTCTCTCTCTAAGATATACTCTATCAATTTTGGTGTGTCTTTCCTCTTCCATTTGGCCTCCTTTATAGCCCAAGAACTAGAGGGTAGAAAAAGGAAATGAGTTGGACTCATTTTCACCAAAGGAGTAACATTAATGAGATAATGGTGATATGTTCCTCAACCCATTAATATGTTCCTTGACCCATTAAAGGAGTGAGGACCATTGACCATTGACCAATGATTAATGACCAAAGACCAAAGACCAAAAAATAGGATCCAATATTCAACAATCTCCACTTTGGCTCATATTTTCCAAATACTGTGATCTTCTTTGTGTCTGTGAATGTATCCTCTCCTGGATACTCCACTACTTAACTCAACATTAGATTTAAGTGAATTAAGTCCAAACAAAGTGCTTGAACTTTTTGTTGTAAATCGACTTTGTGAGCATATCTGCGATTCTCCTTTGTGTGAACTTTGTGAACTGCAATGTCACCATTGTTCAACCACTCACTTAATCTTGTGATATACCGAACATCTATATGTTTGGTTCGGCATGGAACACTTGGTTCTTTTACTAAATGAATAGCACTTTGACTATCACACTGAATCTGGATATTGCCCTGCTTGAAACCTAGTTCTTCAACTAGTCCCTTAAGCCACAAAGCCTCCTTGCTTGCCTCTGTCAATGCCATATACTCAGCCTCTGTTGTTGATAATGCTACCGTAGACTGCAACACTGACCTCCAACATATACATCCTCCACAAAAGGTGTATACAAACCTCGTCGTAGATCTCCTCGCATCTAGGTCTCCAAAGATAATCCGAATTAACGAACCTCAGAACCTCACTTCTTGCGGTATCACGATCAAACATAAGACCGTAATTGGTTGTACCTGCTAGATAACGAAAAATCCATTTTACTGCATTCCAATGCTCTTTTCCTGGATTTGCCATATACCTGCTAACCACGCTGACTGCTTGTGAGATATCTGGCCTTGTACATACCATGGCCTACATTAGACAACCCACCGCATTTGCATACGGTACTTTGGACATATACTCCACCTCGTCCTCTGTTTGTGGGCTCAACTGTGAAGATAACCTGAAATGTGCTGCCAACGGAGTGCTAACTGGTTTAGCATTGTTTATGTTAAACCTCTCTAAGACCTTCTGCACATATCCTTTCTGAGTTAGCCACAACTTTCCTGCTTGACGATCCCTGTGAATTTCCATACCTAGGATCTTCTTAGCTGACCCAAGATCCTTCATGTCAAATTCACTGCTCAACAAATTCTTCAGCTGAAGAATATCTGACTTCCTCTTTGCTGCTATCAACATGTCATCGACATATAACGTTAACAATACTAGAGAGCCATCATCAAGGGATCTGAAATACACACATGGATCATACTCCGAACGAGAGTAACCATGAGCCATCATGAAGTTATCAAACTTCATATACCACTGTCTTGGGGACTGCTTCAAACCATAGAGGGACTTCTTCAAACTGCAAACTAAACCCTCTTTCCCTGGTTCAATAAACCCCTCAGGCTGCTTCATGTAGATCTTTTCTTCTAAATCACCGTGGAGAAAAGCTGTTTTCACATCAAGCTGTTCTAACTCCATATCCTGTGATGCTACAATAGATAAGATCAACTGAATCGATGTGTGTTTCACAACTGGTGAGAAGATCTCATTGTAGTCGATTCCCTCTCTATGAGAGAATCCCTTTGCCACTAATCTGACCTTGAATCTTTCACCTTATTTATCAGACTGAGCTTCCTTTTTCCTGAACACCCACCTGCATCCTATAGCCTTCGATCCTTTTGGAAGTTGAACTAACTCCCATTGGTCGGGTTCTTTTGTAAAGATTCCATCTCTTCGCCATAGCTATCGCCCATTTATCATTATCATAGATCAATAGCATCCTGATAGCTAGTTGGATCTCCACTACCAGCAATCAAGGCAAAGGCAACCATGTCTTCAAATCCATATCTCTGCACTGGTTTACTGACTCGCCTTTCCCGATCTCTAACAAGATTATAGGACCTCTCTTGAGGATCTGAAGGTTGATCATCTTCAATCTCTTCAGGAAGCTCCACCTCAACTGGGTGTTTTTGCAACTCACTTGCTGCAGCAGATTCTTCATTCTTTGACTTGTTCAAAGATGTGTTTCTCATTGAACACCACATCTCTGCTGACAACCTTCTTCTTGGATACTGGATCCCATAACCTGTATCCCTTGACACCATCTTCATATCCAAGGAAAATACACTCTTTTGACCTTGGATCAAGCTTGGACTGTCGCTCTTCAACTGGCAGATGAGCATAAGCTGGACAACCAAAGATTTTCATCACAGAAAAATCAACTGGTTTCCCACTCCATGCCTCTTCGGGGATTTTGTAATCAATTCCTGCTGAAGGAGATCGATTTATCAGATAACACGCTGTATTGATTGCCTCAGCCCAGAAACTCTTGGGCAATCCTGCATTCAATCTCATACATCTGGCACGTTCCAATAGAGTTCTGCTTCATCCTCTCTCTAAACCCCATTTTGCTCGGAGTTCTTTTGGCGAGAAGTGCTCGGTGATACCTTCATCCCGACAGTAACCGTAGGAATGACCCGTCCTTGTATTCTCGTGCCATTATCTCGATCTCAAATACTTGACTTCTTTTTCTATTCGTTCTCTACTTTAGCTTTCCACTGCTTGAAGATTCTGAAAACCTCGGATCTCTGTTTCATAAAATACACCCACACCTTTCTGGAGTAGTCATCTATAAAGCTAACAAAATAATGGGCTCCACCCATTGACGTATGCTTGATCGGGCCCCACACATCCGAATGTACATAATCAAGTACATTCTTACTGGTATGTGCTCCTCGCTGAAGTTCGACCTCCGTTGTTTGTTTGCCGTACACGCAAAACTTGCAAAATTCCAAACTGCACGTTTTGACACCTTTCAAACAATCTTTTGTGAAGTTCTTTCATTCCACCTTCACTCAAATGACCAAGTCGCATGTGCCATAATTACATGCTATCATCATGTTGAATTATCCTCAAGCAAATTTGTCGCTCCACCAAAGAATCGTGTCTCCTATCAACTTGTAGAGGGTGCCCTTCTTCTGGCCCTTCATAATTACCATCGAGCCCTTGGTAATTTTCATGACACCATCTCTGACTGAGATACTGCAACCTATAGAGTCAAGTACTCCAACCGATAGCAAGCTCTTCTTCAATTCTGGAATATACCTTACATCACCCAATGTTCTAACAACTCCGTCAAACATTTTAATTTTTATGGTGCCTATCCCAGTAACTTTGCAGACTGCATTGTTACCCAATAAAACTGTACCACCATTGCAGGATGTAAAAGTATCAAACCAATCCCTATGAGGGGACATATGAAAAGAACAACCGGAATCCATGTACCAATCTGTAAGGCTGCCACTGTCTCTAACAGATAAGAGATCACCTTGTGAAGCTTCATTTTCTGTCACTGTGTACAGCTCTCCGTCGCTGCACACATCTGCTTGCTCACAAAAACATTAGCGATTTTTCAATCGCTTTCCTTTCTTCTTGTTATCCTTTTTCAACAATGGACACCGATTTTTGTAGTGGCCTTCTCGTGGCAATGATAACATTCAACCCGAGATTTATCCTTCTTTTTGGTCTCAATCGAGACCTTTCTCGCTCCTTCTTGAATACTTCTTTTGATTAGGACCCTACTGCCCCATTTGAAAAAGTAAGAAGACTGTCTCCTTGATCTCTGGAAGTAGTGCCCTTGAACTTATCCTGGTCCAGTACTGCTGACATCACATCGTCAACTGCAAGCTTTTCCTTCCCTACAAGGAGTGTAGTCTGGAGAGTTGAGTATGAATCTGGTAGAGAGACAAGAAGCAATAAGGCTTTATCTTCTTCGTCCAACTTCACATCAATACTGGTTAGTTGGGTCACCAATCTATTAAACTCATTAATATGATTGGCCAAATCTGACCCTTCTTCCATCCGAAGCCGGTACAATTCCTTCTTCAAATATAACCGATTTGACAGAGACTTTGACTTGTAAACTTTCTCAAGTTTCTCCCATGAAGTCCTTGAAGAGGTTTCACAAAACTGATATATTCGATCTGTTGCGCCAAACTCAATCTGATTGTTGCCACTACTTTTAGCTTCAAGTTCCACCCATTTTCATCCGTCTATAGTCATTTGGTTTCTTCCTTCTAGTGCCTTTGTCAATCCTTGTTGAGCCAATATATCTTTGATCAGATACCTCGCTAAACATCAAATTTGACTTCTATCATTAATGGTTCAACTTCATACCTCGCACTTGTGCTTGCCATCTTCGTATTTGTGACCTGCCTAATTTCTCTTTAAACTGATCGTTGGTGTGAACCGAGAGCTTTGATACCAATTGTTGAGAAATCAAGCTCACACAAATATACAAAGATTTATACAAACACACTACTGTATGAGATATAAAATAATAACACAAGAATTTTACGTGGAAACCCAACTGGGAAAAACCACGGGAAGAGATCTCAGAAAATCACTATGAAAAAAATATGGAGATTACAAACTCTCAACTGAGAAATAAACTAACTGCTTATTTCTCTCTACACCTCACTCTCCAGATGCTCTAACCGAGCTTCTCACTCTCTAACTCTCTTTGACACTCAAACTAGAGCTTTGCTTTCTTCTCTCTAAGATATACTCTATCAATTTTGGTGTGTCTTTCCTCTTCCATTTGGCCTCCTTTTATAGCCAAGAACTAGAGGGTGAAAAGGAAATGAGTTGGACTCATTTTCACCAAAGGAGTAACATTAATGAGATAATGGTGATATGTTCCTTGACCCATTAATATGTTCCTTGACCCATTAAAGGAGTGAGGACCATTGACCATTGACCAATGATTAATGACCAAAGACCAAAGACCAAAAAATAGGATCCAATATTCAACAATATATATGACTTGATTGCTTAATTATGTGTCACTCTTTCACTGTTATGTGAATTACATGTGAGCATGATTAAAGTGTGCACATTGTGCAACTATGTGATTATAAATGTTAAAC
The DNA here is from genome assembly GCA_020205605.1 of Panax ginseng. NCBI lineage: Eukaryota > Viridiplantae > Streptophyta > Magnoliopsida > Apiales > Araliaceae > Panax > Panax ginseng. The sequence goes on from CM035132.1 coordinate 184,295,407, forward strand.
ATGTTGGGTCGTCGTGCTCAACCTTGCAAATAATTTGCAGATGAACGTTGATTTATCAAACGATTATAACAAAAAAGATTCAGAACGCGACTTGATTATAAAAGGCGTATTGCCTTGCTAAATTTAGTTTGTACCGAGCCAGCACCATTTGTTGATATATAATTTGATTGAATTGTAAAAGTTTTGAATCGCTCTATAAATAGAGGAGGAATTAAAGTATTCGTTTTGAATACGAGATGTAACTTTACAATGATTTTGTAAAGTAGATAAATATAATGGTAATGATGTATACTGAATATAAGTATAGGATGATAAAAGTTGCGAATTCGGGAATTGAGAAAAGGATGAAATAACTAAGTTTTAATATTTAAATTTTTATTGACTGTTATATACAGTAAGAATAAAGTTATCGCGATTCAGATTCAAGATATGAAAGAAAGTTATAAAAAGTTTAAATTTATCTGCATTTTTTTATCAATTATAATATTGATTAATGTTATAAAGCTAGCGCAAAAAATGTTTGTTAACGACCAAAGTCAGGAGTGGAATAATTTTGTCCTGAATTTTGGGATCGTTACAGAATTTTCGGGTTGTCACATGTAAGACGGGTTTTTCATTTATGTTGTTTGTGAATTTGGAGAGAGAATAAAAAAAGAAAACCTTGTGAGAGAAGAAATTTACTTTCTTTTCTTCTGTTTGTGAATTTTGGTAGAAAATTTTAACTTAATAGAATATATTATTATTTTACCCTTATGAGATTACATTATAACTATGAGCTTAAAGCAAGAAAATATAGACAACAAAGTACCAACTTCACCATAGTAAGTTCGTATACTTTTTCGCTGCCTTGGTTATAGAAAATGTTGCATTAACTAATGCAATAAAAAGTTATAGAACTTATCAACGCAATATTTTCTATAACTAATCCAATAACATGTTATAAAACTTATTACGGTGAAGTTAGTGTCAACTTTAGCTTAACTGGATCCGAAATTAATGCAAGCCAATACAGACAACAAAGTACCATTAAAGGTATTTATTCAGGAACTCTCTCATAGGCGAAGAATAGGTATAGCAAGTAGGTGGTTTACCCGTGGTAATGTTAGACCAAATTTTTCATCCATCTCCAATTCAGTAGGTGACTTGCCAATAGGTAACTCCCAGTTAAAGCAGTGTACCAACTGAGCCACCACCAATTTAACGTTAATTAAGCCTAAGTGCACCCCCGGACACACTCTTCGGCCTGAACCAAATGGTATAAGTTGAAAATTATGTCCTTGAATATTTATATTTCTTGCAATAAACCTCTCCGGAAGGAATTCTTCAACATTTTCAGACCACACATTAGGATCTCGTCCTAATGTCCAGTTATTGACAATAATGTGTGACTTCTTTGGTATATAATATCCATCAATCACTATGTCCTCCATAGACTCACGTGGAACCAAAAATGGATTGGCCGGATGTAGCCTAATACTTTCTTTAAATATCATGTCTAGGTATTCTAACTTAGGCAAATGAGATTCTTCCACCATTTCATTGTCTCCCATAACGGTTTTAAGTTCTTGTTGAAGTTTTTCATCACCCTCGGATGCCTTATGAGTTCTGACATGATCCATTCGATTGAAGTATGCGAGGTATCAATTCCTCCGATAATCATATCTAGTATGATTGCCTTCATATCTGTTCTATCAATTGTGGATGATAGTTTGTCATGAGTACTTGTAGACTTGCTTCTCAAAGATAGAATCACATCCACAAAATCACTTTTATGCGTATCAGTAGCATCAATTTCATGCTTATTGATAATAATCTCCAAGACTTTGTCAATAGCGTTGCTACAACTCTTGAAACGCCGAGTCAATCCCTGAAATATTTTCAACATGTTAAAGAGACAGGTCAAGTGCAAAGATAAAGGTAAAAGAACTTGAAAACATACATGTCATTAAATATTTTATACCGCTTACTAGAAATTAAATAGATATAATAGCATTTTTTTCCACAAAATTTTACCTGTTTTATAATTGATACCCTAAAGTATCAATCCTTCCGATATGGACCCCCAAGTACTGTTAAGTTACTGATACAGACCCAAAACTGATATTTTGACCTAATTCTTGTCAAAAAGAGTAGTGTCACATCATCATTTTCAGGTATAAAAACTACCATATTACCAATTAGGGTCTATAGTTCTTACTAACAGTACTCGGGGTCCAAATCAAAAGATTAGTACATTGGAGGATTAATTATAATACAGATGGAACTTTGAGAGGTTAAAGTGTTATTAGTTCAATTAAATATAAACCCAAGAAAAAAGAAGAAAAACTACAAAATTAAATCAAAGTTTAAAAAAATGATGTGATTGATAGAGGATGAAATTTATTACCTTATTTAGTCTGTTTTACAAAAAGAGTCACATTTATCAAATCGTTTATATGACAACTCTGACACTTCTAAAGAAAAATAATTTATTGCTATAAAAATATGTTGACTCTTGTTGGGAATAATATACTGGTATTGCATCTAAATTAATACTACAATACATGGTAATTTATTTACGTGTCTATTGCCAACAAAAGTTAACGACATGATTTTTTCGGAAAAATATTTAATTTCTAGTTACTTTTCTAATGAATCTTGACTCCAACTAACAAAAACTGTAGAAGATGATTGATTTATGAAGCACCTAGTGTGTTTAGATGTTCAAATGCAATTTTGTGTTCATCTACAAACACTATTTAAAATACGATTTATGTAACTCAAACACGCAATATGAGATTCCAACGCAATACTCCAAAATTAGTGCATTGCATGTGTTTGGACCTTCAAACACGCTAAATGTTGCCTCTAAACGTTGATAACCAAACCTAAATTTTAAATAAGAAATAGTAACCCTTTTAATTCCATTAGAAAACCAGATTGTTCATTTGAGAGACATACCTGGAGATCAAGTGCCCCTAGGAAGGGAACATAGTCTGCTATATTGAAAGCACCAGCAATATCCCTGAGCTCTTGAATAATCCCACTCAATTCAAATCTCTCATCTCTACTTTTCTCAAACAACATCCTACAAGTCATGTCCTCAATCAACACTCCCACTTTCTCAGTAACATCCACCACCACACGCGCTGCCGCAGCCTCCTTAAGCCCCTCCACTAACAACCCAAGCTCCTCCCTTCTCATCCCTGCATACGAATTAATCTTTGTACTACTCAAAAGCTCTTGAGTACAAAATTTCTTAACATTACGCCAATACGGACCATACGGGGTAAATGCAATTCCTTTTGTCCCATAGGACAAGAACTCGGCCGCTTGAGTTTTAGGCCGGTTAGCGAAAACGGTGTCGTGTGTCTTGAGGAAAAGCTCGGCGGCTTCTGAAGATGAGACGACGATTGCTGGGACATTTCCAAGGCGTAGGGACATTATAGGGCCATATTTTTTGGCTAAGTCACAAAGGGTGCGGTGGGGGAGATTTCCTAACATGTGTAGATTACCGATAATTGGTAAGCCTCGGGGGCCTGGTGGCAGTTTGTGGTGGCAGTTTGGTAGCTCTGTGGCAGTTTGTTGTCGGAGATATTGGATGAGCCACCAGATGGCTCCAAGGAAGGCCAATAGTATGGGAAAAGTTAGGGGAGACATTTTTTTGGTTATGAGGTGTCTCAATGAAGGTAACAGTATAATGCTATGTATGCTAGGTGGATAACTTCCATAATTAATTTATAGTCTTTAGCAAACAGCAAAATATTTTTATTTTTGAAAAAAATATATATCTTAAAAGTTGAGACTTTTACAACCCAAAAAAATTCAAAGGCGGCCATTGGAAAATACCATTTGTCATGAAAACCAAACAAACAATCTGTTATCTCCCGAAAATCACTGTCAATATATACCAGGTTTTTCAAAAGTATAGAAAAAATATAACAGAATAAGTCTAACACAAAGAAAAAGATATAACAGAATAAGTTGACATGGTAATCTCCCTGTTCTTGAGGTTGTTTTCCATATTTTTGAGGTGTTTATTTTCTCTTATCACTATGAATTTAAATATACCTCTAAGATATATTTTGTAAAAATCATTAGAATTACAAGAATAAAGTGCACCTATAGAACCTTCACCCAGCCTGGGCTAGCGGCTGGTGCTTTGCACACCCTTTTCTTTAGTTTCAAAAGTAAATTATATTATTTTAGTTATGCTTATATAGCATTAAATAGTTTTAATGTGAAACTAAAGAAAAAATAATTTTGCAAACAATATCGCTCCTCTTCATATACCTCACTTTAAGTAGGGGTGCAGATTGAGTCGAACTGATCTGAACACCCTAATGCTCAAGCTTGACTCGGATCAAAAAAATTATGTTCAAGTTCAACTCGAATTCGAACTGATAATTTCCAAACCTACTCAAGTTTGATTCGATTAATTACTCGATACCACTTTGTTCGGAGTTACTCGACTCGTTTTCAGAATGAGTAATTCGCAAGCCTATTCGAGCTCGAGCCTGTGAATGCTCACACCAAAAAGAGACATAAAAATGAATACGTAGAAAAACTTCGGTTTCATTTATATATAAAAGGGTTGATTGCATATTAAACTCTGAAGTATACACCCTTTTACCATATTCGTATCCTGATGTCTAAACGTTCTCATCCCACTACCCAAAGTACCGTTAAGTAAGCATAACCGACCCTTTTAAACTTTTTGGCCAATTAAATCGTGACACGTGGCCATTTTTCGACAAACAAATTGACCAATAGGGTTAGTTATGCTTATTTAACGATACTTTGGGTAGCGGGATGAGAGTGTTTAAACATTGGGGTACCAATGGTAAAAGAGTATACTTCGGGGTTTAATATGTAATTAACCCCATATAAAAATACATGTGTTACAAAAATTATAATGATAAATATACGATATTAATTCTACTATGATATAATTTTTAGTAACATCATTACATCAAGGCAATAACTTTATGTTCAATTCAGCAACACAACAACCATGACCAATTCTTCATAGCCTACAATTTCAAGGCCAACTGACCAAGAGAGAGGCACATGCCACTGGGCAACTTTCATGTTTAGCAACAACAAGAAAGAAACAACGTTTAACAACATTAAAGTTATATATATATATATATATATATATATATATATATATATATAGAGAGAGAGAGAGAGAGAGAGAGAGAGAGAGAGATCAAGATTCCTATTTAGCATTCCTCCTTAAATAGCACTCATTTATTAAAAATACATCGTTTTGGAGGTTCTTAAAAGAGAGTTGTCTCACTTGTTTTCCTTTTATTTACAAAAATGCCACCCGCAGCCCTACTTGTTTTTTAAAAGAAGCTCTAAAATAATGTAGTTTTAATAAATGAGTGCTATTTAAGGAGGAATGCTAGATAAGATGAATGCTCTTGATCCTTGCTCTGTGTCTGTGTGTGTGTGTGTGTGTGTGTGTGTGTGTGTATATATATATATATATTACTTAAGTCAAAGAGAAGAAGAAAATATGAAAGAACATAATTTACACATTACACTTTGTCTTTTGGGAAATTAGAATTTTGTGATTTTGAGTTTGAATCACTAAATTTACATGTAAGTAGTCTCTTTTGTGGGATGATTCAGTCATAAGTTCTCACCCCCAACAAATCTCGAGCCTACAACCAATTTAATTTCTCTGCAATAAATGAAGAGGCAAGACAAAGAGATGAATAGGAAAAACAAATATAACCTTTCCACTTCTTTATGAAAAAATTAATCAAAGACAAAGGATCTAGTAAGTATCGAACCCCTAAACGAGTAGAATTCATCGAATAAGGATCGAGTATGGATCAGATGAAGGAGGCAAGCTTGAACCCTAAAACGAGCGAATTGTTAGGATATTTCACATGAATCTCACATCAAATAATTTCAAGAGTATTGATGAGTTAATAAGTATGGTGGATCCTCAACCTAATAGGTTAATCTTTTAGGTAAGGATGTAGTCCATCATGCTTATTGTGTTAGTCTATGTGACACCCCCAAATATGGGTACTTTTTACCTCAAACCTGGTACATCATTTCTATAACTATTGCGAAAGATATAAACATAAATTGTTTATACACTAACTTTTACAACATAATTCCCAAGGTCTGTAACCTTCACTGAATACACACATTCATATCCTACATGAATTACAATGTCATTTGCCTCTAATACTATTACAAGTTTAACTACAACACAATTTAATTCTGTAATTTGTCTTTGCCTTTTCCTGTATCCGAAGTTTCGTCTTAATCTGAAATTTTATTATGATATAGCAAGGGTGAACAACAAGTTTGCCTAACAAGTTTTAAATACAAATGAAGACATATCATGATTGAAAAGAATAATAAGCTGACAAACTTTCAACAATATAATAATTGTGAAAAAAACATGAATTAATTTTTATAACTGAATGACTGAATCAATAATACTGAATGGCCAATAATGAGCATGAACAAATTTAACTGAACCAAATGGTAAGGAAGTTGATCAGCCTTTCATACCTGATGAACATATACAACATGCACAACGTGCGAATCAATAAATCATAGATGTGATATAATCAATAATGATTAATCACGAACATGCTTTACAATAACAACTCGAGTTCGAGTTACGAAACTTGCTTAATAAAAGTATAGTTTAGAAACTTGCATGTACCGTCGATTACTGCTATGCAATCTAATTTTAGCTTTATTTGAAAGAACTATTATTGATAATATCGATCTCTCAATTAGAATAATGTCATAACATCTATTACTGCTATTCACAGTCATAATATAACTTAAACACATTACCACATATCTCTAACAGTCAATAAAACACATAAGACTCTGTATCAAGTCAAACTATTTCAGACTTGTTTGATTTCGGTACTATTTCGACGCTCGATTGCCTTATTGAATAATTATCTAGTTTATTTTTAATAAAACTCTACTTAGCTTCTTCAAAATTATCTTAGATAAGTTAATTATCAGTCATAACATTTTTTAGTAGCTTATAATAATTTTCAAATAATTATTATCATTTATAATGAATTTTCAATCATTAATATCATTTTTGAATGATTTAAATGTCAATAATTCCATTATCATTAATATTTAAATAATTTAAAAATTAATAAAATACATGTTACAATATTAAAAGTTATATATTATAACTCGTAGTATTTTTAATGTCACCTTTAAATGCTTTTAAAACATTTAAAATTATTCTTAAATAATTGCCATTAATATTAAAATATTAATATATTTCATGTCAAAATATTATAAGTTATATATTATAACTTAAAACATTTTAAAACCTTTAAATCATTTTTAAAACATTAAAACCATTTTTACATAATTTATTTAATACACTTATTAAATATATTTATTATCATTAATATTAATTTATTAATGACATCTATACCAAAATATTAAAAGTTATTCAATATAAATTAAAATATTTTCTAACACTTTAATATCATTTTAAATGATTTTTAAAATATTAAAATTATTTTTAACTAATTTATTTAATATAATTATTAAATAAATTTAATATCATTAATATTTAAATAAATTAAAATATTAATGAAATATATCTCAAATTATTAAAAGTTAATTTTATACCTTAAAAATAATTTTTAAAATTTAATTATGAAGTTTGCATAATTATTTTTCATTTTTTCTATTTATTTTAATTAAATAAATTAATTTTCATTTAAACTGTCACTAAAAGTCTATCGCGACAAAAATTGTCGCTATATGTGTTCTTGAGCCTTGAAGAACACTCATGGTCAGTGTTTTGGTACCTACTTTGACCACTTGTAATTCATTGTTCATGATATTTTTGGGAATGAAAGTGTATTAGTGATGTAGTATTGATGTAATACTACAAGCACTGGCTGGTTGTCTCTTCCTCTAAATACTGGTTAAAGCTTTCTTGATAGAGTTCACTCTCCATCACCTTCGAGTAGAAAGCAGCGTACAAAGTTCAGGGTTAAACTACAACATATCATGAAGATATAAGCCATCAAAAGTGATGTCAAAGCTGTTTTTGAGTTTCTAGGTTACCTAGAAACTTTGACAGTGTTGAGGGTCCTATTTCGAGTCTTAATAACTTGGATTCCTGGGATTTGTTTGTGTTATATATATTCACACATGTGTAGTATGTATGTGAAGGTACAAAAATAATACACTTAGGTAGTTTAACAACATCACAACTGCAAGATCTAGGCCAGTCAAAATGGTGTCAGAGCTATTTCTTGGAATTTTCTAGAAATTCTAGAAACCAGTTTCTGTGCTTGGTCAACTTAGTTTGACCATCAATAACTTTGATCCTATTGATGATTTAGGTGATCTAGTGTCATGGTTCTATAGTCCACATGTCAGAATATATCAATGATACACTTAGACAAGCTAACAACATAACAGATGCAAGATCTAAGCCCCTAAACAAGCTATCAAACCTATCTGGGCAGATTATGGGTTTTCCAGAAACCAGTTTCCCATGACTGGTCAACCATGTTTAACTATTAATAACTTGAGATCTAGACATGGTATGGACTTGATTCCACTTCCAGTCTACTCTCCTCATGGGATACTATATCAATGATACACTTACAAGCTCAAACATTTAACATATTTAGATCTAGAGGCTCTGACATTTGACTGTCAGACCTCATTTTTAGGGTTCTAGACAGTTTTTAAAATCCTTATTTTCATGCACTTAGATGTTATGGATCCATGATGTATCATCATAGATCACTAAATAACATCACATAACACATATTTAAACATCAAAACACATAATCTACTGAAATCTTAAGGATCTAGCATGAATTAGGGTTTATACTTTTATTGCTCAAATTTTTGATTTCTGATCTTTGCTCTAATCTTAGATAGTGTATGGGGTGATATTGCCTTAACTTTGGACTGAGTTTCTCTCCAAATTTCGAGAGTTAAAGAGAGAGAAAGTCTTGTCTAAGTTAGAAAATAAAGTAAAGATATTTTCTTACTTTAACTTTTAAATCTTTGATTTCCATGGTTACCAATGATGCTAGGTGGCCAAGATGGCTGATTGGTGTTGAATTGGAACACTTGGCAAGCTCCCTTGATGACTCACCAAGATTTGGCAATATCTTTAACTTAGAAATTAAGAAAAAGGGCATTTTGGTAATTTTACACCTACTAAGGGTATTTTGGCCATTTTCCCAACAATTCGAAGGGTAATTTGGTCATTTCACATATATCACATAAATTTTAACCCTTAGGGTTTTGTACTTGGCATTAATTTGAGTTCCCAAATTAGGGTTTAGAATTCCCGATTAGGGTTTAGGTTTTCTGAAACTGGAATTAGGATTTCCAAAATTGGAATTAGTGTTTCTAATCGATCGTTAGGGTTTCCTAACTAAACATTAAAGTTCTTAATATAGCATTAGGGTTTACCAATGTTATAACTTATCTGCTAAACACTTAACCCTTAAACATATACTGTACCTACACTTAATCACTTTCAGCTTATCAAATCATACATATCCATCACAAAATTCTTATTCAATATTCTATTTCCTAGTCTAGGTTTTATTATTTAACCTTTATTTAATCAATAAAGTTTTATTAATCTTATAAATTCTCGGGTTGTCACAGTCTACATAGGTGTGTGATGAATTGATGTGGGATGGATCGTGCAATTTCGCTACAAGTGGTATCAAAGCCCATGGTTCGTTGGGATGTGGGATGGATTGTGCAATTTCACTACAAGTGGTATCAAAGCCCATGGTTCGTTGGGACCAAGTATCAGTTTGACACTCCAGGGTGGAGCATTCGCAAGCCGTGTGTTACTCAATTCACGCGGTGGAGCAAATATAGTTAAGTTAGTTGGAACACAAGAATGATCACTTATGCTTTTGACACCATGCACGCATGAGTAAATAGAGCGGGTTCAGGATGACTCTGGGAAAGCTGCTCAAGGTGAAGGGTTCATGAGGAACAAGGTTTTACTCCCACATTTGCCACGTTTTCCTCGGGCGTGGTGGAGTAGTATTAGAGTCGAGCAGAGCTCTTGAAGGACTTAAGGAAGGTGTGTTTAATGATGATTACTCTAGTATGATACTTTTGATATACTTGTGATTGGTATTCAAGTGAAAGGTAGAGAATGTTGGGATATTTCACATGAATCACACATCAAATAAATTCAAGAGTATATATGAGTTAATAAGTATAGTGGAACCTCAACCTAATAGGTTAACCTTTTAGGTAACTGATGCAGGAGGGTTGATAAGTGGTATTTTTACCTACTTATTGAATACCAATTCATGCGAATTGTGCCTATCTCAAGTACATTTTACTGTGTTTTAGTTGCATTTAATGTTATTTTGCATTGCATTTACTTAAAACTCCTTTTGGTGAATAAGTGCAGGAATTGGCTTAATTTTGGTGGTATTAGAGGGCACAAAGCCAATGGATGTGTGAAGACGAGGCACAAGCGGGAATGTGCATGGCATGGAGGTACAATGAAGCATGGAGACCAAGAAAACAAGAGGATCAAGCATGGAAGAACAGATAGCGCAGCAGGGTTAAAACCGTAACTGAACTTGCAGCAAAGAAGTCGCATTTGCACAGTAACAAAGATATGGGGAACGCGCGCCGCAGTGAGTACACGGGCTGAGACATCGATGATCTCTTCGCAAGTTGTACGCACTATCAGGTAGGGTAGGGCGCTACCGCTGAGAGGTCGGGTCAACAAGGCGCGAGATATTCTCAGTAAGTCGCGCGCATGGTAAAGGATAGGCTGGAGAGGTGCGCGGCCGTGTGCGATGTTGATGTTGATGCTGATGCTGATGCTGCAATTTTGTTTTAATTTTAATTCTTAATTAAATGCTTTGTAATTGGTTTCAAATGATTCTGACCGGTGTCAGACATACACTGGATAACTTTTAGCATATTTCTCATCATAGAAATTAGGGTTTACACCTTGGGAGAGATTCTAACATAGAACGAAGCCAAAACGTCTACTTCTCCAATTCTTCTTGGGATTATCTACCATTGTGGATTTTTATTATTGTTTATTAGATTTCTATGAGGATTTAAACGTTGATAATTGATTTCTATTTAGCGATTGGGTTTGATCGTTCTATATTTCTTATTTCAATTGTTTGTTTATTGATCATGTTTAGCGTTGATCCCATAATGGCTTTTGGTTCAGTCATGAACTAATTTCCATTATGGGATTCTAACGGATTTTAATATGTAGTTTGGTTGCACATTTAAATGCTAGGATTGTTTTTCATATCATATGGAATATCTGTCATGGTTGTTTTACATGTATGAATGCTTGATCACCATTCGCCTCAAAGATTTGTATGAAATTGACAATGAACATATAGGTATGGATTGTAATCATGATAAGCATGCGAATATGGGACTCGTTATATATGGCTTTCATGTATTTTATGAACGAGATAGACATATACCGTTTCAACCGTATGAGCTAGAATAAGGGCTTGAGCTTAAAATCAATATAATTGCAATTTCACATAGACATATAGTGATTTTTGTTGTATTGGTGATTACATAGAGTCTAACATCTGTAGATGCTGTGTAAGTAGGTTATAGTGCATTGGAAAATGGTTATAACTCTATTCGTGCTCTTGGCTATTTTCCTGTGATATGTGAACATTTCTTGCATGATAGTGGCGATTAGTGAAATATTAAATGAAGTTAGGGTCCCATTATTTCTGATTATATTTATTTCATTTGTATTCTTATTTTCAGTTGTTATTCACAATTAGTTTAATTCAACACTTTTAGTCATTAGTCTAGGCATATAAATTTGATGAGTTAATTGATGCATGATAGTTAAATTTAATAACTTTCTCTCTGTGGGATCGATACTCTACTTACTCAGACACTTGTTGACCCGTATGCTTGCATGAGTTAGAGCTCTTTTATTAGAACTATAAAAGAGGCAACAAGTTTTTGGCGCCGTTGCCGGGGAAAGGCGTTAATTTAGATAATTATCATCAGTTTAAAGCTAAATTGTATGACTTAGACAATTCTGATCGTTTCTTATTTGTATTTGTGTTTCATTTTTCGTTTCAGGTACTTGTGAATTTGTATGCACACGCGATCATCCAACTCAGAACTAACTCCAGCACAGGACAACATAAACGGAAAAGGTTGGAAGGTGAGTGTGCGAAGAAATTTATAAGCACAGCTAGATAGTACAACATTCAGAATGGCGGAAGAACAAAGACTTGAGCAAAGAGAAGAGCATCGGGCTCTAAGGGAATATTCCATGCCGAACATAAACGGATTACAGTCTAGCATTGTCAGACCGGCGATAGCAGCCAACACCTTTAAGATCAAACCGGGCACTATTCAAATGGTGCAGAACTCAGTTCAATTTGGGGGTGCTGCTATAGATGATCCGAATGAGCACTTATTGAGTTTCATAGAGATCTGCGACACATTTAGATACAATGGTGTGACGGAGGATGCCATCAGACTACGGTTATTTCTATTTTCATTGAGGGATAAGGCTAGAAGTTGGTTACACTCTTTGCTGTCAGGGTCAATCACTACATGGGAGGACTTAGCACAGAAATTCTTAGCCAAGTTCTTCCCAATGGCTAAAACTGCAAAGATGAGGACATCGATCTCTTAGTTTGAGCAACAGCAGGGCGAGTCCTTATATGAGGCATGGGAGCGTTACAAAGAGATGCTCAGAAAATGTCTGCATCACGGTATTCCAGATTGGATGGTGATAAATTCCTTTTACAATAGGTTAGGATGGCAGTCGAGACCGATCATGGATGCAGCCGTGGGAGGGGCATTATGGGCAAAAAGCTATGACGAGGCCTATACGCTTATCGAGACTATGGCTGGAAATGATTATCAAAATCCTACAGCTCGGATGCCACAATCCAAGGTTGCATGTGTGTTGGAGGTAGATGCCATTACTGAGTTTTCGGCACAGATGGCAGCTATGGCTAAGAAGATAGACACGTTGGCAGAGAGCAAAGTGAAAACAATTGCCTTTTCGTTTGCGAGATTTGTGAGGGGTCACACTCCACGGATCAATGTGTTATCAGCTCGGAGTCAGTACAGTATGTGAGCAACTACAGGAAAGACCAAGGGCAATTTCAGAACACATACCACCCCAACAACCGCAATCACCCGAACTTTAGTTGGTCCAACAATCAAGGCAACAATGAGAATCGGCTTTCAATCAACCAACAGCTTCAACCACGATCATCTCAAATGGCCACGCTTTACACAAGACCACCGCTTTCCACCGGATTTTCTCAACAACAACAACATCACACTCTAGCTACACCACAGCCAGAAAAGAAATCAAAGATAGAAGAGATGATGCTGAAATACATGGTAAACACGGAAGTCATGATCAAAAGCCAAGCAGTGGCTATCAAGAATTTGGAGACTCAAATGGGGCAAATGGCGAGTATGCTTAACAATAGGCCCCAAGGTGCATTGCCTAGTAACACTGAGACAAATCCAAGAAGAGACGGGAAGGAACAGTGTCAAGCAATTACGTTGAGATATGGGAAGGATTTGACAGACACTACAAGTCGCGCGCCCCCGCCTGATTGTACTAAGGAGGTTGCCATGTCATGCCATGAAAGCGTAACAAATTGATTGACAAGGAAGAAAATCTGGAAAATTCTGAAGCTCGGCAGGAAAATAAAGACAAGGCAAATTCAGAAAAGAAGGGTAAGAGTCCAGTACAACTAATTCATCCTCAAGTTCCGTATCCACAAAGGTTAGTTAAGCAGAAGGAAGACAAACAGTTCAACAAGTTTCTGGAGGTGTTCAAAAAGCTGCAGATCAACATACCGTTCGCCGAGGCATTGGAACAAATGCCAAGCTACGCAAAGTTTATGAAGGGTATATTTTCAAGGAAGAGAAGACTAGATGAGTTTGAGATAGTGGCCTTGATAGAGGAATGTAGTGCAGTGCTCCAACAGAAATTACCTCTAAAGTTGAAGGATCCGGGCAGCTTCACAATTCCGTGTATAATTGGGAAGATGAACTTTAGTATGTGTTTATGTGATCTGGGGGCAAGTATAAACTTGATGCCCTTGTCAGTGTTCAATCAGTTGGGATTGCCGGCTCCTAGGCCGACAAACATATCACTACAGCTAGCTGACAGATCCATCACTTATCCATGGGGAATTGTTGAAGACGTGTTGGTTAAAGTGGACAAGTTCATTTTTCCGGCTGACTTTATTATTCTAGACTATGAGGAGGACAAAAACATACCAATCATACTAGGGAGACCATTCTTAGCCACAGGCAGGACTTCGATAGATGTGCAAAAAGGTGAACTCACTATGCGTGTTCAGGATCAGGAAATCACCTTCAACGTCTTTGAAGCAATAAAGTTACCAACGGATGAATAAGAATGCTTCTTGGTTGACTTGGTGGATTGGGGTCCGAAGGATGAAGTACAAAAACCGAAAAATTATGGACCGTTGAACTATGTAACGGGCAAAAGCCCAGAGTCGAAGGTAGAACCGTTGATGAAAGCTGAAGTCATTAAATTTTGGGGTGCAATGGACAATGAGGAAGGCACCTCAATTATTGACGTAACATGAGATTCAAAGACAGTCAAACTAATTGACTATAACTTAGCGCTGGATGGGAGGCAACCCATTGTTTCTACCACCATTGACTTTTTAGTTATTCAGTTTGGATTATTTTAGTTAGTATATCTCATTCATTTTTATTAGGCTATTAGATTTTCATGCTTAAGTGCATAACAAGAATTTCTTTGCGAATATTTGCAGGATGAGTAGCATTATATGGCCGCTAATTCATGTCTTAACAAGGAGCATTAATGTCTATGCAGGAACAAGCAGTGGAAAGTATTATTGAGAGGCAGAGAAAAAAAAAATTAACAAACATTTTGCAAGTCTTGCACCAAGCTACCAACCTATTACACATTTCTACCGGCCACACATGTATACCAAATCAAGGCAGATTTGAACATTTTAAATTAAAGTTGTGGACCATTTGGACTCTCATTTGCGATAATAACATACGCGAAACTCTCTCACTTTCCATAACTCACGTCTCTATCTCTCTATCAGTTACAGATTGAAGCCGTATATCTCTCCATCAAATCTCCACGATTCTCTCCACGTTCAAAGCTCCACCCATGCTCTCATCTACTCTATAAATCTAGGGTTCTCAATTGGGTTGGCAGAAACAAGTGTGAAGGTTATCAACTCACAAATTTTCATTCTCTCTCAGTAAGTTCATCTGCACTAAATGGGTCCGAAGAGAGCACAACCATCTTCATCTTCTTCATCCTCCTCCGGCAGCCACGAGGAGGACATTGTCGACCACACCAAGTTCTTGTGTCTAGAAGCCCAGCTGGAGTACTACCG
This sequence comes from Panax ginseng, assembly GCA_020205605.1. Lineage (NCBI taxonomy): Eukaryota > Viridiplantae > Streptophyta > Magnoliopsida > Apiales > Araliaceae > Panax > Panax ginseng. Next base: position 184,310,820 of record CM035132.1, read on the forward strand.
TATTGTAGCTAAGAAATTTCTCAAGGAAAGAGGATTCAGACTCGAAGGCCAGGACAGACAGCTCTCCGCCATGATTCAGGAACGAGGCTGGGGTGGACTGACTGCATCTCCCACGCCCATTCTGATGAGTATAGTCCGAGAGTTCTATGCCAATGCCAAAGTCACCATGAACGATACCTCGATGGTCTGTGGTGTCGAGGTAGACTACAGACCTTCCGCCATCCGAAACGTGCTGAGAATCACCGCAAGACCACCAATAGGGGCGACCAATTAGATCGCAGGGGCACATTTGGAAATGGACTTGGAGCTTGTTATCGCTGAGTTGTGCGTGCCAGGCACGAAGTGGACTTACAAAGTTGGCACGACCCAGCCTCGAATATTTCCAGCGGCCGCACTGAATCGATACGCCAAGGCGTGGAATCTGTTCGTTTGTGCCAAGTTATTGCCTTCATCGCATCAGCACGAGATCACGACAGAAAGGGCTATAATACTGTGGGGTATAATTACTGGCGAGTACATTGATATGGGGTATTTGATTCATCAAAACATTGTTAAGTATCTGAAGGGAACTACCACTGGGAGCATTTCACATGCTTCAGTGGTAGCCATGTTATGTGCACATCAGAGGTGCAATTGGGGCAACGAACAAATGCAGTATCCAAGTCAGGACATCACCCACGCCACCATTGCTAAATTTGAGGACTGGGCAGGTGGTGAACCACACCCACGCAGATGAGTATTCATTCTTCGACCCACCTTCCCAGAGCCATCTCAGCAGCCCCCTCAGCCCGATGAGGCAGACCCGTCCACCCGAGCACATCATGTTCCTAGCGATCGACAACTTCAAAGGTTGGAGCGCAAAGTCGACACCATGTATGACAATTTTGGGACGTTTGCTATGGGACTCACAAGGGCCTTGGCCGAAGCCTTCGTGCAGCAAGGAACAATGCTAGAGTGGCCTCAGTTTGGGACCGCAGTGCCATATCCACCACCAGATTCACCACCCGAGGAGGGTGGTCAAGCCGATCATTAGGGGAGTTTTCTGTACCCTTTACCTTCATTCAATGGGGACATTGAACATTTTAAGTTTGGGGGTATTGGGGGTCATAGCATGGTAGTTTAGTTTTAGTTAATTATTGCATGTTTAGTTAATTTTGCATATTTATGTGTTTAGTTAAATTTTGGCATTTTGGCAGAAATTTTTTAATTTTTATTCATTATTGATTGTGTTAGTATGTTTTAGTTGCATGTCTCACATAAATTCTTGCTTAATAGAAATTCTTGCCTAGCAAATGATAATAGTAAATTGTGTAAGATTTTAGAGTATGTTGGATAACATGAGCTGAGATATAATGTTTTACACGATGAGATTCATGTTGCTGTTCATATGATTTCGGTTTGCACGGACGTGTTCACAATCACTTGTAGGTTTAAGAAGTATGTGTTGCATTGCTTGTTAGAAAATGTAGTTTTAAAAAAGAGAAATATGTGGAACATGCATGTAGAATTGAAACATTGACATTCAAACTTTGGGAACACATGGGCATGCCTGTTATTGGAACGAGATGGAGTGTAAAACACACTCGTTTAAATGCAAATGGGAAGTGAAATGGAGCGTAAAACGCACTCGCTATATATATATATATAATAAGCCCATTGTTGAACCTTAGTTTGCATTGATATGTTGAAACAATCTGTGTTGCATGAGTATACATGAGTCTTGATTTAGACTATAATTTTCTGTTTGGAGCAGTGTAGCATATGGATTCTTTGATTAGATCAAGTTTTTGTGAACACCACACACACACACACAGCATCTCTATAGCATTCATAAATTATCTGAGTGTATGATATTATGTCTATAGTTTGGTTTAAAATCATATTCTTGGATCTCGATGATTCACTGAGGTAATTTGGGCTGAAATTCTGTTATGGCAGGGATTATATGAGACTAATTTGCATCATAGAGTAGTTGCATATTTTATAGTTGCATTTTCATTATTCATTAGTATGCATTGCTTGAGGGCAAACAACAGTTCAAGTTTGGGGGTATTTGATAAGTGGTATTTTTACCTACTTATTGAATACCAATTCATTCGAATTGTGCCCATCTCAAGTACATTTTACTGTGTTTTAGTTGCATTTTATGTTATTTTACATTGCATTTACTTAAAACTCCTTTTGGTGAATAAGTGCAGGAATTGGCTTAATTTTAGTGGTATTAGAGGGCACAAAGCCAATGGATACGTGAAGACGAGGCACAAGCGGGAATGTGCATGGCATGGAGGTTCAATGAAGCATGGAGACCAAGCAAATAAGAGGATCAAGAATGGAAGAGCGGAAGCAAGCAGCAGGAAGCCAAAACCATAACCAAGATTTGCAGGCGAGAAGGTTGCCATGGCCGCCATGTGACAAAGAAATGGGGAACGTGCGCCGCCATGAAAGTACCCGGCTGAGACAATCGATGATCTAATGCAAGTCATGCGGTACTGAGAGGTAGGAGCGCTGCGTGCCGCGTGAGAGGTCGGGTTGAACAAGGGCGACGATCTCGTAAGTCGCGCACCCATGGTAGGATAGGTTAGAGAGGCGCGATCACCCTACAATCTTGATCTTCAAATTTTGTTTTAATTTTAATTCTTAATTAAATGATTTGTAATTGGTTTTAAAAGATTCGGATTGGTGTCAGACATACACTGGATAACTTTTAGAATATTTCTCATCATAGAAATTAGGGTTTACACCTTGGGAGAGATTCCAACGTAGAACGAAGTCAAAACATCTACTTCTCCAATTCTTCTTGGGATTATCTACCATTGTGGATTTTCATTATTGTTTATTGGATTTCTATGAGGATTTAAACGTTGATCATTGATTTCTATTCAGCGATTGGGTTTGATATTTCTATCTTTCTTATTTCAATTGTTTGTTTATTGATCATGTTTAGCGTTGATCCCATAATGGCTTTTGGTTCAGTCATGAATTAATTTCCATTATGGGATTCTAACGAATTTTAATATGTAGTTTGGTTGCACATTTAAATGCTAGGATTGTTTTTCATATCATATGGAATATCTGTCATGGTTGTTTTACATGTATGAATGCTTGATCACCATTCATCTCAGTATTTGTATGTAATTGACAATGAACATATAGGTATGGATTGTAATCATGATAGCATGCTAATATGGGGTCATTGTATATGGTTTCATGATTTTGTGAACCGATAGACATATATTGTTTCACCGTATGAGCTAGAATAAGGGCTTGAGCTTAAAATTAATATAATTGCAATTTCACATAGACATATAGTGATTTTTGTTGTATTGGTGATTACATAGAGTCTAACATCTGTAGATGTTGTGTAAGTAGGTTATAGTGCATTGAAAAATGGTTATAACTCTATTCGTGTTTTGGCTATTTTCCGTGATATGTGAACATTTCTTGCATGATAGTGGCGATTAGGTGAAATATTAAATGAAGTTAGGGTCCCATTATTTCCTGATTATATTTATTTCATTTGTATTCTTATTTTCAGTTGTTATTCACAATTAGTTTAATTCAACACTTTTAGTCATTAGTCTAGGCATATAAATTTGGTGAGTTAATTGATGCATGATAGTTAAATTTAACAACTTTCTCTGTGGGATCGATACTCTACTTACTCTGTATTACTTGTTGACCCGTATATGTTTGCATGAGTTTGAGCTCTTTTATTAGAACTATAAAAGAGGCAACAAGGGTCTGAGACCGATGATGTCGAGCTATCGGACAATACATTGATGGCCTTGGAATATCATAATTTGGAGAGTCGACGTAGGCGTGGAGGTCATTGGCAATTACGAGGTTGAATTCAGTTCCGCTTGGGGAGTTTAGATGTCTTCGAAAATGGCGTCATGACCACGGGTAAGGCGAACTTCTTCGAGAATGGCGACTTGACTATGGGGAGTCGACAGATTGGTTTAGTTGATATTTCTTACTTAGTTCTTTTATGGTAATAGAGTTTATTAGGGAGTAAATCTATTATAATAAGTTGTTACTTTTTAGGATTTTTATTCGTCTAAATATATGAAGTTTGTTAGGATTTTTTTTCAATATTTTTAGGATTACAGTTATGACTTGGGCAACTTGGGCAGAAAGATATGTTTACATGTGAATTAATTTGTTACCTAGTCCACAAAATAATCGCTATCCCGCCTGGCGTCGGTTGGTATCAAAGCTCAAACAGCTTTCTGGGAATAGACTGCATCGACTTCAATGGCTGGTGGTCGTTGAGGGAAGATTATGGCCGAGGAAGTTCCACATCGTTATTGTAACGTGCATGATGTGATGATTGAAGATTTGCAGATACAAGTTACAGAGCTAACCCAGCGCCTAGCAGCGCAAAATCTGGGTCAACGTGGACAGGTTCTAGAGGAGGAAGTCCCGCACCTAGGTCATCATGGCAGGTTCCGGAGGAGGAAGTCCCACACCTTGAACGCGATGAAGAATCTTATGATTCTGAATCGAATTTTGATAATCCTTACCACTATAAGAGACAACTATGGGAATGACGTGATCGTGGTGACCGTCATAGTGATCCGAGTTTTAAATTTGAGCTTCTAAAAATTTTTGGTACGCTACAAGCAGAAGTATTTATTGATTGAAAGAACGAAGTAGAACACATCTTTGAGTATAAGGAGGTTTTAGATAACACTAAAGTGAAGTTGGTTGCAATCAAACTGAAAGGCCAAGCATCAAATTGGTGGGAACATATGAGTCACTCACAGGAGAGACAAGGAAAGGCTAAAATCACAAAGTGGGAAAAGATGAAGAAAAAGATGTAGAGTCACTTTCTTCCCTTCGAGAATACTCAATCTGTGTTTAAGAGATTGCATCTACTAAGACAAGGTACTAGATCCGTGGATGACTATACTGAAGAGTTTTACTAGTTAATAGCACGAAATGATCTATTAGAAACCAAAGAATAGTTGGTGGCAAGATATTTGGGAGGATTAAAACAGCAGTTGCAGAATGCCCTCAACCTCCATTCACTCTGGATTATTTCTGAGGTGTATCATCGAGCGCGTGAGGCAGAGCAGCAACAGAACAATAAGCCGATACTGAGAAACAATCCACCTAACAGGACGAACCTACCTCAACAACTTCGTACTACACCACAACAACCACAAGGTAATTTCAAATCTAATATTAAGTGCATCAGATGTGGAGAGCTAGGCCATAGAGCAACGAAGTGCGGAAAACCTACTAACTAGAAGGGTAAGAACCTTTTGATTGAAGAAGATGTGGCATATGAAATAGAAGAATTTGGAGAACCGATATATGACAAATATGAAGATGAAGATGTATTATATGGAGATGGTCATGAGACTTTGGGGGTTCGTAAAAGTCTGCTGGCTCCTAAAGGAGAATCCGAAGATGATTTGTTGAGGACCAATATCTTCCACACTACTTGTACAATGGCAGATAAGGTATGCAAGATGATTATTGATAGTGGCAGATGCGAAAACGTCGTATTCGAAGAGGCAGTTCAAAAATTATAGTTGAAGACGGATCAACATCTGAAGCTGTATAAGCTATCATGATTAAATAAAGGTAATGAGGTGACAGTTAATAAAAAGTGCCTCGTATCATTTTTAGTTGGCAATAAATACTTTGATAATGCATGGTGCGATGTGGTGTCTATGGACATGTGTCGTGTGTTGTTAGGACGACCTTCGCAGTATGACCGAATAGTCATTCATGATGGTCGGAAGAATACGTACTCCCTAGGTATAAAAGGAAAGAAGATTGTGTTAGCACCACGGAAGGAAGAGTTCGGTTAAGCTCAAGTAGTCGAAAACCCTAACCTCCTATTTATGACGAGATTTCTATTAGAGGTTGAACGCGAAGGTGTGATATATGTTTTTCTTCCTTGTGAGAAAAGTTTGGCCGATGGACACGTCGAAGTACCGCTGTGACGCCCCCAAAATAGGTATACATCACCCATTCTGAGTCACCAAATACATGGTTCAGAATACAAATACAAACTTAAATATACAACATGATATGTGAGTTTTAATACAAATATTATCTTCTAGACAGTATTCAAACTCAAAATAAGTCCTCAATACATTTATTATCACACTATCGCACAGAATAGTGAGGACTACTAATGCAAACATCCGACCACACCCGCTCTCCGACTAGTCCCAAATATATATTCTCATTTCATGAAGAGAAAAATGAAAGCAAAGGGTGAGCTCAACTAGCCCAATAAGAAATATTATGACTAAGATAATGCAAAATAAATTATCCTTAGCCTTCAACAGTATAACAACTGATAGAATACAATAGGCAACAAGTTTTAGATCAATAACTGCAGTGGAACAAACAATTGTATTCTATCAGTTATCGCTGAGACTAAGTTTAATAAATAATCCACATCACTGAATTATCCATGCACTACGGGCCAATGATATTCATTATTATCACCAATGGTCATGTTCATCTCAACAACTGTCCATCAATGCATTATGGGCCAATGAGGACTTTTATCACGTCATTTGTAACATTACAGGTCATGATTATACCAAATGATTCCTGGTCATAATCATACCAATCAACAGTCCATTTATGCACTACAGGCCAAAGATGACTTTCATAATAATATAAACATGAGGATGATGACAATGATATAAGAATCCAATTAAATAAAACCAAAGGATAAATTTTAAAGATTTATAATTTAATTTATCCAGAATTTAATAAAGTCCAAATTGTCAACATGATACTGCTTTTTGGAGTAAAATTCAAGAATAATATTGTGTCAAAAATGATTTGAACATAAAAGAAATCAATTTTTTTCATGAATAGTACCCTGGGTGAATAGTACCTGAGTGAATAGTACCACATGAATAGTACTTCAGGAATATTATCCCGTGAATAGTACTCGAGCATCAAAAGGTTAAAACTTATCAAGAATGCTCAGAATAATATTTTCATGAAAAGATACTGGATGAAGCACAAATATCAATGATATTCTACTAATTTCAGGAATTATAGAAGCAATACTTACCATAATAAGTTTAAATTTAGGAATCTGAAATGAACAATATACAAAACTGTAAATGGATTTTCAACTGTCATGCGGTAGTCCGCGTAGACATATCATTTCCATAATTTAATAACAAATGAATACGAAGGGTTATTCATGAGGCATGCGGTAGTCCGCATAGAAAGGTTATTCCCACAGAATAATAAAGAATGAAATAATAAAAGGATTTCACCATGCATGCGGTAGTCCGCGTAGACATGTTATTCTAATAGAATAATAAAGAATGGAATAACAACCCTTACGAGTATTGAAAGAAATAACTCTCTTTATGAATACGAAAGAAATAATACTCCTTACCTTAGTAGGAGATTGGATACTGCAATAGTGTAGTAACAGAATACTCTTCTTCTCTCTATACTTTCTCTCTCCATAGCTTGAATGAATTCGTGAAAAATAATGAAGAAATGAGCTTCTATTTATAGGCTTGGCAGAGTAAGGGTAAAATAGTCTTTTTGCCATAATTTATGACATCATCGCTTACATCATTGGTCATATGACATCATTGCTTACCTCATCATTCCGATGACATCATTGCTTACATCATCAGAATTCAAATTTAATTTGTTCTCTTCCACCTCCTTTTACTTTTATACCATGAATTTACTATAATAATGATACCATTCAAATTAAAAATCATACTATTATATAATCACATCGTACTACTATAATGTAATATTATAATAATATATTTGAATGAATTATTTTATCGAAAAAGATAAAATACCAACTTTCAACAAATGTCACATGCTAAACATCCATCCGTTTAAATCCATATTAAATAAATATTTCCTTATCATATATATATATATATATATATATATCAATAATTTATTATTCACAAATAATATTATAGGACTATAATATTGACAACCAGGTCATTCCCAGGAAAGAGGGGGCTTTTCGATAAGGATTTCTCCCTATTGGCGCGCAATTAGGTGACCAAACCCCTTTTCCCGACAAAACTTTCTAGATATTGTCAATAATGCTATCTAATAATATTATTCAAATAATATGAATTATTAATTTGATAATTTGAAATATTGTGCAATGACAATTATTGAATCAATAATATAAAATATCAACGTAGAAATTATTGAATCAATAAAATAAAATATTAAACAGTAACTACTGTAGCAATAATTGAGTATAACTGAGTGACTTCTCACGTAAGCATCAATAATCAATACCGTGTGCTACTATGCAACCACGCGTATGCATGTACTTTTATTATCGGGTATTTCAACAGTTAACGGTAAAACTTTCGCCGTTATTTTTATAAAAAGATAAATTTTTCGTTTTCTAACTCCGACAATAATTATGTTGTGGGTTCCACCAATGATTGTGTCGTCGTACGAATATTCCCCGACAAAAAGAATATTTCCTGACCAAACGAATATTTTATAACAACTTGCTTTACTTTGCAAAATTTTCACATATCACCCTTAGTTTTAATCATTTTATCAATTTAACCATTTACTAAATAAAATAATAATTATAAAAAAATTGAATACTTTCATTTCATAAAATTCGGGGTCTTACAATCTCCCCTCCTTATGAAATTTCGCCCACGAAATTAGGGTACGTACCTGGTATGTCAAAGAGGTGAGGATACCTTGATTTCATTTCAGATTCTAACTCCCAGGTCATTTCCTCAACATCGTGGTTTCTCCAGAAAACTTTGACTTGAGGTATAACCTTGGAGCATAGAATATGTTCCTTCTTATCCAAGATTTTAACAGGAACCTCTTCATACGTTAAATCTTTCGCTATTTTGTCCGGTTCTAACTCAATAATGTGGTTCGGGTCTTCCACATATTTGCGTAACATGGATATGTGAAAAACGTTATGAACACGCGACATACTTGGTGGTAAAGCGAGTCTATAGGGCACAGTTCCTATTTGATTGAGCATTTCAAATAGTCCAATAAAATCGAGAGTTGAGATTTCCTCTCTTCATCGATTCTTTCTTCTAGAATAACGCCCTCTTGAACCTTCTTCTTCACATTCATCAACTCTGAGTCTGTAGCTTGAGCTACTTTAACTTTATTGATTAAAGTCGGTTCTACTCGCATATTTGTCATCATCACGTGGGTCCTTGGAGTCTTTATCTCTATCTCCATCCTTTGCAAGTCATATAAAATGGGCATCTGCGTTGACAATATTGTACTCGTACCCGCATAAGATCTTCTACTCAATGCGTCAGCTACTATCCAAGATGGTATTGAATGGTATGGTCATACGTAATCTTTCAACAGCTCGAGCCAGCGTCTTTGGCTCATAATGCATTCATTTTAGGTGAAAAAAATATTTGAGGGTTTTGTATCAGGTTCAAGGTCGATACAAAATTCGATTTCACGCTCTGGGGTAGGATAGGAAATTCTTCAGGGAATACGTCATAAAATTTATTAACAATAGAAATATCATTAAAATCTGACGTATTTTTGTTTAAATCTGTGATATGAGCTAAGAAAGTTTGACATCCATTTTTCAATAAACGAATAGCTTTATGGCTTGAGATGAAAGTGATTGACTTTAATGGTTTATTTGCTTGAATTCGCATAATAGGTTGGTTAGGAATATGAAAGCTAATAACCTTACGAAAATAATTAATTTCAGTATGATGAGTGGTTAACCAATCAATCCCTTAAATCATATCGAATGCAAGTATTTTCAAAGAGATAAGATCGACAGGTAACGTGTGGTTGCCGATTTGAATCAAACAAGACTTATAAACAATGGAGGTAACAGAGATTTCTCCCAACGGAGTATTAACAGATAAATCAAAGTCTAATTTCTCCGGAGTCAAATTTAAACGTTGAGCGCAAGTAGGAGAAATAAAAGAATGGATAGAACCGGTATCAAATAAGGTATAAACTAAGCAAGAGTTTATGATTAGCTTACCCGTGATCACCTCGTTCGGATTCCTCACTTTTTGAGAGGTTACGAAAAACGCTCTCCCTTGAACTACCGGTTTTGTCTTGTCTGGGACGGCCTTTGATGCCTTCATCCCAGCTGGACTTGACTTTGGTGTACGATAAAATTGGGCTAGGTGACCTTCTCTTCCACAATTATAACATGCTTTGGACTGATGCGTACAGTTTGGACTGATGTGTCCCTCCCCTTCGCATTTGTAACATATAACCGGCGATCGTTCTTCTTCCTTAACAACAGTTGCTGGTGCTGATGTCTTTCCATCATTATTGAATCTCATCTTCTTGAAATTTCCACTTCTATTGTCTTGGCCATGATTACCACCGAAGTGGTTACCATTTCTAGCATGTTGATTCCCTTCACGTTTGTTGTCACCGCTTCGATGACTTCTACCACTTGTATTATCGTTTTGCCGACTGCTATCTTTTGGTTGGGTTGACTCATTATCGCGCTCCAATAACTGAGCCATATTCACAACATCTGAATACAAGCAAAGTTTGTGAGAAATGAGGTATTGACGTATATCGGGTTTCAAACCTCTTAGAAACATCCCCGTCATTCTTTCCTCATATCAACCAAATGGGATGCAAACTGGGACAACTCGGCAAACTTAGCCTCGTACTGCGACAAGGCCATATTGTTTTACTCCATCTTGATGAACTCTAGCTCCTTCATGTGACGAATACTTTCAGGAAAGTACTTGTCGTTGAAAAATTCTTGGAACTTCTCCCAAGACATCTTTAGTGCAGAAGGCTGAGTACGCTTTACAGATTCCCACCAGTAATGTGCCTCTCCTTGCAACATGGAGATGGCAAAAGGAACTTTTTTCTCCTCGAAGCATCCCAAGAAATCAAATATCTTGGTGATCTGCTTTATCCACGTCTCCGCCTTAAGTGGTTTTGGCTCTCCCAAAAACTCCGGTGGTCCCAGCTCCTTGAATTGCTTAGCGGTGACCGTCCGAGAGTTGCCATTGTTTCCACCTGCATTTTGAACAGGAGCCGCTCTTGCCTGATGTTGCATGAATTACATAAAGCCTCTGAACATCCCATCGTTCATCATTTGATCGGTGTTGTTGTTTACCTGAGGATTATTATCTTCCTGTTGCACATTATCCTGGGTATTGATCGTTGGTGACTCAATAGTCTCATGTGCTCCATTGCTTATCTCAACATTTTTAGATGCCATTTTAGAATACTGCCACAAAACAAAGGTTAATTGACATGCCACATATTATCCCTATATTCTCACCGACCAATTAAATAACAAATAAACTTAGGTAGGTCATACTAGCGAAGGAATTACCCGCCTGTCCCCTCCTAGTTCTAGTCTCACATCTTAGCGAGGGATCTTATCCCTAAGCTTTGATACCAACTGTGACGCCCCCAAAATTGGTATACATGACCCATTCTGAGTCGCCAAATACTTGGTACAGAATATAAATACAAACTTAAATATACAACATGAGCTGTGAATTTTAATACAAATATTTTCTTCTAGATAGTATTCAATCTCAAAATAAGTCCTCAATACATTTATTATCACACTATCTCACAGGATAGTGAGGACTACTAATGCAAATATTTGGACCGTCACTCCGTTCCCCGACTAGTCCCAGCTATATTCTCATTTCCTGAAGAGAACAATGAAAGCAAAGGGTGAGCTCAACTAACCTAGTAAGAAATATTATGATTAAGATAATGCAAAATAAAGTATCCTTAGCCTTCAACAGTATAACAACTGATAGAATACAATAGAGAACAAGTTTTAGATTAATAACTGCAGCGGAACAAACAATCCATTAGAAGAGTCAAGTAGAGCATGATATCTACTATCTTCTATGATTTGAAAGGTTTATCATCAATTTTATCGCTGAGACTCAACTTAATAAATAATCCACATCACTGAATTATTCATGCACTACGGGCCAAGGATATTCATTATTATCACTACTGGTCATTGTGACGACCCCAAAATAGGTATACATCACCCATCTTGAGTCGCCAGATACATGGTACATAAATCAAATACAACTTAATTATACAAACATCGTGTAAACAATACGACAAAACATAGCTGAGAGAATATTGTCATCTAGACAATATCCACACTCAAAGGAGTCCTCATTACAAATATTGTCACACTATTTAACAGAATAGTGAGGACTACTAATGCTATCTTTTGGACCATCACTCCGTTTCCCAACTCGTCCCAGCTATATTCTCATTTTCTGAAGAGAACAATGAAGGAAAGGGTGAGCTCAACTAGCCCAGTAAGAAATATTATGACTAAGATAATGCAGAATAAATTATCATTAGTCTTTAACAATGTTAAACTGATAAAACACAATCGACATCAAGTTTAACTGCAGCGGAACAAACAATCCATTAGAAGAGTCAAGTAAAGAATAAAATCTACTATCTTCTATGATTTAAAATGTTTTCATCAATTTTTATCGTTGAGACTCAGCTTAGTAAATAAACCACATCATCAAATCATTCCTGCTCTACGGGCCAAGGAAATTCATTAAATCATCAATGGTCATGACTATACCGAATAATCCATGATCATAATCATACCAAGTCCATCTCTGCACGTAAGCCAAAGATATACAACAATAAAACCAATAATCAACAATCCATCTTTGCACGTAAGCCAAAGATATACAACAAGAAAACCAATAATCAACAATCCATCTTTGCACGTAAGCCAAAGATATACAATTCAATAATCAACAGTCCATCTTCGCACGTAAGCTAAAGATAACTTTCATCACCATATAAGCATGAGGATGATGACAATGATATAAGCATTAATCAAACTAAAACAAGGATTAATATTAAAGACTTTAAATTTATCCAAATATTTTCAACCACTCATAATCTAATATTATTAATATCATAACAATATTTTAATAACCTCTAAACTTATAAACAATTTATTTCAATTATTTACACTTTACCACATAATGCATTTAATCATTCAAAAATGCCATACTCATAAAATTTCATCACCAATGATCAAATCCCTCATCAAAAATCTGCATATACCTTATATAGGATTTCCAAGCCATAAAATCCTATTTTCCAACTTTGTTACTTCACATAACATATTTAACTCATATGTTCAGTAATTAAACCATTTTCATGAAAATACCAAATCACTCCCAAAATATTTATTTTCTGGAATTTAGCGTAATATAGTCCCACAATGAACATATATTTTTCTCGAATTTTTAAAATTCATTTACTATTTTTCAAAAATCAATTTCTAATTAATTCCTTAAGAAATTAGCTACCTCAAGTTTAACTCCAAAAATTCCCAAATCTTGGCAGAATCTTACACATGTTAACGTGAGCTTCCAGTTTAAATTTCATGATCATCGAAGTTACAGAACTCTGGTTATAGTATTTTTCGTCAGAAAAACCTAAATATTGAAATGGTCATAACTTGCTTATTTTAAGTCAGAATGATCTCATTTTTGGACATGATATTCTTTATACCATATACTTTCATGTCCCAAAAGGCCAGAATTTTTCTCACAAATTAAGTGGCCAAAATGCCTTTTAAAAATGGGCGAGAGCGTTTTTAATTTGCAGCTTTTGACTCCTTTGCTAAAATCAGTCCACACGAAAATCTACAACACCTTTAACAGTGATTCGACTTGGAGATGCTACAAAACTCATAGATCTAACTCTAAAACTTTACCACACTCAGAAAATTGAAATATAATAGGAGATGTGATCAATTGAATTTCATGTTCCATTTTCACCAAAATCTAATTTTTCAACCCTTTGTGATTTCTAAGAAACTTTCATGTTTTCATATAATAACCAACATAACTCATCATATCATTTACTAATACTTCATATACCCATGATTTTCATCAGTCCAATGCTTTTATTAAGACTCTCATCATAATCAACGTAACCAGATTATTTCCACAATTTAATAAGGAATGAATACGAAGGATCATTCACTCACGCACGTGGTAATCCACTTATACAAAGTTATTCCAAATGTAATAATAAAGAATGGAATAATGTATGATTTACCATTTACCATGCATGTATAGAGACCAAGATGACATGTGATATTCCGATGTAATAATAAATGCGAATAATAAATAATGGAACCAGTGTCGAGCCAAAATTTTGCACCGGCAGAAATTCCAATGTAATAATAAAGAATGGAATAGAAAGAATTTCACCATGTATGCGATGTACTTAGCATAAATAGGTTATTCCAACATAATAATAAAGAATGGAATAATGTAAGAATTTCAACATGTATGCGATATTTGGACAAAACAAAGTTATTCCAACATAATAATGAAGAATGGAATAACAACTCTTACGAGTATTGAAAGAAAGTAATTCTCTTCATGAATACGAAAGAATAATACCCCTTACGGGTACAACAAATAGTATCCCTTACCTTAGAATAAAGCTGGATACTGGAGTAGAGAGGTAGCAAACTTCTCTTCTTCTTTCTCTCTATAATTTCTCTCTATAATAATGGCTCTAAAGCTTTAGTGAATTGGTGAGAAATGAAGGAAGAATGACCTTCTATTTATAGGAAATATAGTTTCGATAATTGCACGTTTTGGGGCTAAAAATATTACAGTACAATACCTCCAACTTTTCTTTCATTTTTACTTCAGTCATCCAAGTATTATCAAACTTGCACCACCTCCCCTAATAGTAAATCATGTGAATCAATAGTAAATCATGTGACTCAATAGTTCTAAACATGTGAAAAAATTAATTACAAGATAAGTACTCCATCTATACCTCCATTTTTAACTTAGTCATGCAAGTATCACCAATCTTGCACCAACTCCCCTAATAGTAAGTGAATGTTACTCAATAGTAACTCGTTAATAGTACTCCAACACGAAAGGTGCCCTGAATACCCGATTGAACAATATAATCTCCAGACATTAATTATTATCGAAATAAATGTCGATTTCTACTAACACAAATAATCCCAACACAATGGAAATATCAAATTCATCTTTAATCAACACGAACTTATTCATTATTAATATTATAACTCACAATATATAACAACCAGTGTCGCTCCTGAAAAGAAGGGGGCTTTCCAATAAGGATTTCTCCTTATCATGCCGCAATTAGGTGACCAAACCTCTCCTCGATGTAACTTCTAGACATTGTAAATATTGCAATTTAATAATATGAACAACTTTGTCGTCTCAATTATTGATTTAATAATATAACATATTGTGCAGATTATACTGTGACAATACTCGAATCAATAATATGAGAGATATGATGAAACAATTACTGTAGCAATAATTGAGTATAACTGAGTGACTTATCACGTAAGCATCAATAATCAATACCGTGTGCTACTATGCAATCAAGCGTATTACTGTACTTTTACTATCGAGTAGTTCAACAATTTTAATGGTAAAACTTCCGCCGTTATTTTCATAAAAATAATTCTGTCATTTTATTACTACGACAATAATTCCGTTGTGTCGTACGGATATTCTCGACAAAAAGAATATTCCCCGACCAAACGAATATTATATAACCACTTGCTTACTTTGCAAAATTTATAAATACTACCCACAACTATAACATTATATCCATACCATAATATAAAAAAAATATTTCAAGAAATTTAAATCTTTATTCATAAAATATGGGGTCTCACAATCTCCCCTCCTTATGAAATTTCGCCCTTGAGATTTATGTACTTTCCTGGTATGCCGAAGAGATGAGGATACCTTGGCTTCATTTCAAATTCTAACTCAAGAGGTATAACCTTGAGTGTCGAATGTGATCCTTCTTATCAAAGATTTTAACACGTATCTCCTCATACGTTAAATCTTCTGCTATCTCGTCTAGTTCTAATTCAATAATGTGGTTCAGGTCGTCCACATATTTACGTAATATCAAAACGTGAAAAACGTTATGAACACGCAACATACTTGGTGGTAAAACAATTCTATAGGCCACAGTTCCTACTCGATCGAGGATTTCAAATGGGACAATTAAATCGAGGGTTGAGATTTCCTCTCTTCATCGATTCTTGTTTCTAGAATAACGCCCTCTTGAACCTTCTTCTTCAAATTCATCAGATCTGAGTATGTAGCTTGCACGGCTTTAACTTTATCGATTAAAGTCGATTCTACTCGTATATTCGTTATCTTCACTTGGGTTCGTGTAAACGCATACGATCTTCTACTCAACGCGTCAGATACCACGTTCGCTTTTCCACGATGGTATTGAATGGTACGATCGTAATTTTCAACAGCTCGAGCCAGCGTCTTTGGCGCATGTTACGTCGTTTTAGGTAAAGAAATATTTAAGGGTTTTGTACTGGGGTCAATACAAAATTTAATTTCACTAACTAGGGGTAGGCTAAGAAGTCTTCAAGAATACGTCAGAAAATTTATTAACAATAGAAATATCATTCAAAACTGTGACTCTCATCCAAGACTTGGATAACACATGTAATGAAGGTTTCTCCTAACAGAGTTTCAACCAATAAGTCAAAGTTTAACTTCTCCGGAGTCAAATTTAAACGTTGAGCACAAGCAAGAGAGATAAAAGAATAGGTAGAACCTGTATCAAATAAGGTATAGACTTCGCAAGCGTTTATAATTTACTTACCCGTGATAACTTCGTTTGGGTTACTCGTTTTTTGAGAAGTCGCGGAAAATGCTCTCCCTGAAACCACCGACTTTGTTTTGTCCGTATCTGCCTTTGGTGCCACCGTCCCAGCTGGACTTGACTTTGGTGCACGACAAAATCGGGCTAGGTGACCTTCTCTTCTTGAAATTTCCACTTCTATTAACTTGACCATGATTACCACCGAAGTGGATACCGTTCTTGGCATGATAATTTCCCCCACGATGGTTATCATTGTTCCGATGGCCGTTGCCACCGGTACAATTATTATCGTGTTGTTGCTCGTTGCCTTTTGGTTGTGCTGACTTATTATCGCGCTCAAATAATTGAGCCGTATTCACAACATCTGAATACAAACACTGTCACAAAACAAGGGTTAATTAACATATCACATATTATCCCTATGCTTTGACCGACCAATTTAAATACCAAATAAACTTAGGTAGGTCATACTAGCAAAGGAATTCCTCGTCTCTCCCCTCCTAGTTCTTGTCTCACATCTCAGCTAGGGATCATATCCCTAAGCTTTGATACCAACTGTGACGCCCCCAAAACAGGTATACATCACCCATCTTGAGTCGCAAGATACATGGTACATAAATCAAATACAACTTAATTATACAAACGTCGTGTAAATAATACGACAAAACATAGCTGAGAGAATATTGTCATCTAGAGAATATCTACACTCAAAGGAGTCCTCATTATAAATATTGTCACACTATTTAATTGAATAGTGATTGACTACTAATGCTATCTTCTGGACCATCACTCCGTTCCCCGACTCATCCCGGCTATATTCTCATTTCCTAAAGAGAACAGTAAAGGAAAGGGTGAGCTCAACTAGCCCAGTAAGAAATATTATGACTAAGATAATGCAGAATAAATTATCATTAGTCTTTAACAATGTTAAACTGATAAAACACAATCGATATCAAGTTTAACTGCAGCGGAACAAGCAATCCATTAGAAGAGTCAAGTAAAGAATAAAATTTACTATCTTCTATGATTTAAAATGTTTTCATCAATTTTTATCGCTGAGACTCAGCTTAGTAAATAAACCACATCATCGAATCATCCCTGCTCTACGGGCCAAGGAAATTCATTAAATCATCAATGGTCATGACTATACCGAATAATTCCTGGTCATAATAATACCAAATCCATCTCTGCACGTAAGCCAAAGATATACAACAATAAAACTAATAATCAACAATCCATCTTTTCACGTAAGCCAAAGATATACAACAAGAAAACCAATAATCAACAATCCATCTTTGCACGTAAGCCAAAGATATACAATTCAATAATCAACAGTCCATCTTCGCACGTAAGCTAAAGATAACTTTCATCACCGTATAAGCATGAGGATGATGACAATGATATAAGCATTAATCAAACTAAAACGAGGATAAATATTAAAGACTTTAAATTTATCCAAATATTATCAACCACTCATAATCTAATATTATTAATATCATAACAATATTTTAATAACCTCTAAACTTATAAACAATTTATTTCAATTATTTAAACTTTACCACATAATGCATTTAATCATTCAAAAATGCCATACTCATAAAATTTTATCACCAATGATCAAATCCTCATCAAAATCAAGATATACCTTATATATAGGATTTCCAAGCCATAAAATCCTATTTTTCAACTTTGTTACTTCACATAACATATTTAACTCATATGTTCGTAACTAAACCATTTTCATGAAAAATACCAAATCACTCCCAAAAATATTTATTTTCTGGAATTTAGCAGAATATAGTCCCACAATGAACATATATTTTTCTCGGAATTTTTAAAATTCATTTACTATTTTTCAAAAATCAATTTCTAATTAATTCCTTAAGAAATTAGCTACCTCAAGTTTAACTCCAAAAATTCCCAAATCTTGGCAGAATCTTACACATGTTAACGTGAGCTTCCAGTTTAAATTTCATGGTCATCGAAGTTACAGAACTCTGGTTATAGTATTTTTCGTCAGAAAAACCTAAATATTGAAATGGTCATAACTTGCTTATTTTAAATCGGAATGAGCTCATTTTTGGATAGGATGTTCTTTATACCATATACTTTCATGTCCCAAAAGGCAAGAATTTTTCTCACAAATTAAGTGGCTGAAACTGCTCTTTTAAATATCTGGGCAGTAGAATTTTCGGAATTTGCAGCTTTTGACTCCTTTGCTAAAATCAGTCCACACGAAAATCTACAACACATTTTACAGTGATTCGACTTGGAGATGCTACAAAACTCATAGATCTAACTCTAGAACTTGACCACACTCAAAAATTCGAAATATAATAGGAGATATGATCAATTGAATTTCATGTTCCATTTTCACCAGAATCTTATTTTTGCAACCCTTTGTGATTTCTAAGAAACTTTCATGTTTTCACATAATAACCAACATAACTCATCATATCATTTACTAATACTTCATATACCCATGATTTTCATCAGTCCAATGCTTTTATTATGACTCTCATCATAATCAACGTAAACAGATTATTTCCACAATTTAATAAGGAATGAATACGAAGGATAATTCACCATGCATGTGGTAATCCACTTATACAAGTTATTCCAACAGAATAATAAAGAATGAAATAATAGAAGGATTCACCATGCATGCGATAGAGACCGCACAGACAGGATATTCCGACAGAATAATAAATGCGGAATAATAAATAATGGAACTAGTCAAAGTAAAAATTTGCAATCCGATGTGATATTCCAATGTAATAATAAAAAATGGAATAATAGAAGAATTTCACCATGTATGTGGTACTTCACATAAACAGGTTATTCCAACATAATAATAAAGAATGGAATAACAGAAGAATTTCAACATGTATGCGGCATAAACAGGTTATTCCAACATAATAATGAAGAATGGAATAACAACTCTTACGGGTATTGAAAGAAAGTAATTCTCTTCATGAATACAAAAGAACAATACCCCTTACGGGTACAACAAATAATATCATTTACCTTAGAATAAAGCTGGATACTGGAGTAGAGAGGTAGCAGACTTCTCTTCTTCTTTCTCTCTATAATTTCTCTCTATAATAATCGCTCTAAAGCTTTAGTGAATTGGTGAGAAATGAAGGAAGAATGACCTTCTATTTATAGGAAAATATAGTTTCGATAATTGAACGTTTTGGGGCTCGAAATATTACAGTACAATACCTCCAACTTTTCTTTCATTTTTACTTCAGTCATTCAAGTATTATCAAACTTGCACCACCTCCCCTAATAGTAAATCATGTGAATCAATAGTAAATCATGTGACTCAATAGTTCTAAACATGTGAAAAAATTAATTACAGTATAGTACCTCCATCTATACCTCCATTTTTAACTTAGTCATGCAAGTATCACCAATCTTGCACCAACTCCCCTAATAGTAAGTGAATGTGACTCAATAGTAACTCGTTAATAGTACTCCGACACGAAAAGTGCCCTGAATACCTGATTGAACAATATAATCTCCAAACATCAATTATTATCAAAATAAATGTCGATTTCTACTAACACAAATAATACCAACACAATGGAACTATCAAATTCATCTTTAATCAACATGAACTTATTCATCATTAATATTATACCTCACAATATTTAACAACCAAAATGTCGCTCCTGTGAAAGAGGGGCTTTCCAATAAGGATTTCTCCTATTGGCGCGCAATTAGGTGACCAAACCTCTCCTTGACAGAACATCTAGACATTGTAAATATTGCAATTTAATAATATGAACAACTTTGTCGTCTCAATTATTGATTTTATAATATAACATATTGTGCAGATGATACTGTGACAATAATCGAATCAATAATATGAGAGATATGATGAAACAATTACTGTAGCAATAATTGAGTATAACTGAGTGACTTATCACGTAAGCATCAATAACCAATATTGTGTGCTACTATGCAACCACGCGTATTACTGTACTTTTACTATCGAGTAGTTCAACAGTTTTAATGATAAAACTTCTGCCGTTATTTTCATAAAAATAATTATGTCATTTTATTACTACGACAATAATTCCGTTGTGGGTTCACCAATGATTGTGTCGTCGTACGGATATTCTAGACAAAAAGAATATTCCCCGACCAAACGAATATTATATAACCACTTGCTTACATTGCAAAATTTATAAATACTACCCACAACTATAACATTATATCCATACCATAATATAAAAAAAATATTTCAAGAAATTTAAATCTTTATTCATAAAATCTGGGGTCTCACAATCTCCCCTCCTTATGAAATTTTGCCCTCGAAATTTATGTACTTTCCTGGTATGCCGAAGAGATGAGGATACCTTGGCTTCATTTCAAATTCTAACTCAAGAGGTATAACCTTGAGTGTCGAATGTGATCCTTCTTATCAAAGATTTTAACACGTATCTCCTCATACGTTAAATCTTCTGCTATCTCGTCTAGTTCTAAATCAATAATGTGGTTCAGGTCGTCCACATATTTATGCAATATCGAAACGTGAAAAACGTTATGAACACGCGACATACTTGGCGGTAAAACAATTCTATAGGCCACAGTTCTTACTCGATCAAGGATTTCAAATGGGCCAATTAAATTGAGGGTTGAGATTTCCTCTCTTCATCGATTCTTGCTTCTAGAATAACGCCCTCTTGAACCTTCTTCTTCAAATTCATCAGCTCTGAGTATGTAGCTTGCACGACTTTAACTTTATCGATTAAAGTCGATTTTACTCGTATATTTGTTATCTTCACGTGGGTTCATGTAAACACATACGATCTTCTACTCAACGCGTCAGATACCACGTTCGCTTTTCCACGATGGTATTGAATGGTACGATCATAATCTTCAACTGCTCGAGCCAGCGTCTTTGGCGCATGTTACGTTCATTTTAGGTAAAGAAATATTTAAGGGTTTTGTACTGAGGTCAATACAAAATTCAATTTCACGCTCTAGGGGTAGGCTAAGAAGTCTTCAAGAATACGTTAGGAAATTTATTAACAATAGAAATATCATTCAAAACTGTGACTCTCATCCAAGACTTGGATAGCACATGTAATGAAGGTTTCTCCTAACAGAGTTTCAACCAATAACTGAGTGACTTCTCACGTAAGCATCAATAATCAATACCGTGTGCTACTATGCAACCATGCGTATTACTGTACTTTTATTACCGGGTATTTCAACAGTTAACGGTAAAACTTTCGCCGTTATTTTTATAAAAGATAATTTTGTCGCTTTCTAACTCCGATAATAATTTCATTGTAGGGGTCCACCAATGATTGTGTCGTCGTACGAATATTCCCCGACAAAAAGAATATTCCCCAACCAAATGAATATTTTATAACAACTTGCTTTACTTTGCAAAATTTTCACATATCACCCTTAGCTTTAATCCTTTTATCAATTTAACCATTTACTAAATAAAATAATAATTATAAGAAAATTGAATACTTTCATTTCATAAAATTCGGGGTCTTACAACCGGCAGATGCATAGAAGTTACTATCGCAATATGCTGATCTTATGCCAGATGAGTTTCCCCCAGGATTACCACCGTTAAGAGATATTCCGCACGAGATAGATCTTGTTCCAGGATCAAGTCTATCGCACAGGCCAGCATACCGATCACTCAGCCCCAAAGAGTCCAAAGAGCTATAGAGATAAGTAGGTGAGTTGATGCAAAAGGGTTACATTTGAGAGAGTATGAGCCTGTGTGTCGTACCAGCTCTGTTAGTTCCGAAGAAGGATGGATCATGGAGAATGTACATTGATATTAGGTTAATCAATAGGATCACAGTGAAGTACCGATGTTCAATACCGCGTCTGGATAATATGTTAGATTAGTTATCTGAAGCAAAAAAAATTTCCAAGATTGACTTGAAGAGTGGATACCATCAGATAAGGCCTGAAGATGAATGGAAGACATCATTCAAAATCCAGCATGGATTATATCGGACTTTTCAATGCTCCCAGTACATATATGAGGTTCATGCACCAAGTTTTGCAGCCTTTATGGGAAAATTTGTGGTTGTCTATTTTGAAAAAATTCTTATCCATAGTCCGACATGGGAGACACATCATGAACACCTCTGAGCTATTTTTGAGGCGTTAAGAAAACATGTTTGTTCATCAATCAGAAGAAGAGCTCATATTTCATGTCATCAGTAACTTTCCTTGGTTTTGTCATATCTCCGAAGGTGTTCACGCATATCCGACCAAGGTCGAAGCAATCTTGGCATGGTCTACGCCGAAGACTGTAAATGAAGTCCGAAATTTCATGGGTTGGCATCTTTTTACAGACGATTCATCACGAATTTCAATACATTAGTTGCACCTATCATCGAGTGCTTTAAGAGCAAATTATTTCGATTGTCCCAGGAGGCCGAAGTCAGTTTTTAGTTGGTCAAGAAGAACATGATCGAAGCACTAGTACTGGCACTTTCTGACTTTGAGAAGGTCTTTGAGGAAAATTATGATGCATCGAGAGTTGGTATTGGTGGCGTGCTTAGTCAATAGGGTCGGTCAGTGGCTTTCTTTAGTGAAAAGTTATCAGGATCGAAGAAGAATTATTCTACTTATGATCTGGAATTCTATGCCATCGTCGAAACATTAAAGCAATGGCGTTATTATCTGATATAGAGGGAATTCATTCTTTTCGCTGATTACGAGGCATTGAAGTATATTAATAATCAACATAAGTTGAGCCAAAGACATGCTAAGTGGGTAGCGTACCTACAGGAATTCACTTTCACTTTGCATAGAAAGCTTAACCGTGTTGTCGATACGTTAAGCTGAAGAGCATTACTCCTTAATACTACGCGGAAAAAAGTTATTGGGTTTGAAGTCTTCCTTGATATGTATGAAGGAGATCCTTCTTTTGGGAAGATAGTTTAGGAAGTAAGAGAAGGACAACGATCTGAATTTGTCTTAAATAATGGGTATCTATTTCGAGGACTTCAGTTATGCATTCCAGATTGTTCATTGCGGCAGAAGATAGTGCATGAACTTCATAATGAAGGACACTTCGGGCGAGATAAGACGTTGACCTTAATTACAGCTGACTATTATTGGTCGAAGATCACAAAAGATGTGGCTCGCTATGTGAAGGGGTGTTATGTTTGTCAGAAATCAAAAGGAGTTCTTACCGATGCAGGATTATACGATCATTTACCTGTTGCTGACAAACCTTGGTTGTGATATAAGTATGGATTTTGTTTTAGGTCTACCCTGAACTCAGAGAGCTTCAGATTCTATTATCATTATAGTTGATCGATTTTATAAGATGGCTTATTTTATTCCTTACCGAAGGATAATGGATGTTAATCGGATCGTTCACCTTTACTTTCAGGAGATTGTATGTTTGCAAAGTGTTCCCCAGTCTATTACCTCTGATCATGATACTAAGTTTATGAGTAATTTTTGGAGAAGTCTGTGGGAAAAGCTCGGGACACAATTAAACTTTAGCAGTACCTATCATCTTCAAACAGACGGGCAGACCAAAGTGGAGAACTGAAGCTTAGGTAATCTTTTAAGGTGTTTGGCTGGAAGTAAACCGAAACAATGGGATTTAGCGCATTCTCAAGTAGAGTTTTCTTACAATCATTCGAAGAATTGAACTACTAATATGAGCCTTTTGAGATAGTTTATGGCCAGGATCCTTATGGGGCCCTAGATTTGGTTCATATTCCTCGGATTGGACGAGTGTATCCCAAAGCAGATGAAATGGCAGATCATCTTCAGGTTATCCATGATCAGGTGTACAAATCCATTACAGAAAAAAATGTTAGGTATAAGGATCGGGTTGACAGACATCGTCGACAAGTTATTTTTGAAGTTGGTGATTTTGTTTGGGCCGTACTGACCCGAGACTATTTTCCTGTTGGTAACTATAATATGCTTAGAAATTGGAAGATTGGTCCTTGTGAAGTTCTTCAGGGGATCAATAATAAAGCTTATCGATTGCACATTCTTAGTAATTTGCGGACTTCAGATGTTTTCAACGTGAAACATTTGAGCCCTTGTTTTGAGCATTTTAATGATAAAATTGTGAACTCGAGGACGAGTTCTTTCCAACCGGGGGTGAATGATGCAGGAGGGTTCGAGACCGATGATGCCAACCTATCGGACAATACGTTAATGACCTTGGAATATCAAAAGCTTGAAAGTCATCGCAGGCATGGAGGTCATTGACAATTACAAGGTTGAATTCAGTTCCACTTCGGGAATTTAGATGTCTTCGGAACTGGCATCATGACCTCGGGTAAGGCGAACTTCTTCGAGAATGGCGTCCTGACTTTGGGGAGTCGACAAATCGGTTTAGTTGCTATTTCTTATTTAGTTCTTTTATGGTAATAGAGTTTATTAAGAAGTAAATCTGTTATAATAAGTTGTTACTTTTTAGGATTTGTATGCCCATAAATATTATAGGAAGTTTGTTAGGATTTTGTTTTCATATTTTTAGGATTTTTGTTATGACTTGGGCAACTTGGGAAGAAATATGTGACTTGGAGAGAAAGTTTTGTTAAGCTATAAAACCCGGCTTGTGGGTTGAGTTTCATAACTTTGATTTTGATAAATATAAACTCAAACATTAGAGAAATTTCTCTGTGTTTTTTCGATGATCTCTCTTGTTCCTTTACCTGTGAATTAATTTATTACCTAGCCCGCAGGAAATCGCTATCCCGCCCGGCGTCAGTAAGGAGGTAGTCCAACATGCTTATTGGGTTAGTCTACGCAGGTGTGTGATGAATTGATATGGGATGAATCGTGCAATTTTGCTACACGAATCCCAAAAATGATTAATTCACGTTTGTTATATAATCCTCAAAGACGATTATGGCCCAAATTCGCAATTTCGGCTCGAATACTTTCCGAATCCGAGTCCTAGTTAATTTTTTTCGGGTCGGATACCGAGTAATTTGGACCGGTTTACACACCCCTAATTTTAAGCAATTAAAATAATATATATAAATCCTACTTTAATCATAGAAGGTTCTCTTTAATTTATTTGTAGTAGACTATCAAATATTACACCTATAATTTCATTTAAATTCAATCATAATGGGTCAAAATTGAACCCGAAGATGACCAAAAGTAATTTATTAAAGGTGATTTTTAACGGCATGCACACACTAGACTAAAAGTGATAGTTTAGTAGAAAGCATCTCGTTTTAATGTACAAAATCACAAGTTGGAATATATCTCTTAGCAAAGTCAGCTTCAGTTGACGCTACAAATCGAAATGTATATGTGAAATTGAATTATAATATTATAGATTCTAAAATATTTATAAGTAAGTTTTTAAATAAAAATAAAGGAAAAGAAAAGAAAGAAATTGTATACAATAATCTTTGTTCAACTGTGCAACATTTCTATACAACATTAATAAAATTTTGACCAAATTTGAAGAAAATCGACTCCATTTATTCTAGTGGCTCCATATATTCTAGTAGCTCACTTTGATCACAAAATCAGTTTTTCTTTCTTTTTGTATTATTATTAAATTTTTCATTCCAGTCTTCTCAGGCAAGTTCGCTGTCATGAAATTGACATTAGTATTGCCTGACAATGACAATTTTACCCTCCACAACTTCGTAATCCTTTCGTTCCAAAAATTAAATATATTTTTATTTTACGATTATAATTTGACTTTACCTTTTCATCATCATTTAAGGCTCTATTTAGAAACATAAAATTATACTTGAAAAATTATCGCCTTATAAATGAATGTACACTAATTATAAAATAGAGAATATACTGACACCAATGATATCCAATTTTGTTGTTTATATTTTCTTTCCTCTTTCGGTGTTGTCTATTTCCTCTTTCCGCACATCTATATAAATGTTATGAACTCTCTCAAATTGACTATGAATATATATAACTAAAGAAATGGTGAAGAATTGAATGAATGAAATGACTGATTTCATCTAGGATGATTAGTGACCCTTGAGAATGGAAAAAACCTTTGGATCCTAAAAGGCATGGTTGTTCAGAAAGAACATGTTCGAAAAGGCCGGACAGATCACGGACCACAGTTGCGCTTAACACTAGCGCATGCTTAACTCTAGCGCTGATGCGCTAATGTTAAGCGCATCTACGATTGACTTCCTGTTCTTACCTCTTGCCTTGCTTCTTAATAAATAAAATTAGAAGAACTAAACAAAACAAAAAATTAGGGAAACATTTTGCTCCAAATTAAAGATATGACCCAGACCCACAACCTGGCCAGTCGATCAGCGGCGGTGGTGGCACGCGCATGTGGTCAAACCAAGCCTTTGCTAGGTTCTCTCCCATCTACAAAAGTGGGGTGCCTCTTAGGGCCCAAACTAAATATCAATCTAATTGTATATATACTCACTGAATGTTTAGTTCTTAATTGATGTGAGACTCAACCTCCTATACAAGCATTTATTTATCATCTTCACGGGTGATTTTCGGAAGTAAATTTCTCATTCATTACCCCATAGAGTTAAGCTTCCCAATACTTGATTTTTATCTACTCATGGAGTAGAACACATTCATATGTGGATTCATCTATAATGATTAATGGAACCCACTTAAGTTTATACTCAAATTCTAATAATCCTTTCCTTATTGGTGCTTAGAGTTATCAACACTTGTCTCCTAGGATAGAATGAAAACGTGTGTTATAGCAGCACTACAAATATCACACACAACGAACCAATAAATACTCTGAGCTCTCTCAAATTGACTATGAATATGACTAAAGAAATGGTGAATGAATGGAATGACTGATTTCATCTGACTTTTATATGATGATTAGTGACCCTTGAGAATGGACACGAACCTTGGATCATAAAGGCGTGGGTCGTCGTAATGAATACCGTGTGAGCAAGGCTAGGATAGAGCGTGGAAGTGATCACCACGCTTGACTCTATCACAATTTAAGCGCTTGAGTCTGGCGCCAAGCTTAAATTGCGCTTTCAACTTCCTGTTCCTTCCTCTTGTCTTGCTTCGTTAATAATTAAAATAAGGAACTAAACAAAACAAAAAATTAGAGAAACATTTGCCCAAAATGATATATACAATGACCCAGACCCACGACCCCGGTTGATCGGTCGACGACGATGATGCACACGTGTGGTCAAACCAAACCTTGTCTAGTTCCTCTCCCCTCCACAAATGTGAGGTGCCCCTTGGGGCCCAAACTCAAGAGCAATTTAATTGTATATATACTCACTTAATGTTTAGTTAATTCTTAATAGATGTGGGACTCAGCGTTCCACAAGCATTTATTTATTATCTTCATGAGTGATCTTTAGATGTAAATTTCACATTCATTACCCTATAGATTTGAGCTTCCCAGTACTTAATTTTCATCTATTCATGGAGTAAAACACATTGATATGTGGATTCATCTATAATGATTAATGGAGCCCACTTAAATTTAGGCTCAAATTCTATCAATCTCCCACATGAATGAAATTCATTGCCAGACTATACAAATATTATGCAGACTCTTGAGAGAGACAAAATTGAAAATCATCTGTATAGAGAAGTGACTTCTGGCTTTAAACCTTCTGTTGTAAAAGATTATCGGGTTTACCGGTTGTTCAGTGAACATGATGTCTTGAACTGTACAACTGTTTGTGTAAATCGAGAAGATAGAAATTCACACAGAATCTTTCCAAACAGTATTTGGTTCTCATGATTTTATTCATTATGGGCCCGAACATTCCCGAATTTATAAGTGCTCTAGAGAAGTATAACCTTATCACTATCATAAAATTCGTCTAATTCACACTCACATAGTTGATTCTTAATAAGAGTATCCTATCATATCCCACTTATTTATCAATATATAAGAATCATTAGAATAATAACTTATCTTAAAACCATTGCATGTATTTGTGACGCAATTCGGGTACCTTTAAACCCGTATTCAATGCTACATGGTACTATCCATTCAACATACTAATACTAACATAAATGTAATTATTAATTATTACAATATGTCTATCTTGTCAAATCACAGGTTCTAAGACCTTTAAAAGCTTCATTAATGATAATAAAATAAATTTACAATTCACCTAACTATTACAGATAACATTTCTTCAACTATTCAGTCATCTTTTCCTTTCCTTTGTCCTTACCAGAACCTTTTATACGCTCAGGTTTCACTAAAAACATTTAATTCCAAGCAAGGGTGAGCATTTAATTGCCTAACAAATAATAACAATTAATAATAACATAAATAGGAATTAATCATTTTCTCTGAAGAACACTTCAACAAAGGAATAATAGTTGTGAAGTCATTGAATCAATTCTGAATAACATAACAGTTTGTTTATAGTTTGAAACGACATATTGACTATACATGCTGAGCGGTCCAAAGACTAAGAACTTTTATTTTATACTTTTGAAAAGGTCTAACAGTAATTCAATTGTGAACCGTCATACGGGGACGGTGGGTGATCAACTCTTTATGTCATGTGTGGATCAGCACTACATACTTATTATCACCGCTTTTCGACGCTGTCGAAATATCCGACTAAGAATTATCCCAAATAAGAGATGTTCATTCTCAAACTTGAGCCGAAACCAAAATAATTTAGTTGGATAACTCTATCTATCATCAATAATATTTCAAGACTTGTAATGAAAAGTGAAGAAATATTTTACATTAGTACTTTAGCCGAATCTAATAACATAGACTTGCTTCTTAAATAATTCATATGTAATTGAACTTGAAGATATGCATTATAGCAAAACTTAGCAAAAGAATTGCATAGATTTTGAGAATTTACACAACATATAAGTATCGAGGTCCGAACATCAAAATGTTTCAAAACATGCGTAAGAACGTAGTCAAATGAATTCAAATTAAAGCTTGCACACGGTAATAATTGTACACGGTTAGAGAAATTGCCTTATGCGTTGTTTTTATAATTATCGCTAATTGTTCCTTGAATGTTCTACACAATTAAGTTCACATACATGTATCGATTAGTCACATACTTGACTCAAATTCTCGGTTTACATTAACCTTAACTCAACTTTCATAACATTGTAACTTAATTGGTTAACCTTCAAATCAACTTTTCAATTGATTTAGTCATTCAATAGGTAAGTTCATCTTAAAACATTAATTTCAAGTTGGACTTTACCACTTAAATGTTTAACACACAACCTTATACGATTTTATTTCAAAACTTTGTTCATTTCTAGATTTTCATTTAAATCTTTCCCAATTGATTTCATCATATCATAACTAAGTTAGTTAAATTCCATTATGTTTAGTACGTACATTAATTCATGAAAGGTTAATAAACATATGCACCAAGGCTCCTCTATTAAACAAAGATTTCTTGGCACCTGCGGCCGTGCTAGAAAAAGGTTTGGAAATGGCGTTGCCACGCCACTTCGGCAGATCCTATACTATGGTCTGTTTTCTGCAGATTTCCAGATTTATGACTTTTGTGCGACCTTCGTGACTTCATAATCTTCACCTCACAAGTTCAAATGACTTGAGATTTGATCTTATTCCTAGACCATACAACAAGGTACAAATTACACCATAGCTTGATCTTTAAAAACATCTTTAAGACATAGATAAAGAGCTCAAAAATCTGTGTTTTAACATAATTTTTGTTTTCAAACTAATTTGCTAAAACTTTTCAAAAATCCTTTTTGGCTTGGTTTAAAACACCCATACATTTAGAGTTAACCTATAACTCATGAATGTATCATTACTTTACATGATCAATAAAAAATTCTCCTATTTTTAGAAAAACAACTCATTGAAGCATTTCAAATACTTTGCAGTTGTAACTTAGAAACTCAGATTTCATATTTGTTTAGACATGGTTTAGCCCCAGATTTCTCCATAGAAATCCTTCCTTATTACTTCATATAACCAATACAACATTCCCATCACAACATTTCACAACCAAGCACATAATTTTTAGTAATTACAAGACATTATCACTCTAATTTCCATGAACTTAACAAGTAAAGATTAATACCTCTCTGAGCTTGATATAACTTCCTTTTTGTTGTTTATCATCTTTAATAACAGATATTAACTTCAATCTTTGAGAATTAAGGTAATAATTTGAAAGTATTTAGTATTGGACATGGAACTTGGTATGGGACGGATGAAATGAGAAATGAAGAGAATGGTGAGAAGTTTGTTTCTAAGCTTCTTAGCTCTTCCTTATTCTCAAACATAGCTTGGCTTAGTGGACAACCTATTTAATCTTATTGCCTTACACCTCCTGTTTTGTGAAATGACTTGGCATCACAACCTCCTTAATTCACAGCAACATGGTTTACTTATTACATATACTTACATTATTTACCTTACATTTCATTACATATATACATAATGCATATATTACCGTATATATATATACATTATGTTTTCATTAAATACACACAAATGAATCACATGCATGGAGTCCCATTATTAACTAATAACTGAATAATTATACATTTACATTTATAATATGTATAAAATTATTTCACAAATTATGGAATTAATCCAAAATTAAATTAACACTTTTTATGCAACAAATCAACTATATCAAAATAATTAATACACAACTTATTAATTATTTTAATTTACTTATTTAATGTATTATACAACTAATTTTTGTATAATTAAATTTAATCATCTCTTTCCTACCATAAATTATTTTCAAAATTTTATTTATATTTATTTTCATTAAATATATAATTTAATATATTCAGTTATTTATTCAAACATGAATTCAACTTACTAAAGTGGATACCAATATTATAAAATATATTTCGGTCCCACAAACACATAAAATTATATTCATTTGGCATATTAATATTATATATTAAGCCATCTCATAGATACTTTACATCTATACATTTAAAATCAACATGTCATATAATAAGAATTTCATTTATTACATTCTAATTTTAATAGTTTTCAAAAATATCCGATTGTCACATTCTTCTCCACTTACAAAAATTCCATCCCCTGGAATCGCAAAATAGAACTATGCAAATAAATGGGTATAATTTTTTCTTTATCTTTTCTTCGAGTTCTCACGTTACTTCTTCGGTATTGTGGTTCCTCCATACTACCTTTACTGAATGTGTTATCTTACTTCTTAAGATTTGTTCTTTCCTATCAATTATTTGAATTGGAATTTCTTCATTCGTTAAATTATTTTCAACCTGTATAGGTTTATACTCTATTACATGCTTATAGTTTAGTTTATACGGTCGTAATACCGACACATGAAATATATTATGTATATGTTCTAACTCTGAAGGCAAGGCTATTTCATAAGCTACCTCTCATATCCTTCTTAATACTTCAAAAGGTCCTATAAAATGTGGACTTAACTTTCTTTTCTTCCCAAAAAGTGTTTTTCCCTTCTAGGGAGATACTTTTAAAAATACGTATGACCTGACTTCAAAATCTCTTTTCTGACGATGCTGATCTGCATACTTCTTCTGTTGATCTTAAGTGGTTATTAGTCGCGCACGTATTAACTTAACAATTTCTGCAGTTTTTTTGGATCAATTCTGGCCCTAACAGTCGACGTTTTCCTATTTCATCCCATCATATTAGCGTTATACAATTCCTTCCGTACAATGCTTCATAGGCGGCATGCCTATACTTGCGTGGTAGCTGTTATTATAAGAAAATTTGACTAGAGGTAGGTGATCGTCCCAACTTCCCTTGAAGTCCATGACATAGGCTCTCAACATATCTTCCAAGGTTTGTATCGTCCTTTCACTCTGCTAGTCTGTTTGAGGATGATACGCCGTAATCAACCTCAATTGCGTTCCCATATGCTCTTGTAAGCTCTTCTAAAAATTCGACGTGAAATGCGGATCCTGATCCGACACAATCGAAACTGGCACTCCATGTTGAGAAACGATTTCCTTGACATACAGTTTAGCTAACTGATCTAGGTTACACCTAATCTTGATCGAAAAGAAATGTGTCAACTTTTTCAAACGATCAACTATAACACACATATAGCATCGTATCCTTTCTGAGAACCCGAAAGTCTTATCAAAAAATTCATCGTGATATGCTCCCACTTCCACTTTGGAATCTCTAATGGTTGAACCAACACACTCAATCTCTGATGTTTGGCCTTGAGTCTTTGAAAAGTCAAGCACTTACTATCGCATTCTACGACCTCCATTATAAGAAAATTGGATATTTCTGATGGAATAAATTTCGTCGAAAGTAACGTATTTTAAAAAGAATAATCCGTCAAAGATTAGTCCCTCAAAAATGGCATAATCCCAATGGAATTCCGTCGGAACTAGAACTCCATCAGTGGCGTCATTCTTCCCGCTAGCAAGAAACCTAATTTTGACAGACTAAAGTTATTTCTGAGGGAATTTCTGTCGAGAACTCAAGATTAAGTTAATTTCAAGGGAATTATTTTTGATAGACATTCCGTCGAAAATATCTAATAAAACCTAATTAATCATCTTCTTCTCCAGCGTCTCTCATTTTCATTCACTCTCTCTCTCTCTCTTCTCACTCACTCACTCTTTTCTCACTCATTGTCATCCCCCACCCCTCCCCCAGTCTCACCGACCCCCCACCACAGCCCCACCCCACCCCCTCCCTCCCCCTCCCTCCCCCTCCTCGATCACCACCCTGCTGCTGTAATCTTCTCCCAACTCCGACCACCTCGCTGCCTCACGGGAAAGCCATCACCAATTTGCTGCCGTCCAATCATCGCGCCACCATATATTTCTCAAGTACACATGTACACACCATTGTCTAATTTCTCTTCAGCTAGGATTTTTTAGGGTTTAATCATTAAATTGAAATGATTTTGATATAATTACTTTCAAAAAAGGTCTGAAAATTTCTTTGAATTGTTTGATAATTATTGAGAATTAGGAATTGAAAATGGGACTAACAATTGCTTTGAATTGGGTCTGAAAATTTCTTTGAATTGGATATTGAGAATTTAGGAATTGAGTTGGTCACTGCCTTGTGAATTAAATGTATAATTTTGAATTAATTTGGATTGCTTTATGTTTTGAATTGGGACTATAAGATCATTTTGGAACTGATTTTATGTATTGTATTGAGATTAATATATTTGTTGCCCTTGTTAATTATGAATTGATGTGATTTTGGTTACTGCCCTTGTGAATTAGGAATTGAGATTAATATTTTGGTCACTGCCCTTGCGAATTAGGGATTCAGATGATTTGGTCTCTTTTGATTGATATATTTGCTATTTTCAACGAAATTTTTGACAAAAATTCTGTCAGAATTTTTCAATTGCAAAATTTGTGGGCCCTACTTTATTTTATTTATGTATTTTAATTAGTTTCTAATATTGAAATAAACTAAGTAGCATCTACTTCGTTTCCCAATAATAAAATATATTAAATTGAATAAAATAAAATAAAATAAAATAAATATAATTTAATTTAATAAAAAATATATAATATAATACAAAATAAAATACAATATAATATAATATAATAAAACATAATAATAAAAATAATTAAATTTAATAAAATAAATTAATTTAATTTGATTAAAAAATTAAATTATTATATAATATAATATAATACAAAATAAAATAAAATAAAATACAATAAAATAAAACATAATAATAAAAAAAAATTGTAGTTAATAAAATAAAATAATTAACTATATTTAATTTCATTTAATAAATTAAATAAAAAATTAAAAAATATATAAAATGTAATACTAAATATAATACAATACAATAAAGCATAATAATAAAAAGAATTAAATTTAATAATATAAAATAACTAAATAAATATAATTTAATTTGATTAAAAATTAAATAATTATATAATATAATATAATATAAAATTCAATAAAAACATAATAATAATAAAAAAAAATTGAGTTAATAAAATAACTTCACGTTTAATTTAATTTAATAAATTAAATTAAATTTAATAAATTTAATAAAAAATTAAAAATATATATAATATAATACAAAATATAATACAATACAATAAAACA
The DNA here is from genome assembly GCA_020205605.1 of Panax ginseng. Classification (NCBI taxonomy): domain Eukaryota; kingdom Viridiplantae; phylum Streptophyta; class Magnoliopsida; order Apiales; family Araliaceae; genus Panax; species Panax ginseng. The sequence continues at coordinate 184,345,519 of CM035132.1, forward strand.
TAATAAGTAGCATTTTCTTTGTTTGTCACAATCTTCAATAAACTTAATATATACATGTGCATGTAGTATATATAGGTTGGAGCTTAGAGACCCATTTGACATTCAAATTGAGTATGCTTGGCACATCATGTAGTATACGTAGGAGTTTTAGTAAACTAAGAAGCATTTGCTTAGTTTTTCATATCTAAAGTAAACTAAATGGTAGTTGACATTCACTCAGTAGGAGTGACTGTCGAATAGTTCTCAGTCTGGAACTGTTTCTAAATGTTATGTCTCTCACTTAGGTCGGTGCCAATTCATAAAGCATGTTTTTATTTGTTTTGAGAAACTGCAAATAAAATGAAAAATGGATTAACTTATAATGGTTAATCATTTAATGTAAAATGTAAGCGGAGTATTAAGTTTATATAATAACTTAATTGTCAATATAATAGTTAATATAATAATTAAATGAGAAAGGGTGGTATTATATATTGTATGATGGCATGCAATATATAAACATGTGAAGGAAATGTAAATCAAATTAAATATTTGATTAGTGAATAAATATATTATGTATATTTATTACATAAATTGTTTAAAAATAATTTATGAGAGGGAGTAAGAAAATTGATTATAAAGTCCAAACAAATTATTTAAATAATTAATGAAATGAGTATTGGTTAATCAAATAGTTGATTTGTTATATTATGAGAGATTATTTTAATTATGAAATTTAATTTCATAATTAGTGAAAAAATTTAATTATACATTTTATAAATGTATAATTATTTTTTATATAAAATTCAAATTAATGCAAGTTTGAGCACGACAGCCCAACAAGTCTTACAGATAACACATAACATATAATTCGCATTTCATACATGGTTTACAATTGATATATTTTGAATTTTAAAATATGCTTACATCTTATTGCAATATACACAATAACACATATCACACATTTCAACATGAGTTTCCATAACTCAATTCATTCCGGTCATACTTAGACCACAACAAGAATATATCTCAATATAACACCAAGGCACATATCAATTCGTTTATAAAAACTTCACATCATAAAAGTTAGTTTGCATGTGAAATCAACAAGTTACACATATCAAGTAAATCTGAAAAACTGCTATTCACTCATCGAGCATGCTTCGCATAACCTCCTTCCTCGGTTAACTTTATCCGATCTCTTATCATCCCCCTATAATCTATATAGAACACATTGGGTTATAACATGTTCCATAACCTCATTTGAGACTTGATACATAATTAGTTGGATTTATAAATCTTTAACTTGTATCATACGTCATATTTGAAATCCCACATACAACTTCACGCTTTCATAAATCTTAAGTTCTTAAGATTTCATCTTTTTGTAGATTAGTTAACTAATCTTTAATCCATTTTCAAGTTGATTTCATCATCCTATATATAGGTTAAAATCATGTAAATACTCATAGCCAAACTAATGGAATAAAGGGAGCATAGATAGCAAAGTCATTGTATGCAACTGATATTTACAAAACGATATAATTATAAGTATAATGTAACAGGTGGTTGAGTCAGTCACACATGACCATTTAATATACGGGAGAATGTATTCTTGAGTATGTGTGTGAGAGAGGGCCAACTGGGTAGAAGGGCCATATGAATGGGAAGAGGGGCCACAAAGCCCATAATATATAGCACCATTTTAGCCTTCTCTGGACCATCAATTTATATAATTACTTAGCACTACATTATAGGAAAATGACAAAACGAAATGATAAAAAGCCAAAAACACTAGGCCTAGGTAATTGACCACCATTCTTCATAATTTTTTTTGAGAACTTATAAAAATCTTAAACACTGCTTGTAGCATTCAGTTTTTATGTATTTTAGCTTTTATATATATATAACTGTAATCATACGTATAAAATGCCCCAGGTAGATAGCATATTAATATTAATACATGTAATATTAAGTAAAATGTAACTATTATACTGAGACAACAATAGTATTTGTTTCCTTATACTCATCAGACTTGAATGGCATAGTTTCTATTAAGATCAAGAGCTTCCTCAATTCTACCACCATGTCCAAGCAAATCAACAACACATCCATAAATCTCCTGATTTGGAGTAAGGTTGTAATCACCAGTTATCAATTTTTCATCGACAAGTCCAGTCATGGCTGCAAGCACCCAACACAGCCATACACAAGATCCGACCAGGCTTAATACCTGAATTGACCATTTTATTAAACAATTTAACAGCATTTTTTACATATCCATGGCTCCCATACCAAATAATCATTGAAGTCCACGAAACAAAATCTCTATAAAACATTTGACCAAAAATATATATATGCATGAATCCATTATGCTTCCGGACTTGGCATACATGTCCATAAGGGCATTAGCCAATGGCCCAATGCTATGTACTCTTGAAGGCCTCTCTGAAAAATCCCTCCATGAACTTACTGCCCACAACCCAAAACTGCTAAATTAGCTCAGGTTGTTAAAATACTTGAATATGTAAAGTTATTGGGACAACCCCATTCTATTTCCATTTGAGAAAAATATGTACGAGGACTCATTCGGATGCGACATTTCATATTCAGCAATCAAATATTTCCATGTAACCGAGTTTCTTTGATCCATATCATGAAAACAATTGTGTGCTTCACAAAATAAACTACATCTACAGTACATGTCTAGTATAGAATTCATTACAGGAATATTAGAATCAAACCCATTTTTAATTTTTAAAATCAACAGCCTCTGAGAGGCATTTTCTCAAACACGGTATGTGCGTAGCTTAGAAAAAACAGGTTTATCACATGTTTATACATTTAAGCCAAAAATTCTCTCCCTTATAACTCCTAATGACCTGCATAAACCTTCACATCCAATTGCAGCGCAATAACAGTCCAAACATGGCAACAATTATCTATTACAACATTTACTACCCAATTTCTAATAAAATAACTAAAAACATAATACTAAACTTGCAAAAACTTAGTTTTAATGAAATTTTGGTTTTAATAATTTGATTTAGGAATTCCTTTCCACTGCTATTGCTTGTGATTTCCTTCCGAATCAATTTACTACTGCACCTCTTATCCGAAAATGAGATTTAATTTCCCTCGTAAATTAATTAATTTGCAACTTCAATTCCTTAAAGCACCTCCAGCAGGCAGGAGCTGCGTGAATCCTAGACTATATTTAGTCTAGGATGGAAATTTCGCTCCAGCAGATGGAGTAAATTTAATCGGGTCATTTTTCCGACAAGCCAAATCGACTAAATCTGCAAACCGAAATCTCGTGGACTATAATTTATATTATATTTAAATAGAAGGCTTGGTTGGAGAAAAAAAAATAGAGAAGGAGAAGAAGGGAGGTTGAAGAAGAGATGAAGAAGACGAAGGAGATGAAGGAGACGAAGGAGATGAAGCAGTTCACAGATGAAGGAGATGAAGGGGACTAGGGGAGAGGCAACGGATAGATCTGAGATTCAGAATGGTAATAAAAAATAATTAGAACGATAATAAAAAGAAATCAACGGATACAAAAATGAAAATCTATAAATATGTACCATTATTCAACACATTTTACTATCTCTCAATCAGTTACTTCAACATTTAGCAATTATAAGTATTTTGTTAATTATTGTATTTTTATTATATTTAATTTTAGTTTTTATTGATAATATCTGTTTAATTTATTTTTTAGATGGAAAATCATGGTCCTCCGATGTATTATTCTTTATTATTATCTGAAGGTTTCTCACTTGATAATCCAAATCTGTTCGATAAATTTTCAATTCAAACTGATGTACCAATTCAGACTCTCGAAAATGAGTCCAATAAAAGATCAGTGCGAAAGAGAAATTACATAATTAATGAAAATACCCTTCTTGTTTCCGTATGGCTTAATATAAGCATGGATCCAATTCAAAGAAACGATCAGAAACATAAAAAATATTGAGAAAAGAGTTCACGAATACTTTAAAATACTTTCATGAATACAAAAATTGTCCATCTTCTCCTTCATCTATGTGCAACATAGGTAATTCAAATTGACGAGACATATTTAAAATAATTTATTTGACTGGAAGACTGAAGTTGAGATGAGTGAATAAGAACTAGATGTGCCTTATATTTATAGATGTTATTTGTTCTTTAAAATATGGTCGTTGGAATATGGCCGTTAAAATATAGCCGTTGAAGTTTTTTTGAATTCATTGATTATTTTAATATTTTTATATTATAGTGCACGGGGATAGTCCACAGGATAGTCCATCTGCTGAAAAGATTGAAGACTAAAAGACAATTGCTGATGTCATATAAACTAAATATAGTCTAGCAGATAGTCCATCTGCCGGAGATGCTTAGTTCCGGTCAAAACTAACTTGGGAGCAAAAGAATGAAATTTGGGAAATCTTTTTAAAGAGAAAGAGAGATGGTACGGATGGTTAGGTAGAAGACTTAACAGTTTGCTGCTTTGATTAGTGTCTTGATAATGTTTATTAGTTGCCACCTCCATCACTCTATTCTCTTAATTCTCAACATGCTCCCTTCAAATATCTTAGCGCAATAGCTTCATGACTTAATTTGTTTCACACACACACACACACACACACACACACACACACACACACACACACACACACACACACACATATATATATATATTTACCACATTCTTCTTATTACATACATACAAACTACATATATGATTTAATCCATATAATACATTTTATCCAAAAAAAAAAAAAAAAATTATACATTTATAAAATGTATAATTAAATTATTTCACTAATTATGAAATTAAATTTCATAATTAAAATAAACTCTCATAATATAACAAATCAATTATTTGATTAGCCAATACTCATTTCATTAATTATTTAAATAATTTATTTGGACTTTATAATCAAATTTTCTTACTCCCTCTCATAAATTATTTTTAAACAATCTATGTAATAAATATACATAATATATTTATTAACTAATCAAATATTTAATTTGATATATATTTCCTTAACATATTTATATATTGCCATCATACAATATATAATACCACTCACTTTCTCATTTAATTTTATATTAACAATTAAGTTATTATATAAACTTAGTACTCCACTTACATTTTATATTAAATGATTAACCATTATAATTTAAATCCATTTCTCATTTTATTTCCATTTTCTCAACCAAACCAAATAATGGTTTTTCCTATCACATATATAGCTATATTTATCTATAATTTAATCATATACTACTAAAAAATGGTCATTTTTGATGGCCAAAATCTATCACAAAAAGTAAGAAAACTATCATAAAAGCTTTACGTGATGGCTTTAAGCATCACAACGGTCGTCTTGTATACGCCCATCATGAAAAGTTTTACGTGATGGTTTTGGCAATCACGCAAACGCATAGTATTTTTGTGATGATTGATACAATCACATTAACACGTAATCTATTGTGATTGCCAAAGTCATCACAAAAAGACTTTAGGGATCAAATGTAAGAATGTGAATATCTATTTACGTATATTTTATTTCACTGTATTAATTGTATCTATATTAATTTTATCAAATGATACTTGTAGGATTTGAACCCTCCCCCCATTTGTAAACTAAATAACGAGTATTACCACTACACCAAAGCCCAGATCATGATTATAATTTTAAAACAAAATATAAAAGGAAACATATGTGAGTTGACTTACTAAACAAAATTACTTCCACATAACATTTGGTGATTGCAATGGCAGTCACAAATACTCTATAATGATGGTAATATTAGTCATCACTGACAGCCATCATATATTTTATTGTTTTGTGATGGCTTAAAAATGCCATCACAAAATACTTTCTTTTTGTAATTGCAAATAAAAGTCGTCACAAAAAATTATCTTTTTAATGATTGTCACGGCCATCACAAAATATTGTTTTGATTATTTCTTACATTAAAATATTAGTGATAGCTTAATTGCAATCACGGAAAGGGTATATCTATAAGTGATGACTTAGTGCGTCACAAAAAGAAAATTTATTTTGCGTGAAAGAATAGTGTGATTGACATGACCATTTCAATTATAATACATTGATGGCAAGATTAGTCATCACTAAGAGCCATCATATATACTATTATTTTGTGATTGCTTAAAAAGTCCATCACAAATTACTATCTTTTGTGATTATTTTTAAAAACTGTCACAAAGTTCCATCACGTATTCTTGTTTTTCTAGTAGAAAGCATATTTTGTAATAAAATTTCTTTTATTCACAAATATGCATAATACTATATTCACGGATATCACATTTTTCTTATTTTAATAGTTTCCGAAAATCCGATTTATTACATACATTCTATTCAGAATAATTCAACAATTGAGCTAAGCCGAAAAATAGTTAATAACCCTCTTTTTAAAAATCGTACAATGAATTTCATATAACAATGAAATCCCAACACCTACACACATTCCTTGTACAGAAAAATAATATATACAAGAATTATACAACATTTGCATAACATATAAGTTATACATTATATAGAAAACTTACTCAAACATAAACATTTACACATGTTAAGAATCTTGCTCAATAAAATCTGAGAAAGTTCAGGAAACTTGCCTTTACGCAATTTACCATAACGTTATCCAATCACTCTTCAAACGACCTATATATATCATTAAGGTCAATTATACCAATTAGTACGTATATATGTGACGCCCCCAAAATAGGTCCACATGACTCATTTTGAGTCGCCAAATACATACTCTAAAATTCCAATACAAACTTTCATATTTACAACTATTAAACTGTCGTTCAAAATACGACCACACATACTGTGAGTTTGAATTAATACAAATATTGCATCATACATAATACTACAATATCCAAACTCAAATTAAGTCTTCATTACTGTTATTACCACACTATTTCACAACATAGTGAAGACTTTTATAGTAAGTGTTTCGGACCATTACTCCACTCCCCGACTAGTCCCAGCTACACTTTCATTTCCTGAGAAGAACAATGGAACAAAAAGGAAAAGGGTGAGCTCAACTAGCCTAGTAAATAATATTATGACTAAGATAATGAGAAATAAATTATCTTTAGCCTTCAACAATGATAAATCAGATAAAATATAATGGACAGCAAGTTTTAGATCAACAACTGCAACGGAAATAGCAATCCATTAGAAGAGTCAAGTAGAGCATGATGTTTACTATCTTTTATGATTTAAAAGTCTATCACCAATATTTTATCCATGTAACACCAATCAATAATTATTTCCATCCAACGAATTATCTATGCACTACGGGCCAAAGATAGTCGTTTGTATCACCAGTGGTCATGATCATGCCAAACACCTGTTCATCTATGCACTACGGGCCAAAGAGGACTTTCACCACAAACCTTTATCTGTAACATTAAAGGTCATGATTATATCAATGCACAATTCATGGTCATAATCATACCAATCAATAGTCCATCTTTGCACTACGGGCCAAAGATGACTTTCACCACAATATAAGCATGAGGATGATGACAATGATATAAAGAATGAATCAAGTGAGATCAAGGATAAATATTAGAGATTTATATATAATATAATTTAATTTATCTAGAGTTCAAGAATGTCCAAATCCTTCAATGATCTCTCATCAAAAAATAACATCCACCAACAAGGCACTTCATAACATGCTACAAAGCTTTTAAAAGAAATAAGATGAAGAAGATAGGTTTCTAGAGTTTCTTACCTTTAATGTTCTTGTTCTACTTCTTAGTCAAGGCTTGAATGATGATCAAATCTAGCCATCCTCCTTCTCCTTTACCAAGGTAAGATCTTCTCCCTCGTTTTCAAGGAACTCTCAAGTTCTTCCTTTCTCTCTTTAATTCTCTGATTTGTTACTTAGAAGAAATGAGATGAAATGAATGAAATAACTAGGTGTAGAGAATTAACTCATCTCATCTCCCACCAACTAAATTAACCATACTCTAAGGTTAGATTAACTAATGCAAAGTTAGGAGACCAAATGATTAGTTAAGGCCACGTTTGGTTTAAATAAAATGAAAGAAAGGAACCAACATTAAATGATTAATTGCTTCTTTTAGACCAAAACTTACAAATATGGAAAGTTTCCATCCACTCCATCTCTCCTCCCATGCCATCTGCCCACTTCCTCTTCTCTATCTCTTCTCCCACATTCAATTCACCATATGTTTAAAAAATGCTTGTAATTGACACTTGACTATCCTAGCTTATGACTTACTTTTGTGACTCACCACTTATCCTTGTCATCCTCTATTATCCCATGTGCTAAATTTCCTTCAAATGACACTTGCCCCTCCTTAGCTTTGGCTCCAAGTTTGGCTCATTCATTGGCACTAAGGTTGGCTCACACTTTGGCTTAAATCTTCAAGCCATAGCTTTGTGGATTAAGCCTCCCTAACCTAGCCAAGCCCCTATCATCTTCTAGCCAAGTCATTCAAACCCTAGGCTTGGCTAAAGAAAAATTAATTTAATTTCTCAATTTTTAGTTAAATATCATAATTCATATAGTTAGCAAAAAGTCATTTTTGCCCTTTCGTACAATTGATTAGGGTTTACTTTCCAAACTAAGTCGGTCACCCGCTTCCCTTCTAGTTAGATTTTCCTAACTCGTTCAACATGCAAAAACCTCAAAATTTCTTTCGTTAATTTTTATTACATCTCCTATCCTCCATTAATAGATGTTACAAAGTAATTAAAAATTCTCGAAAAAGAATGTAATGTATATAATTGTTTTTCTCGAAAAATTTTACTTTCTCCAAAAAACTCCTAACACTCATACTTAATCACATAACACGTAAACTAGGTCATTAATCTACCTAAATAACATTATACATATTAATATCAATAAATTTTCATTTATTAGATATTATTATCGAAAAACCTAATATCAAGGCTATCCAAAATCTCGAATTGTCACAATAAGGGTAAAAGGTGTTAAAAGGAATATGTCGGGAATATGCTAGGGCATATTCCAAGGAAGCAGTCAAATATGGCATATTCTAAGAATATGACAAAGGCATAATAGTAATTAGCCATGAAAATTTAGGAAAAGATCAAAATGCCCTCAACTTAGTTTCTTATAAATACTAGCTCATTTCTCTTCCTTTCTTCACCAATTCACCATTTTAAGAGAAGAAACTCTACAAAATTTGAGAGAGACAGTGATCGAGAGCTCGGGAGATTATACACGAAAAGACGTGGAAATGCTAGATCAAACCATCCGTAGGCTAAGAATGCGAAGAATCAAACAGTAAGAACGAAGAACTCTAACTTTTCTTTATTTTAAAGCTTTGTAGTATGATAATCGAAGTGCTTTGTTGGTGGATGGTCAACTCGTGATGAATCATATATTGATCTAAAGTAATAATAAAGAATTAGTGGACTATAAATCACAATTATTATGCATGAAAAGTGAAATCGTTGTTAAAATGACGAACAAAACGAAGAACGAATGAAAATAAAATAATCGTTGTGTGAATGAGCAATTTGATGTGTATTTCCTAAACTAGGAATGAAATCTGAGGGGAAGATCATAAACGTAGGTAAATTACAAAGATGTTCCAAGTGGAATGAATTAAAAACGATCTATAACGAAGTTATAGCGAGAATTTAAGTAATAGACGTTAAACGTTGAAATCATAGTTTAATATGATTTTTGAAAGAAATTTTAATGGTAGTTAATGATTCAGAATAATAAAAATGACAATGGGGAAATATAGACGTTAGTATAATTTAACTGTAGGCTCAAGAACGGACTCATTCCAATATCGGATGATGAAGTTGTGGAGCGGTGAAGTAGAGGTTACGAGCCGAATAATTTTTGAGACTTAAGCCATTTTGGCCGACTAAGACATTGTCTCCCAGTTTTGGGGCACTGGTTTTATGCCTTGGAGCAGCGCCGGGGAGCTAGGCCCCATATGAGGAAAGTCTGCTTTGTCCTTCTGTAGTAAAATGGGCATAACGTTTTTATACGAACTCCGATTGAGACGATTCAAGATGATATAGAAAGATAAGAGATAGACCTAAAACTTTCATTTAATAAGTTTTGAGATTTGAGGTTGGGAGAAGGATCCAAAATGACCATTTGTAGGACTGTTGTGTAGTCAGAGACAATCGGAGGGCGTCATGCATGTGCATATGCAACGTGTAATGCTTGCGAAAATAAAAGATGTTGTTCTATAAGTTTTAAAATATGAACATTAAGAAATATAATGATGCTTAAAATTAATCAAGGATGTATTAGATAAATATAGGGTAAAATGCAAAGTCGACCACTGAACTTTAGGGGTTTTTGGGTATTGAGCCCTTTTCTTTTGGTCAACGCAAATTGAGCCCCTTTTTATTAAAAAATTTGGACTTTGAGCCCCAGGCGCCACATGTGCGTTGACTTCCTACATGGCAACTATGACGTGGATATTTCTAATTTTACTTTACACATGGCAGCTATGACGTTGACATTTTTGAAATTTTTCCGAAAAACATGTAGCTACACAGATTTGAATTTGGAACCTCAAACTTGGAAATTTGGCCCAACAACCAATTGAGCTAAACAACCAAGTTGTTATAATTTTGCAAGAAATAATATTTATAACTAAACAATCAGATCCCCAAATTAAAATAAAACAGATCTCCCCAAATTATTATTATTATTATTATTATTATTATTATTATTATTATTATTATTATTATTATTATTATTATTATTATTATTATTATTATTATTATTATTATTATTATTATTATTATTATTATTATTATTATTGTTATTATTATTAGTACTACTACTACTACTACTCCTCCTCCTCCTCCTACTACTACTATTATTATTATTATTATTATTATTATTATTATTATTATTATTAGTACTACTACTACTACTATTATTATTATTATTATTATTATTATTATTATTATTATTATTATTATTATTGTTATTATTATTATTATTATTAGTACTAATAATAATAATAATAGTAGTAGTAGTAGTAGTAGTAGTAGTACTAGTAATAATTTGGGGAGATCTGTTTTATTTTAATTTGGGGATCTAATTGTTTAGTTATAAATATTAATTCTTGCAAAATTATAACAACTTGGTTGTGTAGCTCAGTTGATTGTTGGGCCAAATCTCCAAGCTTGAGGTTCCAAGTTCAAATCTGTGTAGCTATATGTTTTTGGGAAAAATTTCAAAAATGTCCACGTCATAGCTGCCATGTGTAAAATAAAATTAAAAATATCCACGTCATAGCTGCCATGTAGGCGCCACGTAGACTGACACGCACATGTGGCGCCTGGGGCTCAAAGTCCAAATTTTTTAATAAAAAGGGGCTCAATTTGTATTGACCAAAAGAAAAGAGCTCAATACCCAAAAACCCCTAAAGTTCAGTAGTCGACTTTGCATTTTACCCGATAAATATATGAACATGTTAAACCTATATATGCAAGGGAGGCGAATGGGGAATGTGACGTATGAACGTCGAAACGTCGTGTCAAGTGTTAATGAACTTAAAAAGTGGTTCGATTCAAATGGAACGAACATTATAAGATATATAATGGGGTTATTGTAAACCACTAGGGATGGATGATTATGGGGCTGTTCAAGAGCTACTTATAAGTTGGTCAAACCAACTTATAAATAGCTTTCTACTATTCTACCGTTCGTTTGCTACTTAAATTGTGACTTATTTTTTGACTTATAAGTTAAAAATAATAAGTAAAAATTTCTAACTTATTGAAAAATGACTTATAAGTCATTCTCAATAAGTTGGTTTGACCAAATGTAATGACCATTTAACCTTTTTCTATTTTGATAAATTACATACTTCTCATCGTTATCGGTGCTCTCTCCGGCATCTCCGACTCGTTTTTGCCATCTCTTTCAGTCTGATACTTGAGCCTCAGCAGAAGCACCATCAGGATCTTCATTTTCACATTTGAACTTTCCTATCTGTTCTTCTTCTTCAAGGACGATTGTGTTATCTTCAGCAATGAACGTGATTAAAGATGAAAATGGGACTGTTTATGTTTATAGAAAAGGGAGAAAGGGAATGATGATGAAGAGAGTTAAAAGGAGCAAGAGAATTGATGGATTTGAATGGAACTAAAAGAGATAATGAACGATTTGATAAGGTTTTGTGCTGAAGTTTGGTCCAGGGAGTGAGCTGAGAGGATAAGGAAGGGGAAACAGAACTTTTCATACTTTTATTGGACTGATAGTCCAACCTCCAAAATGGTCTTCTTATGTATAGGGTAACATATTTTCAATATTTACATTGATAATTAGTTTTAAATTTCACTTAACAATGCAAATTAATTTTTAAATTAGATTTACATTGATTATTAGAGAATTTATTTATTGTTTACTGTAATTGTGAACGATTATCATGATATGATATTGAATCAATGTATCTTTTTATAATATATTTTTAGTAATTTTTACCTTTGATTTTAATAAAATATTAAACATATTTTTTAAGACTCATAATATACATTACTAATTGATTACTCTTTTGTATCAAATTAGTATAATAAAAAATTTCTTAAATAATAAGTTGTTTACCAATAAGTCGCTTAAATAATAAGTTGTTTACTAATTAGTTTGCTTAATAAGTTATTTACCAATAAACTATGTGAATAATAAGTTGTTTAAATAATACATTATTTACCAATAATAAGGACAAATAATTTGTTTACCAATAAGTTGTTTAAATAATAATTTTTTTATCAATAATAAGGACTAATAAGTTGTTTACTAATAAGTTATTTACCAATAAGCTATTTATCAATAAATTATTTAAATATGCTATTTACCAATAAGATGCTAAAATTAAATAATAAGTTGGTTATCAATAATAAGTTGTTTACCAATAAGTTGTTCAAATAATAATATGTTTAAATAATAATTTGTTTAAATAATAAGATGTTTACTATTAATAAGTCGTTTACCAATAATAAGTTGTTTACCAATAAGCTGTTTAAATAATAAGTTGTTTAGCAATAATAAGCCGTTTATCAATAATAATTTGTTCACCAATAAACTGTTTAAATAATAAGTTGTTTAGCAATAATAAGTTATTTACCAATAATAATTTGTTTACCAATAAGCTGTTTAAATAATCACTTTTTACTAATAAGTTTTTTACCAATAAATTGTTTAAATAATAAGTTGTTTAGCAATAATTGTGGCGCCCCCCAAAATAGGTATACATCACCCATTCTGAGTCGCCAAATACATGTTACAGATAACAACTACAACTTCATTATTATAATTGTCGTGCAAAATATGACAACACATATACTGTGAGTTTTAATACCAACTGTGACTCTCATCCCTTTACTTAGATAACACTTCACATTGATATAATACATAAAGGTACAGTCAATAAATGTTTTAGAAATTAAAATTTTTAAAAAATGCTCAAGAAAACCTTCGTACATGGGAGGCCATACATCTAAGTTATAATAGATATTATATGACTCGAGAATTATCCTTGGTTGACCCAATAGACCCCAAAGAAAAATGAGAAGATTGATACCACGTTCTTTCTAATGGCGAGTCTTCTTTTGACATATAATTATCTACATTGTCTCAAATTGAGAATTATATTTTAACCAAACTCCAAGATTATATAGGTAGTGCTCGTAGATATAATCAGCAAGTGGATGTGCACAACCCTGTCTTATGATAACACGAAGTCGTAGGTCATTGGACATCTTGTATGATAGTGAAAAAACACCCTTCCAAAGTTGGGTTCACCTCACCCTATTCGGTTCACCAAAATCAACGGTTAAATGACGTATAAAATATGACACACTTATCTCAAATTCTTAATAAAATTATTTCCATACTATTTAGGAAGAACCTCAATAGCTATAAACCACCGTTCTATTCCCCTCATTACTCCCGCTTTCAATTCAAACACTCTTATTACCCGAAAGGAATTGTGAAGCAAAAAAGGTGAGCACAACTAGCCCAGTAAAGAATATCATGACTAAAGATAATTAAATTATCAATAGCCTTCATCAGTAATAAATCAGAGATAGAACATATGGTAGATGATAAAACTTTTCAACCATAGTTGCAGCGGAATGAGCAATCCATTAGAAGAGTCAAATAGACCATAAACTCTATATCTTCTCCATGTTAAAAGTCCACCAACAATGTTTTAACCATGTAACATCAGTCAACAGTTCATGTCCACAATCACGTGAATAACTCATAATCATAATTGTAGTTCTAAATTCCTCTTCTCATCCAGGACGAAGATAATTTTCATCACCTGTATTTACCTGAAACATCAAAGATCATGGTTATACCAAATCATAGTTCATGTTCATAATCATGCTAATAAATTCATCTTTTCACTACGGGCCAAAGATATTCATCAACCGTTCATCTTTGCACTACACGCCAAAGATATTCAACAACAGGTCATCTTTGCACTATGGGCCAAAGATATTCAACAACATGTCATATTTGCACTATGGGCTAAAGATATTCAATAACAGGTCATCTTTGCACTACGAGCCAAAGATATTAATATCTCAAAGAAATATATAATCATTTCAGAATTTATATAAACAATAATTATAACCATGTTGATCAATTCACCTTTGTACTTAAGCTAAAGATAATCGTTTATAAATTTAATGGTCATGATCATACCAGTCAACAATTCATCTTTGCACTACTGGCCAAAGAGAATCCATAGTCACTATCATACCAATAATCTACCCATCTTTTGTGAGACCCCAGATTTTATGAATAAAGATTTAAATTTCTCAAAATATTTTTTTAAATATTATGGAGTGGATTTGATATAATATTATAGTTGTGGGTAGTATTTATAAATTTTACAAAGTATGCAAGTTGTTGTATTATATTCGATTGGTCAGGGAATATTCTTTGTGTCAGGGAATATTCGTACGACGGCACAATCATTGGTGGACTCCTATTTACCCATTTTTCAAAATATTCGGTAGAAATTTTTTATAAAAGTGGGGCCCACATGTGGGGCCCATTTGTGTTGGAAAAATAATTTTGGAAATGGAAGAGTATACGTATGGAAGTATATGTATGTATTGAGTGTATGGTGGGAGAAAATGATATGTGATAGTGATAGGTGTGTGATGTGTGTGTGAGTGGAAAATGTTGGAAAAATGGTAGTGTGATAGTGATGTGTAAGAGTGTAGTGAAATTAATTTTTGGGTGGGTGGGGGATTGATGTTGGTTATGGGGGAGAAAAATTAAGTGGTGTATATATAATATTGATATATATAGATTGAAAACATGTGTTTATATATATGTATTATATTTTAAATTTTATTGAAATCTTATTGGTTAGTTGATTGAATTTTTGCATTGGTGTGATATCAAAACATTGATACGTATATCTGCAGAATTATTTCATCCATGAACAGTGCCCTTCCATTCTCCTATAAATAGAAGCTCATTCCTTCATTATTTCTTACGAATTCACTGAAACTCCAGAGAGAGAAATTATAGAGAAACTATAGAAAAGTATTCTCGCTACTTCCTACTCTTATATTCAGCTTCTTTTCTTGCAGTGAGGGGTGTTATTTCTTTTTGTATTCAAGAAGAGAACTTCATTTATTCCATTTCTTTATTATTCTCTTGGAATAACTCAGTATACGCTGGCCACCCCTATACTTGGTGATTTACATTTGTTACTCCATTCTTTAATATTCTCGTTTAATATCCTCGTCATCGTTTTTACGTGGGACCTAGTTCCATTATTTATTATTCCGCATTTAATATTCTGTCGGAATATCCTGTCGGTGTGAATTTCACCTGATCTGGTTCCATTATTTATTATTCCGCATTTATTATTCTGTTGGAACATCTTGTCGGTGTGAATTTCACCTGACCTGGTTCCATTATTTATTATTCTGTTGGGAATAATATGTTTGTGCGGTCTCTATCGCATGCATGGTGAATCCTTCTGTTATTCTATTTTTTATTATTCTGTTAGAATAACCTGTCTATGTGGGTTACCATATGCATGGTGAATGATCCTTTATATCCATTCCTTATTAAATTGAGAAAATGATCTGTTTACGTTGATTATGATGAGAGTCATAATAAAAGTATTGGACTGATGAAAATCATGGGTATATGAAGTATTAGTAAGTTTTATGATGAGTTATTTTGGTTATTATGTGAAAACATGAAAGTTTCTTAGAAATCACAAAGGGTTGAAAAAATTAGATTTTGGTAAAAACGTAACATGAAATTCAATTGACCATATCTCCTATTATATTTCGAATTTTTGAGTGTGGTGAAGTCCTAGAGTTAGATCTATGAGTCTTATAACTTATCCAAGTGGAATCACTAGAAAAGGTATTGTATATTTTCGTGTGGACTGATTTTAGTAAAGGAGGCAAAAGTCGCAAATTTTGAAAAAAGCTCATCGTCTGATTTTTAAAAGGGAATTTTCATCCACTTAAATTATGATAAAAATTCTGGTCTTTTGGGACATGAAAGTATATGGTATAAAAAACCTCATGTCCAAAAATGAGCTCATTCCGACTTAAAATGAGCAAGTTATAACAATTTCAATATTTAGGTTTTTCCGACGGAAAACGCTATAACCAGAGTTCTATAACTCTGATGACCATGAAATTTGAACTGGAAGCTCATGTTAACATGTGTAAGATCCTGCCAAGATTTGGGAATTTTTAGAGTTAAACTTGAGGTAGCTAATTTCTTAAGGAATTAATTAGAAATTGATTTTTGAAAAATAGTAAATGAATTATAAAAATTTCGAGAAAAATGTATGTTCATTATGGAACTATAATCTGCTAAATCCCAGAAAAGAAATATTTTTGGAATTGATTTGGTATTTTTCATGAAAATGATCCAGTTATGAGTAAATGAGTTAAATATGTTATGTGCAAGTAACAAAGTTGAAAAATATGATTTTATGGCTTAGAAATCCTATATAAGGTATATGCATATTTTTGATGAGGGATTTGATCATTGGTGATGAAATCTTATGAGTATGACATTTTTGAATGATTAAATGCATTATTTGGTAAAGTGTAAACAATTGAAATAAATTATTTATAAGTTTAAGAAGTAATTAAAATATTGTTATGATATTAATAATATTAGATTATGAGTGGTGGATAATATTTGGATAAATTTAAAGTCTTTAATATTTATCCTTGTTTTCGTTTGATTAATACTTATATCATTGTCATCATCCTCATGTATATATTATGTTGAAAGTCATCTGCGGCCTGTAGTGCATAGATGGACTTGGTATGATTATGACCAGGGATTATTTGGCATGATCATGACCGTAATATTACAAATGATGTGAAAAAAGTCCTCATTAGCCCGTAGTGCATTGATGGACAGTTTTTGGTATGATTATGGCTATGGATTCTCTTCGGCCAAGGGTGCAAAGATGAATTGTTTTATGGCATGATCATGACCGTAATGTTACAAACGATGTGGTAAAAGTCATCTTTGGCCGTAGTGAATAGATGGACTGGTATGATTATGACCAGGGATTATTCGGTATAATCATGATTGTAATTGAAAACATGAATATCCTTGGCCCGTAGTGCATGGATAATTCGTGGTCGTGATACTATTAAGCTGAGTCTCAGTGATAAAAGTGATGAAAAACCTTTTAAATCATAAAAGATAGTAGATTGTATTCTCTACTTGAATCTTTTAATGGATTGCTTGTTCCACTGCAGTTAAACTTGATGTCTATTATATTTTATTAGTTTAACAATATTGGAGACTAATGATAATTTATTCTGCATTATCTTAGTCATAATATTTCTTGCTGGGCTAGTTGAGCTCACCCTTTCTTTCACTGTTCTCTTCAGGAAATGAGAACGTAGCTGGGATGAGTTGGGGAATGGAGTGATGGTCCGGATGATAGTATTAGCTAGTAGTCCTCACTATTTTATTAAATAGTGTGACAATAAATGTAATGAGGACTTATTCTAAGAGTGGATATTGTCTAGAAGACAGTAATTGTATTTAAACTCACAGCTCTCTTGTTGTATAATTAAGATTGTATTTATATTTTGTACCATGTATTTGGCGACTCAGAATAGGTGATGTATACCTATTTTGGGGGCGTCACATCTTTACACTCAAATGAAAGAGAAATTCCATCACCAGGGTTATAAAAATGTTATATATGATAATAAAAACAATATGATCAAAACATGGATTTAATTTCAAGAGAAATATTCATAAATCAACAATAATTTGGTCAGAAAAAGAAACCAATTTTGTCATGAATAGTATCCCATGAATAGTAACTAGTGAATAGTAACTAGTGAATAGTAGCTCGTGAATAGTAACTCATGAATAGTAACTCGTAAATAGTAACTCATGAATAATAACTCGTAAATAGTACTCCATATTCGTACATAATACCGTATACGTAAATAATGTCATATACGTAACTAGTGCCATATACATGAATAGTGCCGTATACGTGAATAGTGTAGTATACGTGAATAGTAACCTCGACACAAAAAGGTAAAAATTTCACAATAAAATTTATATCAATATTTCGGTATAATGATATCAAAAGAAATAATATCATTTAAGAAGAAAATAACATCCTTTACCATCCCTTACCTCAAAAGAACAATATTTTTTACTAGAATATCGGATGTAATGCTGAAGGAAACTTACATCGAATAGCAACTCTCAAAGTATCTAAATACTCACAAAATACGCTCGATAATATAGAGAGAGAAAGCTTATGATTCTGGTGTGATTTTCAATTCTAACTAAGCACCCTATTTATAGGAAAATACTAGAACGCCAAAGGAGACTAAATTAAGAAAATATTAATAAAAAAAATTTCTACGCACACCACTTTGAATAAAACTTAGCCACCACAAATGGGGCCCACCAAAAATCAGCTAATTTCCACAACAACTAAAAGTGGGGCCCAACCATATTTTTAATAAATGTATTTATTTCTGAAACTTTAATAATTCATAATAAATAGCCCTTTTATCAGAAAAATTCAAATCTCATGTCTATTCCATAGGAAATTTAATTCTCTACAACTTTGTAGAAGAAATTTTTTCCAAATTCCCCCTCTAACATAGAGAGAAAGGCTTACCGAAATTTCTGCTACAACTATTTCCTAATCACCATCTCTTAAAATTCATAACAAATCATAAATTAATCTTTAAAGGTTCAAAATTTGTGAAAATATACTCAACTTATATATATATATATATATATATATATATATATATATATATATATATATATATATATAACATATCCAAAATTATAACGATCCAACGATCGGATTAAAAATTATAACTCATGCAATATAGCTTAAGAACACTGATTTTTCATACTATGAGTCCTTTGGATCAGTTTCATTCAAACAGTCACCACAAAATATCCACAAAGAATTTTTGGGTGATTCAAATTTCTAAGTTTAGCTTACTTTCAGGGCTTTCTTTTGATATATGGCTCATCTCCTAACTCATTATACACAAAGAGTTGTGGATTTTACAAAATCAAGTAATAAACTAATTTTTTAAAAATTTCCAAATTTCGTTCTTCATTTCGACAAAATATTGATAAAACACCTCAGCATTAATTCCTTCATTTATATCCATATAAAATAAATATTTCCTTATCAATAATTAATTATTCACAAATAATATTATAAAATCACAATAATGACAAATGTGTCGTTCTCGTGAAAGAAGGGCTTTCCGATAAGGATTCTCTCCTCATTGGCATGAATTAGGTGACCAACCCCCTTTCCTAGACAGAATCTCCTTAGACATTGCCAATAATGCTATCTAATAAAATTATTCAAATAATATGAATTCTTGATCTGATAATGGGAAATACTGTGCAGTGACAATTATTGAAACAACAATAATATAAAATATCAATGTAGTAATTATTGAATCAATAAAATAAAATATTAAACAGTTGTTATTGTAACCATTATTGAGTAGTGTCATCTTACGTAAGAATCAATAATTCAAAAATACTTTTGTAATCTGCCGTAATGCTATTATGCAACCACGATATTACATCATATTTTAACCACCGTATTCCAACGATTGTTAATTCAGAATAACTACGCCAGATTATTTATACAAACTCAAACTTGTCATTTTCTTCATCCGATGCTTATTCTCATTATGGGGCCCATAAATGGGTCATACCGTCGTATTTAATATTCCCTGACGACAACAAGAATATTCCACGACCAAACGAATATTCCCCGACAACAATGAATATTTTATAACCACTTGCTTATTTTGAAAAAATTATATATATCACCCTTAATTTTAAACTTTTATCAATTTAACTATTTACTAATTAAATAGAAAAATTGAATACTTTTATTTCATAAAATTCGGGGTCTTACAATAATAATCTCTTTAAATAATAAGTTAGTTACCAATAAGATATTTAAACACTAAGTTGTTTATTAATAAGCTATTTACCAATAATAAGTTGTTTACCAATAAACTATTTACCAATAATAAGCTAATTACTAATAAGTTGTTGAAATAAGTTATTTACCAATAATAACCTTCGATATGATATTGAATCAATGTATCTTTTTATAATGTCCTTTTTAGTAATCTTTATATTTTATTTGAACTTATAAGTCATTATTAGTCGAACACATTTGTTTAACTTAATTTTTGATTTATAAGTCATTATCAGTCGAACACTTTTTGTGACGCCCCCAAAATAGGTATACAACACCCATTCTGAGTCGCCAAATATATGGTACAGAAAGCAAACTACAACTTCAATAATACAATTGTCGTGCAAAATACGACAACATACACTGTGAGTTTAAATATAAATATTGTCTTCTAGACAATATCCACACTCAAATAAGTTTTCATTACAATTATTCATACACTATTTTACAGAAATAATGAGGACTGCTAAAACATCTTTCTAGAACCATCACTCCATACCCCGACTAGATCCTGCTATGTTCTCACCTCCTGAGAAGAAAAATGGAACAAAAAGGAAAAAGGTGAGCTCAACTAGCCCAGTAAAGAATATTGTGACTAAGATAATATACAACAAATTATCATTAGTCTTCAACAGGGAAAAATCTGATAAAATATAATAGACAACAATTTTTAGATCAACAAATGCAGCGGAAACATCAATCCATTAGAAGAGTCACGTAGAGAATGAATTCTACTATCTTCTAAGATTTAAAAGTTCATCATCAATATTTTATCCCTGTAACAACAGTCAATATACATCTTTAATCAAATATTCATCTTTGCACTACATGCCAAAGATATTCATTTGTATCACCAAATATCATGTTCATCTCAACACCTGCTCATCTTTGCACTACTGAATCAAAGATATTCATCAATTAATCATTCATCTTTGCACTACATGCCAAAGATATTCAGTAATATCATCATTTAGGACTGAGGATGATGAAAAATATTTTAAATAAAACGAATCCAGTGGGACAGAATAACAAATATTAGGGATTCGTATAACAGTTTATTCAAGATCAATAATACTTCATAATAACCAATTGTTAAACAGAATTCAAAATAAAGATCAAAACATGGATACAATCAAAGATAGTAACCATAATAGACATCTTGGACAAAAAGAAGAGAATTTCATTTTTCTATGAATAAAGGCCGTATTCAGTGAATAAGTCGTATACACGAATAGTGTCGATATCGTGAATAGTAACCCTGACACAAAAAAAGTTCCAAATTTGATTAAAAAGTTCACCAATATTTTGACATAATGATATTGAAGAAAATAATATCATTTAAGAAGAAAATAACATCCCTTACCTCAAAGAAAGCAAGATTTGAATGAAAGGTCGGAAGTGATCTTTGAATGAAACTTGTCTTGAATAAAGAACTCTCAAAGTATCTAAATATTCACAAAATATACTCGATAATATAGAGAGATAAAGAGAGAAAGCTTATGTTTCTGGTGTGATTTTTAATTCTAACTTAGCCCTCTATTTATAGGAAAATGTTAAAGATTTGAAGCAGACTTGACTGCTACACTGATGGCTTTTACTCTTTACTATTGCCACCCACCACATTTGAAATAAAATTCAGCACATTTCTTCACCAACCACAAGTGGGGCCCACTTAATTCTAGAATTTTCCGCCAAAATCAATTATAAACCTAATTTTCGAATCAGTCACCTCTTAAAATTCATAACAAATCATTCGTTCATTTTTAACGGTTCAAATTTTGTAGACATATACTCAACTTATATATGTATAACATATCCAAAAATCACAATGATCCAACGGTCGGATTAAAAATTATAACTCACGCAATATATCGTAAAAATACTGATTTGATTTTTAATACCTCCATTC
Source organism: Panax ginseng (assembly GCA_020205605.1). NCBI lineage: Eukaryota > Viridiplantae > Streptophyta > Magnoliopsida > Apiales > Araliaceae > Panax > Panax ginseng. The sequence continues at coordinate 184,367,949 of CM035132.1, forward strand.
CAACAAAAATACTGATAAAACACCTCAACATTAATTTCTTCAATTATAACCACATAAAATAAATAAATCCATCATTTATATCCGCATCAAATAAATATTTCCTTATCATATAAATCAATAATTAATTATTCACTAATAATATTACAGAATCACAATTATGACAACCAGTCCGTTTCCAGGAAAGAGGGGAATTTCCAATAACGATTTCTCCTTACTGGCGCGCAATTAGGTGACCAAACTTCTCCTTAGACAGAACTTTATAGACATTGCCAATAACGCTATCTAATAATATTATTCAAATAATATGAATTATTGATATGATAATGAGAAATACTGTGCAGTGACAATTATTGAAACAACAATAATATCAATATAAACGCAGCAATTATTGAATCAATAAAATAAAATATTGAACAATAATTGCTGTAATAATTATTGAGTAGTGGCCTTCTTACGTAAGGATCAATAATTCAAAAATATCGCAATGCGTCTGGTGTCTTCTTGTGCAACCACGCATATTATCGTATTTTTTAACCACCGGTATTCCAATAGTGTTAATTCAGAATAATTACGTCGTTATTTATAAAAACTCATACTTTATTGCGTTTTCCTTCATCCAACCGCTTTTCAGTTATGGGGCCCCTGAAATGGTCACGCTTCGTCACGGATATTCCCAACAAAAAGAATATTCCACGACCAAATGAATATTCCCCGACAACAATGAATATTATATAAACACTTGCTTATTTTTCAAAATTTTCACATTTCACCCATAACTAAAACATTATATCAAATTAACACCTTATTATTTCAAAATAATAATTAGAGGAAAATTCAATTTTATTTATAAAAAGCTGGGGTCTTACACTTTTACTTATAAGTCACAACTTAAAACAACTTATAAGTTAACTTTTATTTTAACTTATAAGTCATTTTAAAATAAGTCACTCCCGAACGGGCCCTATGAAGGTCGAAACGTTTCCGAACGACGCGACGCCGAAAGTTGATCTTAGAGTTTGGTCGCGTAATTAAACTATAAAACATGAACCATATGAAATAAAATGAAGATATATATTATAGTCATTAAAGACGTACATTGAGATTAAAGTCTAAAGTATGAACGATGTTAAGAGATATGTTTACCGACATAAAAAGAAATGAATAAAGTTAACGTAAGCTGATAATCGATGTCTTTACATGACTAATTGATGTTGTGACGCCCCCAAAATAGGTTCACGCAACCCATTTTGAGTCTCTAAATACATGGTACAGAATCCAAATATAAAATTCCCTATTTATTAAATTATCGTTCAAAATAGGACCACACATATTATGAGTTTGAATACAAATATTGCATCGTATATAATACGACAACATCCAAACTCAAATTAAGTCTTCATTATAGTAATTATGAAACTATTTCACAACATAATGAAGACTTCTATAGTAACTATCTCGGACCATTACTCTATTCCCCGACTAATCCCAGCTACATTTTTATTTCCTGAGAAGAACAATGGAACAAAAAGGAAAAGGGTGAGCTCAACTAGCCCAGTAAATAATATTATGACTAAGATGATAAAGAATAAATTGTCTTTAGCCCTCAACAATGATAAATCAGATAAAATATAATTGACAACAAGTTTTAGATCAACAACTGCAGTGGAAATAACAATCCATTAGAAGATTCAAGTAGAGCATGATGCCTACTATCTTCTATGATTTAAAAGTCCATCATCAATATTTTATCCCTGTAACACCAATCAATAATTATTTCTTATCAACGAAATATCTATGCACTACGGGCCAAAGATAATCGTTTGTATCACTAGTGGTCATGATCATGGCAAACACCTGTCCATCTATGCACTACGGGCCAAAGAGGACTTTCACCACAAACCTTTATCTGTAACATTAAAGGTTATGATTATACCAATACACAATTCCTTGTCATAATTATACCAATCAACAGTCCATCTTTGCACTACGGGCCACTTTCACCACTATATAAGCATGCAGATATGATGATAACAATGATATAAAGAATGAATCAAGTGAGATCATGGATAAATATTAGAGATTTATATATAATTTAATTTATCTAGAGTTCAAGAATGTCCAAATTATCAATATGACCACCAATTGTGGAGTAAAATTCAAGAATGATATTTAAGATTCAAAGATAATTTGGACAAAGAAAAGAAACTAAATTCTGTCATGGATAATACTCCAGCATGAATAGTATCCTGGATGAATAGTACCCCGACATGAATAGTACCCCGGATGAATATATTAAAATTTAATAAGAAATTTTAGACCAATATTTTAATGAAATGATATTAGATGAAGCACAAACTATTAAGGATATTCTACTAATTTCAGATATTTTCACCATTTAAAAATAAGGTTATGAAAAATAAAATTGTACCACAAATGGAGAAAAATATGAAAGAATTTGATATCCCTTACATAGTACAAAAGAAATGATATCTCATACGAGTATGAAAGAATATATGAAACTGTAAATGAATTTTCACCTGTTGTGCGGTAATCCGCGTAGACAGATCATTTCCCCAACTTAATAAAGAATGAATATGAAGGGCTATTCATGCGGTAATCCGCGTAGACATGTTATTCCAATAGATTAAGAAGAAATAGAATGAAAACCCTTATGAGTATGAAGAAAATAACATCTTTTACCTTAGTAAAAAATTAGATCTGTCTGGTGTAACATATATTATCCTGAGAAAATCTTGCATTATAATTTTACACTCAAAGTATTCTTATACTCAAAATATTATAAAGGAAATTTTTTTGATATTGTGATGGTGTACCTCATTTTCTGAAGGAGCCTTCCTTTTATAGGCACCTCGGAGGAAGAAAAAACAAACATGCCTATTACATGCCGAACTCCCTTCCTAATATTTTTTTCTTTCTCTTACGTGAAGCAACCAACTTTGAAAAAGAAAACCAATTTACAGAAACTTTAACAAATGTGGCCCCTCCCATGTTTGCCACCCACTACACCATTTTATTCACATGCTAACTTTAAAAAAGAATTCAAATACAATTTGATCATCTCCACCCCAATTAATTCATATGTAAAAATTTATATATATTTAATAGTATTACTATATAAAAAAATATTATAAAATTATACTATTATTATCACATTATACTATTATAATAATATATTTGAATGAATATTTTATCAGAAAAAATAATCGTGCTTTCATAGAAAAATATGTCCAACTTTTAACAAATGTTTCATGACAAACTCCTCCATTTATAAAATTGAGCAATTATTTACTTATCATATGTATCAACAATTTTAATTCATCAATTATTTATGACTCTTTAATCTTTCAATAATTATTAATATTATTAACTCACAATACTGACAACCAGATCGTTCCTTGGAAAGAAGGAGCATTCCGATAAGGATTTCTCCATACTAGCGCGCAATTAGATAACCTAACCCCTTTTCTTGACATAACTTTCTAGACATTGCCAATAATGGTATCTAATAATATCATTTCAATAATATGAGTTACTATATTGTGACAAAAAATGTGAAATATTGTGCAATGGTTACTGTGATAATTATTGAATCAATAATATGAACTACTATGCAATTATCATTGTAGCAATTATTGAATGAAATACTGAGTGAATTCTTACGTAATAATCAATAATCAGAGATATTGTGCAATATCGTGTGCTACTATGAAACAACGCGTATTACTATACTTTTACCCCAAGTATTTCAACAGTTTAACGGTAAAAGTTTTGTCGTTATTTATATAAAAAGTTATTACTATCGCTTTCTATATCCGAAAGTTATTTCGATATGTGATCCACCAATGATTGCGCCGTCATATGAATATTCCCTAACAAAAAGAATATTTCCCGACCAAACGAATATTTTTTCACAACTGTTTACTTTGTAAAATTTGCACTTATCACCCATAAATATAACATTTATTAAATTATCACCTTACTATTTAGAATAATATTTAGAGAAAATTAAATCTTTATTCATAAAAAGTTGGGGTCTTACAGATGTGATATCCTTATATGATATATAGGGCATTTGAAGAACGATATAACGTAAAGTTGTAAGCAGCGCTTATGTAGCGCCCCCAAATCCGGGTGCCTTAAACCTCGGATCGTCTGGTGCGTCACGATAAATCATCTTCATACATATTCTATAAACTAATGCAAAATTATAAACATAAATTATTTATTACACAATGTTTCTGTAATATTTCCTAAGATCTGCAACCTTTATCTTAATATATACCTTTAATAATTCACAAGGTTTACATCATCAATTTACGTCTATATAAAATTAATCTCCATCTTTTCCTTTGTCTTTGTCCTTCTTTGAGCATTCGAGTTAAACTGAAATATATTCATGATATAGCATTAGTCAATCCAAATGACATAACTAGGAATTCATAATTCCCGTACCGAGTTCTGAAAGCCGTCTTTGGAATGTCATCGGTTCTAATATTCAACTGGTGATATCCGGAACAAAGATCAATCTTTGAAAAGAATTGGGCTCCTTGCAACTGGTCAAACAGGTCATCAATACGTGGCAATGGGTACCTATTTTTGATGGTGACATGATTCAACTCCCGATAATCAATACAAAGTCGCATACTCCCATCTTTCTTCTTCACAATAGAATACATGAGCACCCCAAGGAGAAGTACTAGGATGAATAAAGCCAATGTCTAACAATTCCTGCAGATTGGGTCTTTAACTCACGAAATTCAATAGAGCCATTCGATATGGGGCTTTGAAAATGGGTTTTTACCGGTTCAAGGTCGATACAAAATTCAATTTCACGCCTGGGGTAGGCCGGGAAGTTCTTCGAGGAATACATCAGAAATTCATTAACAATAGAAATATCATTCAAAATGACGCATTTTTGTTTAGATCTCGTGACATGAGCTAAGAAAGCTTGACATCCGTTTTTCAATAAACGAATAGCTTTATGGCTTGAGATGACAGTGATTGATTTTAATGGTTTGGTTGCTTGAATTTGCATAATAGGTTGATTAGGAATATGAAAGCTAACAACCTTACGAAAACAATCAATTTTTGCATGATGAGTAGTTAACCAATCAATCCCTAGAATCACATCAAATACAAATATTTTCAAAGAAATAAGATCGACAGGTAACGTACAGGTACCGATTTGAATCAAACAAGACTTATAAACCGTGGATGTAATGAAGGTTTCTCCCAACGGGGTTTCAACAGATAAGTCAAAGTCTAATCTTTCCGGAGTCAAATTTAAACGTTGAGCTTAAGTAGGAGAAATGAAAGAGTGGGTAGAACCAGTATCAAATAAAGTATAAACTTCGCTAGAGTTTATGATTAGCTTACCCGTGATGACCTCGTTCGGGTTATTTGCTTTCTGGGAGGTCACAACAAACGCTCTCCCTTGCACTATCGGCTTTGTCTTTTCTGGGACGGCCTTTGGTGCCTCCATCCTAGCTGAACTTTGTCTTTGGTGAACGACAAAATCGGGCTAGGTGACCTTCTCTCCCACAATTATAACATGCTTGGACGGCATCGCGCAATTTGGACTAATGTATCCCTCCCCTCCGCATTTGAAACATATGATAAGTGGTCGTTCTCCTTCTTTAACAACGGGTGCTGGTGCTGACTTCTTTCCATCATTGTTGAATCTCCTTTTCTTAAAATGTCCATTCTTCTTGTTTTGTACCATGATTACCACCGGTGGTTACCATTTCGGCCTGTTGATTCCCTCCATGCTTGTTGTCACCGCTTCGATGACTGTTCTCACTGGTATTATCATTTTATCGGCTGCTCTCTTTTGGTTGGGATAACTCATTATCACGCTCCAATAACTGAGCCCTATTAACAACATCTGAATACAAACATAGTTTATGAGATATAAGATATTGACGTATCTCAGGTTTCAAACCTCTTAAAAACATTCGTGTCATTCTCTCCTCATTATCAACTAAATGGGACGCAAATCGGGATAACTCGGCAAACTTGGCTTCGTACTGCGACACGGTCATGTTATTTTGCTCCAGCTTGATGAACTCTACCTCTTTCATGTGACGAATACTTTTGGGAAAGTACTTGTCGTTGAATGATTCAGAACTTCTCCCAAGACATCTTCAAGCAGGCGGGTTGAGTCGCTTTTACGATTCCCACCAGTAATCTGCCTCTGCACGCAACATGAAGGTGGCAAAGGGAACCTTTTTCTCCTCGGAGCATCCCAAGACATCAAATATCTTGTTGATCTGTTTAATCCACATTTTCGCCTTAAGTGGTTTTGGCTCTCCAAAGAACTCCGGTGGTCCCAGTTCCTTAAACTGCTTGGCGGTGACCATCCGAGAGTTGCCAGTGTTTCCACTTGCATTTTGGACAGGAGCCGCTTTCGCCTGATGTTGCATGAATTGCATGAAGCCTCGAAACATTCCATCGTTCATCATTTGGTCAGTGTTGTTGTTTGCCTGAGGATTGTCGTCTTCCTGATGCACATTATCCTGACTATTGATCTGTGGAGACTCAACGGTCTCCTGTGCTCCATTGATGTTCTCAACATTCTCGGATGCCATTTTCAGATACTGCCACAAAACAAGGGTTAATAAACATATCACATATTATCCTTGTACTCTGACCAACCAATTAAATAAAAAATAAACTTAGGTAGGTCATACTAACGAAAAGAATTCCCCTCTCTCCCTCCTAGTTCTTGTCTCACATCTTAGCCAGGGGATCATATCCTAAGCTTTGATACTAACCGTGACGCCCCCAAAATAGGTATACATCACCCATCTTGAGTCGCCAAATACATGGTACAAAAATTCAAATACAAACTAATAATACAAAGCAGATGTGTAAAATACGACAAAACATATCTTTGTGAGTTTAAATACAAATATTGTCTTCTGCATAATATCCATTCTCAAATAAGTCCTCATTACATTTATTATCACACTATTTTACGAATAGTGAGGACTACTAAGACACCATCTCGGACCATCACTCGCTCCCCGACTAGTCCCAAATACGTTCTCATTTCACAAGAGAATAAAGGAAAGAAAGGGTGAGCTCAACTAGCCCAAAGAAGAAATATTATGACTAAGATAATGCAAAATAAATTATCATTAGCCTTCAACAATGTTAAACCGATAAAATACAATAGACATCAAGTTTAATCGCATCGGATCAAACAATCCATTAAAAGAGTCAAGTAGAAATAAAATCTACTATCTTTTATGATTTTAAAAGTTTTCATCACTTTTATCATTGAGAGACTCACCAATAAATAATCCACATCATCCCTGCACTACGGCCAAGGAAATTCATTAGGGTCACGACAACAAATTCCATGCACTACGGGCCAAGGATATTTGTGTATTCATCAATGGTCATGATCATGCCAACAACCTGTTCATCAATGCACTACGGGCCAATGAGGACTTTTATCACATCATTTATAACATTACTACCATGATTACAATCAATAATCCTCGTCATAATCATACCAAGTCCATCTATGCACTACTGTGCCACGTATGACTTTCAAAAAAAATATAAACATGAGGATGATGACAATGATATAAGAATTCAATAAAAAAAGTTCATGAATTAATTTATTCAGAACTAATAACGCCCAAATTGTCAACATGATCATTGCTTTGTAGAGTAAAATTCAAGAATGCTCGTAAGAATATTTCCATGAAAATCTTTGGATGAAGCGCAAATATCAAGGATATTCCACAAATTTCATGGAGTATAGAAGTCAAAATTTTAACCAACCGAGTATAATAACGAATGGAATAACAAAAGAAATCACTATGCATGCGGTACTTCCCATGTATGCAGGTTATTCCAATGAGAATAATAATAACGGAACCGGTCGGGTGAAATTCACACCAAGCGGTGATGTTCCAATGAGATAATAAGTGCTTGAATAATAAATAATGGAACCAGTGCATGTAAAAACATTGTATGTGATATATTTCTAACAAAATAATAAAGACGAAATAATAAATAATGGAATCGTGTCCGGTGTAAAACACACGCATGTGATATTCCAATAGAATAATAAAAGGCGAATAATAATGAAGAATGTCACCAAGTATATAGGTAGTTAGTGTATATAAAAGTTATTCCAACGTAATAATAAAAGCTGGAATAACAGAAGTTCTCTTCATGAATACAAAAGAATAATATCCCTACCGTAAAAGAAACCGAATATAAGAGTAGGGAAGTAGCGAAATACTTTTCTATAGTTTCTCTATAATTTCTCTCTCTCTGAGTTTCAATGAATTAAGTAGAAATAATGAAGGAATGAGCTTATTTATAGGAGAATGGAAGGGTATTGTGCAAGGAAAATTATTTATGCAATCAATGCAACGGATGAAATAATTTTTTTTTCAATCAACAAATAAACCAACAAAATTAAAATATAATATATATATATATATATATATATATATATATATAACACATGTTTTCAAATTATATATATCAATATTATATATTCACCACTTAATTTTTCTCCCCCATAACCAACATCAATCCCCCACCCACCCAAAAATCAATTTCACTACACTCTTACACATCACTATCACACTACCATTTTTTCACCATTTTCCACTCACACACCCATCACACACCTATCACTTTCACATATCATTTTCTCCCACCATACACTCAATACATACTTATACTTCCATACGTATACTCTTCCATTTCCAAAATCATTTTTCTAACACAAATGGGCCCCACATGTGGGCCCCACTTTTAAGAAATTTTCTACCGATTATTTTGAAAAATGGGTAAATAGGAATCCATAAAATAAGCAAAACTTCATAAAAATCATCTTAATAATTTTAACAACATTTATCATCTTTATTATAATTCACAATATTAATCGACCAGGTCGTTCCCAGGAAAGAGGGGGCTTTTCAATAAGGATTTCTCCCTATCAAGCCAAGAATTAGATGACCAAACCTCTCCTTGGCGTAACTTCTGACATCGTTAATATTGCAATTTATAATATTAATAACTCTGTCATTTCAATTATTGATTATATAAAATATCGACAATAATTGAATCAAATAACGTGAGATATTATCGCAAATTCTTACTATAGCAATAATTGAACAAAACCGGTGACTTCTCACGTAAGCATTAATAATCAATACCGTGTACTACTATGCAACCACGCCAGACATCTTTTTCTTTTACTACTGAGTAGTTCAACAAGATAATAATTAAAACTTCCGTAGTTATTTTCAATAACATATTTTTTGTCGTTTTCTCAATCCGACAATAATTACATTGTGGGGTCCACCAATGATTGAGTAGTTGTACGAATATTACCTATTTAAACCGAATATTCCCCAACCAATCGAATATAATATAACAACTTGCATACTTTGCAGAATTTATAAATATTACCCACAACTATAATATTATTTCAAATTCATACCTTAATATTTAAAAATGATATTTATAGAAAATTCATCTTTATTCAAAAAGTTGGGGTCTTACAGATTCCTGCTTGCCTATGATACAATCCTTGCAAAGCTTGCTTGGTGTCTTCATTTCAGGCAACCCTCTAACCATCTTCTTATAATGAAGGGTTCCTAGTCCCTTAAAGTTGAGGTGGCCGTAAAAACAATGCCAAAGGTGTGTTTCATCTTCTGAGGTAGTCATGAAACAAGTTGGGACTTTTGGCATCATGGTTGCAAGAAATACGAACATCCTATTAGCTGACATCTTTGATTGTATGATCAGGCCCTTCCTAGCATCGACATTCTTCATTTTCAATCAGCACAGTAACTCCTTTCTCTGACAGTTGTCCAATACTAATCAAGTTGTTCTTTAACTCGGGAACATAGTACACATTAGTAATCACTTGTGTAATTCCATTAACATGTAGTCGAATATTACCTCTCCCGACTACCGCCATCTTGAAGTTGTTCCCAAGCTTCACAGATTGCCTATACTGTTAAATCCATATCTCATGAACCATTGTTTGTTGCACATCATACGATTCTTACATCCCGAGTCGAGAACCAAACCTCCTCCTTTTTGGTGTCATTAAGTTCAACATAAGACATCAAAAGAACCTCATATGTCTCGTCTAATTCAAAGATAGTGTGCATTTTCTCCCAATCGGACACTCATATCGTATTGAAAGTGCCCTAATTTATGGCACCTATAAGACTCAATCGATGCTTTGTTGAAATGACCCGCCCCTCGACCTTTTCCTCTACCTCTAAAACCTCCTCTTCCTTGACCTCTGGAACTATAGCTATTATCACCTCTTCCTCCGCTTTTCTCAACAAATGCTACCTTCAAAGCCCGCTTCTTCTCCTCCAAGATGAGTTTGCATTCGTTCTTTCGCTGAACAAACAAAAAACTGAAGTTCATCGATCGTCATTGTGTTGAGGTCATTAGATTCCTCTATGGAAACCACAACATAATCGAATTTCCCCGTCATGGACCTTAGTATTTTCTCCACAATCACCAACTGTTCCATCCGTTCCCCATGTGTTTTCATTTTGTTGGCTAGCTAAGGTCCGAGAGAAGTAAGTATCTACAGTGTCTCCATCTTTCATCTCAAGCACCTTGAACTCTCGCCTGAGAGCTTGAAGTTGAGCTCTTTTCACCTTTGTAGACCCTTGGTATTTCTGCCTCATGGATTCCCAGATATCCTTGGTCGTGTCTCGATTGAGAATTGTCTCCATAATGCCCTTGTCAATAGCCTGGAAAAGATAGTTTTTCACTTTAAGGTCCCTCAACTTTGCCTCCTCGATAGCCCTGCTTCTGCTTGCTTACATTGGGCGAACTCCTTCAAGAATAAATGGAATTCCGCCATTCACCAATCCCCAATACTCTTTTGATCGCAGAAGATTCTCCATCAACATAGACCAATGGTCATAATGACCATCAAATCTAGGTATAGCGGGTTGAACAAAGTTGATGTTTTAGGCTGCCATTGTTGGCTCTCTCAAACTCGGAGTGTTTCGCTCACACACTTTTAACTCTCCCAAGAAAGCTGCAATTTCTTGGCTTCTCAAATCCCTCAAAGAAGGCCATGTGAGAGGGCTCTGATACCAAAATTGATGGAATAAACAACTCTGGAATTGGAGGAAATAGTTTTCTTATTCAATTCAACAGTAACTAGTGGCTTTTATAAGCCTTACAAAGAAAAAAGATAACAATAGAAAAATGCATCCCAGATTTTTCTCTAACCAATACTGGAATCACCTACTAGACTAAATCAAACCTAAGCTACTTCCCTTAATAATAGGGATTATTATTATCAACACAGAACCTAACAAACTTGACAGCTAGCAAAACAACAAATTTCCAACAATTACATCATTAATTTAACTAATTAACTTTTATAATTTAATTACTTTTTGTGAGCTTTATCTCTATGTTTTGTTAAGAGATGTAACATAATTATTGTTAACTGCGCATCTAACTCCGAAGTACACGCCAAGTTATAATTGGGATCCCGAAATTTAATTTATCCCTATACTCGCCCCGCAACGTTAGGTTAAGTAATAAAACACGATGAGCCCTAAATACAATTTCAGCCAAATTTTAGGTCAGTATCTTGACACGTATCCACACGCACGTGGAGTAGAAATACGACAATTATTCCATTGGAATTTCCATGAGGGTGCATATCAGGAGGATATCGTCATATTAGGATTTGCATCAATAGTAATTAAACTTTGCGACACTTGCTATAAAACTGTGTACTTTTTGGAGTCAGATATACAGTTAATCTAGTTAATAATAGCATGTATGAATTGTTTTAGCTTTACCTTTATTTTTGACATGTTTCATATGTTTCTATAACATGCAAAATTTATTTCAGGGATTGACTCGACGTATGAAGAAAACGAGCAAAGCTATTGACAAAATCTTTGAGGTTATCATCGATGAGCATGAGCAAAATGCTAATAGTAAACATCAAGCGTTGGACTTGGATTTTATTGATGTGATTCTATCTTTGAAAAACATGTCTGCAAGTACCCATGACCAATTATCCTATATAATGGATAGAACACATATTAAGGCAATAATACTAGATACGATATTTGCAGCAATTGATACCTCACACACTTCAATAGAATGGATCATGTCAGAACTCATAAATCATCCGAGGGTGATGAAACGACTTCAACAAGAACTTCATACCATTATGGGAGATAATGTAATGGTTGAAGAATATCATCTCCCTAAATTAGAATACCTAAACATGGTAATTAAAGAAAGTTTGAGATTACATCCGGCAGTACCACTATTGGTTCCTCATGAGTCTATAGAGGATATTATGATTGATGGATACTACGTACCAAAGAAGTCACGCATTATTGTCAATGATTGGGGATTAGGTCGAGATCCTAATGTGTGGTCCAAAAATGTTGAAGAATTCCTTCCCCAGAGGTTTAGTGGAAGCAATATAGATCTCCAAGGATGGAATTTCCAATTTATACCATTTGGTTCAGGTCGAAGAGGGTGCCCTGGGATGCATTTGTTAGAATATTTTATTTTTTATGTGGCCTTTACTATTTATGTAATTATTGGGCTTACATATTGTATTAATTTAATAACTTTATTTATGGGTTTAGTAATTAATTATGTGGCCCATAAATATTTTAACTAATATTAATTTGACATAATGGGCCCTAGGGTTTCATAATCTTGATGGACGATTTTGACCCTTAACTATTCTATAAATAAAATAGTTAGGGTTTGGTCCCAATTGTCGTCTCAAGAATTTTATACACACCTATACTTCCATCCTAAGATTGAGAGAGATAATTGAAGACCTTCACCCTTAAGCGCAGCGGAAGCGTGATAAATACAAGATGGCTTCTCTCAATTCATGTAAGTACTTATTATTATAATTAACTGATTTTATTTATTCTATGCAATAACATGTTCCTATATAATTTATTCTACATCCAGAGCATGGTTACGTTATTGTATAGAATAAATTATTTATGTTATTATGTTACAAATTTTAATATAGCAGAATAATTAAATTATGCTGTTTCGGAGAATGCTTTGCCGATTATAAATTTAATTTATTTCAATCATGTATACTTACTTTTCTTATTAAGTCTTCTGTAAGTTTCGATTAAAAGATATATGACGCAGGGACATTAACATATGTATATAACATATATGAACAACTCTTATCAATATATATATCATATATGAATGACGACTTTTTTCAATATATATATATATATATATATATATATATATATATATATATATATATATATGCATCTTCGTCCTTTTATTTTCTATTTATGGATTGCTGGACTTGGTATTTAGTTTAAATATTTACAAATTATGTATATATTTGCAGATTATGATTCCATGTTATAAGTATTAAGGCTACTGCCCACTTATTATCCTTGTATCATTATAACGCACAGATTGCACTAACAAATGTCAATCAATTTATTTCATCTGCAATTTTTTACTGTACGATATATATATGCCGTATTTTATGTAAGTTCATATATTGTTTATAATGTTATGCGTAAACAATTTTATATTGTATATTAATATAATATAAGTTAAATTTATTATTTATTATGTTTAGATAATATTATGATATTTTTATGCCCTCATGTATTCATGTTAAAATTAACGTGATTATTTTATAATCAATTCATGTTCATAATTATATATTTTAATTTAAAATTTTGAACATGATGTGATATATTATTAGGGCTTTTAAGTTGTTACATGTAAATTTTAAATAATGTTAATTTTCAAACTTGATTAATATGTTATTTAAAGAAAATTGAGTTTGATCATAATAATTTACATGTATACGTGACTCTTTTATTGTTAAAATTAATAATCAGCCCAACGGAGGATTATTAATTGAAACAATTAAAGATTAAGAAAAGTCACATAATGTTACATTTAATTAATAAAGATTTTAATTTTACCCAACCGAAATATTAGAATTAGAATTTATTAAATGAAATTTATTGCATAAGTAACATGTTTATTTCGTTTCTGCCCAACGGTGATGCGTGGATAAATGTGTTTTGCATTATTTTTATGGGGATGTTATTAGTATATTATTAATTGGACCAACGAAAAATTAATAATTATGCACCAACATCTCATTAAAATCTATTTTTAGGTGTTGTAAATAGATTTTATGTAACTAACTGCTTGCCCTACAGTTGGTTTTTATTATGATTAATTATTAATTATTGTTGTATATTGTGGATTTCTTTTAGTTTTTGTAAGCATGCTTATGAGCTTGATTGTATTTCAAAGATTGACTCCAACTAGTATTTCCGGGTATCTCTCGAATTGAAGCCTTGAATGGAACTAATTTTACTGTTTGAAAAGAGCAAGTGAAAATTGTTCTCGGCGTTATGGATTTGGACTATGCATTACGAGTTAATCCTCCTGCTCCACTTACAGATACAAGCTCAATTGAGCAAAAATCTATTTATGAAAAGTGGGAGCGATCCAACCGCATGTCCCTTATGATTATGAAAAACTCTATCACGACAGCCATTCGAGGAGCCATTCTCGACTATGAAAATGCTAAAGAGTACTTAACTTTAGTCGAGGAACAATTCAAGGGTTCTTTTAAAACTCATGCAAGTACCCTTATTTTGAAAATGCTCACTAGCAGGTATGATGGGGTTAGTGGAGTGCGCGAGCACATTATGATGATGAACGACATGGCCTTTAAATTAAAGGGTATGGACATGGCGATTTCTGAGGGTTTTCTTGTTCACTTCATTATGACTTCTCTTCCTGCACAGTTTGATCCATTTAAGATCAATTATAACACGCAGAAAAAAAAATGGAAGATGAGCGAGTTAATTGCCATGTGCGTCCAAGAAGAAGAAAGGCTTAAAATTGAAAAACCTAATGTTGCTCATTTGACTACCACTAGATCTCATAAGAAGAAGGCTTATAAAAATGGCAAAGGTTTTAAGAATAAGGATAAGCAAATTTCTACCAAAACAAATAAGGCAAATCATTCAGGTAACAACTCTGAGGCAGGTCCTAAATGTCACTTCTGTAAAAAAAAAAGGTCCTATTCAGAAAGAATGCCCTAAATTCAGAGAATGGCTTGAAAAGAAAGGTATATTGTCCTTTAATTATGTAACTTATGAATCCTTTCTAATTGATGTTCCTTTTAATACATGGTGGCTTGACACTGGTGCTATGGTTCACATTACTAATTCATTGCAGGGATTCCTTTCAAAGAAGACACTCAAAAAGGGGGAAAGAACCATTAAAATTGGCAATGGAGAGTCTATACAAGTTGAAGCTGTAGGAACTCTTCCTTTAGTTTTGGAGAGTGGTTTCACTTTGTATTTATATGATACGCTTTATATTCCCAGTATGACACGAAATTTAATTTCTGTATCTAAACTTGACGTTGATGGATTTTCATTTAAGTTTGGGAATAATAAAATAATTATTTATTATTACTCTCATGTTATTGGTTCTGGCTCTTTAGAGGGAAACCTCTATAAGATAAATTTGGATAATGTCTTTCTTTGAATCCTTGTTAACAATGAATGTGATGAAAATACCTCTAAAAGTGGAAATAAGAGAAAACTAGATAATGAGAATTCTTCAAAATTGTGGCATAAACGCTTAGGCCATATTTCAAAAGACAGAATGCAACGTCTTGTAAAGGATGGAATTCTTCATTCACTAGATTTTTCTGATCTTGACCATTGTATTGAATGTATAAAAGGAAAATTTGTGAAAGGTAATAAGAAAGGAGCAACAAGAAGTAGTGCACTTCTTGAGGTGATTCACACTGATATATGTGGACCATTTTCTCCAGGAATTGGTGGACATAAATCTTTCATTACGTTCATTGATGACTATTCTCATATACTTATGTCTACACCGATTAATGAAAATCAATCACTAAATATGTTTAAAATTTTCAAGGTTTGAAAAAATCAACTTGATGAAAAAATTAAGGTAGTGAGATCGATAGAGGCGGAGAGTATTATGGTAAACACTCCGATATGGTGTCATAGTCCCGCCCATTTACCTTATTTTGTCAAGAAATGGAATCGCCACTCAAGATACAATGCCGGTACACCGCAGACGAATGGTGTAGTTGAGAGACAAAATCGTACCTTATGGATATGGTACGTAGTATGTTATGCAATTCTAGCTTACCGTGGTTTTGTGGGATCGAGACATTAAAGACAATTTGTTCATATTTTAAACCGGGTTCTAGCAAATCATCCCTAACACTCCTTATAAAATTTGGATGGTAGAAACCTAGTTTAAAATACTTACGAGTATAAATGTTCCATCGGTAGAGGCTAAGATTTTTAATCCACAAATAAAGAAACTTGATTCTAAAACCATTAGTTGTCATTTCATTGGATATCTTGAGAGATCTAAGGGTTTTCGATTTTACTGTCCCTTTCATACCACTAGAATTGTTGAGACTAGGCATGCAGAGTTTTTAGAGAATGGTGATTTAAGTGGGAGTGGTGAGCCTAGAAAAATTGATCTTGAAGAAAACAGGTTTTATGTTTCTAATCCTGTAATTCAAGAGGATGAGGCACAACAACCTCCTATTGAGGCAAATGATGCCCCTGAGATAGCTGAGCCACCACCTATTATTGAACCTCACATTATTGAAAATCATATTCCTGAAATTGTGCAGCCTTTACGTAGGTCCGAAAGACCTAGAAAGCCTATTAATTTTGATGATTTTATAACATATCTTAATGAGATTGACTATGATTCAAGTAAAATTAATGATCCTATCTCCTATAAAGAGGCCATTACGAGTGCTCAATTAACTAAATGGCTTGAAGCCATGAATGATGAGTTGAAATCAATGGAGCTTAATAACGTTTGGGATCTTGGAGAATTACCAAAAGGTTTTAAACCTGTTGGTTGTAAGTGGGTCTATAAGACCAAATTAGATCCTAAAGGAAACGTTGAAAGGTATAAAGCTCGATTGGTTGCTAAGGGTTTCACTCAAAAGGAAGGTGTGGATTATAATAAAACTTTCTCTCCAGTATCAAGGAAAGATTCATTTAGAATAGTCATGACTTTAGTAGCTCATTATGATTTAGAGTTACATTAGATGGATGTTAAAACTGCATTCCTTAATGGTAACTTGCATGAGGATGTCTATATAACACAACCAGAAGGTTTTTTTGTTAAAGGCAAGGAACATATGGTATGTAGACTTAAGAAGTCCATATATGGGTTAAAATAGGCTTCTCGACAATGGTTCTCAAGTTTCATGAGGTGATGAGTAATTTTGATTTTAAGAAAAATATAGTGGATCAATGCATATACTTGAAGGTCAGTGGGAGTAAATTTGTTATTCTTGTTTTGTATGTTGATGATATATTACTTGCAAGTAATAACTTAGACATGTTGCATGAGACAAAACATTCCTATCTGGAAATTTTGATATGAAGGATCTCGGTGAAGCCTCTTATGTTATAGGTATTGAAATTCATCGAGATAGGTCTCGTGGGATATTAGGATTGTCCCAAAGAGCTTATATTGACAAAGTTCTTAACAAATACAACATACAAAATTGCTCCCCTACTGTCGCACCTATTGTTAAGGATGATAATTTTGGCTCATATCAATGCCCTAAAAATCAACTTGAACGTGATCAAATGAATCTTATTCCCTATGCTTCTGTGGTTGGGAGTCTAATGTACGCTCAAGTTTGTACACGTCCAGATATAGCGTATGTAACTGGCATACTTGGACGTTATCAGTCAAATCCAGGTTTAGATCATTGGAAAGCAGCCAAAAAGGTTTTACGCTACTTACAGGGTACTAAGGATTTTATGCTTACATTCAGAAAAACAGATAACCTTGAAGTTGTTGGTTATTACGATTACGATTTTGCTAAGTGTAAAGATGAAAAGAAATCTACATCGAGGTACATTTTTTTTATGCTTTCAAGAGGCCTATTTCTGGAGAAGTCATAAGCGAGGAGTTAACTACCACTTCCACGATGATGGCGAGAATATGTGGCTTGTTATCATGCTACTTGTCACGTAGTATTATTGAGGAATCTTATTTCAGGACTTAAGGTTATAGATTCCATTTCAAGGCCATTGAAAGTATTTTGTGATAATGATTCTGCTGTTAGTTTTTCCAACAGCACTAGTTCGAGTGGTGCTGGACTATACCTCGACACTAAATACTTATTTGTCAGGGAAAGAGTTGAAGATCAAAGTGTTGTCATTAAGTATATTAGTACGCATGATATGTTAGCGGATTCACTTACGAAAGGCTTACCACCCAAGCTCTTTTTAGAGCATGTTGTCGGCATGGGTTTAACTGATAGTCTTAATTAGTTTGTTATTTTGATGTAAGACAACAATTTTGAGCTCGTTGTTTTGAACTTCACATTATGTTTATGGTTTTCTATTCTCTTTATTGTGTACACTTGAGAACTTATGAGCAAACGGTACGGTAATGTTTTGGACCATATGAATGAGTTTAACCAATTACCACTTATGTAAACTCTATTCATACATGTTATGCTTAATGTTAATCTTTGTTTTAATAAAAGTACTAATTGTGTAACTAATGGGGATCTCGTGTTAATAGTAACACAAAGATTGTATTAATTCGCATTGGTGTTTTTATTTAAACAAGATGTAGACATTAAATTAATACTTGGCCAAATTAATGATTGTAAGCGTTATGGTTTTGTATATAAATAGTATTTTGGCCAAGTGGGAGAATGTTAGAATATTTTATTTCTTATGTGGCCTTTACTATTTATGTAATTATTGGGCTTACATATTGTATTAATTTAATAACTTTATTTATGGGTTTGGTAATTAATTATGTGGCCCATAAATATTTTAACTAATATTAATTTGACATAATGGGCCCTAGGGTTTCATAATTTTGATGGACGATTTTGACCCATAGCTATTCTATAAATAAAACAGTTAGGGTTTGGTCCTAATTGTCGTCTCAAGAATTTTATACACACCTATACATCCATCCTAAGATTGAGAGAGACAATTGAAGACCTTCACCCTTAAGTGCAGCGGAAGCGTGATAAATACAAGATGGCTTCTCTCAATTCATGTAAGTACTTATTATTATGATTAACTGATTTTATTTATTTTATGCAATAACATGTTCCTATATAATTTATTCAACAGCATTTAGGTTTAATTAACCTTCAATTGGTGGTGGCTTAGATGGTACACTGTTTTGACTGGGAGTTACCTAAGGGCATGTCACCCAATGAGTTGGAGATGGATGAAAATTTTGGTCTAACAATGCCAAGAGCAAATCATCTGCTTGGTATACCTATTCTTCGCCTATGAAACCAAACTATCTGCTTGCTTTATGATGCAGGAGGATTTTGGGCCGAGGATCATGAGTGGTCGGACAGTACGATAATGATAATGATGACGATGATGATGATGATGAGACCAAAAGTTAAGGCATCAGCGCAACGATATTGGTTGACTTTGAGGTCAAGCGTTCAGTGTCTTTCGGCCGAAGTTCGATTTTGGATGGTGTCATGACTTCGAAAGTCGATGGACTGACTTTATTATTATTATTATTTAGTTCTTTTATAGAAATAGTATTTTATTAGATAGTAAATCTTTTATAATAAGTTGATACTTGTTAAGATTTTATTTTTTCGTATTTTTAGGAAGTTTGTTAAGATTTTTGTTTCTATGTCTTTCCATCTCTCTAAGAAAAATATTTGGAAAGAAAGTTTGTTCAGCTATAAAAATGCAGCTTGTGGGTTGGATTTAATAACTTTAATTTTAATAAATATAAATTTACACATTAAAGAAAAAATTTTTATATTTTCTAATGAATCTCTTATTCTATTATTTATTAATTTATTTATTTACCCACCCGCAGGATAATCGCTATTCTGTTCCGGGCTCACTTTAACTTCAGCAGTATTTTGTTGTCTTCAATGGCTTGCTCTACACTTATAGTTATGTTTGGACCTATTCAACACTAATAATTCATTTGGTAATGACACATGCTATGCTATGGTGACACATGCTCTGACAGTGACACATGCTATGGTGCTGAGGATGGAAATACCAAATCCATCCAAAGCCAGGAACAAAAGGCCGATCTGTTCAAATATTCTATTCATGTTTGTCTGTAATTTTTTATAGTTTAGATGATTCTGAATATCATTGGTGAATATATATATACATGTAATAATATAGTGTGGACTACACACACTCTGACAATGACACATGCTATGTTTCTGAGAAGCAAGTTGGCACATGCATGAAGGTGTATCAAACACAGTAGCATATTAAAAATACATATAAAAATCCGAGTTTCTTCTGGTTATTGTATTAGAGGTTCATTTACATTTTGATTATTGAAGTGAAAAAATTATCAAAATGACTTTAGTCATTTCTTAAGACAGTAAAGTAAATCAAAAAGTTCGGACTTAATCCGTACTCATTTAATTAAAAATTCGATTTGAGCTCGACGCAAAATATAAATAATTTAAATATAAATAAATTTTAAAATTTGATAAATTAATAGAATCTCTTTAATTATAATTTTCTATTGATACTCTGATCCTATTCACTCGAAAAGTTAAAACTACTCGAGTATTCGAGATTTTCTCGATTTGGTAGTTAAATAAGCATCAATCAAATTTTATTTCATACTCGATAAATTTTGTAAATTAAATATGAACAATTCAATACTCGGCTCGTCACGATTCATTTACACCTTTATCATTTTCATTAAATTAGTTAAATTGTAAATGAACCTCTAGTATAGTAACTATTTTTTTTTTTAATTATCATAAGTGCGTAAATCTTAACATTAATAAGATGCTATTGGACTTTATTTTTATTTAGATATATCATTTTGAATACTACGAATTGTTATGATATATTTATTACATATTTGATTACAGCATTTCAACAACTAACTATATATAAAAAATATTAAATTATAAAAAAAAAATTAAAATAACAAGGCCCGATGGGATAATAGATTAGTAACAATTAACAAGAGAATGTGTGAAATTTAAAAGATATGAAAGAAAAGAAATTTTTTTTTTGAGGATATTCAATCGGGTTTCTATAGGATAACAAATTTAGTTATTAGCCAAAATAACCACTTTCAAAACACACATAGGCAGTCTTAATATATACGGAAAAGAGAGAAAAATCAGGAAAAAAAATGATGAAATAAGGGATCTTTTGAAAATATAGGAGTAAGTTTTTTGGATTAAAAAATTAGATTTCTTTTTTTCTTTTTTATATTTTTTGGAAAACGAGTGGCTCACTGTTCCCTTATATCAGTGTGCCCCAAAGTAGTTAAAATCATATCAGAAATTTTGGTTTGGTTTTGATGATATGAGATGTGATATATCCAATCAAATGTCTTGGCATTTTTAACGCAAGGCTGAGATAGAAAGAATGGAATTAATGAACCAAATTAACAAATAAAAAAGAAAATAGAATGCAGAGGTGCATTCTATTTTATTTTAATACTCTTAATTAAAAATATCTTTGAGTGGAATTAGTAATTATATACTCTTAATTAAGGAGTTAAATTCACAAATTTATTAAAAATAAAAATAATTTATTTTATTTTAATAAAACAATTAAAAAAAATTTCATTTCATAGAAATGTATCATTATATACGCATCTTGATTCTTGTCATCCAAAATAACGAGAGTTTTAGTTGAAGTGTGTAATGCTTATTTCGTGCATAGTAAAAATGAGTATTTTTAAGATTTGACAAATTTTGAATTCAATTTATTTTCTTTCTAGAATAAAATATTTTGCTTTTCTAAAAATTATTCCTCATGTTTCAAAATATAGGATTAAGTTTCATTTAATTTAAAACAATGCTTTCGTATATCTTATATAATTTTAAATTTAAAAATAATTCATATTTTTTTAGTTCTCATGTTTCAAAATATAGGATTAAGTTTCATTTAATTTAAAACAATGTTTTCGTATATCTTACATAATTTTAAATTTAAAAATAATTCAAATTAACTTAAAAAATCAATATCGATCTTATATTTTTATAGTTAAGACTAAATAAAATACGAAATTGTTAAATACACAACATAAAATGCTATGTTCACAACAAAAAGTGTCGTTATAGATCCTATAGCGAGGTTTTCACCGTCACTATACATCTACAACGACACTTTTATTGTGAAAATAATAAAAAGTGTTGTATTATAAAAGAATACTAATATTAAGAACAATGATTAGTGAAAAGAGAACATCCTCATATCATATAAGTTATTGTATATTTGTATCTCTCATTCTCTTTACAATACTATTATTTATAGGTACATGAACAATAATACTTGGATATTTCAAAACTTAAAGGTCATGAATTTCAAAACTTAAGGAACATGGAAGTTTCAAAAGATCAAGGATCATTACAATTTAAGATGGGAGGAATTAATCTAGACATCCATATATATATATATATATAGAGAGAGAGAGAGAGAGGAGATCAAGTCGTACCCTTATCTTACTCACAAACTCACCCCTTTAACGACGGACCGGTGACGATTTCGGGTCATCTGATAGTCGTCTATACTTTTAGCGATGGACAACATATAGCGTCGCTAAAAGTATGAGCGATGGTTGTATAACCAAAACTTAACACGTCCGGCTCATTAAAAGGGGTGAAAGCATGAACAATAAATAAAGTAAGTATACTGATCTGATCTGGATATATATATATATATATATATATATATATATATATATATAGAGAGAGAGAGAGAGAGAGTTTTGATCTAGTCGGGACTCCTTGACTTTACTTAAAATTAATCCGAACTCTTTATCTCAGCCATAGGATCCCATCCAACGGTGCAGAAAGAATTTGCTTGAAAAAAATAAAACTCGCGGATCTTCTTTTGGGATAACCTAAAACTAATCGGGTCAACGAATTAGAAGGTCTCCTCCCCCAAAAATCAGTCGTGCCTCTCTCTTCTATCCAGAACAACTCTCCCTTCTACCATCGTCGTCGGACGAAGTATCAGGTCTGTAAAATCGAACAATGGTCGCAGACTCTCTCTCGGCGAGCCTCAAAATAAATCTCTGTCTCTGTTGAACATCTATTGAAAAAGAACGGGTAAGGATTTAGGTTTTTGTACTTAATTTCTTCCTTTAATCTTGCAGTCATTGGCTTCTAATTTTCTGTTATAATTTTCTGTTCTGTTCCATCCTCCTTGTGATTAGGTCTTGATTCCATTCATTCATGTAATACAACATGAAACAATATTCGTGTATTAATGTATTTACAAAAAGAAACCTCATACGATTTACATTGACAGATAACACTAACCTTTATAGAAAACCTTTATTTTGTAGGGTTGACTGTGGTGTTGTTGTATGCTACAACATGAAATAATATTTCCCGCATGGAAGGATAAATAGCATTTTACCATTAAATGTTTTAGATAACTTAAGAGTGGAGATGGTAACTCAGTTCCTGAATGACCCATTGTCGGTCATATCTGAAACACTTGATGCCCAATGTGCACAAGTGGAAGAGCAATCTCAAGTGCCAAGTATGTCACATGCCCATATAATTTATCCTATTGTTATTTTCTCCTTTTCGAATCTGCTAGTTCATTAGTTTTGATCCTATTGGCTTTCAGGAAAACATTCTGGTTCTGCTGTGCCAGCCTCTTCCCCAGCTGATGTTGAAACTCGTGTTTCAAAATTGGATGGGCTAGTCAACGTGGCTGAAGGGCTTAGTGCCGAGGTCCCGAGGAGAAGACTGAGAATGACTTTGCTAGCTCAAGGTATTGAAGTAAAGGAGAGTGACCGGGCGCTTGAAGAGAGGGACCAGGCATGGAAGGAGTTGGCAGAACTAAGATCTAAACTCAGTTCTTTAGTCTTGGGAAACTGATAATATAAAAGCTAAAGACTTTCCCCCCGACATGATGACAGAGAACGGAGGCGATCTGAATAGGAGAATATTTTAATATCACAAGATGATTCAAAACGTAGAAGAGAAGATGAATTTTGTGATACGAAGCCCAAAATTAAATTAAACTTAATTTCTATCTACTTTAACTGTGAAATATAACTAAATGTATGGATATTTATTAGCTTAGTCTAAGTTATAATTGTGTATGAATCTGCCTTGTGCATATGGTTTTGTACGTTGGAAGCTTTAATACATATATACTGTTCCATATAATTGATAAGGATTAGTTAGTTGTTGTTTGGTGGGTGGTTTCACTGTTAGTAAATGAGATACATTAGGGGAGTGCAGTGACTGAACGCCTTAGTATCCGAACAATATGGCAAAAATTTGTCATGGTGATCTTTTATTCCAAAGTTGACTTAGCAAACTGTAAAGGAACAGTTTATTTCCATCCCCAAAACTTTTGTATGACTTTCTACATGTTGCATCCGCCCAAAAACAATGAATCATGACACCCTCCTCTTGCTCGAATGTAAAAGTAAAACAGGGATTCTTTTTTTTCTCATCCTTAAAATACTCAAACAACAGATTAGCATCATGTCCCTTTAAAGCACTCCTCCTATCTCTTTCAACATTATAAAAATCTTGTGGTGTACATCCAACGTTTTCAAGACCTCCAGCTTCTATCTCTAAAATACTCATTTGTTGCCATGTTGGGACATTTTCTTTTGATAGTTGTTCTGTTAAATTTCTTTTGGCAAGTGTCACTACACGATGAGAGTGCAACAAATGTACTTTTCTTGGGGTCGTAAGAGGATGGTTATGACCCTCAACAAATTGTCTAATAACAAACCCCCCATCGATCGATTCGGTCTTTCACAACTACCACTTTCGCACCACAAAATCAGCTCTAGTTAGGCCCCGTTTTCGTACAATCTATTGAGTTTTGTTAGGCACTATTCTCTTCAACCCTTCTTTATAGCAAACACATTTCTTTTTAATTATTTCACCATTAGGACTCTTCTTACTAGAATTTATCCGCGTACCAAATCCACCTTCTCTACCATAGTTGTTATAAAAGTCGCGAACATCGCCTAAGTTTTGAAAATGTTGTCTAATTTTCTGAATCAACTCGTTTTTAACTTGCGGAATATAAAGTTGTTGAGAAGAATTACCAGATGATACCACTTCTGTCTCTTCTACACAATGCTGCATTCTGCAAACCCAACAAGTATACAACTCAGAATTAAAATCAAGCATATATCAGAAATACATATATATATATATATATATATATATATCTGATTTTAAAAAAACACAATTGAACACTAGCCTCTGCCAAAGAAATTTGTACAAACAGTAAATGAAATGTAACCATATTAATTAGTGAAGACCACCCCCAATTACAAATCTCAAATCACAAATCAAATACATTTCATTTCCATTCCTGCAAACTGACAAGCAATATATACTGACAAACCTACTACTCACACTTGAACACCTGCATATATATTTACATTGCAATCAAGAGCAAGGAAAAACCTTTACTTTTAGCAATTGAAGATGGAAAAAAGAATCAAGCAGCTATTCATATTTGAATCAGAGCATATCTCCTCGCCATCAAAATGGCTACAAGATTCAAGGAAGAAAGTACAAAAAGCTAAATCCTTACCCGTTCGTGCTCAACAGAGTTAGAGACCATGGAGAGACTGGCCGGAGAGAGAGCCGAGCTTTATTTTGCATACCAGAGCTTCGAGAAACTCAGGCGACGATCGTAGAAGGAAGAGTCCAGAAGAGAGAGGCGCGACTGATTTTTGGGGGAAGAAACCTTCTAATTTGTTGACCCGATCAGTTTTGGGTTAACCCAAAAGAAGATCCGCGAGTTTTATTTTTTTCAAGCAAATTCTTTCTGCACCGTTGGATGGGATCCTATGGCTGAGATAAAGAGTTCGAATTTTAAGTAAAGTCAGGGAGTCCTGACTAGATCAAAACTCTCTCTCAATATATATATAGGGGAAAATATATATACACAGCTGTGTATTACACAGTAGGCTATGGCGACGGTTTTTTAGGTTATAGCGACGGTTTCACCCGTTGTCATAGCTATTCTGGGCTATGACGACAGTTTACCGTCGTTATAGCCCAAAAAATTTGTCGATATAGCCCTACTGTGTAATACACAGTTGCGTATATACATATAGCCCATATATATATTATAATCTTATAACACTCCCCCTTGGATGTCTATTGTGCAGCAATACGCACTGAAAGTTGCCTCATTAAAAACATTACCAGGAAAAACCCAATGGGAAAAAAAACCTTGGTTAAGGAAAAAAGAGTGCAGCGCGTATAATATTCTTGTATAACTTCTAGTGCCTTAAGATTGCCTCATTAAACCTTGCAAAGGAAAATTCAGTGGGAAAAAAAACCTTAGCGATGGAAAAAGAATACAATCAACACACATCCTTTTTACTCCCCCTCATGAGTATATAGAATTTTCATTGTTCATGATAAAAATATCCTTACGACGCATGCCAATATTGTGCAACATCTTCGTAAAAGTCGCAGTTGGTAATAGCTTAGTGAACATATATATTGGCCAAATTATCACATGATTGTATCTGATTGACATCAATATCATCATTCTTCTGGAGCTCATGTGTATGAAGGGATTTTGGTACAATATGTTTGGTTCTATCACTCTTGATATAATCTCCCATAATTTGAGTGATACAAGCGGTATTATCTTCATATAATATCGTTAGACTATTTATTGATGATAATCCTAGTTTTCATGAATATGTTGAATTACCAATCTTAACCAAACACATTCACGACTCGCTTCGTGAATTGTGATAATCTCTACATGATTTGAGCAAGTAGCAGAAATTGTTTGCTTAACAGATCTCCATAAAATAGCAGTATTTTCCTAAATGATCTTTGTGTGGAATCATCATATTCAACTAACTGTGGTATTAATCCGTTTGGATAAAATAATCCAAAATCAATAGTCCCACAAAGATATCAAAAATTAAGTTTACTTCTATTCCAATGTCTCTGAGTTGGTGCATAACTATATCTTACTAGTAAGTTAACTGCAAATGTTATACCAGGTCATGTGAAATTTACAAGATAAATCAAAGCACCAATTACATTAAGATATAGTACTTCAGGACCAAAACACCAATTTCACGATGATATGGTACTTCAGGATCAAAAGTTTCTTCATCATTTTTTTGTAGTAAAAAAGGATCTTTCTTCATATCAAGTGACCAATATATCATTGGAGTACTCAAAGGATTAACATTATCCATGTAAATTTGCTTCATGAGTTTTTCTGTGTATGTTGATTGATGAACAAGAATTCCATAGATCAATTTGTAGGCCAAGACAAAAATTTGTCTTACCAATATCTTTCATCTCAAATTTGTTGTTTTTGTCAACTCTTCTAGAGCAAGATCTTTCATCAATAAATACAGTATAATAATAACAAATCTAGATTATGATCTTTTGATAAAAATGCATACACAAATTGAATTATTCTCAAAATCCTTCTTTCAAAAGATATCCACTCAGGCGATTATACCACAATATGCATATGGATTTTTTAAACCTATATAAGAATCTTTGTAGCTAGATATAATACATACTTCGAGATATAGAATTTGTGCTTCAGGCATTTTATATCCTTCAGGAATTTTCATGTAGATATAATTATCTAATGATCCATACAGATATGATGTAACAACATCCATTAATTTCTCTTACTACCAAGCTAATTAAAAATCTGAATGTAATTGCATCCATTATAGGAGCATATATTTTTTTCATAATCAATATCAGGTCTTTGCGAGAAACCTTGTGCTACAAGTTATGCTTTGTACTTTATAATTTAATTTTTCTCATTTCGTTTATATGTACAAATACCCATTTATATCCAACAGACATTATGCCATTAGGTGTTCGGACTACAAGTCCAAAAACTTCACATTTACTTAGTGAATTTAATTCTGCTTAAATCGACTCTTTCCACATTGGCCAAGTAATTCTATATTCATCAATGATTTGTGGTTCATATTTATAATAATTACTTCTGGTAATATCAAGAATAACTTTATATGAAAATATGTTCTCGACAACAATTTTATTTCTATACAATATATCTGTCTCCTGTATATACATAATGTATCGAGATCTCGTTATTTTCAGGTATTTGATCCTCTTTAGGAGATAACTCATCCTCTTTAGGGGATAAATCTTCAAGAGTTTTATTTACATGAGATTTTTGTTCATAAGTTTTGGATAGATCAATAAATTTTTTATTTTTTTAGCCTGTTTCCTAGGTATAGCCTCTTTAAAGGCTGCAAATTATTTTTTTTTTGTACTTTCTTCTTCTGGGAAATTTTATCTTTAACACCGATCATTCTTTCACGTTTCATGTGTGACTTTGATTCAATTTGCTGCTTTATTAATTGATTGTCCTACATAGACTTCAATCCCTGCTAGAGTATTAGTAACTAGAATGTGAGATATCACTATTTTCTTATTATCGGTGAATAATTATGGTAATTGATTTGCAATTCATTGTAAATGCTTAATCCTTTGAACTTCTAGTTCATATTGATTTGTATGAGGATCAAGATTATATAACGTTGAAACATTCCAATTAATCTCCCGTCGTGCTTTAGGAAATGATCTCATGTCGTGCTTCAGGCAACGACTTTTCTCTCCCTAATGGTGGGAAGACTATTTTATTAACAAGGAAAATCCTCGAAACGTGCTTTTAAAAAAACATCACATGTTAAGGTTATGATGTAGCATGTAAAATAGCATGACCCCAAGCATAAATAGGTAATTTTGATTTCATTATCAAAGGTCAGGCAATATATTGAAGTCTCTTGATAAGTGATTCAGCTAGACCATTTTGAGTATGTGTATGTGCAACAAGATATTTAACATAAAGATGACCATATGGTTAACGCATTAAGTAAAATCATAAAATACTTGAATACACCACAATGTGGCATGGGTTTATTGGTTCACATATAGAACCCTGAATTCTTTCTTAGAAAGATGAACACTAAATAACAAAAATTAATTATGATAGTTTGATAATTAATTTACTTTGATATAATCAACAGGTAAAGGAATCTTCTGGTTCTTTAAGGGATGTTCATGGGAGTTTTCAATAATTTAAAGCATCATTATTGATCCTAGATGATCATGCCAAATCATAAAAATATTTGGATCCGAACACTTCTGGTGTATTGCATACTTCTGGTAAATTACAATATTTGTTTCAACTATTCTCATATGAGCTTCTGGCATAATAGACATTTTTTCTAATATGAGCTTCTGGCATGATACTATTGAAGTAATATAGAGAAATTCTTCACTGCCTTTGTTATTAGTTTCAATATAATAACCATTATAACGTATATTCTTAAAGCTGAACAAACTTCTGCTAGTCTCAGAAGAATATAAAGAATCATCAATACAAAGTTTTGTGCCCTTTGACAACATTATAATCGCTCTTCCAGAGATTTTAATTAAGTTTGATGAATAATCGCTTTTCTAGAGCCTTTAATTAAGTTTGATGAGCTTTTGACCCATACATCTTCATATATGCAAAAACATAAATTTAACTTTATTACTTGAAATATAAATAAAACATATAATAAAAATACTTATTATAATGCCATAATACAATGAAATAAAAATAATTAATTGATATGAACATTTCTATCAACATCATCAAAGAAATCATAGACATCAAAATTAGTTATATACACTCCATTTGAAAAGTCAAAATAATTCATGGGATTTTCAGGATCATTATGATCAATAAAGTTTATTTCAATTCCATTTCTTTTTCTTTTATGGAGTCTTGGTACAAATCTACCAAATGTTTAGAAGTACGATAGGTACATTCTCTTTTCTATATTGATTGTTCTTTTCACGTCTACTACCACAACCACAACCACAATCACAATTTCTTCTATGATTATCAAATGAGGTTCCATTCACTTCAGGGAATGTAGTAGAATTAGTCAGGCGAGATTGTTAGTTTTTCAGCAAAAACTCATTATTTTGTATAGCCACTAGAAGACATGATAATATCACTTCTGGGAACATAGTTTTCTTTATCGCTTCAGGGAATATTTTATGAACTTACGCTCTCGATATTGCTGTTGCAGGAGCATATTTGAAACATGAAATATAATAAATATTTTTTCTAACATGTCTTCATCAATGTTTTTTTTCACATAATTTTAATAGTGAGATTATTTTTTAAAAAATAAAATAAATTTTTTGATCTATCTAAAACTTATGAACAAAAATCTCTTGTAAATAAAACTCTTTTTCCAAAATTGGGTAGAGCTTCATGCTGATAATGTATTACTCCCTCCGTCCCAAATTATCTGCTGTTTTAGCATCAAAATTTTGTCCCACAATATCTGCTTTTTCAAGATTTCAATGCATTTTTTCCCTTTGTTTTCCAAGTTTGCCCCTTTACCTTAATTGTTGATAGTCATTACTCATTCAAGTCTCTCCTCTTTTTTAAGCATCCTTTTCATATTCCCACCAATAAGAATGTGATTGCCAAAGTTATGCTTCTTAAAAGACCTTGGCACACTCTTTCATGGACAATCTCCTTTTACTAAAGCCTTAATTGCATAAAACAAAAAATTAGAACATAAGGGTATTTTAGTATTTTTATCACACATATTGGTATGTGTGTAGAACTCTAGAACAGCAGATAATTTGGGACGGAGGGAGTATAAAAGAATACTAATATTAAGAACAATGATTATTGAAAAGTGAACATCCTCATGTCATATAAGTTATAGTATATTTGTATCTCCGGCCCATTCTCTTTACAATGCTATTATTTATAGGTATATGAACATTAATACTTAGATGTTTTAAAACTCAAAGGTCATGAGTTTTAAAACTTAAGGGACATGTGAGTTTCAAAAGATCAAGGATCATTACAATTAAAAATGGGAGGAATGAATCTAGACATCCATATATATATATATATATATATATATATATATATATATATATATATATATATATATATATATATATATATATAACATGTTGTGATTTAACAAATTTAATAAAATATTGAAGCCTCGTTATATAGCAAACATTGGATACCTTCATTCAGACACCCCATAGCCAAAATGTCTCCTTTAACTTTTCCCATACTATTGGCACTCCTTGGAGCCATCTTGTGGTTCATTCATCTCCGGCGACATATGGTCACATTGCCACCACACCGCTGCCCCAAACTACCACCAGGCCCTCGCAGCTTACCAATTATCGGCAACCTCCACATGTTAGGCACCCTCCCCCACCACACCTTATACAACTTATCCAAAAAATATGGTCCTATAATGTCCCTACACCTAGGAAATGTCCCAACAATCGTCGTTACTTCGGCAGCAGCTGCCGAGCTTTTCCTCAAGACACATGACACCGTTTTCGCCAGCCGCCCTAAAACTCAAGCTTCCGACGTTTTATCTTACGGATCAAAGGGGATTGGTTTTACCCCATTCGGTCCATATTGGCGTAACGTTAGGAAATTTTGTACACTTGAGCTTTTGAGTAGTACAAAGATCGATTCGTTCGCGGGGATGCGAAGGGAGGAGCTTGGGTTGTTGGTGGAGGAGCTTAAAGAGGCTGTGGCGGCGCGTGAGGTGGTGGATGTTAGCTCGAAGGTGGGACAGATAATTGAGGACATGACTTGTAGGATGATTTTTGGGAAAAGTAGAGATGAGAGATTTGATTTTCATGGAATTTTTAAAGAGCTCACAGAGTTGCTTGGAGCTTTTAATATAGCAGATTATGTGCCCTTCTTAGGGCCACTTGACCTCCAGGTACATGTCTCTTTTATAACTTTATATAAAATATTACTCTATCCGTTTCAAAATTAAAGATACAATTTAATTTTTGAGATCAAATGACGAAATTAATATGTTTTTTAAAAGTTTAGAATGAAATAAAATTTGTTATATACTACATAGATATAATAATTGGCTCAACATAAAATTAAATAAATTTACATCAATTTAAACTTTAATATATTATCTTGTGATCTCAAAAGTCTATTTGTATCTTTAATTTTAAACAAGGGAATACTTAGAATTTAGTGAAGGCTAAAGTAATAAAAAACAAATTAAACTGTGGGCCTTTAGCGAAATTAAAAAGCCTGCGTTGAATTTTGGAGTGGTTAAAACGGATCCGGTTAACATGAAGTTATTTTTTTGATAAGTTGGTCAATTGGTTAATATAATACTGACACACATACAACATCCTCGCTTACGTGTCAGTATTATATTAATTAATTGACCAACTTATTCTAAAATAAACTTCATACTAACCACTTCCGATTAAAACACCACTCAAAAATATCTGATATTGTCAAATACTTGCAAACTTGGCCTTTAGCATTTGTACCCGTGCGGATCTGATATTTAAAAAGTACATGCTTCTGCGCCAAGGAGCCAAAAATTTGACTCAGAAAATTTAGAAAAAACTTCTAAACTTATCATTAAAAGTCATGTTATATATTCTGAAAATTGCAATCAAATTATAATTGGAATATATATATATGTATATATAGGATAGGTAGGAAATAAGAAAAATTATTTTAATTTTTTTTTTTTAACTTATCGTATACACTTTTACTTTGATCATAATTAAATTTGATCAAATATTTATAGACATATATATCATTTATATATCATTAAATTTGAATAGGTCAACATCAGATGATTTGAATGTGGGCGGAGAGCTTTTGGATAACGTTGATAATGACATAATGAAAATAATATATTTTTGCAAATTATGTATCGATTTTCTTAGGCGGAATTGTAAAATTGTCCTTTCACGTTACCATCCAATTTTGATATGGTCCCTAAAATTTTAAAAGTCTTAATATAGTCCAAAATTGGACAACTAAGGTTCATTTCAGTCCTCCAATTGAGTTGGGGCTTTTTCTAAGGACAGAATAGTAAACACACCTAAATAGTTTTATTTTAATAATACAATAAAACAACTAAATATCAAAATAATTAAAACACACACACACACTAACATATATACCAAGAACACACACATGTAAATTCAAACACACACATTAACACACCAAGAACACACGCATGCCATTCATCCCCAAGTAGATAATTGAACCTAAAAATCTATAAAATATGCAGATCTCAATTTGATTACTATTTTCCAGTTATTGGCTGATCAGATCTAGATTGTGTACTATTTATTATTGTAACATGCTTCGTAGTTTGATGTAAAATAACAATATTATACTGCCTAAATCGAATGATTGATCAGTCTTTCCTTAATACTATATTCGTCTTTTACTTTTGCTACAAAATGTTACTACGAATTAGTTACTACGAATTAGTCTACCAAGATATAAGACAAACCCAGATTTTACTCTGTATTAGAATTTGTTGTGTAGAAACAAATTTAGTGCAAAACTATAAATGAGAAGAAAATTATAGCAAGAAAAAAAATATTAGAATAATGTATTTTCTAAAAACTTGAGAATGATTTGGAATGATTTTAAGTACCAAATTTGGGTGGATTTACAATCTATTTATATGTTTCAAAGTACCCTTTTGAAGAGATACATATCCTTTTAAAAATGTATTTTAAATATTAGATATTTATTTCTTTGAAAGGATATGTAGAACCATTGTAATGATCCATCCAATGGTCTTATCAATTTGAATCATTGGATCGATTCAAGTGCTTTATCTCGAATCATTAAATTGGCCCAATTTCTTCTTAGCTCAAATCAATACATCCCTTGTCCGAATATATCCATCTTGTTCAAAGAGTTATAATCGTTCAAATCAAATCAATTGAACCAACATTGTGACGCTCCCAAAATAGGTATACATCACCCATCTTGGGTCGCCAAAAATATGGTACAGAAAATAACTACAACTTTATTATTACAATTGTTGTGCAAAATACGACAACACATATACTGTGTGTTTAAATACAAATATTGTCTTATAGATAATTTTCACACTCAAATAAGTCCTCATTATAATTATTGATACACTATTTTACAAAAATAGTGAGGACTGCTAAAACAACTATCTAGAACCATCATTCCATACCCCGACTAGTTCCCGCTATATTCTCGTCTCCTAAGAAGAAAAATAGAACAAAAAGGAAAAGGGTGAGCTCAACTAGCCCAGTAAATAATATTATGACTAAGATAATGAATAAAAAATTATCGTTAGCCTTCAACAAATCAGATAAAATATAATGGACAAAAAGTTTTAGATTAATTTTCGCAGCGGAAATAACAATTCATTAGAAGAGTTTAGTAGAGAATAAAATCTACTGTCTTCTATGATTTAAAAGTTCATCATCAATATTTTATCACTGTAACATCAATCAATATACATCTTGAACCAAATATTCATCTTTGCTTTATGGGCCAAAGATATTCATTTGTATCAACAGTTGGTCATGTTCATCTCAACACTTGTCCATCTTTGCACTACGGGCCAAAGATATTCATCAGGTAATCATTCATCTTTGCACTACAAGCTAAAGATATTCATCAAGTATCACCATTAAAGACTGAGGATGATGAAAAATATTTTCAAGAACGAATCAATTGAGATAAAAGGACAAGGATTAGGGATTCGTACTTTAGATAATCCAAGTTCAAAAATACTCCATAATAAACTATAGTGGACTAAAATTCAAAAATGAAGATCAAAACATGGATACAATCAAAGTTAGTAACCATAATAGACATCTGGGACAAAGAAGAGAAAATTTCATTTTCTGGTGAATAATATCGTATTTGTGAATAGTGTCGTGTACGTGAATAGTAACCCTTACACGAAAAGGTAGAAATTTTACAAGAAAAATCATACTTAAATGAATAAAGACTAAATAAATAATACCATATTAAGTGAATAGTGTCGTATACGCGAATAGTAACCTCGACATGAAAAGGTAAAAATTTTATAATAAAATTCATACCAATATTTCGGTATAATGATATTGAAAGTAATAACATCATTTACGAAAAAAAATAACATCCCTTACCTCAAAAGAACAATACTTCTGACTGAAATTTTAGATATAATATTGAAGAAAACTTGCACTGAATAGCAACTCTCAAAGTATCTAAATACTCACAAAATATGCTCGATAATATAGAGAGAAAGAGAACTTATTTCTAGTGCAATTTTTAATTCTAACTAAGCACCCTATTTATAGAAAAATGCCAGAACGCCAAAGGATACTTAACCTGCTACCGGTGGCTAATTCATCTTTGCCAAGAACGCCCCTTTTGAAATTCTATTTTAGCATATTTCACCAACAAAGGACAAGAGTGGGGCCCGCTCATGTTTTTAATAAAAATATTTATTTTTGGAACTTCAATAATTCATAATAAATAGCCCTTTTATCAGAAAATATAAATTTTTTTGTCCATTTCATATATAATTTAATTCTCTACAACTTTGAAGAAGAAAGTTTTTCTAAATTCCAAATAGAAAATGTCCAAAATCCACATACGGATGATTTTTAATACTTTCATTCCGATAAAATACTGATAAAGCACCTCAACATTA
The DNA here is from genome assembly GCA_020205605.1 of Panax ginseng. Taxonomy (NCBI): domain Eukaryota; kingdom Viridiplantae; phylum Streptophyta; class Magnoliopsida; order Apiales; family Araliaceae; genus Panax; species Panax ginseng. The sequence continues at coordinate 184,403,580 of CM035132.1, forward strand.
ATTCTTTCATTTATATCCACATAAAATAAATATTTCCTTATCATATAAATCAATAATTAATTATTCACAAATAATATTACAGATCCATAACATGGGCTAAGAAAGCTTGACATCCGTTTTGTAATAAACAAATGGCTTTATGGCTTGATATGACCATGATTGACTTTAGTGGTTTGGTTGCTTGCATTTGCATAACAGGTTGGTTAGGAATATGAAAACTAACAACCTTACGAAAACAATTAATTTTAGCATGATGAGTTGTGACGCCCCCAAAATCGGTATACATCACCTATTCTGAGTCGCCAAATACATGGTACAGAATACAAATACAATCTTAATTATACAACAAGAGAGTTGTGAGTTTTAATACAAATACTGTCTTATAGACAATATCCACTCTCAGAATAAGTCCTCATTACATTTATTGTCACACTATTTAACAGAATAGTGAGGACTACTAGCTAATTCTATCATCCGGACCATCACTCAGCTTCCCCGACTCATCCCACTTCGTTCTTATTTCACAAGAGAAAAAGAAAGAAAGGTGAGTGAACTAACTAGCCAGCCGATGAAATATTATGACTAAGATAATAAAGAATAAATTATCATTAGTCTCCAAAGAATGTTGAATCGATAAAATACAATAGACATCAAGTTTAACTGCGGTGATACAAACGAATCCATTAAAAGAGTCAAGTAGAGAATAAAATCTACTATCTTTTATGATTTAAAAGGTTTTCATCATTTTTATCATTGGGACTCGACAATAAATAATCCACATCATTGAATCACCGTCAGTGAAATACCCGAGGATATTCTTTAGTATCACGACCACAAATTATCCATGCACTACGGGCGAGGACATTCGTGTATTCATCAATGGTCAGATCATGCCAACAACAATTTGTCCATCAATGCACTACGGGCCAATGAGGACTTTTATCACATCATTTATAACATTACGGTCCATGATTACACCGAATAGGTCCTCAGTCATAATCATACCAAGTCCATCATGCACTACACGGCCACATATGACTTTCAAAAAAATATAAACATGAGGATGATGACAATGATATAAGAATTCAATAAAACAAGCTCACGAATTAATTTGTCCGAGAACCAATAACGTCCAAATTGTCAACATGATACTTCTTTGTAGAGTAAAATTCAAGAATGCTCGGAAGAATATTTCCATGAAAAGACATCTTTGGATGAAGCGCAAATATCGAGGATATTCCACTAATTTCATGGAGTATAGAAGTCAAAACTTTAACCAATTGGGTATAATAAAGAATGGAATAACAAAAGAAATCACCATACATGCGGTGATTGCGCATAAGCAGTTATTCAACGAGAATAATAAATAATTGAACCGGTCGGTCGGTAAATTACGCATCGACGGGATGTTCCAATGAATAATAAAGAATGGAATAACAATGAAATCACCATACATGCGGTTGCCGGCATAAAGTTATTACAATGAATATTAATAAAAGGCGGAACCGGTCCGGCAGAAAGCGCATGATGAGGATATTCCAACCGAATAATAAAGACGAAATAATAGAAGAATGTCACCAAGTATAGGGTAGTCCGCGTATACAGGTTATTCCAATAGAATAATAAGGAAAGGAATAACAAAAGTTCTTTTCATGAATACAAAAGAAATAATATCCCTTACCGTAAAAGAAACTTGATATAAGAGTAGTGAAGTAGCAGAATACTTTTCTTCTTTCTCTCTATAAATTTCTCTCTCTAGAGTTTCAGTGAATTCGTAAGAAATAATGAAGGAATGAACTTCTATTTATAGAAGAATAGACTGCATAGTAACTAATCCATGAACGGTCCAGATTGATTTACTTTTAATCGAACGGTCCATAAAATATTCTAATAAAACAAAACTTTCAAATAAAATATAATATTATATATATATATATATATATATATATATATATATATATATATATACATGTCTGAAAAAAAAAATCACGAGTGGAAGACCAGTGAATTCATCTTACTCCTCTGTCCATTTTTTTTTTGAAACTTACATATATATATATATATATATATATGTATATAATACTCCTTAGTCCACCTAATTTCCCCCCCCACCCACCCACCCACCCACCCACCCACCCACCCACCTTCCATTAACAATATTATATATATGTATATATAATACTTATATATATATATATATATATATATATATATATATATATATATTCATATATATATAAAACGAAAAATGAGATAACTTCTACTGATAATTTTTAAAAATGGGAAAGTGGGGGGTCCAAATAATAAGAAAAATTTACATCAAATACTTCATAAAATCCCCTCAATATTTTTAACAACATTTATCATCATTATTAAAATTCACAATATTAATCGACCGGTCGTTCGTTCCTAGGAAGAGGGGCTTTCCAATAAGGATTTCTTCCTATTATTGCGCCAATGATTAGGTGACCAAACCTCTCCTTGATGAACTTACAGACATCATTAATATTGCAAATAATAATATTAATAACTTCGTCGTCTCAATTATTGATTTAATAATATATAAAATATCGACAATAATTGAATCAAATAACGTGAGATACTATGCAACAATTACTGAAGCAATAATTGAACAAAACTGAATGACTTCTCACGTAAGCATCAATAATCAATATCGTGTGCTACTATTCAACCACGCATATTCCTGTACTTTTAACACCGGGTGTTTCAACAGTTAACGTTAAAACTTCCGCTGTTATTTTCATAAAAAATATTTTTATCGTTTTTCTCAATCCGACAATAATTCCGTTGTGGGGTCCACCAATGATTGTGCCGTCGTACGAATATTCCCTGTTAAAATGAATATTCCCCGACCAATTGAATATTATAAAATACCTTGCGTACTTTGCAAAATTTATAAATACTACCCACAACTATAATATTATATCAAATTCATTGCATAATATTTAAAAAATGATATTTATAGAAAATTCATTTGTATTACTAAAAGTTGGGGTCTTACATGAGTGGTTAACCAATCAATCCCTAAAATCACATCAAATGCAAGTATCTTTAAAGAGATAAGATCAAAAGGTAATGTGATGGTGCCAACTTGGATCAAGCAAGATTTATAAACAGTGAATGTAATGAAAGTTTCTCCTAACGGAGTCTCAACAGATAAACCAAAGTCTAATTTCTTAAGAGTCAAGTTCAAACGTTGAGCACATGTAGGAGAGATAAAAGAATTGGTAGAACCGGTATCTAATAAGGTATAAACTTTGCAAGAGTTTATAATTAGCTTACCCGTGATCACCTCGTTTGGGTTCCTCGCGTTTTGGGCAGTCACAACAAACGCTCTTCCAGGAACCGCTGACTTTGACTTGTCCGGGATAGCCTTTGGAGTCACCATCCCCGCTGGACTTGGTTTCACTACAGAACAATCTCGAGCTATATGACATTCCTTTCCACAGTTATAACATACCTTGAATTTTTGTGGGAAGTTTGGGCTGATATGTCCCTCTTTCCCGCATTTATAACATACGACCGGTGGTAGTTCTACTCCCCTAGAAACAGTTGATGTTGGTTCTGACGTCTTCACGTTGTCATTGTTGTACCTTCTCTTTTTGAAATCTCCACCCGACTCGCTTCTTCTACTATCATGGCCACGATTACCAATAGAGTGGTAACCGCTTTTGTTCGTATTTTTCCCCCACTGGTTATCAATGCTCTAATGACTGCTGCTACCGGTATGACCCTAGTTGTGGTCCCTCGGTTGAACATACTTATTATCTCGCTCTAATAATTGAGACGTGTTCACAACATCTGAATATAGAGAAAATTTATGAGAGATAAGGTATTGACGAATTTCGAGTTTTAGACCTCTCGAAAACATCTGCGTTATACGTTCCTCATTCTCTACCAAATGAGGTGTAAACCTGGATAACTCCGCGAAATTAGCCTCGTACTGGGACACAGTTATGTTGTTATGTTCCAGTCTAATAAAATCTACCTCCTTCATATGAAGAATACTTTTAGGAAAGTATTTGTCATTAAACAATTTCTAAAACGTTTCCCAAGACATATTGGGTGCAGCTAGCTGGGTACGCTTCACAGAGTCCCACCAGTAATCTGCCTCACCACGGAACATAAAGGTGACGAATGGAACCTTCTGTTCCTTCGTTCATCCCAAGACATCAAATATCTTGGTAATTTACTTAACCCATGTTTCTGCCTTAATCGGATCTGGCTTTCCCAAAAACTTTGGTGGTCCCAAATCTTTGAACTGCTTGGTTGTGACAAGCCGCGCGTTGCTATCATTTTCACCCGTATTTTGTATACGAGTCTCCCTCGTCTGATTTTGCATGACCTGTAAAAAGCTTCTAAACATTCCACCATTCATCATTTATTGGGTAGTGTTGTTTACAGGAGGAACATTGTCGTCCTATTTCACGTTCTCCTGGTTGGTGATTAAAGGTGTTTCCACAGTCTCATTCACTCCATTGTTAACATTTCCAGCTGCCATTCTCAAATACTACCACAAAAAAAGGGTTAATTAAAAAAAATGACAGACCACATAATACCCCTATATTCTGACCAACCAATAAATAAGCTTAGGTAGGACACACTAGCGAAGGATTTACTCGTCTCTCCCCTCTTAGTTCTATTCCCCAATCTCCGCCAAAGACCATATCCCTAAGCTCTGATACCAACTGTGACGCCCCCAAAATAGGTATACATCACCCATCTTGGGTCGCCAAAAATATGGTACAGAAAATAACTACAACTTTATTATTACAATTGTCGTGAAAAATACAACAACACATATACTGTGAGTTTAAATACAAATATTGTCTTCTAGACAATATCCACACTCAAATAAGTCCTCATTACAATTATTGATACACTATTTTACAAAAATAGTGAGGACTGCTAAAACAATTGACTAGAACCATCATTCCATACCCGACTAGTTCCCGCTATATTCTAGCTCGGCTACTGAGACGAAAAATAGAACAAAAAGGAAAAGGGTGAGCTCAACTAGCCCAGTAAAGAATATTATGACTAAGATAATGAATAAAAAATTATCGTTAGCTTTCAACAAATCAGATAAAATATAATGGACAACAAATTTTAGATCAATATTCGCAGCGGAAATAAAAATTCATTAGAAGAGTTTAGTAGAGAATAAAATCTACTGTCTTCTATGATTTAAAAGTCCATCATCAATATTTTATCCCTGTAACATCAATCAATATATATCTTGAACCAAATATTCATCTTTGCTTCATGGGCCAAAGATATTAATTTGTATCAATAGTTGGTCATGTTTATCTCAACACCTGTCCATCTTTGCACTACGGGCCAAAGATATTCATCAGGAAATCATTCATCTTTGCACTAAAGGTCAAAGATATTCATCAAGTATCACCATTAAAGACTGAGGATGATGAACAATATTTTAAAGAACGAATCCATTGAGATAAAAGGACAAGGATTAGGGATTCGTACTTTAGATAATCCAAAGTTCAAATATACTCCATAATAAACCATATTGGAGTAAAATTCAAAAATGAAGATCAAAACATAGATACAATCAAAGTTAGTAACCATAATAGACATCTGGAGCAAAGAAGAGAAAATTTAATTTTTCGGTGAATAGTATCGTATACGTAAATAGTAACCCTGACACGAAAAGGTTGAAATTCCACAAGAAAAATCATACTTCGTGAAGCGAAGACTTTAAGTGAATAATCTTAGTATTCGTGAATAAAGACCGATAATATCGTGAATAGTAACCTTGACATGAAAAGGTAAAAATTTCATAATAAAATTCATACCAATATTTCGGTATAATGATATTGAAAGAAATAACATCATTTACGAAGAAAATAATATCCTTTACCTCAAAAGAACAGTACTTTTGACTAGAATATCGGATATAATGTTGAAGAAAACTTGCATTGAATAGCAACTCTCAAAATATCTAAATACTCACAAAAATACGCTCAATATTATAGAGAGAAAATTTCTGATTCTGGTGTGATTTTCAATTCTAACCTAAGCACCCTATTTATAGAAAAATGTCAGAATGCCAAAGGAGACTTAACCTGCTATCGATGGCTAATTCATCTTTGCCATTCAAGCACGCCACTTTTGAAATTCAATTTCAGGACATTTCACCAATAAAGGACAAGAGTGGGGCCCGCCCATGTTTTTAATAAAAACATTTATTTTTGAAATTTCAATAATTCATATAAATAGGTCTTTTATCAGAAAATACAAATTTTATGTCCATTCTATATAAAATTTAATCCTCTACAACTTTGTAGAAGAAAGTTTTTTCAAATTCCAAACAAAAAATGTCTGAAATCCACATACGGATGATTTTTAATACTTCCATTCTGACAAAATACTGATAAAACACCTCAATATTAATTTCTTCATTTATATCCACATAAAATAAATATTTCCTTATCATATAAATAAATAATTAATTATTCACAAATAATATTACAGAATCACAATAATGACAACCAGGTCATTCCCAGGAAAGAGGGGGATTTCCGATAAGAATTTCTCCTTACTGGTGCGCAATTAGGTGAACAAACCCCTTTCCTAGACAGAACTTCCTTAGACATTGTCAATAATGCTATCTAATAATATTATTCAAATAATATGAATTATTGATTTGATAATGGGAAATATTGTGCAGTGACAATTATTGAAACAACAATAATATAAAATATAAACGTAGTAATTATTGAAAATAAAATATTAAACAGTAATTACTGTAACAATTATTGAGTAGTGCTTTCTTACGTAAGAATCAATAATCCAACAATACTGTGCAATACCGTGTACTACTGTGCAACCACGCGTATTACTGTGACAATTATTATGTTAATTTTTAATACTACCTTTTCACCAATAACAAAAATAAGAAAATCATCAACATATAAATAAATTATAACACCAAACCTTTACTAAACTTAGAATAAACAGATTTATCTGATTCATTTATTTTAAATCCATTGAAAATATTTATTTGGTCAATTTTTTCATGTCACTGGTCAGGTGTTTGTTTTAGGCCATATAAAGATTTAACAAGTTTACTAACTTTTTTTTCTTGGTCTTTCAATACAAACCCCTTTGGTTGTTCCATATAAACTTCCTCTTCTAAATCACCATTTAGAAAAGCAGTTTTAACATCTTTTTGGTGCATGTATAACAAGTTTATGAATTGATGCTAATGCAATTAATAACCTAATGGTACTAATTCTAACTACTGGAATATATGTACCAAAGTAATCAATTTCTTCCTATTACTTTAAACCTTTGGCTTTATATTTATATATGGATTCATCTAGTTTTCTTTTCTTTTTAAAGATTCATTTATAGTCAATGGGTGTACGACCAGGAGGTGGATCTACCAAGACCCAGGTCTTATTACCCGTGATATAATTCATTTCATCATTAATGACTTTTTGTCAAAAATCTTAATTTTGAGAGGGCATAAATTATCTAAAAGTCAGTGGGTCTCTATCATTAGAATCATACTCAATTACAAAGCACTAGAAAAAATAATATCATCCTTGTTTCCTTCTACTAGGTACATGTATAATCAGGTCTATAAGATTTTTCTATCATTGTTCTCTTACTTTTTCTTGGTTCTATTTCCTCAGCAGATATAGTAAGTTATATTTCATCATTTATTTTCATGATGAATTGTTCCTTGATCCTATTTATCAGTTCCTAAAGAATGAATTCTCAAAAACTTAACATCTCCATACTCCAAAATTATATTTTGGCTAATAGAATATGTGGATTTCATGGTCAATAAATTATACGCTTTGTTATTTTGTGCATAGCCTATAAAAGCACATTCAATTGTTTTAGCTCCAAGCTTAGGCCTTTTAATTAGGATCAGTTAACCTTATTAATGCCCTACGACCCCACACCCTTAAATAGTCAAGAGAAGGTTTTCTCTTTTTCGCAATTCATAAGGTGTAAGGTGAGTTTTCTTATGGGATATACGATTAAGTAAAAAAAAAGCAATTATTAATACTTCCCCCCATAAATTTTTAGGCAAACCAAAATTAAGAAGTAACGTATTAATTTCTTGAAGTGTACAATTTTTTATTCTGACAATACATTTTGTTGAGTACTATAAAGTTATGTAGTTTGATGCATGATTTATACCATAATTCTCACAAAAATCATTATAAAAGAAGTATTCCCCTTCTTTATCCGATCTAAGAATTTTAATTCTTCGATCTAATTGATTTTCAACTTTAGCCTTATTGATTTTAAATTTTTCTAAAGCCTTATCTTTAGTCCTTAACAAATAAACTTGAGTTCATCTAGAGTAATCATCTATAAATGTTCTAAAATCTCTTTTACCTTCCCTAGTTAATATGCTCTTAAATTCACAAATATCGAAATAAATTAAATCAAATAATCACTACAAGAAATCACACATTTTATGACAAATTTTTTGCCACGCACAAAATTTTGTCACAATTTGTTAATTAATAATTACAAAATTCATAATCATCACTAAAACCTTTTCTTTTGTGATGACCTTTAATTTTGTTACTATTAATCATTTATATCGTCACTAATTTACACATTTGATAACGATTAACAAAATTTCTTCACAAGTTATTTTGGAGGTAGAATTTCGTACCAAAACACATATAACACAAAATTAGAAACCATATAAGCAACAAAAGAATTTTCATTAATAACATTTAGTTTGTACATGTCATTAGATTCATACCATTTTCTGACATACATGCCACCCTTAGAAAATCCAATACAATTAGCGTCAATCAAGACTTTTAGGCCATCTTTGTTTAAAAGACTAACAGATATAAGATTTTTCCTAATTTTTGGAATATGAAGACAATCATTAATAGTGATTGTCTTCCTAGATGATAATTTGAGAACCACCTTGCCTTTTCCCATCTCTTTTATAGTTGATGAATTTTCAATGGATAGTTCTTGACTATATCCTTCATAGGTTCATTGGCTTTAAACATTGTTTTATTTTTGGCAATATGCTTGGTTGCTCCAGAATCGATCCACCATTACATGTCATTTCCAACCATGTTAGTCTCCATGATCATAGCAGCAAGATCTTCATTGCCTACCATATTTGCTTGGTCATTCTTATGTTGCATTTGGTTCAAGTACAAAATACATTGTTTCTTGAAGTTCCTAGCGAATCACATTTCCAACAAGTACCTTTTGATTTTTTTTGGAAATGTTATCTTGAGTACAAAGGTTTTTTTGTTGTTGCCCATATGTTTAGATGCATTTTCTATGACAATAGCTTTAACACTTGTGTTTTCTATTTCTAATTTATTCAAATTTTGAGAATTCTTTTCAACTTGGAGAAATTTAATAAACTCTTGCATAGTCATTGCATCTTTCTTTTGTTTCAATTCCTTTCGAAGTCTTTCCAAAAAAATGGTAACTTTGAAATGATTCTCGAAACTTGAAATCCTTCGTCAAGGCTATGGCCTTACGACACAATATTATTCATAATAATTTGAAGTTCATATACTTGCAAAATAACATATTTGTTATCTATCATTTGATAATCAAATAATGAACTTACTAGAAATTTTTATTTTCGGTGTCCTCAATTTTGTACTTATTGTCGAGATCCTCTCACAATTTTCTTGTTGTCTTTTTCATGAACTTGACTTCATACACATCATACAATGAATTGGATAGTGCATTTAGAATCTATCCTTTATACATGAAGTTATCTTGTTCCCATTTTATTCGAATTTTCATTTCTACTGACGTCTCATTTTTTTTCATCTATTTTTTCTTCATTAAGCACATGAGAGAGTTAAATTGAATTGAAGCAATTGGAGTGGATTGATAACCACAATTGTGATACAATCAAAATCCAGATTCTCTTCCCTTCCCAATATATGTTGAATCACAATTAATTTATGTATTTTGTTTTAATAAAATGAAGGATTTAATTAAATTTATTATTTAATATATTACATATGAATATAATATACTTATGTAATAACTTAATATATTATATTATGCCAAAGCGAATACAAATTAAATATGGAATGAGGTAATTAATTCACTATTTGAAAATTGGTGAATTAAAATATTCATTTTAATTAATTGAATAAAGAAATTTATTTAGTTAATGATGATAATTGTCCTTATGTTACAATAATTAAATGTAACATGAATAATGGTATAATATTTAGTATTATGCCAAATAGAAGTAAATTAAAAATATGAGATGAGATCTAATATATATATATATATATATATATATATATATATATATATATATATATATATATATATATATGCTGATTATTTAGGTCGAGTGAAATGTTTTGGTGTATGTGAGCATTATATTTGCAAGACACCTGACATTACAAAGCATGAAATGGAGTTACCACCTAGCTGCTTGTACAAAGTGAACTAGGTGGAAACATTAGCAAGTTTAGCATTTTCAATTGACTGAATAGTACATTTTTTCCTCCAAGTTGTTATTCACTTTTAAAATCATTCTTAAAATTTATTTTTTTATCAATTATGTCCTTAAAGTGACATTTTTTTGATGTTTTTATCTCTTTTATTCGTTTTAACTGTTACCCGACTCAACCCAACCCAACCGAATCCGGCCCATTTATCTAGATTCAAAGAAATAAAACTTTATTTTCAGGAAAAAAAATTATTTAAAAAAAATGAGTACATTTTCATAAAATACAGATTTTGAAAAAGTAAAACAAAAATTAAACTTTATTTTTAATAAAAAAATAAAAAGCTTTATTTTATTAAAATGAGTAAATTTTCATAAAATAAAGATTTAAAAATGTATAAAAACTTTATTTTAAGAAAAATAGAAATTTTATTATTTTAAAAATGAGTAAAATTTCATAAAATATAAATTCAAAAAAAAGTAAATAGATTTTTTTTTATTTTGTAAAAGATGTGTAAATTTATTTTATGAAACTTCACTAATTTACTTATTTAATTTTTTACTCACTTTAAATTTATTTTACTTTTTTTATTTTAAACTTTTTTTGAATCTATATTTTATGAAATTTTACTTATTCTTTTTAAAAATAAAATTTCTGTTTTTTCTGAAAAATTAAGCTCTATTGTTTTGAATCTATATTTTATGAAAATTTAATCATTTTAAAAAATAATAATTACAATTTTTTGAAAATATCGTTTTATTTTATTGTTTTATTTTGTTGAATATGAAACTTTACTCAATTTTTAAAATAAAAAAAATAATATATTTTTTGAAAATAAATTTTTATTTTTGAATTTATATTTCATGAAAATTTACTCATTAATTTTTTTTCCTAGAAATAAAGTTTTTTGAATCTATGTTTTATGAAATTTTACTCATTTTTTTAAAAAGTTCTATTTTTTAAAAATAAAGATTTATGTTTTGAATATATATATATATATATATATATATATATATATATATATATTCAAAACTTTACTCATTTTTTTCAAAATAAATTTTTTTCTTCTGAAAATCAAGTTTTTTTTCTAAAAATAAAAAAATAAAATCAGGTAACTTAGAGAGACAGAAGTGTAAAAAATATCGAATTGGGTAAGAGATAAATGGGTCGAGTTGGGTCGGGTTACAATCAAATTGGGTAAAAGGGACATAAGCGTAAAAAAATATTATTGTAAGCACTTAACGATTTTAAAAGTGAGTGACAACTTAGAGGGTCAAAAATATAATTTAGCCTTTTCAATTCCAAGTCTAAGTTAGAGTGTCCATTCTTCCTAAATTACAAAGTCCAAGAACTTTTACGTTCTTTAGAAAAATTTCCCTAAAACTAGAAGGAAAACCCTGAAGTTTGTGCTACAAACTGACTTTGATGAAGATAATGATCAAATGATACATCAAGGAGCGGTTCAATCTTAGCCAGAAATCAATTGTTCAAAAAATTCAACTAAATTACAAAACAAGAGGTATAATATTTCTTTCCTTTCTAATTTATAGGAATTAATAGTTAAATTAGTTGTGGAAGAATTGGAAATTGTGGGAACCATAAAGGGTTCAGTTGGTATAAGGATTTATGGTTGGAATGCATGAATTATACATAAAGCTCATGAAAACTAAGTTTTAAAACATGCACGCTTGGTGTTTGATAAAATGCCTAAGTAAGAATATATATTTTGCTAAAACTTTAGAATTAGTTGATATTAATTGTGATTTGTTGTACATATATGAGTTATAAGTTAACTAAAATGATTTGAGTGCCTCAAAACAAGTTTAAATGAATTTTGGAAGTTTTCAAAAAAAATTAGCTCAAATCAAAAATCATGTCTAATGCAGACTTTTGACTTTTGAAGTCTTAAATAAATCATTTGTGGTAACTCTTATTCTTATAAAATACTATGTAGCAACTATCATTATTTCCAAGAATGATGTCAATCAGAGTCATAATGATCAACAAATTAAAAATCCACATAGTGAGACATCTCACTACATTTGCATACGGTACTTTGGACATATACTCCATCTCATCCTCTTTCTGTGGGCTAAACTGTGAAGATAACCTAAAATGTACTGTTAACGGAGTACCAACTAGTTTAGCATAATAGATGTAAAATCTCTCCAAGACGTTCTGCACATTTTCTTTTTTAATTAATCACAATTTTCCTACCTAATGATCCATGTTAATTTCAAAACTGAGAATCTTCCTGCTGACCCAAGATCTTTTATGTCAAATTCATTGCTCAACAAATTCTTCAAATGAAGAATATCTTACCTTCTCGTTGCTGCTATCAACATGTCCTTCTTTATCAGAATGAGTTTCCTTTTTCCTGAACAGCCACTTGCATCTTATAACCTTCAATTCTTTTAGAAGTTGAACTAACTCCCAAGTCTGGTTCTTCTGTAATGTATGACTCCATTTCTTCTACCATCGCTATCGCCCATTTATAATTTTCATTGTACTTAATAGGATCCTGATAGCTAGTTGGATCTCCACTACCAGCAAATAAGGCAAAATCAACCATATCTTCAAACATATATTTGTGCCGTGGTTTTTTGGCTCGCCTTTCTCGATCTCTAAAAAGATTATAGGACCTCTTTTGGGGATATGAAAGACGATCATCTCCAATCACTTCAGCTTATTTTGTCTTTTCAAAAAGCTCCACCTCAATTGAGTGTTTCTGTAACTCACTTGTTGCAGATTCTTTAATATCGAACTTGTTCAACATATATTTCTCATTTAACACCACATCTCTGGCAACAACCTTATTTCTTGGATACTGAATCTCATATCATGTATCCCTTGACTCTATCTTCATATCCAAGATAAATATATTCATTTGACCTTGGATTAAGTTTGGACTGTCGCTCCTCAACAGCAAGATGAACATAAGCTAGACAACCAAATATTTTTATCATTTAAAAATCAACTGGTTTCCCACTCCATACCTCATCGAGGATTTTTTAATCAATTCTAGCTAAATGAGATCGATTTATCAGATAACATATTATGTTGAGTACCTCTGCCCATAAACTCTTGGGTAAACCCGCGTTCAACCTCATAAATTTGGCACGTTCTAATAAAGTTATGTCCATCCTCTCTGTAACCCTATTTTGCTCTAGAGTTCTTTTAATTGAGAAGTGCCTGATGATACCTTCATTATGGAAGAATTTTAGGAATGACTTGTTCTTGTATTGCATTCCATTATCTGATATGAAATAATTCAATTTCTTTTCGATCTGGTTTTATACTTTAGTGTTCTACTTCTTAAAGATTTTGAAAACCTCAGATTTCTACTTCATAAAATACACACATAACTTTCTGGAGTAATCATTTATGAAGTTAACAAAATAATAGGCTCCACCTATTGATGTATGCTTGATCGGGCTCAAAATATCTGAATGTACATAATCAAGTACATTTTTACTAGTATGTGCTCTTGCCTTCAAGATGACCCTCTGTTATTTGTCGTACACGCAAAACTTGTAAAATTCTAAACTACAAGTTTTGATACTTTTCAACAATTGCCTCTTGTGAAGTTATTTCATTTCACCTTCACTCAAATGACCAAGTTTCATGTGCCATAATTCTATGCTACCACTTTTGAAATTATCCTGCATAGAAATTATTGATCCACCAACAACTGTGTCTCCTATCAACTTGTAGAAGGTGCCCTTTTTATAGACCTTCAGAATTACGATCAAAGCCTTGATAATTTTCATGATACCATCTCTGACTGAGATACTACAGCCTATAAAGTCAAGTACCTCAATAAGGCTGCTACTATCTCTAACAGATAAGAGATCACCTTGTGAAACTTCATTTTCTGTCACTGTGTACATCTCTTCGTCACTGCATGCACACATATGTTACTCAGCAATATTAGCAGAATTTTTAATCTGCTTAACTTTCTTCTTGTTTTATTTCTTCAATAATGGACATTGATTTTTATAGTTTCCCTTCTCGTGGTAATGATAACAATCAACCTGAGATTTAGCTTTCTTGTCTGGTCTCTCCTGAGACCTTCATCTTTCCTTATCTATATTATTCTTCCGATCTATTAGCTAGGACCCCTATCACGCCCATCTAAAAATGCAAGAAGATTGTCTCCTTGATCTTTGGAAGTAGTGCCCTTGAACTTATCCTGGTCCAAGACTGCTAACATCACATCGTCAACTGCAAGCTTTTCCTTCCATACAAGGAGAGTAGTCTAGAGAGTTGAGTTTGAATCTGGTAGAGAGATAAGAAGCAATAAAACATTATCTTATTCGTCCAACTTCAAATCTATACTGGTTAGTTGGGTCACCAATCTATTAAACTCATTAATATGCTTGGTCAAATTTGATCCTTTTTCCATTTTAAATTGATATAATTCTTTCTTTAAATATAACCGGTTTGACAGAGACTTTGGCAGGTAAACTTTCTCAAGTTTCTCTCATAAGTCCTTCGAAGAGGTTTATGTCAAAACCTGATATTTAGTTTGTGGCGCCAAACTCAATCTGATTGTTTCCACGACCTTTGTTTCAAGTTCCGTCCATTTTTCATGTGTCATAGTCATTGGTTTTTTCGATTCTAGTGCCTTTGCCAATCCCTGTTGAGTCAACACCTTTGACCGTACACTGTCAAATGCTAAAATTTGATTTTTTCGTTAAATAATTTAACTTCGTACCTCATACTCGTACTTGTCTCTATTTTTTGTTAAGAGGTGTAACATAATTAGAGTTAACTATGTGTCTAACTCCGAAGTATATGTCTAGTTATAATTGGGACCCCAAAATTTAATTTATCCATTCACGCTCCCCAACGTTAGGTTAAGTAAGCACGATGGGCTCTAAATATGATTTCTGCCAAATTTTCGACCAGAATCTTGACATGTATCCATATGTGGAGTAGAAATACAACAATTATTCCTCCAGAATTTCTATGATGGTGCATATCGATAAGATATTGTCGTATTAGGGCTTTTATCAATAGTAATTAAACTTCATGACATTAACTATAAGCATGTATGTATGATTTTTTTTAGCTTAACCTTTATTTTTGACATGTTTCTATAACATGTTAAATTTATTTCAGGGATTGACTCGACGTTTGAAGAAAACGATCAAAGCTATTGACAAAATCTTGGAGGCTATCATCGATGACCATGAGCAAAATGCTAATAGTAAACATCAAGCGTTCGACTTGGATTTTGTTGATGTGATTCTATCTTTGAAAAACATGTCTTCAAGTACCCATGACCAATTATCCTATATAATGGATAGAACAAATATTAAAGCAATAATACTAGATATGATATTTGCGACAATTGATACCTCACATACTTCAATCGAATGGATCATGTCGAACTTATAAGGCATCCGAGGGTGATGAAACGACTTCAAGAAGAACTTATGACCTTTATGGGAGATAATGAAATTTTGGAAGAATTTCATTTGCCTGAGTTAGAATACCTAGACATGGTAGTTAAAGAAAGTTTGACATCGCATCCGGTTTGCTGCTGTTGGCTCTCATGAGTCTATGGAGGACATTGTGATCAATGGATATTACATACTAGAAAAAGTCCCGCATTATTGTCAATTCTTTGGGGAATAGGGCGAGATCTAACGTCTGTCGAAAATGTTGAAGAATTCCTTCCCGAGAGGTTCAATGGAAGCAATATAGATCTTCGAGGACATGATTTCCAACTTATACCATTTTGTTCAGTAGAAGAGGGTGTCCCAGGATGCATTTAGGCTTGATTAACATTAAATTGGTGGTGGCTCGGATGGTGCATTGCTTTGATTGGGAGTTATCTATGGAAAGTCACCTTTTTGAAATGGAAATGGATGAAAATTTGGTCTAACATTGCTTGAGAGCAAACCACACCTTCTTATACCTATTCATCGCCTATGAGAAAAATTCCTTGTATAAAATCTCGATGGTTCTTTGTTGTCTACATTTGCTTGCTTTAAATTAGGGTACTTTGTTGTCAGCATTGGCTTGGTCCAACTCCATTATTATTATAATCGACCATTCAACCCTTGCAATTCATTCTGTAGTGTGTAATAATTCATTTGGTAATGTATTTCTTTAAACACAGACCATGACCATCGAGCATTATTTTTATTTATTTATGTAATTGACTATTGTTAACGCTTGAGTTTAAGCCAGCGTCAATCACGTAATCCACGCTAGAATCACGACACAATGTGAGATCACACGGAAGCTTGACGGCTTGTTCCGCCGGGGGATAGCTCCGGTGTGAGAATAAGTATAGGGCCGTTCATAAGGTTTAACAATGGAGGCTAAGTATTTAGTGCTCAAAAGTAGGTATTATCTGTTAATTGTAACCTTGGCCTTGTATTTATAATGCTCGCCACCTTTTGAATCCTTCTCCGAGTCGGATTAAGACTCCTAGTCATGGTATTTACCATAACTTGGGTCCAACACAATCTTCTTAAAAGGTGGAAGTGGAATCCAATCCAACCACTACCTTTGGAGTTACCTTATTCAACCATGGCTAGGATCCTGAACTCTACACGCAGGAAAGCCCACTGTGCAGGCCCAAACAACCCCGGCATCAGGTCTGCAGGCTTGACTGAAGGACTCGAAGACCCGACCCCGAACACCACACAACAAGGTAAGGCTCGGCCCGAGGGCTCGGATCTGAACAAGACATCCACTAAGATGAGGCTCCTACCAAAAGGACTCGGGACGCCAATGGCAACCTCTCACCTCTCCATGGGCTTCAGCCCAATGGTCTCCTAAAGCCCTTTTAATGTCAAGCCTTCAGCCCACGTGAAGGTCTGTAAAATGCTCCCGAACATTGCCCCCAGTCTATGATTGTAATATACTTATAATTGGAGACTTGAAAGGTCGTAATTATCTGAAAGGTCACGACGACTAATGATGAGTTATGCAGGGAAGCCAAACAGTGCATCCTCGATTCTCGAAATGCTGCACGCCTTTCCACGCTTGGTCCCACCTTGAGCATTTAATAGCCGCCCTTGGGTAACGTGCACCTACACCTATAAAAACCCCCTTTCCCCCCCTCATTATCACTTTTCTAGATTTCTTCTCATCCCAACATCTCTGTTCAACTTTTTCCGGCAAGGGCGATTTTCGACGAGCATCTCGTTCTTCATTTCTCTGTGATTTTGGTCACTCTACTGCTGTTTGAACTTCATTCTTGTTCACCTTCTTCTTAAAACTTCCCATTTGTGTCTCATTTTCCTCGGTTAAATGGCTGATTCTAGCATTCCTCCATTGAGGCAGTTCCTCCTTTGTCACCACCGTGACTTAATCCTCCAATTTGTTTGTTGGCTCACATCGAAATCTTGCCACCCCTCGGGACTTCCTACTCTGATTAGTGTTGAGGCCAAAATCCGAAATGCCTACCACTCCGAGGCGGACTTTTCCCATATCAACACCATATCGACCATTTCTCCCTCCCAAATTTCTGATATCCGAACCCTCTTCAACATTCCCAAAGAGTATAAGCTTCGGGTTCCCACCTCCAGCGAAAGAATGTTCTGGAGACCCGAAGGCGAATGGGTAGCCGTTCCTCTGTACGTTCTGAAGTTTGGGGTTCGGTTCCTTTTGCATGAATTCATCTCTTCTTTCCTATGCTTCGTAGGAATCGGGTTCGCACAACTCGTGTCGAACTCGTATATTCACCTTGTATCTTTCATAGCCTTATGCCAGGAGGTAGGGATCACTCCGGGCCTTGACTTTTTCTTCTCTTTATTCACCGTCAACGGGTCAAAAGAACCCGACCTTCGGCAGTTGAACAAGCGACCCACTCGATCGGTCGCTGTCAAGACCCCTTCGAGTAATAAGGGGTGGCACGACAAGTGGTTCTTCGTCAAGGGCCTCGACCTCTAGCTCCTTCCTCACTTGGCTCAACCCGAGGATCCTATAGCCAAAGTATTCAAATTCCCGGAGGACCGTGCTGATGCCTTCAAAGACTTCTACAAAAGGTGGAGCTGGACTTCATGGAATCCGGGAGTCTTGTCCAACGAGATCTGGCTATACAAACACGGGCGTAAGTATATCCCCTCTTGACTTCCTTTTTTTCTGATATTTTATGCCATAAGCCATTCTCTTCTGTTCAGTAACAATCTTCAAGCCCGAGGGGACCGATGAGTCTGTAACCGCCCTACCAATTCCAGCTGGATCAATCTGTTTCCCCATTATCGATGATGGGGACAAAGGGGAAACCATCCCGATTGCTGAGCTCTCGACCGGTTCTAAGACGGGTCCTGTCATCCCGGATGCTCCCGCTGCCGAACCCTTTGGCAAGTCAGTTTTGAAGATGGGTCGGGCTGAAAAGATGGCCATGTTGAAGAAGACGAAGAAACCTTCTGCGAAGCCGTCCACCACAGTCCGCCACAAGGTCCATTCTTCACCACCTTGAAGCTCTCCTCCACTCGTCCCAAGAAGTGAAGTGATCAAGGATTGAAGGACACGAAGAGGCTCTCTCGAACCTCGATCCAAAAACCCCGGCTAACTAAGTATTGAACAACGGCCACGAATGAAAGAAGTTGTTGTTGTTGATCCGTTATAACGCCTACTCCCACCTCCGGACCGAGCTCTTCTCATGGATCGCCAACCACCTGTTGGCCGAAAAGTCCTTCGGATGTGTTCCCCTTCACCCTCTTCAATCACTTCAAATTATCGGGTGATGACGAGTGGTTCAAGGGTTTCTCTTCCGAAGAGTACCTAGTCGCCTACGTCTGCGCCCAGTGCCAGGTAATCTTGCAATTACTTATCTCATTCTATAAAATTATGTTTTTACTTTGATAGCTGATATATGTGTTTAATGCAGGCCAACGCCATTCTCTCTCGAGTTATTCCTCCCCTCGCTCGAACCACAAAAAAGGAAGTTCAGCTGAGGTCGAACGTGATGCTTCTTGAAGCAGAGATTCGAGGCCTGAACTCGGACTTAAAGAAGGAACGGGATCTCCACGCGGAGACCCGAAATAAGGCGAGCTGAGCCGAGCCGAACATCGTGTGGAGGAGCTCGAGAAAGAGTATGCATTACTTCTGGAGGAGAGGGATCATCTAACCGAGGATGTCAAGGATCAGGAAAAGGCTGTTGATGCCTTGCAGGATAAATTTTCAGAAATGATGGCTAAAATGATGCAGGTCATACGAGAGAACACCAATTTAACCGCTAAAGTCAACTCATTTCCGAAAAACCACCATCGAGGCCCAAAGATGACGGTTCTATCGAATATGAAGAGTGCGAGGAGGCCTTGAGCGAGAAGGTTATGGCCCAGTTTGGTGATGGGTACGAAGCTTATCGTGAAAAGGCTCGGGCCAAATTAACTGCTGCTGGGCTCGATGCCTCCATCCTTGACTCCTTAGATGAAGAATCTAAAGCCGATCGAGGACGACCCTCGTCCTGAATAGATATTGTTAGGGCTTGTAATAATCTTTTATATTTTTTTCATTTTTTACTTCGCCCGAATCGTAAGCGATCAGGTTTTGTAAAAATTTCAAAGTATGAATGAAATAGAATATTTTTGTTTATAAATTTTTGTAATCAGTTATACTTATGACTTATCTCGACCAGTGGTATCTTCCCGAACCTCTTGATCGGATAATATGCCCGAAGCTTGCCTGAATAAAAAATTTACAGTTTTCTCGGTCAGTTATACTCGTGACTTATCTCGATCAGTGGTATCTTCCCGAACCTCTTGATCGGATAATGCCCGAAGCTTGTTCGTTCGAGTATTAAGAATCATATGAATATAGATGAAGTTAAGCATCTCTAAAGGAAACTTTCATTTATTTCATTTAAGGTTGAAAGGTTACATAGATAAAGAAAGGAATGACATAACTATTACTGGTAAAATTTTCTAAGTCTTCCAGCATGCCATGTATTCTTTACTTCTGAACCATCCATTTCTTGAAGCCGGTATGTACCTGGCTTCGGCACCTCTACCACCTCATAATGTCCCTCCCAGTTAGGCATCACTTGCCCAGGTGTTACGGGGGTTGATGCCTCAATTGCCGGAGGACAAATCGCCATCGCAAACCTCCTCCTCGGCTTCACCTTTTGGTTGTAATGTCGGGCTGTACTCTGCTAATAGATAGCCAACCTCAACATAGCAGTGTCCCGAACCTCTTCCAGCAGATCCAAGTTTGTTTTCAGACCGTCATCGTTGTATAGCTCTTTGTACTGACTGACTCGAAGAGTGGGGGATCCGATCTGAACTGGTATGAGTGCATCGGTCCCGTACGCTAGTCTGAACAGAGAGTCCCCGGTTGTTGTCCTTGGAGTAGTTCGATATGCCCACAAAACAGACAGCAACTCTTCGGGCCACCGACCCTTTAATTCATCCAACCTTCTTGACCATTCGACTGAGGGTGGGCGACTGAAGTCTTGCGATGCTGAATTCCCAACTCTTTCAAAAAGCCTTCGAACTTAGACCCCAAAAACTGTCTGGCGTTATCCGAGACCACTGCCATAGGGATGCCAAAATGATAAACCACTCCTTCTTTGAAAAATTTCAAGCATTCTTGTTCGGTGATCTTCTGCGATTGGTTTGGCTTGACCCATTTAAATCATATAGTCGATAGCCACGATCACAAAGCTAACTTGTCCCGGACTTGGCGAGAGCCCTAGGATGTCGATTCCCCATACAAAGAAAGGGAATCGGGGATAAGACGAATACAACTCTTCTGGGAGGTTGATGTGGTATGGTCTTATTTCGGTGACACTTGGGACACCTTCCGGCCAATTCCACGGCCTCGGTGTAGATAGTTGGCCGATGAATACCCCCCCTCAAAATCTTGTGTGCCAATGACTTTGCCCCCATGTGATCCCCACATATCCCTTCATGTAACTCCCTAAGTGTATAGTCTTCTTCCAAGGGAGTTAAGCATTTGAGTAGGGGAGAGCTGAAAGCCCTTCGGTATAGATCCCCATCGATGAGGACAAAGTTTGAGCTTCGGTGTTTGATCTGTCTTGCTAGGATTCGGTCCGAAGGGAGAGTCCCATCTGCCAAGTAGGAGATATAAGGCGTCAGCTAATAGTCGAGTTGGTCCAAAGCTAGCACCTCTATCTTCGGAACACTTGGTTATTCTAAGACCTCCAGGTATACCGACCCGTTGAAGGAGCTTGCTTCGGTAGTTGCCAATCTGGCCAAGGCATCTGCTACTGTATTATCTGATCGGTCCACAATCTGACAGCTATGTGATGTGATGTACGTCAGCTTGTCTTTCACCTCGGCCAAATATTTTGTCATTCTTGTCCCCCGAGCCTCATACTCCCCCGATAATTGCTTGACCACCGATTCACGAGTCATCAGAGATAACCAAATTCAGTTTCTTCATCATGCGAGCCAATCGTATCCCAGCTAAGATGACTTCATACTCTGCCTCATTGTTGGTGACTTTGAATTGGAAATGAATTGCTTGTTGAAATTTGAACCCTACGGGACTCGTCAGAATGACCCCTGCTCCACTGATATCTGACGTCGATGATCCATCCACATACAATGTCCACGAGGTCGGCCCTTGTTGAGTTTCGCCCACCGTATTCACGCCTGGTTCCGTGAAAGAGCATTCCACGATGAAGTCTACCAAAGCCTGACCCTTGACTGCTTTTCGGGGATGATATTCTATGGCAAACTGTGTTAACTCCATCGCCCACGTCTACTAGTCGTCCGCATACCGTCCCAACTTTGCAATATCTTCTTTAATGGCTGGTCCGTGTATACCACCACCACCACCCGACCTTGGAAATAATGCCGAAGCTTCCTGCTTGCGATGATTAGGGCATACGCGAATTTTTCCAGGTTCAGGTATCTTGTTTCTGTATCTCGAAGAACATGACTGACGTAATATATCGGGAACTATTTTCCTCCTTTATCTCTTACCAACGCCGCTCCTACTGTCAGTGTGCTTGCATCCAAGTATAAATATAAGGGTTCCGAAGGGATTGGCTTCATCAGCAGTGGTGCTGAAGACAAATATTTTTTGATCCCTTGGAATGCGTCTTCACATTCCGACGTCCACTGAAAACTTTTCTCATTCTTCAGGCCCTTGAGAGTGTTAAAAAAGGGTAAACATCTTTTGGCTGACCTTGACATGAATCTCCGAAGGGCAGCTATCCGGCCCGTCAACCTCTGCACCTCTTTGAATGTCTTTGGAGATTTCATGTCTAAGATCGCCGAAATCTTCTCTGGGTTGGCTTCGATTCCCCTTTTAATGACCAAGTATCCCAGAAATTTTCCTGAACCCAAACCGAAGGTGCATTTGGTCGGGATCAGTCTCAGTTTGTGCTTCCTTACCGTTTCGAAGCAATCTTCTAGGTCTTCCAAATGATCTCCGACTGACATGCTTTTTACGATCATGTCGTCCATGTACACTTCCATACTTCTGCCCAGCTGCTTTCTGAATACAAATTTCATCATCCGTTGATAAGTTGCCCCTGCGTTCAGCAATCCGAATGTCATCTTCCGATACGCATATATAACCCGATGAGTGATGAAGCTTGTCTTCGGGATGTCATCCTTGCACATCAAAATTTGGTGGTATCCCAAGAAAGCGTCCATGAAACTTAATATTCCATACCTCGAAGTGGCATCAATCAGCTGGTCTATGTTGGGTAGAGGATAGAAATCTTTTGGGCATGCTTTATTCAGATCCGTGTAGTCGATACACAACCTCCACTTCCCATTTTGTTTCTGAACCAAAACCACATTCGCCACCATTATTCGGGATAATGATCTCAAGATGAATCCCGCTCCAAAGCGGCTTTAATAATCTCTTCATCTATGATCCTCTTGCCTTTTGAGCGAAGATCCTTCTTTTCAGATCATTGGTTTCTTTTTGAATTCTATATGCACATTTTATGCGGTGCTGCATGGGAGATTCACTTTACCCCGGCGACGTCGCTAGGCTCCCAAGCGAAGATATCGGTATACACCCGAAGTAGATCCACCAGACCAGTTCGCAGCGGTTTTATTAATCCTGCCCCAATTTTGATCAGTTTTTCTGGATTCCCAGGTATCAATTCCACATCTTCTGCTCTTCTTCTTAGCGCGATGCCATGGGTTCAATCTTGCTTCTTAGTGAATCGCTCTATCTCGATGGCCATTGTCTGTTTCTGTTTGTTGACCCCGACCCCTGAGGAAATCAAAGTATTCCGATAACACTTTCGGGCAATGTCCAGATCACCCTTTACCTCTCCGATCCCGTTCGGAGTCAGAAACTTGATTTTGAAGTGAGGTATAGACGTCACTACCTGCAATGCTGCTAATGTCGGCCTCCCCAAGATGGCGTTATAGGACGAATCTACTTGTACTACAAAAAATTTCACCATTATTTTTTTTTGCTGCTGAGGGTCAGACCAACCTTAATGGTAGCTCTATCGTTCCTGACACATGCACCGGGTCGCCACTGAAACCGTATAACGGACCTTCTCCTTCCAATTCCATCTTCTTTCCTTCTAGATCCATCCTCTGATAGGCATGCGTGTAGAGTATATCGACCGAGGATCCATTATCGATCATCATCCTTTTTCATGTCTACTGGCCCGACCTGTGCAGTT
Source organism: Panax ginseng (assembly GCA_020205605.1). Taxonomy (NCBI): domain Eukaryota; kingdom Viridiplantae; phylum Streptophyta; class Magnoliopsida; order Apiales; family Araliaceae; genus Panax; species Panax ginseng. Next base: position 184,427,646 of record CM035132.1, read on the forward strand.
ATTACCAGCGCCCCATCATGTGGTTCAATATGATCGGTAAAATAGTCTTCATCCGAGAAAGAGATGGATACTCATGAATATGCCCTATCCTTTCTGGGCGATGAACCAGCTACAGACAACACGACATCGAGATGTCCGCTCCTCTTCCTACCGGTTACACGCCCTACCGACCCGCCCGATATCACATCAATAACTCCTCGGGCTTGTGGGTGCGGTTGCTTGTTTATCTTCCCGAGTCGGTTCCTGTTCTCCTCCGGGGAAATTCCGAACCTTCTCGACCACCAAATCTCGCACAGCTTGCCCATTCGGGCGCTCTTCTCTGTCGATCCTTTAGGTTGTTGCATTCCTCCGTCGTATGCCCCCGACACTAATGATATGCATAATATTTATCCCAACCCCTCTTCCCAGGCTTCGGGATCGCTTGACATGGTTCGAAAAAGGGCTTGTTTCGCATCTCCTTCAGTATTTTAGCCCGGTCCGTGTTGAGGGCGGTGTAGATTTTGTTGACATTTTTATTTGGGAAAGTTGGTCGACTGCTTCCCGAACCTCCCCCATTGTAGCTTTTCTTACTATAATTATCCGACCTCCCCTGATTATCTGACTTCTGATAACTCTGCTTATCCCGATCCTTGGACTTCTCATAAGGTTGGTAGTGTGGTTTGAAGTTCCCCATTGCCTCTTCAATTGCTATGTGACCCTCGGCTCGGTGGAAGGCCTCTGTCAAATCTGCCAGAGGGTTGATCACCAGATCCTTCATCAACTTCTTTGATTTCCCGATGTCTAGTCCAGTACTGAAGAATCCCAAGGCTTGTGGGGAATTCAGCTCTGCTACCGATCCCAAAGCCTCTCGAAACCTTTTGATATACTGACCCAGGCTTTCATCTGACTTCTGTCTGACCTGCATGAGTGAAGCCGTGATCTTTCCCCACTTCTTGTTGCTACCGAACCGAGCATGAAATTTTTCCCGAAGATCACCCCAGGAGTTAATCGATCCCGTCGCCAGGGTTCCCATCCACTCTCGGGCGCTCTTTTTCAAAGTTGTTGCGAACATATGACACTTGGCCGCATCAGAATGGTCGTAGTACGTCATCAGCCTATAGTACTCGTCCGAGTGGTCATATGGATCCCCCATCCCATCGAAGGTCTCCATCGGGGGCATCTTCTTTTTGGGGTCGGCTGTCTCCTGATTGATCTCCGGCGAGAAAGGTGACCCTAAGCAAGCCGAAGGTGTCCCCAACGCGTTTTTAGCCGTAAGCAACTTGTCCAATTCAGCCACCCTTCAGGCGACGAGGACAGACTCCTCCTTACGAGGGGATGATCGGGGTCTTTCCCTCCCGTATTCAGGGGTCGCGTCCCTCCTCCTATATCCCGATCTGCCCGGATGGTCCGATCTTCGATCTGGCGAACGGCTCCTCATTCTACTCCGGCCTTCTCGTGACCGACTGCGATGCCTGCTCCTTTCGTTTCCAACCTCTCCCCGTCGAGGTGACCGAGATCGACTCCGATGCCTACGCCTTTTTGAGGTGGCTTCGCTTCTCCTGCCACCTTCCGCTTTCTCTTGCTTCGAGTTCCTCTTCTTTGAAGGCGAGGGGCCAACATATGGCGTCCTTGTTTTGTTGCATCTTTTTCAGCAGAATGAACTCCCTCTGATCTCGGTTGTTCTCCCCTTGGTCCTTCCCCAGAACCTCCAACGCCTTGAAACGGTTCTCATCCGCATCGACTAGCTTTGGTTGGGGGTATGATGACCGCCATGGAAGAATCTTCACGGAGAAGAAATGGTAGGTTTCTCCTGATCTCCCTGGACTCGAGAGTCCAATCTATCTTTCACCGACTCCCTCACCAGTGTGGTTTGGTGGGTCTTTGCCTTTTTCTGGTTAGAAGTACTATTCTCCTTACTTGCCATGGCCTGTTACCGAAAAAGTTGAATTGTGATTATAAGAACACTAAAAGCCCCCTCCTTCTAGCGCCATCGAGCATTATTTTTATTTATTTATGTAATTGACTATAAACAACAGCCAAATATTAGTCTGTGATACATAGCCAATGTTGCTTATAATGGCTCATTTAATAACTTTAGACAACTATTAGCTAGTTAAATAAATATTAGCTCTTGTAAAAGCATATTTATTCTTAATAGCTTCTAGCTACTATATAACTTGTAATACTCATGTATTGGAGGAATCAATCTCATGCTAATAAACATCCTGTGGTTTAGTACAGTATCAGAGCTGAATATGGCTAGCAGCCCCTTGAACATAATTCATTCCCATTTTTGATCTTTATTTTTTCACTTAATCTGTTTTTTATCTTCTTTTCCGCAAATTAATCCTTATTTCCATCTTTCTCTTTCCATGTTATAACAACTTCCAAATCGTCACCTCCTTATTTTCTTGGCATCCTTATTTTTGTCACAGGTTAATCCTTATCCTTACAATTCTAAAGACAAACTGCTTAATGATAGGAATATATATATACACACTTCACAAACTACGCCTCTAACAACGAAACGACTTAGCAATTGCCGTTTTACTAAATCACCAAATTCCTAATTCAATTCTACTTTATTACTCCCACTCCAGCAAGTGACCATCTAAATTCTTCTGCCTTTTTACTTTTCTTCTTCTCATACTTGGATCTTCACAGCAATTGCTCCATAACAGAGGTCGTCAAGTGGTGCTCAATTGCCAAACTTTAACAGGTGATTCTATTATTTTTTTTTAACTTATCAAACTCTCTCACTTATGTATGACCCTATTTTAATTAACAAAACTTTCAATTCAACTCTCAAATTGTGGTAATGCTAAAAGTAATTTTTTGGTGTTCTTAAAATCATATTTAAATTGGGATAAAAATTAAAATTATCTTATCGATCTCATTAATTTTGATTTTTTTGGTGTTCAATTTTGAGGGAAAAAAAACAATGATTAATCCATGCTATTCTGTTGATAACTGTGATAGTCGCATTTTTATTTGATCGGCTCTTTAATTGCATGTAGCCATATACTAATCCTTGTTATTATGTTGATAACTATGATAAGTTAATACATATGTAAATAATTAATGTTGATGTTATTAATTTAAATTGTTCAAGCAGTGCGATGGAATCATAATTACATGGTAACTCTTCAAGTATGAATATTGATAGAGAAGAATTATTTGACAATGAAGAGAGGAATGATGTTATATCCTCAATATTAGTAATATTTCTTTTAAGGGAAATATTAATTGATTAAATAAAGGTTAGAGATTTAACCTAATTATTAATAAAGAAAATGTGAAAAGAATGGATTAATTTTTTTTATGTGCCCATAGGGTACAAAATGATCGGAAAGAGGGATTTTTAATATAAAAGATTCTACCTAAAAATGTACGAGACAATATAAATATTACTTACTCATAATGAAAATAAAGTAATATGTGGAGTTGAATAAATTTTATGAGATGAAGTAAGCAATGGTATTAATAAATGAATACCTTGATTATTCAAAATGAAAAGGGAAGCCAATATGACTTAATTGAGAAATATTCATGACATAAATTCACATATGAGATCAATGAAATAATTATATTATAATATAATTAATTTCGTTTAAAAGTATTATTTAGTGACAAATAAGGAAAATGGTAGATACTACCATGAAGTAATTAAATTACATAAAGCCATCATTTTTAATGATGTATGTGCTAACTATTTTTCTAACTTAAAGAACTGTGGTGGATAAAAAAATCTATTTATATGAATATGTAATATAAGTCCATATTAAATATTGAACCATGTCAATTTTGCTAGGTGTGCTTGCAAATAATTTAGTGTTATGGACCATATATTGTCTTACGTAAAGAGGGGTAATAAGAGTCAAAAGTATATAAATTGGGCCAAATTAATTTTTTCATGTAGGCATTCAAGACTTCTTTATTTTATTAATATGATATGAGTGCATTGAGCCTAAAGCAAAGTAGTGCCCTGCCTTGCATTAGACCCAATCGACAGTCATATTGGAGAAAAAAGGAACTGTTAGTTCAAATTAAAAAGAGTAGTGAAATGGTTGTGGGTCAGTGATCTCTTCGAGCTTGTGGAAAGATCTATCTAAACAAAAATCTGATCATAAAGTTTATGAGAGCTTTACCAAGCAAGTGGGATGCGAAAACCATTGTCATTAGAGAATCAAAAAATCACCATGAAATGACTCACCTATGAACTGGAGCTGACTCAGCGAGCAGAGACTCTATCTGAAGGATGAAAGAAGGACAAAGGAGTTACTCTCAAAGTAACAGATACCAGCCCCAAAGCTCATACTGAAAATGACCGACTCAGAGGAAGATGATGACGAGGATATTGTAATGCTAGTAAGAAGACTCGAGAGGTTCATGCGTAAAGGCAGAAGCAACAAACCTAAAAGATTCAACAACAACAACAACTAGGAGCAGATAAATGACTTATATATGTTACAACTGCAAGAAGCCATGCAATTCTATTACAAACTGCAACAAACCTCTTAGAAAAGAACTGAAGAGAAAAATAAATCCAAAGAAAGAGTTCAAAGGCAACAGGAGGCTCCAGAAGAAAGACAAAGGTCTTGTGGCCGGAGGATCATGGAGTGACTCAGACAACGACACAACTCCTGAGTCTGGAGATGATGAAGATCCTCAAATAGTAAATCTGTGTCTAATGGCCAAAAATGCAAAGGATAAGAAAAGCATTGACAATCATGAAGTAAGTATCAATGAGGTATTTGACTTCAACTCTCCTGATGTAGATATTGATGATTTAAGAACTGCACTGCATGACATAACATCTGATCTGCGTTAATACAAGAAATGGTTCAGAATTCTGTCTAAAGATTATTCTCTTCTTCAAAAAGAGAAAGAGAAAGTTCAGGAAGAACTGGAAACAACTCTTCTAAGTGCTAACTCTCTCTCCAAATTTGAAACTGAGAATAAACTCTTAAAACAGACCAATGAACTTAATGCACAAAGAGATTCAAATCTAATCTCTAAAATTGAGGAATTGGAAAAGACCATCTTAACGTGGAATAGATCCTCTTCATCCATGGACTCCCTGATCTCCAGTCAGAGAAGTGCATCTGACATAACAGGTTTAGGTTTTGGGGAATTCACCTCAGAACCACATGTGGAAAAGTAAAAGGAAACAAACATCAGTAGTGCTTCAAACCTCAATAGAAGCATTGTATTTGTGAAATCCTCACAGAAGGAAGAACTAGTCCATCCCTGCTCTTCTGATCCAATCTATGCTACAAGGCATAACGGATCCCATGTTGGCCTAGGGTTTAGAAAAGAGAAGAGTAACTTAGTCACTACTCTCCAACCTCGAAGGATCGTAGAGTTGAGCAAAATCAACTCCATAAACCAACCAGGTGTGAAAAGTAGAGTTAAGTTACATTCTTCATAAATCATGAATCACAAGGACACAATGAAAAGGAAGAATCAGTATAAAGGAAGGACTGCCAGAAATCCACATAAGTCAAAATGGTGAAAGAATCCACACACACACACACAAGCATGCATCATGCTAGATGTTTTATATGTGAAAAAATTGTTCATAAGGCTGCAGTATGCTACAATAATTCTATGCATATCAAATCCAAAGTTAAGCAGATTTGGGTCCCCAAGGGTACTAACAAGATAGGACCCACGCAAGTATGGGTACCAAAATGAGAGCTTAAACTTCACTACAAGAACAGAGCTCCACGATCACAACCTGGTACCTGGACAGTGGATGCTCGTGACACATGACTGGGAACAAAGCCCTCCTGTCCGACTTCATAGAGAAAGAGGGTCCAACAATCATCTTTGGAGACAATGACTTTGGCAAGACAAGAGGTTATGACTCAACTAGGAATGGTGTAGTATCCTTTAGCAAAGTAGCCTATATGGAAGGACTAAACATAATATTCTAAGCATAAGCCAGCTCTGCGACAAGGGTCATCAAGTTACCTTTCTCAACAATCAATGTCAAGTCAGAGATCTGAAGACCTCTTCTATAAAGTTGACCGGAACAAGAGAAGGAAACATCTACACTGTTAATCTTGGTCAACTAAGTTCTGAAGAGATAATATGCTTTTTGGCTAAAGCCTCTGAAGAAATAAGCTAGTTATAACATAGAAGGATTTCTCATCTCAACTTCAAAAGCATGTCAAAACTGGTTTCCAAGGATCTAGTAGCAGGTTTACCCAAGCTTAGCTTTGTCAAGGAAAGGTCATGCAACATCTACCAACTTGGAAAACAAACTAGAAGCTCATTCAATAGTAAAACTGTCAACTCAATTGATAAGCCCCTGTAGCTACTTCACATAGATCTATTTGGACCAATACCAACAATAAGCCTTGGAGGGAAGAGATACTCATTGGTCATAGTGGATGACTACACAAGATTTACATGGGTGTTATTTCTAAACTCAAAAGATGAAACAAGTTCCTAGCTCATCAAGATGTTCAGGCTGGTAATGAATGAAAAAGGGGAAAAAATTAAGGCTATAAGGAGTGATCATGGTAGAGAATTTGAATTCTCTGAGATAGATCAGTTTTGCACAGACAATGGTATCAGTCACAACTTCTCAGCTCCACGAACTCCACAACAAAATAGAGTTGCTGAAAGAAAGAACAGAACGTTGATTGAAGCTGTAAGAACTCTATTACCAACAATACGTCTGCCTGAATACTTCTGGGCAGAAGCTGTCAACACTGCATGCTGCACTCAGAATAGATCTCTTGTGCACTCTATGTTAAAGAAGACTCCCTACGAGCTATGGAGAGGAAGGAAGCCTAATTTCAGCTATTTCAATGTGTTCGGTTGTGGATGCTATATTCTCAACAATGGAAAATAGTATTTGACTAAGTTTTAACCCAAGTTAGACGAAGGAATCTTTCTCAGATATGCCACAGACAGTAAGGCTTATAGAGTATTCAACAAGAAAACGCTAAGTGTTGAAGTCTCGATTCACATCATCTTCGATGAAACAGACTTAAACAAAACTGTGCCTAAAGATACTACGATCGATAACTCAGACACTACGAGCGGGGTGGTCTAGCCCAACACCACGATCATAGTCTCAGAAGATGAAATCATCGAGCCTGAAGAAGAGATCGTAGAAAGAACTACGCCAGACAACGAACCTCTACATCCAGAAGCAAATGTTTATATTGAAGAATTCAGACAAGAAGGCATCAGAACAGATGTTCCAACAGGCAACAGATGGGCAAGAGATCACACTTTAGACCTAATCATTGGAGATCCAAATGCAAGAGTCAAGACAAGATCTGCCACCCAGAATGAGTGTTTCTATCTAAGCTTTCTGTCACAAATGGAACCCAAGAAAATAGAAGATGCTATGGAAGACTCAAGTTGGATAGAAGCCATGCAAGAGGAACTAAATCAGTTTGAAAAAAGTAGAGTATGGAGATTAGTTCCAAGACAAAGAAGCCACCCAATTATTGGCACCAAGTGTGTCTTCAGAAACAAGATGGATGAAGATGGGGTAATAATAAGGAACAAGGCAAGACTAGTAGCCAAAGGTTACTCCCAAGAAGAAGGCATCGACTACGACGAGACCTTCGCACATATTACCATATTAGAAGCCATTAGGATATTCCTTACTTTTGCTGCCCACATGAAGTTCATAGTCTTTCAAATGGATGTCAAAAGTGCATTTCTGAATAGTGAACTTCAAGAAGAACTATATGCGGAGCAACCTCCAGGTTTCATCAATCCAATTCTCTCTAATTATGTCTATAGATTAGACAAAGCCTTATATGGACTTAAACAAACACCAAGAGCATGATATGAAACACTAACTAACTTTCTTATTTAAAATGGTTTCACTAGAGGTATAGTAGATACCAAAGTATTTCTTAAAAATCATAAAAAAAGTCCTATTAGTTCAAATATATATTGATGACATTATCTTTGGCTCTAATGATGAAAAATTGTGCAAGAGATTTGCCAAGCTTATGCAGAGAAAGTTTGAAATGAGTATGATGGGTGAGCTGAATTTCTTCCTTGGATTACAAGTAAAGCAGACTGATGAAGGAATCTTCATTAACCAAGCCAAGTACATTAAAGACTTACTTAAAAGTATGGCATGAAATCACCTTCTCCGTGAAAACACCAATTGCTTCAAAGAACCATGCCGAACAAAGATGAGAAAGGTAAAAGTATTGACATTACTCAATACGAGAGGTATGATAGGCTCTCTTACATATCTAGCGCGATGAGACCCGGATATAATGTTTTGCAACATACGTATGTCTTTAGATTTCAAGCAAATCCTAAGAATCACACTTAAGCTAGTAAAGAGAATTTTAGGTATTTTAAAGGCACACCTCACTTAGGACTTTGGTATCCCAAGGAGTCCTCCTTTGGTGACGGATATATCTGATCTTTGACTTTGTAGGCTGCAAGATCGATATAAAAAGTACCAGTGGCATGTCAGTTGCTAGGAAACAGACTTGTGTCCTGGTTTAGCAAAAAGTAAAACTCAGTATTTACCTCAACAGCAGAAGCTGAATACATTGTTGTTGGCAGCTGTTGTTCTCAAATCTTATGGATGAAAAATCAGCTAGCAGGCTATGGGTTTGATTTCAAATCTATACATGTTCATTGTGATAACACAAGTGCCATAGCAATAACACATAATCCTGTCATGCATTCTAGGACTAAGCATTTAGAGATAAGATATCATTTCATTAGGGATCATATCCAAAATGGAACTATATCTTTACAATACATCATTACTAAAAATCAACTTGCTGATGTCTTTACAAAACCTTTAGATGAATCCAGATTTAATAAATTGATAAGTGAGTTAGGTATGTTAAATCTACAACCATAAACTCTATGCTCTAGTTTATGCTAACCATACAGATAAAAAGGCTATGTTAAAATCGTAGAGATGACTAAAGAGAAACCACGATAGTAGAGCAGTCTCGACGTGATAGAAAAGTATCCTGTGATGATAACATTCCTATCAAATCCAAGCAACCCTTTTGATGATTGCCTCAGGGACAAACCTGACCCTTAGTTCAGTCTAAGAGGTTGGCCCTTCTTGAGCTATCTTAACCTAGAAGAAATGCTAAGTCAGAGTTCATCACAAGGACCAGGACAGACAATAATCGTAGAATAGAATCAGCAGTGAACTCAATAATCGTAGAGCAACCTCGATGATCGTAGTCTTCCCAAAGGATACACTAGCTCAAGAGGAACTAATGATAGATCACTATTTTCCGCGTTATTTAAAATTGCGGAGCCCGACAGAACTCGACACGTGCCCCACTATACAGATCATGAGGAGGGAATTTACAAATACAGTTTGAAAAGGCTTTTTAAAAATTCACCTCAAAATTTCAAAAAGCTCATTCCCCTCTCTCTATCAACAGAAATTGTAAGACCCCAACTTATTATAAATAAAATTAAATTTCCTATATTCATTATCTTGAAATAATAAGGAATTAATTTGATATAATGCTTTGGTTATGGGTGAAATGTACAAATTTTGCAAAATAAGCAAGTGGTTATAAAATATTCATTTTTGTCGGGGAATATTCGTGTAGTCCTGGAATATTCTTGTTGTCGGCGAATATTCGTACGACGGCGTAGCCATTTATGGGCCCCATAAAGGAATAAGCGTTTATGAAGAAAATGACAAGTTTGAGTTTTTATAAATAACTACAGTAGTTATTCACAAGTAACAATTTGTTGGAATACCCGATGGTTAAAATATAGTGTCTACGCGTGGTTGCATGCAGAAACTTGCGGTATTACACAATATTTTTGAATTATTGATTCTTACGTGAAGGCATTACTCAATAATTATTTCATTAATTCTTTATTCAATATTTTATTTTATTGATTCAATAATTCTTTAAGGTTGATATTTTATATTATTGTTGTTTCAATAATTGTCACTGCACAGTATTTCCCATTATCAGATCAATAATTCATATTATTTGAATAATATTATTAGATAGCATTATTAGTAATGTTTAGAAAGTTCTGTCAAGGAAGGTTTGGTCACCTAATTGCGCGCCAGTAAGGAAAAATCCTTATCGGAAAGCCCCCTCTTTCCTGGGAACGGTCTGGTTGTTATTATTATGATTCTTTAATATTATTTATGAATAATTATTTATTGATTTATAATATAAGGAAATATTTATTTTATGTGGATATAAATGAAGGAAATATTTATTTTTATGTGGATATAATTGAAGGAATTAATGTTGAGATGTTTTATCAGTATTTTTTTTGGAATGGAGGTATTAAAAATCAAATCAGTGTTCTTAAAGCTCTATTGCGTGAGTTATAATTTTAATTCGACCGTTGGGTCGTTGTGATTTTTGGATATGTTATACATATATAAGCTGAGTATATGTCCACAAAATTTTGAACCGTTAAAAATTAACGTATGATTTGTTATGAATTTTACGAGGTATTAAAAATCATCCGTTTGTGAATTTCGGATATTTTCTATTTGAATTTAGAAAAACTTAAAGCTACAAAGTTGTAGAGAATTCGATTTCGTATGGAATGGACATAAAATTCGTATTTTTTTTTTTGATAAAAGGGCTATTTATTATGAATTGTTGAAGTTTCAGAAATTAAATGTTTTTATTAAAATTATAGGTGGTGTAAAGCCCCCAAATTTAGGTACTTGAAATCCGAACTCGGTGCTTCACGATACCATTTCTATGAGCGAAATAATACTAATAATAATAACAATAATATAAATATTAAACTTAAATTTACATAATCATCAGAGTCTGGATCCCAAGTACGTAACCTTTAATACATTCCTCACAATACATGATAAATAATATATATTATACTTGTCTTAATAAAGTTAACTATTACATAAAATAGCATTGCATTCATTCAGCAACATTTCCCTTTCCCTTGTTCTTAGCAGAGCCATCTGATTGTTCACACTTAGCTGAAAATATTTAAATTAAGCAAGGATGGGCATTTGAGTGCCCATCAAGTAATAACAATTATAAATATTAGCTGAAAGGATTAAATGTTTTCTTTGTACTACTCTTCTACAACAAATCAATAGTTGTGAAGTAATCTGAACCGATAATAATAACATAACAACTCTCTATCAAATTTTTGAAACTATATATTGACTATAAATAGGGTTTAGGTGACATACTATGAACATTGTTTTCAATTTTCAAAAAGGTTAAACAAAAATTCATCTACAAATCGACATAACTTACAGACGCACGGGGGGTGATGATCGACTGTTATACCTCAGTGATGATCAATACTACATGCAAGAACGATGTTATCGTGTACTCTCTGTCACCATGGTAGCATAAAAGTTTTCCCATGTTCGGGATGTTCATACTTAGTCGGGAATCCGAACTAAAACAATTTGATTGGATACAAAAAGATTTTATCATATTCAATTATATTTCTAAATCTGTGTCTAGCTGGTCAAATAGCTTAGACGACTTCTACATACTGTATACATACTGGCAATCAATAGGTGTATATATATATATATATATATATATATATATATATATATATCAACATGTAATTAAATACAATGATTGTCCAAGTGGGGACACTTGAACAACCATATTTAGAAATTAACGAACAGAATATATATATATCTGAATTACAATATAGTACCATGTTGATAATCAATGATCGAATATAACATATATAACAATAGGGTTAATAATCTGGTATAATAATAATATAATTCTGAATATTCTTACTCATGTCCATTGCATAAAGGAAATGCAAAGATAGGATACTTACCTGGTACGCTGCTTACAATTCGTAACTTAGTTTTATCTTTTATATAACCACCTATCAGTAATAAGATCATTTTACTGATTAGAATAACATATCGTAACACATAATACTACCTATTGCAGTCAGCAGATAACCCAATCACATTGTCTCTCATATTCAATAGTCATTAAATCACAAACAAACATTACTACAGTCAAAATATCTAAGTCCAGATCAATTTTTGAAATATGTCAGTGTACCGACGGCTTAATCGGGTATTTATCGAGTCTAAGACTCTTATTCTAAAGTTCAATATCTGTAAGTATCAGCCATATTATTTTTACATGACTCATAATAATTTTAAAACATTTATTATAATTTATCATGTATTTTCAAACACCGGAATCATTAACATTTAATTAATATTAAACTTTAATGAAACCATTGCCAAAATATTAAAGTTATTTATAATAACTCAAAATATTTTTAAAGTATTAATATTACCCTTAAATGATTTTTAAAACATTTAAAATCATTTATAAATAATTACCATTAATATTTAAATATTAACGTACCATTTATCAAAATATTAAAAGTCATTAAGTATAACTTAAAACATTTTTAATTCATTTATATCCTTTTTAAATGATTTTTAAATTAATAAAACCATTTTAAACCATTTATTTAATATAATTATTAAATAAATTTAATGTCATTAATATTAAATTAATATCATTAATATTAAATTATAAATGAAATTATCCTTTAAATATTAAAAGTTATATTTTATAACTTAAAATATCTTTAAACACTTTATTTTCATCTAAAATGATTTTTATAATAATAAAATCATTTTTAAACTAAATTATTTAATATAATTATTAAATAACTTTAATATCATTAATAATAATTAATTAATGAAATTTACCTTTAAATATTGAAAGTTATATTTATAACTTCAAATATTTTAAATACCTTATTATTATTTAAAATGATTTTTAATATAATAAAATTATTTTTAATTTATTTATTTATTTTATTTATTAAATAACTTAATTATCATTAATATTAATTTATTAATTAATTTCATCACAAAATATTAAAAGTCAAGAAAAATAACTTAAAATATTTTCTTATACCATAATATAATTTTAAATAATTTTTCAGTATTAAAAATCATTTTTAAGTAATTTATTTAATATAATAATTAAATAAATTAAATACCTTTAATATTTCAAAATATTAATTATTTATGAAATATACTTAAATTAATTAAAAACTAATTTTAGACTTTAAAATAATTTTTAATAATTTAATTTGTATTTTTAATAATTAAAAACTAATTTTCTATAATTATTTAATAAAAATATAATTTTTATATAGAAACTATCGCTAAAGACCACCTATAGCGACAAAACCGTCGCTATAGGTGTTCTTCATGTTCATCTTCAAACCCAGAAAATCAAGTTAGTGCACGAGCTAGCTAGTTTGACTAAACTTTATTCTAAATCTGTGATGTTTTATAGCATGCTTGTGGTCAGATCTTAAAGTGTTAGTGTAGATTTACATGATCCAACAATAATTATGGCCAACAAGCATAAATCGAGGCTGTTCTTCATTTCTGGGTTGCCCAAAAAGGAAGAACAGTTCGAGCATGCACCTTTGGGCTTCCACAACTTGCAATCCTGTCAATGTTTATGTGATTTAAGACGTCTAGATTGTAGCTAGCATGTAATATTACAGATCTAATACCACACATCAGCATAACAACAAAACACTAGAAAGATCTTGATCGGTCAATGGATGTCAGAAAGTATATTCTTCATGTTTCTGGAAATTTCAGAAAATGCATTCGTGACCGAGTGGCCTGGTTTGACCACTCACTACGTTCGATCAATTGATGATTTAAGAGATCTAAAGGCTAGAATCTAAAGTCCAGATTACAGGCTACAATCTAGCTAGTTAGAAAAATAACATCAAACATTCAATCATCTGATAGATCTTGGCTTTCCAAAATCTTGTCAGACGCTGAAAACCCATTTATGGGTTACCCAGAAACTTTGCAAGTCATGGTCGGTCAATGCATTTTGACCTTCCATAACTTGTAATATACACATGCTATAAGTCTGATTTCAATCCCAGATCAAAGAGCACATAACAGACTACATAATCAAAGCTTTAAAAAATAAAAACACATAACAGAGAAAGATTGGTGGCCACTGACATTCGTTGTCAGACCACAGTTTGAACTTTTTCCAAATTTTGTAAAACTTCAAATTCGAGCCTCTAGATGTTATGGATCTAACATCTAGCAACCCAGATCATCATTATACAGTACATATAACATGTTTAACACAAAAAATTTAACATCTAACAACATATCAATGGTCAGATTTTCAAGTTAGGGTTTATACCTTTACTTTGATCAATCTTGATCTTAGGGTTCTGATTTGATATAAATATTAGTGGGACTGGTTTTTGTGGACTGAAATGCTTATAAATTTCGGAGGTGAGAGCTTGAGAGAGTTTAGATGGGTGTTGTGCACACAATAAGCTAGTAAATGAATTTTTTTCTCTCTCTAATCTATATATAGTGCTTGTATACATTGTATGTTGCTGAAAATGGATGATTGCTGGTGTTTAATCAGTCACATGGGGTAGTTGGGTTTGGTCACCAACTTCACCTAATGTCAAAACCTACATGCTAGCTTCAATAATACACAAAAGGGCAATTTAGTCTTTTGGCTTGAGAATTTAATGGCAAAAATGTAAACTTGGCAAACCCTTAGGGTTTGACCCTTAGGGTTTAACCCTAAGGTTTAGCATATAATTTTGTAGGATTTCAAATTAGAGTTTGTACAAAAAAAAAATATAATTTTAGTTTCTAAAATTTGTAATTAGGGTTTTCTTAATTAGGTTAGTTTTCTAATTACTTTATACTGGAACATTAGGGTTTAATATCACTAATTATAATTAACCTTGCTAATTTTAGCAATTAAGGTTTACAATTTTGATAATTAGGGTTATCAAATTATAGTTAGGATTTCTAATTACCAATTTAGGGTTCTAGATATTAGGGTTTTAGATTACTAATTAAGTTTTACCTAATTAGCAATAAAATATACCATATATGATATTAATCATATTAACACTATTTCTGACTGAGCAAAAACTCCAGGTTAGGTTTCAAATTAGGGTTTCTAATTTCAGAAATTAGGGTTTTAATTTATAATTATGGTTTTCCATAATAACAAGGCTTTACCTAAAATTACACATCGTATAACACATAACACAGTGTCTTAACAGATTCTTAAAGTCTTATTTGACCTCAGAATTAGGGTTCAACAGTAATACTAGGGTTTAAAAAAAATATTACTAGGGTTTGGTCATAATACACCATAATTGACCAACCATTATCAATACGTACATAACATATTTATAGCACTGAAAAATCAAAATATAATTAATATTATATTATTATTCTCATTCCATGATAAAAATCCAAAATTAGGGTTTGGATTCCATATCTGATTTATCTGCCATACTTAACCTTATTAATTAAGTTAAAATAATTAACTTAATAATCAGTACTAAATTTCATATAATAAAATAATTATTCTAAAAATTATTTCATATATTATTTAAATAATATAATAATCATATTTTCATATTTTCATGGAAAATAATTAATAAAAATATTTTTACTATAAAACTAATTATTATATGAATGTAATTTATAATAATCAATAATTCTAAAATAAATTATTTGAAATAATTATTGTAATAAATAAATTTTTATTTATCACATACATATATATACACATTACCTAGCACATACTTTCCCATATTTTTTTTTAATAAATAATAAATAATTATACGTAAAATTTTTGATTTATTTGTATAGAAAATATCGGGTTGTTACAGGTGGGACCCACTTTTGTTAAAAACATGTGGGCTGCAAAAAATTTTTAGAATTGGCATGCTGGCTGATTCAAAAAGGATGGAGTAGAAGGAAAGAAAATAAATAATAATATTTTATTATTTTAGTCTCTATATATGTTTACAGCATTTTCCTATAAATAAAGCGCTTAAGTTAGAAAATCACATCGGAAAAATAAGTTCTCTCTCTATATATTATGTTTATTTTTGTGAATATTTAGATATTTTGAGAGTTCTTTATTCAAATGGTAAGGTTCCTTCTCTACTTTACATCCGATATTCCGATCGGAAATATTGTTATTTTGAGGTAAGGGATGCTATTTTCTTCTTAAATGATATTATTTTCTTCAATATCATTATGCCGAAATATTGATATAATTTGTGAAATTTCTACCTTTTTGTGTCGGGGTTATTATTCACGTATACGACACTATTCACGTATACGGCACTATTCACAAATACGGCACTATTCACCGAAAAATGAAATTTTCTCTTCTTTGTCCCAGATGTCTATTATGGTTACTATCTTTGATTGTATCCATGTTTTTGATCTTTATTCTTGAATTTTACTCCATTATGGTTTATTATGGAGTATTTTTAAACTTGAGTTATCTAAAGTACGAATCTTTAAACTTTATCCTTTTATCTCACTGGATTCATTCTCTAAAATGTTTTTCATCATCCTCAATCCTTAATGGTGATACTTGATGAATATCTTTGGCCTATAGTAAAAAGATGTATGATTACCTGATGAATATCTTTGGCCCGTAGTGCAAAGATGAATATTTGATTCAAGATGTATATTGATTGATGTTACAGGGATAAAATATTGATGATGAACTTTTAAATTCATAGATGATAGTAGATTTCATTCTCTACTTAACTCTTCTAATGAATTGTTGTTTCCGCTGTAGTTGTTGATCTAAAACTTGTTGTCTATTATATTCTATCAGATTTTTCCCTGTTGAAGACTAAGGATAATTTGTTGTATATTATCTTAGTCATAATATTCTTTACTGGGCTAGTTGAGCTCACTCTTTTCCTTTTTGTTCCATTTTTCTTCTCAGAAACCGAGAACATAGCAAGAACCAGTCGGGGTGTAATACCCGGTTAAAATAAAATAAAAATAAAATAATAATAATAATAATAAATAAATAAAATAATTAAATAATATTTAAATCTATATTTTATTTGGGCTTTTCTTATGTCTGGGTTAATTTGTATTTAATTTGTGTGGTCTATAATAAGTATGTGGTTATATTAATTTGGGCATGTTATACTAATTGGGTTAAACTAATTTTTTTAAGTATTTAAGTTTGGGCTTGTTAAACTATTTGAGCCCAAATTAAGGTGATGGGTTTAAAAACCAAATTGAAATAGGAGTAATATTAATATTAATATATTAGGTTAAATTCATTCTTAATTCATATATCTCGACATTAATACATCATCGCATACTTTATAATGGCGTAAAGAAGACTCAAACAATGACCCGTAAAATTTGAAAATCATAATAGGAATGATTCATTCATTCGAATTGTACTCTCTCAAAGACACCCTAAATAAGCCACCTCCGCTTACTGAACATCGAAGTTGAAGACCTCGACAAACAAACAAATCGAATTCACTCGATAGATATAATGCCGGTGGGTCTATGAAGATATTAAAGCGGACTCCCACTTTCGGCACTGTGAGGTTTAAAAGTTGGGGAGCATTGAGCCGGCACATCGCCATACTTTTGGGCATGATTTAGTAGTATTAAAGGGGAGCAAAAATGTCTGGAATTTGAGTAAAGAGGAAAAGTATGACTTGGGTGTTGGGGATTATTTATTTACTCCAGCTGGGGATGTGCATAGAGTGAAGTATTTTGAGGATATCAAATTTTTATTAAGTTGGATGGGCAATGGGATATTTTCCTGGATGAGGATCTTGCTACTACTGTTGCTGCAATAGAAAAGGATATTTAATTATAATTGCTGGGTGGATAATATGTGGAATCTATAGGAGAGGGTTTTGACGCAGTGAGAAACGAAAAAAGAGGCCGAAGAAAAGGTTGTGAAATAAAAAGAAAATTTGGGAAGAAGATTGTGGGATTATATTCAACAAAAATTGTATCACAAAAAGATCAGATTGAGGAGGTCTAGCGATGTGATATTTGGGTTCCTTGAATTATTTTGGTATTATATTTAGGTACAGATTCCGTACTCTTTCAGTGATACTCTTGTTAAATTTGATCTATTCATTTGTTTCTTTATTTCGAATTCTGTTATAATTTCACATAATTATTTCTTGTGAAATAAATATATTAGTTTCATTTTAGAGTTGATACATATGACTCATATTTGTACTCTTTGAATTAGGTTATCATGTTTAGTACTATTTATTTTGATAATTGTAGAGCGGTACATGTTGCTACCTTCTTTTTGAAACCTTGTAACTATAATTTGATTTGGTTCAACATGTACATATAGAACCCTTTTGTTGGTATTATGTCGCATGTGTTGTGACATGATATTTTTGTTAGAATATACTGTAGGGTATAACTGAGCTATAACCACCTGTGGGGGTACCACAAGCATGTCGTCTTGGCACGAGAGACATAACACTTTCCATGGCGGTGTGATTAGTCCACGACGTCTCCGTTTTGGGCTCCGGAGGAAGTGGGCCATTTGGTGTTTTGTTGTGGGAGGCTTATAGGTTAACCCTAGTTTTATGTCCTGTGGATTGGTGATGTTATGCCAAACACACCTATCCGATTTGCATACATTTGGATTTGCGGTCCAACGTGTGATTTGCCTGTGTGGCATCATTTGACTTGCCTATGTGGCATTATTTTGACTTGCCTATATGGCATCATTTGACTTGCGTGTGTGGCATTATTTTGACTTGCCTGTGTGGCATTGTTTTGACTTTCCTATGTGGCAAGGTATACTTCTGAACTCAATCGATGTAAATAACTTGACCATTTGTGGTCGAAGATATTATTTTATTGTATTAGTTTGTTGGCTTCGCTGATTCGATTCATTGGATTAGTTACTTCAGTTCGTTATTTCTTTACTATTCTGTTTGTTTCGTTAATTCTATTGTTTCAAATATATTTTATTCAAATCTTCAGAGATTGTATTTTTTTTTGTCGGAGGCAATATTTTGTCTCTGTTGATTTCGTATTTTGGTTGTATATCTTTTGTATCTTTATATCCGTACTGGGCAATTGGCTCATGCTATGTATTTTCTTTCGGCTGGTTTGCAGGGGTGATACAGGGCTAGTGTGATGAGAGAGTTGCCTTTGACCATCTAGGTTGATTTATTTTTTTGGTTTTGACTATTTTAACTCTAGTTGGAGAATTGTATTTAGTACGCTATTAATGGATCACCAGTATTAATATCTTGAGGTTAGTAGTGCTCTGTTTACTTATTTTGAGGTTTGTTGTGTTTTGCACGTGACCTCCCTTTCCTTTTCGGGAAGGGGGTGTTACAGAGATGGTATCAAAGCTTAGGTTCTTTCTTGTAGAAAACCTATTTAGGTTTGACCTTATGAGTTAATGGGTAAACCATTGGGTGAGCGTGTAGGAGTTTGATTCGATTTTGTTCTTTATTTTGTTGGTCTCTATTTTGATCAACTGTCGATTTCTTTCCGATTTGTAGTTGATTTTAAGAAAGTGGAATAATTTGTTAAGGTGATTGAGTAATGATATTAGTTAAGAATTGTGATTTCATCATTGAGGTGAATAAAGTTATACTTTGTACGGATAAGGAGTGATCTTATATGGGATGCGATTATGATGTGAGTATTTGTATCAACGAGTATTTAATTTTGGAAAATTATTTGTTAGAGTTATTTTTGGTGACAATTCATTATGATCTTAGAATTGAGGATTTGATTTGATTTGAGTTATGCTTTAATTATTGTTAAATTTGTGGATAATTTGAGGTATAGGTGGGATAATATGATAATGTGATAAATTATTAAGTATGAAGGATCTTTTGTAAATTTGAGTTGTAGATATTGGAGGTAATTAGATTAATCATTTGAGGCTAATGATCAAATTTTTTTTGGCTATTTTCTAGTAAGATATTGGAGTTATATGATATGAAATTTCTTTGTGATAGTATGAGGAGATTTTGGAATTTGTTGGGTTAAGGTTTGCACTAAGAGAATGATTTATTTATTAAATGATTAGATAATAAGTAATGATTTAAGAGATTTTGAATTGTTGTAGCTTGCTTATGCAGATGATAGAATATGTGACTTGGAGTTTGATATGGTGTTAAAGAGATCTTAGTAGTATATTCTTTGGTGTAATAATATTTGAGAACTAATTTGATTTGAGGTTATGATATTTTGAAGCTCTTGAGGACTTGGGGAGAGTTGGTAATATAGTTTGCGCAATTGTTTTGTTTATCTGATGTCCTTAGAGTTTTGTACGAATTTATGTAAAATAAATAAATAAATAAATAAAAATAATTTGTTAAATTTTTGTCATGCGTGGAATATAAACGTTTTACGAATTAAATATAATTTTAAATATTTTGGTTATTCGAATCGTATTTAGATAAAGAGAAAATTTTGTGTTTTCGAATTATGTTCCGAAGAGTACGCACGTTTGTAAGAATGAAACTCAAAGACATTAACGGGGGGCCCGAACCAACAGTGGATCATGTGATTTAACGCGAAGAACCTTACCAAGGCTTGACACGATAACTGGCGAATCTTTTACAAGTACATGGATAATTGTGTTGACCGATGGACTTACCAGGCTTGATCGTTACAAATGGCGGCGCTACGTCGTAATTAAATTTATTTATTTTTTTTGTAGCTTATTTGAATTTCGAGGACGGAATTATTTTTTTTGGGGTGAAAAATGTAATAACCCATTTTTTAATAATTAAATATTAATTAATTTTATCTTATACAATTGTGTTTAAATTGGAAAAGGTAAATGATTTTATTTTCCTCTTTTCTTCCTTGTTTTGTTTGGAAAATTAAATTCTTTTAGTAGATAATTAAATAACTGATTAAATTAAAATTGAGGAAGATAATTTCTTTTTGTAAAGTCTTGTGCTAAAATCATTCGGAGCGGGAAGCTACTTGGGAGATAGAGGAGTCTATTCGAGCAGAGTATCCACATATTTTGATAATTAGGTGCGTTCATTCTTTTGATTCCGGGGACGAAATCCTTTTTAAGGGGTAGGTGATGTAATACTCGGTTAAAATAAAATAAAAAAAATAAATAATAATAATAAATAAATAAAATAATATTTAAATCTATATTTTATTTGGGCTTTTCTTATGTCTGGGTCAATTTGTATTTAATTTGTGTGGACTATAATAAGTATGTGGTTATATTAATTTGGGCATGTTATATTAATTGGGTCAAACTAATTTTTTTAAGTATTTAAGTTTGGGCTTGTTAAACTATTTGAGCCCAAATTAAGGTGATGAGTTTAAAAACCAAATTGGAATAGGAGTAATATTAATATTAATATATTAGGTTAAATTTATTCTTAATTCATATACTGACATTAATCGCCATCACGCCTTTTATATAATGGCGCTTGAGAAGACTCAAACAACGACCACGGTACGTATTTGAAAATCATAAATGAGTGATTCATTCTGGGTACTCTCAAAGACACACTCGTCAGCCCACCTCTACTACTCGAACATCAAGTCGAAGACCTCGAATCGAACAAACAAACTTGAATTCACTCCGATAGATATAATGCCCGGTGGGTCTATGAAGATATTAAGGCAGACTCCATCCTCGGCACTTGTGAGGTTTAAGGCTAGGAGCATTGACCCGGCACATCACCATACTTTTGGGCATGATTTAGTAGTATTAAAGGGGAGCAAAAAGGTCTAGAATTTGAGTAAAAAGGAAAAGTATGACTTGGGTGTTGGGGATTATTTATTTACTCCAGCTGGGGATGTGCATAGAGTGAAGTATTTTGAGGATACCGAATTTTTATTAAGTGGGATGGGCAGTGGGATATTTTCCTGGATGAAGATCTTTACTCCCGTTGCTGCAATTGAAAAGGATATTTAATTATAATTGCTGGGTGGATCATATGTGGAATCTATAGGAGAGGGTTTTGACGCAGCGAGAAACGAAAAAGAGGCGGAAGAGAAGGTTGTGAAATAAAAAGAAAATTTGGGAAGAAGATTGTGGGATTATATTCAGCAAAAATTGTATCACAAAAAGATCAGATTGAGGAGGTCTAGCAATGTGATATTTGGGTTTGATTTATTCGTTTGTTTCTTTATTTTGAATTCTGTTATAATTTCACATAATTGTTTACTGTGAAATAAATATATTAGTTTGTACTCTTTGAATTAGGTTATCTGTTTAGTACTATTTATTTTGATAATTGTAGAGCGGTACATGTTGCTACCTTCTTTTTGAAACCTTGTGACTATAATTTAATTTGGTTCAACATGTACATATAGAACCCTTTTATTGGTATTATGTCGCATGTGTTGTGACATGATATTTTTGTTAGAATATACCGTAGGGTATAACTGAGCTATAACCACCTGTGGGGGTACCACAAGCATGTCGTCTTGGCACGAGAGACATAACACTTTCCATGGCGGTGTGATTAGTCCACGACGTCTCCGTTTTGGGCTCCGGAGGAAATGGGCCATTTGGTGTTTTGTTGTGGGAGGCGTATGGGTTAACCCTAGTTTTATGTTCTGTGGATTGGTGATGTTAGCCAAACACACCTATCCGATTTGCTTACATTTGGATTCGCGGTCCAATGTGTGATTTACCTGTGTGGCATCATTTGACTTGCCTATGTGGCATTATTTTGACTTGCCTATATGGCATCATTTGACTTGCCTGTGTGGCATTATTTTGACTTGCCTGTGTGGCATTGTTTTGACTTGCCTATGTGGCAAGGTATACTTCTGAGCTCAATCGGTATGAAATAACCCCAGCCATTTGTGTCAGCATATTATTTTATTGTATTAGTTTGTTGGCTTCTGTTCAGTTCAATTCATTGGATTAGTTACTTTAGTTCGTTATTTCTTACTATTCTGTTTGTTTCGTTAATTCTATTGTTTCAAATATATTCTATTCAAATCTTCAGAGATTGTATTTTTTTTTGGTCGGAGGCAATATTTTGTCTCTGTTGAGTTCGTATTTCGGTTGTATATATTTTGTATCTTTATATCCGTACTGGGCAATTGGCTCATGCTGTGTTTTTTCTTCCAGCTGGTTTGCAGGGGTGATACAGGGCTAGTGTGATGAGAGAGTTGCCTTTGACCATCTAGTTTGATTTATTTTTTTGGTTTTGACTATTTTAACTCTAGTTGGAGAATTGTATTTAGTACGCTATTAATGGATCACCACTATTAATATCTTGAGGTTAGTAGTGCTTTGTTTACTTATTTTGAGATTTGTTTTTTTTTGCACGTGACCTCCCTTTCTTTTTCGGGAAAGGGGTGTTACACGAGGAATAGAGTGATGGTCCTTGACAGTTGTTTTAGCAGTCCTCACTATTTTTGAAAAATAGTGCATCAATAATTGTAATGAGGACTTTATTTAAGTGTGGATATTGTCTAGAATACAATATTTGTATTTAAACTCACAGTATGTGTTGTTGTATTTTGCATGACAATTGTAATAATAAAGTTGTAGTTGTTTTCTGTACCATGTATTTGGCAACTCAGAATGGGTAATGTATACCTATTTTGGGGGCGTCACAGTTGGTATTAGAGCTTAGGGATATGGTCTCCGCGAGAGATCGGGAATAGAACTAGGAGGGAGAGACGGTAAATCCTTCAAGTGTGTCCCTACCTAAGCTTATTTGTTGGTCGGTCATAATATAGGGATATTATGTGACATGTTAATTTGTTTAATTAACCCTTATTTTATGGCAGTTTTTAAGAATGGCAGCTGAGAACGTTAACAATGGAGTGTATGAGGCTGTGGAACAACCATCAATCACCATCCAAGAAAACGTGCAACAAGAAGGTAATATTCCTCCTTTAAACAACACTATGGAGCAAACGATGAATGATGGAATGTTTAGAAGCTTTTTGCAGTTCATGTAAAATCAGACGAGGGAGACTCGTGTACAAAATACGGGTGGAAATGATAGCAACGCGCGATTTGTCATGGCCAAGCAGTTCAAGGAGTTGGGACCTCCAGATTTCTGGGGAAAACCGGATTCGATTAAGGCGGAAACATGGGTCAAGAAAATTACCAAGATATTCGATGTCTTGGGATGCACGGAAGAACAAAAGGTTCCATTTGCCACCTTTATGTTCCGTGGTGAGGCAGATTACTGGTGGGAATCTGTGAAGTGTACCCAGCCAGCCGCACTCAATATATCTTGGGAAAGATTTCAGAAACATTTCAATGACAAGTACTTTCCTGAAAGTATTCGTCATATGAAAGAGGTAGAGTTTATTAGACTATAGCAGAACAACATGAGGGTGTCCCAGTACGAGGCAAAATTTGCAGAGTTATCCAGGTGTGCACATCATTTGGTAGAGAATGAGGAACGTATGACGCGGATGTTTCTGAGAGGTCTGAAACCTAAGATTCGGCAATACCTTATCTCTCACAAATTTTCTCTATATTCAGATGTTGTCAACATGGCTCAATTATTAGAGCGAGATAGTGAGTATGTACAACCGAGGGACCACAACCAGGGTCATACCAGTGACAACAGTCATCGGACCGATGATAACCAGCGAGGAGGGAAAAATACGAACAAAGGCGCGGTAACCACTCGGGTGGTAATCGTGGCTATGATAACAGGAGAGGTGAGTCAAGTGGAAATTTCAAAAAGAGGAGATTCAACAATGATGGGAAGACATCAGCAGCAACACCAGCACCAACAACAAATTTTAGGGAAGGAGAAAGACCGCCAGTTAGATGCTACAAATGCGGAGAGGAGGGACACATAAGTCCAAGCTGTTCACAACCTTCCAAGGTGTGTTTTAATTGTGGAAAAGACGTTCATATACCCCGATTTTGTCCGGTAGCGAAGTCAAGTCCAACTGGGATGGCAACACCATAGGCGAATATGGACAAAACAAAGTCGGTGGTTCAAGGGAGGGTGTTTGTCGTGACTGGCCAAAATTCGAGAAACCCGAATGAGGTGATCACGGGTAAGCTAATCTTGAACTCTTGTGAAGTTTATACCTTACTAGATACCGGTTCTACCCATTCTTTTATCTCTCCTGCTTGTGCTCAATGTTTAAACTTGACTCCGGAGAAATTAGACTTGGACTTATTTGTGGAGACTCCGTTAGGAGAAACTTTTATTACATCCACTATGTATAAATCTTGTTTGATCTAAGTTGGCACAATCACATTACCTGTTGATCTTATCTCTTTAAAGATACTTGCATTTGATGTGATTTTAGGGATTAATTGGTTAACCACTCATCATGCCAAAATTGATTATTTTTGTAAGGTTGTTAGTTTTGATATTCCTAACCAACCTGTTATACGAATTTAAGCAACTAAACCACTAAAATCAGTCACTGTCATATCAAGCCATAAAGCTATTCGTTTATTAAAAAACGGATATCAAGCTTTCTTAGCCCATATTATGGACTTGAACAAAAACACGTCAAATTTGAATAATATTTCTATTGTTAGTGAATTTCTTGACGTATTTCCTGAAGAACTTCCTGGTCTACCCCCGGAACGTGAAGTTGAATTCTTTATTGATCTTGAACCGGGTACAAAGCCCATTTCTAAAACCCCATATCGAATGGCTCCTATTGAACTTCAGGAGTTAAAAGTCCAACTACAAGAATTGTTAGACATCGGTTTCATTCATCCTAGTACATCTCCTTGGGGTGCTCCTATTTTATTTGTAAAGAAGAAAGACGGGAGTATGCGACTTTGTATTGACTACCGAGAATTAAACCATGTCACCATCAATAATAGGTATCCCATACCTCACATTAATGACCTGTTCGACCAGTTGCAAGGAGCACAATTCTTTTCAAAGATCGATCTTCGTTCTGGATATCATCAGCTGAAGATTAAGACTGAGGATATTCCAAAGACTGCCTTCAGAACTCGGTACGGGCATTATAAATTCTTAGTCATGTCTTTTGGATTGACTAATGCTCTTGCTGCCTTCATGGATATGATGAACCGTGTATTCAAGGAATATTTGGATCAGTTCATTGTTGTCTTTATTGATGACATCCTTATTTATTCCAAAAGCTGTGAAGATCATGAGCACCATTTGAAGCTAGTACTTTAAAGACTTCGTGACAATAAGATATATGCCAAGCTGAAGAAATGTGAGTTCTGGCTTAAGGAAGTAGCATTCCTGGGGCGCGTGGTGTCAAAATATGGAGTATCTGTTGACCCGGTGAAGATTAAAGCAATACAAAGTTGAGCAACCGGTGATCGAAGTCGTAGCTTTCTTTCTTAGTCGGTTGGTTATTATCGGAGATTCGTGGAAGGATTTTCTCGAATCACTACTCTGTTAACTTAGCTGACTCGGAAAGATACAAAATTCATATGAAGCGAGGAATGCGAGACGGGTTTCCAAGAGCTCAAGAGGAGACTCATTTCAGCACCTGTTCTGACTATACCATCTGGTTCAGATGGATTTGTTATCTACAGCGATGCTTCAGGCAAAGGGTTAGGATGTGTTCTCATGCAACATGGGAAAGTCATAGCCTATGCCTCGCGAAAACTCAAAGAATATGAGAGAAATTATCATACTCATGATTTGGAGTTGACAGCAGTCGTTTTTGCGTTGAAAATTTGGAGACACTACCTGTTTGGGGAGAAAGTGGAGATTTATACGGATCATAAAAGCCTCAAATATTTCTTCACCCAAAAGGAATTGTTGAAGGATTACTAATATAACATTCAATTCATCTTGGAAAAGTAAACGTTATAGCTGACGCATCGAGTAGAAGATCGTATGCGGGTACGAGTGCGATGTTGTTAACACAAAGACCCATTTTGTACGACTTACAAAGGACGGAGATAAAGTTAAAGACTACAGGGACCCACGTGATGATGGCAAATATACGAGTAGAACCGACTTTAATTGATAAAGTTAAAGCTTCTCAAACTACAGACATGGAGCTGATGCGTATGAAGAAGAAAGTGCAAGAAGGTGTTATTCCAGAAGCAAGAATTGATGAAGAAGGAATACTTAGAGTCAACTCCAGACTTTGCGTTTCTAACGATTTTGACTTGAAGCATAAAATCATGATGGAGGCACACAACACACCATTTGCAATCCATCCTGGGAGTACCAAAATGTATCACGATCTTCGACATACATTTTGGTGGAGCAATATGAAGAGAGAGATCGCGGAGTTTATCTCGAGGTGTTTAACTTGTCAACGTGTAAAGGCAGAGCATCAAGTACCAAAGAGTCCATTGCAACCACTTGAGATTCTGAAATGGAAGTGGGAACACATTACCAAGGATTTCGTTATAGGTCTTCCCAAGGTTTCTCAAGGTATAGATGCGATTTGGGTTATTATTGATAGATTAACCAAGTCTGCTCATTTCTTGCATATACGTGAGACTTATTCCCTTGAACGTCTTGCTCGTATGTACGTGAATGAGATTATGAGATTGCATGGCATGCTAGTATCCATAGTTTCGGATCGTGACCCAAGATTCACTTCACGATTTTGGGTTAGCTTGCAGAAAGCTATAGGCACGGATTTACGATTCAGTTCGGCATACCATCCTCAAACGGACGGGCAATCAAAAAGGACTATTCAAACCCTTGAAGATCTATTAAGACTCTGTGTCCTAGATTTCAAAGGAAGTTGGGATAAGTACTTGCCATTGGTAGAATTCTCCTACAACAATAGTTATCAGGTAAGTATAGGTGTGGCCCCATTCGAGGCGTTATATGAAGGAAAGTGTCATTCTCTAGTATGTTGGGATGAGGTGGGTGAAGCAACGTTGTTGGGACCATAATTAGTACGCATGACTACAAAAAAGATTCAAATGATCCGGCAACTTATAAAGACCTCACAAGATCAACTAAAGAGTTATGCTGATCTTCATCGAAAGGACGTGAAATTTAATATTGGAGATCATGCATTGTTACTTATTGCTCCATGGAAGGGAGTTACAAGATTCGGGAAGAGAGAAAAGCTCAATCCACGATTTGTTGGTCCATTTGAGATTCTTGACTGAATAGGAAATGTGGCCTATATACTCGCATTACCTCCAAGCATGTCTCGTGTTCATAATGTTTTTCATATATTTATGCTTTGTAAATATGTGAAAGACCTGAACCACATTATTGTGTTAGAACCCGATTTAGATAGCCAAGATTTAACGTCGAGAGGAGGTACACACAAGATATTGGATAAGAAAGAGCATGTCCTACGAACAAAGGTTATACCACAAGTCAAGGTTTTGTGGAGGAACCATGCTATTGAAGAAATGACCTGGGAGTTGGAATCGGAAATGAAAGCAAGGTACCCTCACCTTTTCGAAACACCAGGTACGTACGTCAATTATATCCCAGATGTCTATTATGGTTACTATCTTTGATTGTATCCATGTTTTTTATCCTTATTTTTAAATTTTACTCCATTATGGTTTATTATGGAGTATTTTTAAACTTGAGTTATCTAAAGTACGAAACTCTAAACTTTATCCTTTTATCTCACTGGATTCGTTCTCTAAAATGTTTTTCATCATCCTAAGTCCTTAATGGCGATACTTGATGAATATCTTTGGCCTGTAGTGCAAAGATGTATGAGTACCTTATGAATATCTTTGGCCCGTAGTGCAAAGATGAACAGGTGTTGAAATGAACATGACCAACTGGTGATACAAATGAATATCTTTGGCCTGTAGTGAAAAGATTAATATTTGATTCAAGATGTATATTGATTGATGTTACAGGGATAAAATATTGATGATGGACTTTTAAATTCATAGATGATAGTAGATTTCATTCTCTACTTAACTCTTCTAATGAATTGTTGTTTCCGCTGCAATTGTTGATCTAAAACTTGTTGTCTATTATATTCTATCAAATTTTTCCCTGTTGAAGACTAAGGATAATTTGTTGTATATTATCTTAGTCATAATATTCTTTACTGGGCTAGGTGAGCTCACTTTTTTCCTTTTTATTCCATTTTTCTTCTCAGGAAGCAAGAACATAGCAGGAACTAGTCGGGGTATAGAGTGATGGTCCTAGATAGTTGTTTTAACAGTCCTCACTATTTTTGAAAATAGTGCATCAATAATTGTAATGAAGACTTAATTTGAGTGTGGATATTGTCTAGAAGACAATATTTGAATTTAAACTCACAGTATGTGTTGTTGTATTTTTTATGACAGTTGTAATAATAAAGTTGTAGTTATTTTTCTGTACCATGTATTTGGCGACTTAGAATGGGTAATGTATACCTATTTCGGGGGCGTCACAGAAACCCTAACTTTCAGAACAATCAACCAACCTCTGTTCAAGAAAATCAAAGGTTGCTTCCAATGTTATATCTTATTACCAACTCTGCTTCGACGAATTCAAGACAACTGACCTTTAGTTCCACAAGATTGTATCTCTTCTGAAGAAAGTTGGTCTTGAAGAAGCTCTGAGCACCAGCACATGGATATACCCGAAGCTGGTGAAAGAGTTCTACAGCAATAGAGTCTTTGAGAATGACATTATCACTACAAGGGTCAAGGGGGAACAAATTAAACTCAAAGCTGAAGATATAAACCTAGCCCTAGGTTTCAAATTAAAGGGACTCGTATCTATGGATGTTATCGACTTTCATGAAGGTCTGAAGAAGATGTACCACACGAAATTTCAGAACGTCAAGGGGTACAAGAAGAAAGAGTTTCCCCAGAAGTATGAATTTTTGGCTGACATTGTTGGGAAGTGCATATGCTATAAAAGCTCTGGTCACGACTTTGTAAATGAAGTTCAACTAAAGCTCATGATAGCAATCTGCTTTCGGATTCAACTCAACTATGGGGCTTTACTTATCGATTGGATCGGGAAGTGGATACTCAGCTCAAAGAAATCAAAGAGCTCTGGGAAAATGCTCTATGGGAGATTCATAAGCATAATCCTGCAATCGGCTCTGGTGACAAAATTGGGGACAAGGAAGAAGAATCTATCAACCCCAACAGAAAAACGACCCAGCAGCTATTTCAAAACTGGAAAAGAAACCCTGCAGAAAATGTCAGAATGATGTCTGAATCAAGTAAAAGGATTGGTGAAGCGAAAGTATCTGGGCTACCAGGAAACATGTCGGTTGTGAAAGAAGTTGATGAAGAAGAAGAAATTAATCAAGAGGAGCCCATCTCTTTGATCCGAAAAAGCAAGGGTAAGAGGAAAATGAAAGCTCAAACAATAGAAGAGCCTCAAGGCTTAACCACTGATGCTCCCCAAGAGAGTTCGGGCATTAAAACTCTGAAGGAAATGAAGAGGAAAAAGCAGCAGTCTAAAGAGGATAAAGACAGAGCCACTATCTCTTAGCTACTTAAGAAGGGAAAACTCAGCCACAAAACAAAGAAGTCTTCACTCTCTTCGATCGTAGTGTCACTACCGATTGTAGAGTCCAGACCTCCCATCACTTCCGAAGTGGATACTACAGTAGAGTCTCAGCCTTAGCCAGCTGTCAAAGCTGAAGCTAAACAAAGCACCGAGGCTGAAGCTTAGCCTAGAAAAACAAGAAGAAAACTTATCAAGAAATATGTTCTTGATAATGAGAAAGTCTTGAAGGAAGAAGAAAGGAAAATAGCTGCAGAAAAGGAGCTTTTTGAAGTTCCTGCACTAGAAAATGATCCAGCTGAGGGGGAGCTGCCTGAAGAAAAAATGAATGATCAGATTGAGGGGGAGACTCTCGAAGTTCCTGTGCCAGAGAAAGCTATAGCTGAGGGGGAGATACGAGACGATGGGGAGATTGAAGGTGTAAAAGTTATGGACGTAGAAAAGGGTGAAGATCAGACAAGGTATGAGGAGATGTTTGAAGTAGTGGAAATCTCAAATGATGAAAATAAAGATCAAGAAGAAGAAGAGGATGATGAAGTTGAGATTATAACAGTGGGCTGGGATGGATACAGGACATCCAACTACAATTAGTTGTTCTCCTACTTACCTATGATTCCCTATCATAGAGCCCAAATTCTCAACTCCTGGGATCAAATGTTCTGGACTTTCAAGGCTTATCCAGCAATCTCAGTGCTTGCTCATGTATTCCCAGGCAACCTCACGTTTGCTCAGAAGCTAATCACTAACAATCCCTCTTTAGAAACTGGGCGTGAGGTATAATCAATTCCCATCTCTTTCAGAGTTAGTTATTGTCATCCATCAAACTTCAACCAATTCTACGAATTGCCAAGATGGTTGGAAGTAATACTTCATCCACTAAACCAATTTCCAGCTACAGAATCTCAACATTTTGTAAATGATGAACCAAATATGCCTAACTTTATATTGATTCCATCTTCCACTATCTCTCACTCTACGAATATCGATCCTACTAAAATCGTAGAGTCACCCACTTGACCAGCACCAATATCACCTCCTCCCATAACTCAAATTAACATACCTGCACCTCCTTCAGATATTCCTTCCTCATCAACCAATAACTACTTTGATCATGATCTTGCTCTCTACCATCTGCAAAATCAAAATACTAGAGCCTCTCCTCCAGACACTTAGCAAATTCTTGAGCTTCTCTTCGATCTTCCTGCCAAAACTGAGTAGTCTAAAGCATCACAGAAAGTGACTACAGATATTCATGAAGATCTTGAAATTCACTCTCAGCTTGTTCATACAAGGCTAAACCATTTGATAGATGCTGCCAACACCCTTCCCAGCAATTTAAGCTTTGACCTCACAATTAAGCTCAGGGAGATCATCAAGGAAATGATCTACAACATTAATGAAAGGGATCAGATTCACTTTTAGTCTGCCCAAAAACACAAGGAAGCAGTTCTCCTTATGTAGAAGACTCAGGAAACTCAAAACAACCTTGTTATGCAAAGTCTCTCAAGTCTATGAACCTCAATGAAAGAATTCTAAGAATTTTCAATAAGTCAGATGCAACAAATAGATACTGTCTTGCTGTTCTACAAAAGAACAAGTCTCAAACTGATTCTCTGGTTCAAGAAAACCGTGAAGACATTTCTCAATCCAAGAATCAGCTCCACGAACTTGTCCAAGGCATGAATCGTCTGTCTGAAGACATTCGAACCCTTGATGCTGACATAAAGGGGGAGAATAAAGGGGAAGGAGAGAAAGACAAAGGAAGAGGAAAAAAAATTGCTCAATCCTTAAGGAGTCCTCCCACAAGATAGCCTCACTATCAGACTCCATTATTCAAACAGTAGCAGCGCCAACCAATTCTAATGGCGCAACCACTAAGGAGTCGAGGGCCATCTCCTAGCTCACAAGGAGTAACCACTACTGGCCTAAACATGCCAGTTGGAGATCCTTCATTTATGAACAGACACGATCATGGAGAATGGCTAAGTTAAAGCGAGATGGAAGATATTGCATGGAGAGACGAAGCCAACGGGAGAAGGAGAGCTGCAGAACATGCCAATCCTCCAAGGAGCAAAAGGCAGAAGAAATAGAGATAAGTTGAAATGTATTTCTTATTGATGTAACTATGCTTTATTGTAATATCTGTCTTCTCATACATCAATAAATTTATGCTTATTCTCTAGAGATTTGAGCTGCTCACTGAAACACTAAGTCATATTTACTTTCTAGCAACCGCATCTAGAAATTGACGATCATGATACAAATCTCCTTGGTTATGTCAACATCAAATAGGGGGAGATTGTTGGGAAATTGCATATTTAAATTTGATGTTGAAAGTAAATAATCATGTTTATATATAAAGTCCTTCAAACAATACATGTATAAGGACTTAGTGATAGATCAAAATTGTTAGGATGATCTGTGCTTTAATGTTTATCATTTTGTAAATGAATGTATAGAAGAAAAGTTCAAAGTTGTTACGTTGATCTATTTTTGAGATGTAATAGATAGGCTTCAACAGAATCGTAGTCTGTCGAGCCAGCCAAGAGATTACAGAAGCTAAGGTAGAATCATAGAGCATCGAGAATCGTAGTCTGTCTATTTTGGAGGGCCCCTCCTAGTATTGTAGAGTGGTCCAACCGCCTTCCGAGAAAAATCAAGTATCGCAGTCTTCTCTTGGAATCGTAGAGTCTGCAAATCAAGCAAGCAAATATCGTAGTCTTCCAAGTGCTTAGGAGAAATCGTAGTGTTCTCCTCTATCAGTTCGGATCAAGCATAAATATGGCTAGACACTACAATCATGATCGTAGTGCATCATCTGTCTACATTAGAAGCATCAATCTTTGTCCGTTTGTTTAAGAATAAATTACAATAAATGTGGAATGGTTTATAGACGTTGAGACTCTCGGGAGTCCCAATAACCTAACACTCATCCTTAGTATATAACAAAGAAAC
Organism: Panax ginseng; assembly: GCA_020205605.1. Taxonomy (NCBI): domain Eukaryota; kingdom Viridiplantae; phylum Streptophyta; class Magnoliopsida; order Apiales; family Araliaceae; genus Panax; species Panax ginseng. The sequence goes on from CM035132.1 coordinate 184,460,778, forward strand.
GTATTGAAGAAGCTAAGGAAAGTACTACATGTCAGCTGAAAAAACCTTTTCAGGTGTTAGGTGAGATAATAGTCTCATTGTGTGTCGATGGGCCAAAATTACCGACGTAAGATTTATAGAAGTCACCATCGCTTGCTCGAAATGTCAAATACAATTAATGCTTCAACGTATGCATTTAAACAAACATATTTCAAAGGCATCTTATATACAAATTAGATGCAGATGCAAGGGGTAAGCAAGTACACAACGAAAAGCTGAAGAACAGTCAACGCTCAACTCTACGATCTATAAAGAAAGTTTTCTCAGCTACTCAGTTCTTTAGAACATATGCTTAACAACAACTGAGTAGCACACCCCAAAAACTCAACTCTCACCAACTGTATTCTAAGTCTACTAGACTTGAAGAGTTCTAAGTGAACTAAGAAGTTTCAAGACTGTTGGTCTTGAAGGAATCTATGAGATTCAAAGGTTGTAAAGACATCCTTAGTGGATTTCCTACTTAAGGAGTAGAAAAATGGAATAGGAGCCTTGAGTGCTCTGAACCACTTAAATTCTCTATATCTTTTATATTCTTGCTTTAAGTGCTATACTTGTTATAACTGGCTATTAACTATTAACTCAGTTTATCTTAAAGGGGAACAAATAAATCATATATTCCACTGAAATTGATTAACAATATATGACAAAGGATTTTGAAAAAGAATTTTTAAAATATCTATTTAACCCCCCCCCCCCCTTCTAGATAACTATTATTCCTCTAGGAACTAACAAATGGTGTATCCTTTTGTATGCTCTGGATATGAGATTTGGCCATTTGCTATATTTGTTCAAGATACGTATGGGTCAACCCAGTATTTGATTTGATTCGATTTGTTTGGCAAATTAGTGACGTATGTGTCGTGCGCACTATCCGATTTGATTTGTATACATCATGGTACCGATGTATTTTGTTAGCCTTTGGCTATTTGTATTTGAGCTCAATATGAAATTGTTACCTTATAACCATTTGATTCAGCCTTATTTTGTTTGGAATTCTTTTGACTATAGTTGTCAGTTCGACAGTGTTAATCATTTCTACCTTATCTTACTAAATTTGATATTTTTATATTTGGTTAGTAATTGTAATTGTTCATTCATTCAGTCCTTTTGATACATATATATTATTTTATATATGTGCATTTTGATATTCGTACTGGGCAATTGGCTCACGCCGTGCTCTTTTTTTGGCAGGTAATCATGGGTGATCAGGATTTATGGGATGAGATCTACCTTTGATCCAAATTAGTAAATTAGTTTTAAGACCATTATCGAACTTTGATTTTCTAATATTTTTTAGATGGATGTTTTGTGCCTATTTTGGCATTTATTTTTAATAGTAGAGACTATGTAATGTGGAGTTCCTTCTATTTAAATTGGAGTATGTGACAATTAAAGTTCAATTTTATTGGAGATATTTTGAGATTTATTAGTGGTTTGTATTTATTATGTTTGTACGTGACATTCCTTTTCCTTTTCAGAAAGGGGGTGTTACAAAATTGGTATCAAAGTTTAGGTTATGATCTTATAGATTTCCTTTTAGGCTTGACCTATGAGTTATGGGTAGACCACTAGGTAGTTATAAGATTTCATTATGGATTTGTATTGCGTTTGATTTTTGTTCTGCATAATTTTGTCCTTAATTATATGTTTTGATCTGTTTGTTCTCATCTGTTTGATTTTTTATCATAGATGGCTCATAGGTGTTTGAGAATTGCTGGGAGGTAGGGTAATAACAGTAGGATGGGTCAGAGGCAGCCCCAGGTTGAGGCTGTTAACCAGGGTGGAAAAGATGGGACTCAGGGTAATGCAACAATAACCCCGGCTATGGTAGCAGCAAAGGTGAATGAGGCAGTTACGCAGGCCGTGGCACAGGTTATGCAGGGTATTTCACATATGCAAGGAAATTATCATGCACATGGCATGTGGGATGATGCAGAGATACTACAACATAAGCAGAATGTTCCTCCCGAGGATCAAGAGGGTCAGCAAGTGCATCCGTTGTATGTGTTATTGGAGAGGTTCATTAAGCAGAAGCCCACATCTTTTCTTTTTGCTCCAACTCCAATTGATGCGAAGAAATGGATCACCCACTTGGAGAATATTTTTGATGTGATTGGGTGTTCAAAAAATCAGAAGGTGAGATTAGCAGTTTATAAGCTAGAGGATGATGCTCAGCGATGGTGGAAATCGTTGAAGGCTACACAGGGAGATGGATTTATGGATTCACTCATATGGAACGGTTTTTCACTACACCAAAAATGGCCTCTAGCGAAGAAAATTTTGTGAAGGAATTTATTCCTTCACATTAGGAGTTGTTTAGCGAAGGAACAGTGAAGGAAAAAAATATAGTGACAATATAATTATTAGAGAAAGAAACATCCTTCACAATTTATATTTTTTTTTTCGCAAAATTGGGGCGATAGAAAGATTTTTGGAGCCAATTTATGATGAAAATTTGCGAGGAAAAAATCTATTTAGTGAAGGAATTATTATTCACTATATATCATTATTCAGAAGTTTTTTGTGAGGGACAAAATTGGTCGCTATCTTGTTTTAAATAATTTTTTTTGAATTAATTGTGGTGAATATAAATACATTAATTTTTTTTATAGTAGTAAATTTACTTATAATAATCACACTTTTTAAGTAACTTAATTACAATATTATTTTTAAAAGAGTTATTTTTAAAAAAAAATGTCATTTAACTTTTTTTTGGAAAAGATAACATATATTCCCGTGTTATCTTATATTTTTCCTATTATCTAATATTCGAACATTATAATATTATCTAATACTACATATATATCCTATGTTATCTAATAATATTATGTTATTTTTTTCCTCTGTTATCTTAAAATTTTGGAACAGATCGTGTTCTTCAGTCAGTTCGTGCGTGCGTGCATGGTTGGTCTGGAGAGTAAAGCTATGTTTTCCTTAGCCAAAATTAGATGTTTCAATTTGGATCATAGATGGGCTAGCTAGGTTTTTCTCTATCAATTTGGGTTCACTCATCTTCCTTAGCCATTGTTTAGGCGGGAGAATGAAAAAGTTAGCCCCAAATTTTGCCGCGCAAGATCGATTTTTGTGAATCACTTGTCGTTATAGATCGATTTGTGTGAATCATTTGCCGCGCGAGATCGATTTTTCTCTATCAATTTATGTGAATCATGTTTCATACGGCTAAAGGGATTATCATTAATCCCAAAGTTTTCCTCCCAACTTCATATTCGCATCAAAATGCTCTCTCTGTCCCAATTGCAAAAGCCCTAACTGTGAAGACCCAAAGACCCGTTAATTTGTTCGAAGGTATTTTTATTTTCAACAACTTTGTTCAGTACTTACTAAAATGATTTGTATGATTTATTTGTTCGAAGGTATTTTCTTTAATACTTGTTACCACTTCATATAAAGATAAACTAATTACAAGGATTTAAGCATACAAGGAGTTGAATTACAATCAAATTTTGCAAGCAAGCAAAGGTAAAATAATTATGTTTTTATGCAAATGAAGTTGGTTAGTTTTAAATTGAGAATTGTTAACAATTTAATTTGGTAAGCTAATTGAGGTGGGTATTGGATATGTTTATATTTTATAAGCAATATAAATTGGGATGCTATCAGCAATACTTCCTAAATGCTGATAGAGATGCATACATCAGGGAGTTTGTATACATTCGACAAAAGGAGGATGAGACTATTACCGATTTCATAGCGAGGTTTACTAGATTGGCTCGTTTTGCAGGTTCAACAGCTGGGACAGCTGCACAACAAGCACAAAAGTTTAAATGGGCTTTCAAATATGAGTATAGGAGATCGATCATCCATACCATATTTATAGATGTATCACAGGTGGCTAATGCAGATAAGAGTGTGGAAATGGAGCATAAGGACTTTCGAGCTTCCAAGTTTGAAGGGAGTCAAAAGAGAGAGAGATGATCAACAAGGGCAAGGAATGGGGCAGTTTGGCAAGAATCAGAATATAAGGAAAATAGTTGGAGTGAGCCTCCATCAGGCCAGCAATTGAATCCTCCAAGGGATTTTGCGTACCCAATGCAGCAAGGTGGTCGTGGAGGTCAGCAAAAAGTTCAGTGGAAAGCTGGAGGGCATTATCAAAATAGGGGATTTCAACAGAACAGGGGTTTCCAGTAAAATCAGAATCAGGGTCAGCATCGCAAACAGGGTCAAATTTAGGGGCGGTATCCAGGATCGGCAGGTGGGGGCAATCCAAACATTTTGCCACTTACACCTGGTCCATGTGCTACTTGTGGTGGGTATCATGCTGGTAGTGTGACGCCCCCAAATTCGAGTTATCTTTAACTCAGGTTTGGTACTCACGATACTAATATACCCATTCATACTAAAAGAAAACTGTCTTATATTATATAAACATCGAACTTAAATCACAGGTTCTATAGACTTTTACATAACTTACAAACCAAATATCATTACACAACATAGTGCTAACAATATTTATTACATTCACTACTTAAGTTCAAATAAGCACAGACACTTAATAAAGGACTATTCAACAACTTTGCCTTTTTCTTTATCTTTCCCAGATGGACCAGCACCCTCAGTTTTAACTGAAAACATTATATTTAATGCAAAGGTGAGCAACAACTTACTCAACAAGGAAATAAGCAATTAAATATAATGGAAAAGAAATATTTATAACAATGAGGATACAATGTAATAAATACCGAACAAGATAATTCTTTAGAAGTGTTGAGTCTGAAAATCAGGATTTAGCATGTTGTAAGGTCAAATGACCAGTGAACTCTGTACTAGAATTGACAGTACTAATACTGCAATCCATGGATACAAATAGTTATTAAAGTTATTCTATATCCTAGACTCATACTTTAGGGGATCAACCTAAGTACCCTACATTGTGCACAACATAACAGTCTAATGACACTTTACATATCCTTCAAAATCATATGTCCGGTACAATATGCCTCTATAAAAGGGTTGTTCGTTCACAACATTATATAAGAATCCGCACCATAACAAAGTGGTTTGGAAAACATTAAATGAGATTTTCATGATTAATATCAATGTATCTCAACAGTTGTCTAACCAAAATAATGGCATTGACATTCTTTCAATATAAACTTATTTAAGATAGGAAAGTTCATATACTATTCTCTTGAAGCTGATTGGAATAAAAAGGTTATTTAGCCTTATATTATTCATAAATAATGAGAGGCAATTCAGAAATTAGAGAACCTGTCCATTCTAGAATACTTGCTCAATAAAGAGTAAGAGTTAGAAACTTGTCTCGTTTGTAGTCTATTGATAAGATTTCAGCTTAACTGAAGTGTTCTTATAGATCCTACATAGTTATTTACATTTACAAGCATATTAGCCACATAACCAAGTTATATAGTTTGTAAGCTCACATAATACGTAGTTTCAGTGGTCATGGTTGTAGTTGGCTTCTTATTTTTAAGATATTTTATACATTTTTCAAATATTTCATCCATGTTTTTATAATAGCTAATTTTCTCTTTAATGGGGTCTACTAGGAAAATAACATGCAAACACAATATATGTATGGTTTACAACCTATTAAGAACTTAACACATGAAGTTTTCATGCCTTGTATAGAGACTTCTAGCATAGAAAATGCTTTTGTAACTTATTTTATGCTTTTGAAGGTATTTCCAATTTCCATAGTCAACTCTTTGTCTATCCCTTGATTTATAGTTTAATTCCCATACTAATGCATTAACTATCTTTGTTTTTCTATATTATGCCAAAAAAGCCCATTTTGTCCTGCCTTAGCCCCAACAGTCTCCACCCATCACATAGGTACTGTTTTTGTATTATAATTACTAACTCCTTTATAGAGAATTGTAACCACATTATCAGGCTTTGTGTACAATTATACTTTGATAAAATTACACTCTATGTCTAATTCTTCACATTCTATTTTCAATGTCAACTAGTTAATCAAAACTGCCATAGCAAATTCTTATTTTGTGACCTCCACCTCCTTTTCCTTTACCCGCCTAGATGGATTATAGCTTGGTTATATGTCCCACCCACTTGTTTATTTAGAATTTGAACTTGATGGGTAAGTTTTTGAACTGCACCACAAAGCCAAAAGTTGCTCTTCTAAGACTGCCATAGCAGTTGTCGTATGTAATTTGCTGCTGCCTATCAGCAGCTCTATTTCATGAAGTTCTTTAGTTTTTTTACAATAAGGAATTTAATGTAGCTTAATTGTGTTCATTTTCAAGTGAATTTAGCAAGCTTATCATTACAATAGTAGTTAGTTGAGGCCACATTTTATTATTTACTACTAGTAGTCCCATGATTCCCTTTTTATCACCTTTTCACTCTCAAGTTAGCTATCAGTTGACATATCATATATAATTCATATGATTTCACCCTATTGGACAATTTAGGACCATTTATAGGACATGCTTAACTGCCTACTGGTATGGGTGATAGTTACTGTCCTTGGATAGCAACTTGTTTCCAACTTGGCTACACTTTTTAACTCACTAACAGCACAACAAAAAATAAAATCAGAAGAAGGCAGTTTAGTTGCCAATTTGGCACTGCAGATACCTACTGTTATTAGATGCTTTTGCCAAAGACAGAAATTTCTAATTATGGTTGGTACTAACTGTTATTGCTACTACACACTGCTACATTTAGTAGCAGTCCTTGCCCTTTATTTGTGTATTTCTAGACTCTAGACATGTCAAGGGTGATGTACTACAGAGTTGCTCAAGTCATATATCAAAAATATCCTCGAGGCTTATCTCGTCACGAACTTAGCAAAGGACTTTCATATTCGTTATCCCATGTCCAACCATCCTTTAGCCTCTGTCTTGCTAGACTTTTAAGGACATGCCTTTTAGCTATAATCCTCTAGAGTTCTAAGGTTATCCTAGTGGCTAATCAAAGTGATATTAAGCTTTGATTCCTTGGCTCAACCATTGTTTATCACAGTGGGCCAAAGGACTTGTTAAGCTAGCATTTCTACTTATTTTAGCCAAAACTGCACTTTGCTAAGGTTTAACTTACCAAACTAATTTAATCATCGCATGTGTTAAGTAACTCAAGTCAATGCCTTACTTGTTCCAATATTCAATTCCTTTTTACCCAAAATAGTTCTTTTATAACTTTTATCAAACAGTTGGTGGGCATGCTTGTAAGCTACTAGTTTCACAGCCATTTGTTTATATCACAACCCATTTCGTTCTCTTTATTACTCCTCACCCCACCCTATCTCCTTGTGCCTAAGTTCAGTTCATATTAATACAATAATCATCATACCAGACAATTTAATTCATAAAATAGTTAACATGGCAAGTTTAAAATCCATAACAGTCCTTTATGTCTATTCCAAGCCTTTTAGGCAAGGTTTGACACTAAATCACCAAAACAACCATTAATTTTGCAACACAAAGGTTATCACATCATGTATATGTTATATAATATATGTTCATGCTTTAAAGAGCCTACACAAAAAGGATTCTAGCTTCAGTTACAAACAGCCCCTCATAGGCAAATTAGTACAAGGTATCATGATTTTAAAAACATCTAGAAACCAAGGAAACATGATTAGGAAACATGGAAACAAGGACTGCCTATGTACATAATAAATATATTAGAAGCAAAGCATGTTCATCATAAGAAACTTCCAATAACAGTCACAAGGACTGACTTTTGTTTATTGAAAACTAACATACTTAAACTTCACAAGTATTAGCATTAAAGGGTTGGAATTATAGACATCCTTTTATAGCATAAGAACTAATAACAAGGCAAAATATCATTCAAAATGAACTTTGTAGGACAGCCCCTTTATGTTACCTTGGGTTGGTTTTATCAAAACATAATCTTAAATACAAACCAACTAATCACCATATACATATACAATCGTTTAGCATGTTTGATTCATTAATAACAATATGTGATTTAATCGATATCCTATTTGACTCTAAATCACAGTTAGCATACAAAGTTACAAAATCAGTCCCTAGCTTGGAAATTTATCAAACAGGTAGAGTGCAGTCCATATATATACTTGTACTACATAATTTCTTAGCTTATTGTCCCCAGCCGTATGGCTTAAACAACAACAAGCATAAGACCATACTTAAAAGCTGTAATCACAGCAGTTCGCATAACATTGAAACAGTCTTCATATTGTACTAATTCAATATAACAACCATACATGTTCCCTAGACACTAACAGTCCAGTTGCTACGTGCCATTTAGAGAAACTGGAATGAATGGAAAAAGGATTGGAAGGTCAGAATTGGCTTATCTTGTTGATTCGAAGGTTACAAGTGGGTTGAGCTGCCCAGTTTCTCCTCCTTCTCTAGCCAAAGCTTTTCCTCTCTTACTCTATATGACTTATACCATTACTTCTTCCCTCTTTTTTTTTGAAATCTGCTAAGTGGTGAACTAATTGGTTCTAGGCCATAAGCTTGGCATTTTATGGCTGAGTTTATCTCCTCTTTTCTGACAGTACTATCACCTCTATTTGGCCCCTACACAACCAACCTATCAAGCTCTCAGCCATCATTCCTAGTCTAGTTCACTTGGCCCCTACACAACCACCCTATCAGACCATAGCTTACTCTACTACGCCTTATCCACTGTAAGTCTATCCCACCTGCTAGCTGATTGTTAACTAAACTAATCATGATAACCAGGAACTAACTAACTAAATTGATCTTAATAACTAAACTCCTTTATAAGTCCTATTCTCTACCTCCCCATTTGGGCTGCTAAATGTAGCTAATGAAGGCTGGCTTTAGATTGTTACTTGGGCCTAGTAATTGAACAAGGAGAATAAACTGAGATGCTTTTAGTCTGTTGGGCTAGCAAAAATATAGTTAGCACAAACATTATTTTTAAAGATAATGATTCAATGTAATTTAATTAACTTATTTTAGAACTCATCATTTTCCTTCTTTACCACTAAATAATGCTTTTGAATGAAATTAATTATATTATAGTATAATTATTTCATTAATCACCTAAGTAATTTCAAGGCAAGAATATTTCGTACTTAAGCTTGGCTTTCCTTTTCATCATTTATATTTATTTAACACTATATTAATGTATATCCTCATCTCTTTCTTTACCCTTCATAATTCAAGATGCTTAATAACTATTAAGTAAATAATAGTTATGTCACAATAAAAGTAACATAATAAATAATAATAAAAATTATATAGAAAATTGACAATATAATAACTGAATATTTACATAGCATTTTTTGAGTCATCACATTCTCCCCTCCTTATAAGGATTCCGTCCTCGGAATCACAAGTACAAGGTTATTAAAAAAGATGGGGGTAACTTTTCTTCATCTTTTCTTCGAGTTCCCACGTAGTTTCCTCAGCATTGTGGTTCCTCCATATCACCTTTACAGAAGGTATTATTTTGTTTCTTAAGATTTGTTCTTTCCTATCAATTATTTGAATAGGAACTTCTTCATAGGTTAAATCTTTTTCAACCTAAATAGGTTCATATTGTATTACATGTTTGTGATCTTGTTTATAAGGTCGTAGTACCGATACGTGAAATACATTATGAATGTGCCCTAACTCTGGAGGTAAAGCAACCTCATAAGCCACCTCACATATTTGCTTTAGTACTTCAAAAGGTCCTATGAATCTTGGACTCAGTTTTTCCTTCTTTCCAAATCTGATTTTTCCCTTCCAGGGAGATACTTTTAAAAACACAAACGACCCTATTTTGAAATTAATCTCTCTTTTGACGGTGCAAATCTGCATACTTCTTTTGCATGTCCTGAGCTGCTACCAATCTTGCTCGAATTACTTGGACAATTTTTTCAGTTTGTTGAACCATTTCTGGTCCCAACAGTTGACGTTCTCCTACCTCGTCCCAATAGAGTGAGGTTCTACATTTTCTTCCGTACAATGCCTCGTAAGACGACATCCCTATACTTGCGTGATAACTATTATTATACGCAAACTCAACCAATGGTAGGTGATCATCCCAATTGCCCTTGAAATCCATGACGCATGCTTTCAGCATATCTTCCAGTGTCTTAATTGTTCTTTCACTTTGGCCATCAGTTTGAGGGTGATACGCCGTACTTAATTTCAACTGCGTCCCCATACATTCTTGTAGACTTCGCCAGAAATTAGATGTGAATCGCGGATCTCGATCGGATACGATTGATAATGGAATGTCATGTCTTGATACAATCTCTTTAACGTATAGTTTAGCCAATTGATCTAGATTAAATCTAATCTTAGTTGGTAATAAATGCGTCGACTTTGTCAATCGATCCACGATGACCCATATAGCATCGAAGCCTTACTGTGTAGTTAGAAGTCCCACAACTGTAATAACCAAGAATTTTAAGTCATGCAATAATTAAATATATATATTAATTAAATGTTAATGATATTGTAAACTTTGTGACATATGGGGAATGAATATGTTACTATTTATGTGGAAAATGTTTATGGTTAAATAAATATATATGTATGTATGAATTATATAAAGAGAATTAAACAAAAAAGTTACATAACCTAATTATACATTAGGTATGGAAATTAAATAACCTAAGGGTTATGGTATTGAAGAATAATAGTGTTTAAAATTATACTCACCTAAGAAATTAATTTGATTATCTCAATTTAATATTTAATTTAAACCTAATTAAAGTAAGTCTAATTAGGTTATAAAATTAAATGTACATAAATAATTATTTAAATTCCAAAATGAGTGGAATGAAAATCCTAATTAAATAATTAGGGTAAGATAAAATTTATCTATGGGATCATGCTATTTTTGTAAGACCCCAACTTTTATGAATAAAGATGAATTTTCTATAATTATCATTTTTGAATATTATAAAATGAATTTGATATTATGTTATAGTTGTGGGTAATATTTATAAATTTTGCAAAGTACATGAAGTTGTTATATAATATTCGATTGGTGGAAATATTCGCTTTTAAGCGGTGAATATTCGTATGCGACCAAGACAATCATCAGGTGGACCCATAACGGAATTATTATCGGATTGAGAAAACGATAAAAATATTTTTATGAAAATAACGGCGAAAGTTTTACCGTTAATCTGTTGAAACACCTTGTTAAAAATGCGAGAATACATGTGGTTGCATAGTAGCATTACCAGTATTGATTATTGATGCTTACGTGAGAAGTCATTCAGGTTTTATTCAATTATTGTCGATATTTTATATATTATTAAATCAATAATTGAGATGACAGAGTTATTAATATTATTATTTGCATTATTAACGATGTCTAGAAGTTCTGCCAAGGAGAGGTTTGGTCACCTAATTGCGCGCCAATAAGGAGAAATCCTTATGGGAAAGCCCCCTATTTCCTGGGAACGACCTGGTCTATTAATAGTGTGAATAATAATAATGATGATGAAGTTTTGTTTTATTAGTATTATTAATGTAATAAAATGTAAAAGCTTTTATATAAAATGTAATACTTTTATAAAGTTATTCATTTTATTAGACAATAATTAGAATATATTATATTTTATTATGTATAGTATTTGCATAGTGTTTGTATAGTAAAATCTTTTTAAAAGTTATTCATTTTATTAGATTATAAATAGAATATATTATATTTTATTGTAAACCAATCTGGACCGTTCATAGATTGATTACTATTCAGTCCATTCTTCTATAAATAGAAGCTCATTCCTTCATTATTTCTTACGACTTCACTGAAACTCTAGAGAGAGAAACTGTAGAGAGAATTATTCTTCTATCTTGAGCGTATTTCTTTAGCATTTAAGAAAGCTTTGAGCGTAGTGCAAGTTTCTTCAAGTATATCCCCGCCTCTACCGTGAGTACTCTTCTTTATAAGGTAAGGGGTATTATTTTTTTCATATTCATGAAGAGAACTTACGTTATTTCATTCTTTATTATTTTGTTGGAATAACTTTGTGATACGCCATGTCTACCCTATACTTGGTGATTTACATTTGTTATTCCATTTGTTATTATTCGCATTTGGAACATCTTGTACATGCGTTATTCATGGGACTGGTTCCGCTCTTTATTATTCTGTTGGAATATCATGTTCATAAGCGCTTTTACGCCGACACGGTTCCATCTTTATTATTCTATTGGAATATCATGTCTGTGTGTTTTACGCCGGACTTGATTTCGTTATTTATTATTCTGTTGGAATAACCTGTCTATGTGAAGTACCGTATGCATGGTGATTTCTATTGTTATTCCATTCTTTATTATTCTGTTGGAATATCTGCTTGGCATGTCGTACACGCTTTGACACGGTTCCATTATTTATTATTCTGTTGAATAACTTTGTCTATCGCAATCCGCATGCATGGTGATTTCTTTTGTTATTCCATTCTTTATTATACTCAGTTGGTTAAAGTTTTGACTTTTATACTCCATGAAATTAGTGGAATATCCTTGATATTTACGCTTCATGAAGTATCTTTTCGTGGAAATATTCTTCTGAGCATTATTAAATTTTACTCTACAAAGAAGTATCATGTTTACAATTTAGACGTTATTAGTTCCTGAATAAATTAATTCTTGATCTTGTTTTATTGAATTCTTATATCATTGTCATCATCCTCATATTTATATTTTGTTGAAAGTCATCTGTGGCACCGTGCATAGATGGGACTTGGTATGATTATGACCGAGGATTATTCTTGTGTAATCATGACCGTAATGTTACAAATGATGTGGTAAAAGTCCTCATTGGCCCGTAGTGCATTGATGGACGATTGTTGGCATGATCATGACCATTGATGAATACACGAATATCCTTGGCCCGTGAGTGCATGGATAATTTGTGGTTATGATACTAATGAATATCCTTGGTCGTAGTGTAGGGATGATGTGGATTATTTATTAAGTCGAGTCCCAAAGATAAAAGTGATGAAAAAACCTTTAAATCATAAAAGATAGAAGATTTTATTCTCTACTTGACTCTTTTAATGGATTGCATGTTCATTGCAGTTTAAACTTGATGTCTATTGTATTTTATCGTTTAACATCATTGAAGACTAATGATAATTTATTCGCATTATCTTAGTCATAATATTTCTTACTGGGCTAGTTGAGCTCACTCTTTCTTTCACTGTTCTCTTTAGGAAATGAGAACGTAGCCGGTACTAGTCGGGGAACGGAGTGACGGTCCAGATGGTAGTATTAGTAGTCCTCACTTTTCTATTAAATTGTGTGATAATAAATGTAATGAGGATATTGTCTAGAAGAAAATATTTGTATTAAAACTCATAGCTTTCTTGTTGTATATTAAAGATTGTATTTGTATTCTGTATCATGTATTTGGTGACTCGGAATAGTTGATGTATACCTATTTTGGGGGAGTCACAGTTGGTATCGAAGCTTAGGGATATGATCCTTGGCTGAGATGTGAGACAAGAACTAGGAGGGGAGAGACGGGGAATTCCTTCGCTAGTATGACCTACCTAAGTTTATTTGATATTTAATTGGTCGGTCAGAGTATAGGATTATTAGTGGATTGTTTATTTAACCTTTTTTTGTGGCCGTGTTTGAAAATGGCATCCGAGAATGTTGAGAACATCAATGGAGCACAGGAGACCATTGAGTCTCCACAGATCAATAATCAGGATAATGTGCATCAGGAAGGCGACAATCCTCATGCAAACAACAACACTGACCAAATGATGAACGATGGAATGTTCCGAGGCTTCATGCAATTCATGCAACATCAGGGGAGAGCGGCTCCTGTCCAAAATGTAGGTGGAAACACTAGCAACTCTTGGACGATCACCGCTAAACAGTTCAAGGAGCTGGGACCACCAGAGGTTTTTGGAGAGCCAAAACCACTTAAGGCGGAGACGTGGATAAAATAGATCAATAATATATTTGATGTCTTAGGTTGCTCAGAGGAGCAAAAGGTTTCCTTTGCCACCTTCATGTTGCGGGCAGAGGCAGGTTACTGGTGAGAATCTGTAAAACGTACTCAACTTGCCGCACTGAAGATGACTTGGGAGAAGTTCCAAGAATTGTTTAACGACAAGTATTTTTTCGAAAGTATTTGTCACATGAAAGAGGTAGAGTTCATTAAGCTGGAGAAAAACAACATGACCGTGTCGCAGTACGAAGCTAAGTTTATCGAGTTGTCTTGGTTTGCGTCCCATTTGGTTGATAATGAGGAGAGAATTACACGAATGTTTCTAAGAGGTTTGAAACCCGAGATACGTCAATATCTTATCTCTCATAAACTGTGTTTGTATTTAGATGTTGTTAATATGACTCAGTTATTAGAGCGCGATAATGAGTCAACCCAACCAAAAGAGAGCAGCCGACAAAATGATAATACCAATGATAACAGTCATCGAAGCGGTGACAATAAGCGTGGAGGGAATCAACATGCCAGAAATGGTAACCACTTCGGTGGTAATCATGGTCAAAATAATAAGAATGGACATTTCAAGAAGAGAAAATTCAACAATGATGGAAAGACGTCAGCACCATCACCCGTGGTTAAGGAAGGAGAACGACCACCTATCATATGCTTCAAATGCAGAGGGGAAGGACACATCAGTCCAAACTGCGCGATGCCGTCCAAAGCATGTTATAATTGTGGAAGAGAAGGTCACCTAGCCCGATTTTGTCATTCACCAAGAAGACAAGTTCACTAGGATGGAGGCACCAAAGGACGCCCAGGAAAAAGTCAAAGCCGATGAGTGCAAGGGAGGCGTTTGTCGTGACCTCCCGAGCAAGGAACCCAAATGAGGTCATCACGGGTAAGCTTATCATAAACTCTAGCGAAGTATATACCTTATTTGATACCAGTTCTACCCATTCCTTTATTTCTCCTACTTGCGCTCAACGTTTAAATTTGACTCCGGAGAAATTGGACTTTGACTTATCTGTACTTCTAACTGGCTTTTCGAACTCTCTGGGAAATAGGTCTCAAAGAAAATCTCCTTAAACCTATCCCAAGTCATAATTCCTGGTCCTTCTCGAGTTTTGTTGGCCTGCCACCAATAACTAGCCTCCTCCTTCAACATAAATGTTGCAAAAGCAGTCTTCTGATTCTCCTCTACCCTAGCAACATCAAAAACCTTCTCGATTTCCATAATCCAAGTCTGTGCTTCAACTGGGTTCATGGATCCACGAAATTCTGGTGGTCCAACCGCCAAAGTCCTTAAATGTAGCACCTTGGTTACGAGGTTGATTCTGCGGTTGATTTTGCGGTGCACTGTCGATGAACGTCACCAACCTGTTGAATGTGAGCGAGTTAGTTTTAACATTATCGTTGTTGGTTCCTTCGGTGGTTCTTTGATGAGGTGATTGACGTCTTGGAGGCATTTTCTGTTAAAAAGAATACATTCATTAGATTATTACTCAACTCCTTTCAAGTAATTTCTACTTAACTTTCCCCCATGAAAATAATCATTCCATAACACATAACACTTTGGATAAAGAAAATAATATCTTTTATTCAAAACTTCTTTGAAAACATCATTTCAATAGCATCATTGCTATTTACATTATTTTTCTGAACTACTAAAGTTTCAGGACATCATCATCATATCCCATAGGTTGCATAACACTTGGGATTAACAAATTATTTATCATAACATAACTCAAGTACACTCCCTACGATGTCCTATTAAGATATTGCAAAGCCTTACGACGCTCTTCTTCCATAACTCGGAACATGGTTCGACGGTCCAGTATGAACGAGGGTAGCGTCTCGAACTGAATTGGATAACCCATGACCCGGTCTTGAGCTCGATTGATCGCGGTGTTGAACACGTTATCCATTTCTTCCATCTTTCTTCTCTTTGTTTGTGCGTCTCCCTTTGCTATTTTGGCTTGTTGATAAGCTTCACTGTACGCGTCTTCGGCTCTTGTCCTTTTTGCAGATTCTTCTCTCAACTTGCTTTTCAACTCAGAACCTCTCGCTTTCTCATTTGATCGTTCTTCTTCTTGATGTGAACCGCCTTCTCTTCAACATTGTTCACCGTTCTTCTCGATCCTCGAATCTCGTCGTCTTTCGTATCGTGCCAACGAAGTCTATTGTTCAGCTACTATCTATTACAATTCCTCAACAGTATCTTGAAGTTCCACGTTGCGGTCATGCACCTCATCGTATATACGGCCAGCTATCGAGTTAAGTGGAATCCTTTCCTCCTCGTCCTTTTCATCCGTCTGCGGCAGCTCCATGGGATCTTCCTCATCTGTTTCTATGTCATCATCATCACCATCCTCGACCACTGCGAGTAATGGAGCTGACTCTCGTGGAAGCAGTTGTTCCCAAACCACTTGAATATCACGAGATTCCTCCTCTCTAGGCATCTAAGGTCCTTCCTCCCTAGCCTGACTAGATTCTCCGACATTAGTCATCCTGACAACAAGATTTTGAAGTTTTAGTTATTAATCATCATTACTCGACACTCACGAACACATAAGCACATAAGTGTTTTATTACTTCTTCCTTAAAACTCGATAAGAATTTATCATCACTATCTTCTTGAAGGTTACTTCCTAAGGCTTTTCCCCCACCTAAGGTTCATAACCTAAAGCTCGATACCAACTTGTGACACCCCCCAAATCCGGTGTACTTCATTCCCACAGAGATCTCGGTGTTCACTTAATCAAACATTCATATCTAACTACCCAATCACAATAAAACCGGATAAATAAAACCTTTCCCATTAAAGGGTTACATAATAAAATCTCCCAGGTTATCTAACCTTTAATTACAATCATTCAAATGCGGAAATTAAATAAACTTCATTAAAACCAAGTCATAATCATCATAATAAAAATCTAACATCTCAATCAAAGTAAAATTACAAGTCTTCATCACTTGCACATTTTTCCCTTTCCTTTCGCTAGACGAAGGTTCATCTACCTTCTTCTTTAAATTTGCAATGAGTTTTAAAATATGCAAGAGTGAGCAAAACAATTGCTCACCGGGATACAATATGAAATCAACAGGAGTATAGTAATAATAATCGCCAATAATAGGCTCATCAACAATGAATAGTACTCTCATCATCTATAATCGAAACCGACATCCAAAATGTGGAATAAATATAACCGAGGGTCATAAGACCATGAACTATGTCCACAATTATGTAGTAATCTTTCAACTCCAACTTTAACAAATCATAAGACTATAAGGACTCCTCGTCTTAGGGGGGATCACCCTTCAGTATCATGTATTGTGAACAAACATTTAACGCTACGCGTAAGTTAACCCCAATCATAACATTAGGGTTGTTCATCTCAATATTTAGAGTACAAGTCCGCACTCAAAGGAAGTTTGGTTTGGATAAGCTTTCGGTAATTTGAATTCAACGAACATCAACTAAGGATTAGTTGAATGAAACCAAGAACATTTCACAATAGAATAATCGTGATTGAATCAATCATAGGAAACTAAAGTCATGCTTTAGGAATAATCTAAGAGCATACAATTTGAATAACTATAACACCTTGCTTGAACAATACTAAGCCAAGGTTAATTAGAATTGAATACTAAGCATGCATAACAATTTGATCGATAAAAATGTTCAATATTAGAATATATAAATTTGCATGCTAAACAACAAGTTAAATACAAGAATAACTTGCTCAAGAATAGCTTACATCATTATATCATAATCGAATTGAAAACCATAATTAGTTCAACAAGATAAAGGATAGAAAAACTTGGTCAAAGAAAATTTAAGCGATTGCACAATTCTAAAAGTAGAGTTAGAGAACTTGCCTTGCTCGTAGGCTAAACCAAATCAATACGAATCACAATATCCTATAAACATATGTCATCATGACATAATTAGTCATTACCATCTTACAAACATAACTAAGATCGCTCATCATTTAAAAATTTGATTTTTAATCGCATAATCGAAAGTTATAACACAAGTTAATCGTTAATAACATACTTATTCATAGTGTAGGAATACTTAAATCAACATTTAGCGTCTTTATTATCAACACATAACTTTTTTAAAATTTTGTGTACAAAAAGTACACTATCGACCATTCTCTTTAACTCACGCCATGCAACGCCACAGCTTTACATCGGTCGCATTATGGCACGATCATGTAAGCGATCTTGACACGGTGAATAAGGCTACAAGGCAGCGTTACATGCATGTAATCTTGTGATCTGCACAAAAAACTACTTATCTTTGGTCATGCGCCACTTCTAAATCGCAGATTTCGATCGACGACTTTCAAGAATAACGACAGAAAAAAGCCAATTTTGGCGTACAAGTTCGTTTCTAACAGACTGATTTACATATAATTCATACAAAACTTCATGTAAACATAATTCAAGGATTCCTAACATGTTTCTACTCATATAACAACTAGTTTAAAACATCCAATTTCACTATTTTTGATAAAAAATCACTTTTTGATATTTTTGATGAAAATCAATACTGTGATTTTGTTTTTCAACCAAAACAATTAATTCAAAGCATCTTTATCAATGATTATACATACTCTAACAAATTAAACGATCAATTTATCAACAAAATAACTAAACAACCCAAAATTTCTATTTTAACTAAACAATATATAATAAAGAAAAACTCTCTGTAAAATACTTTTCTCCACAAATTACATACATATCAACAATTCTTTGATTATAGCTCATGAAAATAGTTTTAAAATTACAAGTAAGCCATATTAAGCCTTATAGCAACAATAATTCATGCTTACACAAGGATTTTATGGAGAATCATGGAAGAGAGAAACCAAATTTTTAAAACTAAAAGTATAGGTTAATACCTTGAAGAAGATGATGAGGATGACTATATCTTTTCTCTTCTCAAGCTTTCCTCTTCTCCAACCTCTAGCCTTTCTTCCTCTCTTCTTTTCTTCTTCTTCTTCTTCTTTTTCCTCTGAGTTTTTCCTTTTTCTCTCTAACCTCTCTCCTCTAACACTAGAGCGTACTAATAATCTAACGTATCTAGATATTATATATATTAATTATATATTATAAATATAAAATACATAACTAACATCAGTTAAAAGTTTTTGAAATCAAAAGCCATAAGGCTTGTTTGGTTACTAACTAAAAAAAATAACCATTAACCTTACACCTTGTTTGGTAAAACTCAAATAAATTAAAGACTTAATAGGCATTAGGCCTTGTTTGGCCAAAATGGAATTAAAACTCCTTTAAGTTATTTTAATAATTACCTTATAAAAGGTTATTTGTCACACATTAATTTAATTAAATTAATCATAATAACAATTTATTAAATTACTTCATCACATAAATCAATACCACCAAAATTATAATTTTCTATACAATTATAACTTTATTTAATCAACTAACACATCCTTTTAAATTATAAATTCCAATAAAAAGAATAGTAATTGAATTAATCAAAATTCTCTAACTTAATAATTAAATTAAATTAGAAAATAATTAATTTTCTTTAATTATTTATTTAACAAATAATTAAGCACATCAATTCAAATTTGAACAATTATTTATTCAACAATAAACACATCCATTAAATATTTAAATAATTCAATAAATATTTAATATAACAATTAAAATTATAGAATGTTACAATGCGAATTCAAGCAACCAAACCATTAAAATAAATCACTGTCATCTCAAGCCATAAAGCTATTCGTTTATTGAAAAAGCGGATGATGTCAAGCTCTCTTAAGCGCATGTCACGATCTAAACAAAAATACGCCGTTTTGAATGATATTTCTATTGTTAATGAATTTCCGACGATCCCCTCAAGAACTTCCTGGCCTACCCCGTAACGTGAAATTGAATTTTGTATTGATCTTGAACCCAGATAAAACCCATTTCCAAAGCCCCATATCGAATGGCTCTATTGAACTTCGTGAGTTAAAGACCTAATCTGCGAAATTGATAGACATTGGTTTTATTAAATCCTAATACTTCTCCTTGGGGTGCTCCCCGCCCTATTCGTGAAGAAGAAAGATGGGAGTATCGACGACTTTGTATTGATTATCGGGAGTTGAATCATGTCACCATCAAAAATAGGTACCCATTGCCACGTATTGATGACATGTTTGACTAGTTGCAAGGTGCCAAATTCTTCTCAAAGATTGATCTTCGTTCCGGATATCACCAATTGAAGATTAGAACTGATGACATTCCAAAAATGGCTTTCAAAACTTGGTACGGGTATTATGAATTCCTAGTCATGTCTTTTGGATTGACTAATGCTCCTGCTGCCTTCATGGATATGATGAAGCGAGTATTCAAGGAATATTTGGATCACTTTGTGGTCGTCTTTATTGATGACATCCTTATTTATTCCAAAAGCCGTGAAGATCATGAGCAACACTTGAGGCTAATACTTCAAAAGCTTCGTGAATATAAGCTTTATGCCAAGTTGAAGAAATGAGAGTTCTGGCTTGAGGAAGTAGCATTCCTTGGGCACGTGGTATCAAGTCATGGAATATCTGATGACGCAGCAAAGATTGAATCTATTCAAAGCTGGGAGAAACCTAAATCGTTGATCAAAGCGTCGAGTAGCTTTCTCGGTTTAACTGGTTATTATCGGAGATTCGTAGAAGGGTTTTCTCGAATCGTTACTCCATTAACTCAGATGACTCGGAAAGATACAAAATTCGGTTGGAGTGAGGAATGTGAGAAGAGTTTTCAAGAACTCAAGAGAGACTCATTTCAAAGACTGCTCGATAATACCATCCGGCTCGGAGGATTTGTCATCTGATGTGATGCTTTTAGCAAAGGGTTAGGATGTGTTCTCATGCAACATGGGAAAGTCATAGCCTATGTCTCTCGACAACTCAAAGAATATGAGAGGAATTATCCTACTCATGATCTAGAGTTGGCAGCATTCGTTTTTGCACTAAAGATTTAGAGGCATTACTTGTATGGGGAAAAAGTGGAGATCTTTACGGATCATAAAAGCCTCAAATATTTCTTCACTCAAAAGGAACTCAACATGCGACAATGACGTTGGCTTTCCTGAATCATTGAAAGATTATGATCATACCATCCAATATCATCCTCGAAAAGCAAATGTGGTAGGTAGCGCATTCAGAAGAAAGATCATATCTGAATGCACGAAAAGCGATATTGTCAACGCAAAGGCCCATTTTGTATGACTTGCAAAGGATTGAGATAGAGATAAAGACTCCGAGGGGACCCATGTGATGATGGCGAATATACTGAGTAGAATCGACTTTAATCGATAAAGTTAAAGTCGCTTTCGAAGCTACGGACTGGAGGTGATGCATATGAGGAAGAAAGTACAAGAAGGTGTTATGCCGGAAGCAAGAATCGATGAAGAAGGAATACTTCGAGTCAACTCTACACTTTGTGTTCCTAACGACCCTGAGTTAAAGTATAAAATTATGATGGAGGCACACAACACACCATTTGCAATCCATCCTGGGAGTACTAAAATGTATCATGATCTTCGACATACATTTTGGTGGGGCAATATGAAGAGAGAGATAGCGTTGTTTATCTCAAGGTGTCTAACATATCAACGAGTCAAGGCAGAGCATCAGGTACCAAAAGGTCCATTGCAACCACTTGGAATTCCAGAATGGAAGTGGGAGCACATTACCATGGATTTTGTTACTGGTCTTCCCAAGGTTTCTCAAGGCATAGATGCAATTTGGGTCATTGTTCATAGATTGACCAAGTCTGCTCATTTCTTACCTATACGAGAAACTTATACACTTGAACGTCTTGCTCGTATGTACATAAACGAGGTTATAAGATTGCATGGTATGCCAGTATCCATAGTTTCTGATCGAGACCCAAGATTCACTTCACGATTTTGGGTTAGTTTGCAAAAAGCTATGGGCATGAATTTATGATTTAGTTCGGCGTATCATCCTTAGACGGACGGACAATCAGAGAGGACTATTCAAACTCTTGAAGATTTTTTAAGACTCTGTGTCCTTGACTTCAAGGGAAGTTGGGACAAGTTCTTACCATTGGTGGAGTTTTCCTACAACAACAATTATCAAGCAAGTATTGGTATGGCTCCATTCGAAGCGTTGTATGGAAGAAAGTGTCGTTCTCCAGTATGTTGGGATGAGGTGGGTGAAGCAACGTTGTTGGGACCGAAGTTGGTAAGTATGACTACGAAAAAAATTCAAACGATCCGACAACGTATAAAAACCTCACAAGACCGACAAAAGAGTTATGCTAATCTTCATCGAAAGGACGTGGAATTCGATATTGGAGATCATGTGTTGTTATGTGTTGCTCCATGGAAAGGAGTTACGAGATTTGAAAAGAGAGGAAAGCTCAATCCTTGATTCATTGGCCCATTTTTAATCCTCGATCGAGTAGGGACTATAGCCTATAGACTCGCTTTACCGCCAAGTATGTCTCGTGTTCATAACGTTTTTCATATATCCATGTTACGTAAATATGTGAAAGACCCGAACCACATTATTGAGTTAGAACCGGACGAAATAGCGGAAGATTTAACCTATGAAGAGGTTCCTGTTCAAATCTTGGATAAGAAGGAACATATTCTACGCTCCATGGTTATACCTCAAGTCAAAGTTTTATGGAGGAACCACGATGTTGAGGAAATGACCTGGGAATTAGAATCTGAAATGAAATCAAGGTATCCTTACCTCTTCGACATATCAGGTATGTACCCTAATTTCGAGGGTGAAATTTCATAAGAATGGGAGATTGTAAGACCCCAACTTTTATGAATAAAGATGAATTTTCTATAATTATAATTTTTGAATATTATAAAATGAATTTGATATTATGTTATATTTGTGGGTAATATTTATAAATTTTGTAAAGTACGCAAGTTGTTATATAATATTTGATTGGTCGGGGAATATTCGCTTTTAAGCAGGGGAATATTCGATGATTTACACAATCATTAGTGGACCCTGAAAAAGGAATTATTATTTGATTAAGAAAACGATAAAAATATTTTTATGAAAATAACGGCGGAAGTTTTACTCGTTAATCTGTTGAAACACCCGTGCAGATTAAAAAGTACAGAATACGGTGGTTGCATAAGAAGCACACCAGTATTGATTATTGATGCTTACGTGAGAAGTCATTCAATTTTATTCAATTATTGTCGATATTTTATATATTATTAAATCAATAATTGAGATGACAGAGTTATTAATATTATTATTTGCATTATTAACGATGTCTAGAAGTTCTGCCAAGGAGAGGTTTGGTCACCTAATTGCGCGCCAATGGGGAAAAATCCTTATTGGAAAGCCCCCTATTTCCTGGGAACGACCTGGTCGATTAATAGTGTGAATAATAATAATGATGATGAAGTTTTGTTTTATTAGTATTATTAATGTAATAAAATGTAAAAAGCTTTTATATAAAAATGTAATACTTTTATAAAGTTATTCATTTTATTAGAGAATAATTAGAATATATTATATTTTATTATGCGTAGTATTTGCATAGTGCTGCATAGTGTTTGCATAGTAAAATATTTTTAAAAGTTATTCGTTTTATTATATTATAAATAGAATATATTATATTTTATTGTAAACCAATCTGACCATCCGTTTAAAGTAAATCGATCTGAGCAGTTCATGGATTGGTTACTTATTCACCCATTCTTCTATAAATAGAAGGTCATTCCTTCATTATTTCTTACTTAATTCAATGAAACTCTAGAGAGAAAACTGTGAGAGAATTATTCTTCTATCTTAAGCGTATTTCTTTAGCGTTTAAGAAAGCTTTGAGCGTAGTCTGCAAGTTTCTTCAAGTATATCCCCGCCTCTACCGTTTGAGTACTCTTCTTTATAAGGTAAGGGTATTATTTTTTCATATTCATGAAGAGAACTTCATTATTCCATTCTTTATTATTCTGTTGGAATAACTTTTGTATATCATGCATTCTACCCTATACTTGGTGATTTCATTTGTTATTCCATTCGTTATTATTACATTGGAACATCCTATTCATGCGTTATCTGCGGGACTGGTTCCGCTCTTGATTATTCTATTGGAATATCCATGTTCAGACGCTTTTACTGCCGACCGGTTCCGTCTTTATTATTCTGTTGGAATATCATGTTTGTGCATTTTACGCCGGACCTGATTCCGTTATTTATTATTTTATTGGAATAACCTGTCTATGCGAAGTACCGTATGCATGGTGATTTCTGCTGTTATTCCATTCTTTATTATTCTATTAGAATATCCCGCTTGGTCGATTATTAAATACGATCCGGTTCCGTTATTTATTATTCTGTTGGAATAACCTGTCTATGCGAAGTACCGCATGCATGGTGATTTCTTTTGTTATTCCATTCTTTATTATACTCAGTTGGTTAAAGTTTTGACTTCTATACTCCATAAAATTGGTGGAATATCCTTGATATTTACGCTTTATCCAGTATCTTTTCATGGAAATATTCTTCTGAGCATTCTAAAATTTTACTCTACAAAGAAGTATCATGTTGACAATTTAGACGTTATTAGTTCCTATATAAATTAATTCTTGAACTTGTTTTATTGAATTCTTATATCATTGTCATCATCCTCATATTTATATTTTGTTGAAAGTCATCTGTGGCCTGTAGTGCATAGATGGACTTGGTATGATTATGACCAGGGATTATTCGGTGTAATCATGACCGTAATGTTACAAATGATGTGGTAAAAGTCCTCATTGGCCCATAGTGCATTGATGGACAGTTGTTGGCATGATCATGACCATTGATGAATACATAAATATCCTTGCCCGTAGTGCATGGATAATTTGTGGTTGTGATACTAATGAATATCCTTGGTCAGTAGTGCGTGGGATGATGTGAATTATTTATTAAAAATCGAGTCCCAAATGATAAAAGTGATGAAAAACTTTTAAATCATAAAAGGTATTAGATTTTATTCTCTACTTGACTCTTTTAATGGATTGCATGTTCATTGCGAGCTAAACTTGATGTCTATTGTATTTTATCGGTTTAACATTGTTGAAGACTAATGATAATTTATTCGCATTATCTTAGTCATAATATTTCTTACTGAGCTAGTTGAGCTCACCCTTTCTTTCACTGTTCTCTTCAGCAAATGAGAACATAGCCGGGACTAGTCGGGGAACGGAGTGGCGGTCCAGATGATAGTATTAGTAGTCCTCACTATTCTGTTAAATAGTGTGACAATAAATATAATGAGGACTTATTCTGAGAATAAATAGTCTAGAAGACAATATTTGTATTAAAACTCACAGCTTTCTTGTTGTATATTAAAGATTGTATTTGTATTCTGTATCATGTATCATGTATTTAGCGACTCAGAATAGGTGATGTATATCTATTTTGGGGGTGTCATAATTTTTGCATAGCCCAAACAATTTAATTAGAGAGCCCAAACAAGAAATCATTTGGCCCAATTTATATGGACCTTCTAGATGGTTAATTAACAAATAAATCAATAATGAAATTGGCCAAGATGGGGCATGATCCAGTCAAATAGAGAGAGGGAGAAGCGTGTGATTAAATTATTTAGTTACTTTAGTTGTTCACCAAATACTACCAACTTTGTACCCTATTATCCTAGCTTAATTATTTTATTTTTAATGGGCAAAATGAGAGAAGAGATGGATGTAAAGTGGGTGAAAATATATATATACAAGTTATATATATACTGTGAGACCCCGAATTTTATGAAATGAAAGTATTCAAATTTCTTATAATTATTATTTTTAGTAAATGGTTAAATTGAGAAAGGGTTAAAGTTAAGGATGATAAGTGAAAATTTTGCAAAGTAAGCAAGTTGATATAAAATATTCGTTGTGTCGGGAAATATTCGATTGGTCGAGGAATATTCGTACGACAACACAATTATTGGTGAACCCCCCAACGGAAGTATTATCGTAGTTAGAAAATGACAGAAATATCTTTTTATAAAAATAACGGCGAAAGTTTTACCGTTAAACTGTTGAACTACCCGGTAGTAAAAGTACAGTAATACGCGTGGTTGCATAGTAGTACACGGTATTGATTATTGATGCTTACGTGAGAAGTCACTTAGTTATACTCAATTATTGCTACAGTAATTGCGGTATCGTATCTCTCATATTATTGATTCAATTATTGTCACAGTATCATCTGCATAATATGTTATATTATTAAATCAATAATTGAGATGAAAAAATTATTCATATTATTATTTGCAATATTGACAATGTCTAGAAGTTCTGTCAAGGAGAGGTTTGGTCATCTAATCAAGGCGCCAATAGGAGAAATCCTTATCGAAAAGCCCCTCTTTCCGGAAACGACTTCGGTTGTTAAATATTGTGAATTATAATATTAATGATGAATAAGTTCGTGTTGATTAAAGATGAAATTGATAGTTCCATCGTGTTGGAATTATTAGTGTTAGTGAAAATCGACATGTATTTCAATAATAATTGATGTCCGGAGGTTATATTGACCAATCGGGTAATTAACCGGATAAATGAGTAATTAATTGCTATTGATTCACATGATTATAACTATTTATTCACATGTGTATACTATTGATTCACATTCATTTACTATTAGGGGAGTTGATGCAAGATTGATAATACTTGCATTACTAAGTTAAAAATGGAGGTATAGTTGAAGGTACTATACTATAATTAATTTTTTTCACATGTTTAGAACTATTGAGTCACATGATTTACTATTGATTCACATGATTTACTATTAGGGGAAGTGGTGCAAGTTTAATAATACTTGCAGGACTAAATTAAAAATGAAGAAAAAGAGGGAGGTATTATACTGTAATATTTTGAGCCCCAAAACGTGCAATTATCGAAACTATATTTTCCTATAAATAGAAGCTCATTTCTTCATTATTTTTCACCAATTCACTAAGACTCACAAGAGCAATTATTATAGAGAAATTATAGAGAGAGAAACTATAGAAAGAAAGAAGAAGCGAAGTCTGCTACTCACTATTCCAGTATCTAGTCTTCTTCTGAGGTAAAGGATATCATTATTGTGTAAGGGGTGTTATTCTTTCGTATTCATGAAGAGAGTTATTTTCTTTCAATACTCGTAAGGGTTGTTATTCCATTCTTTATTATTATATTGGAATAACTCGTCTACATGAACTACCGCATACACGGTGAAATTCTTCATTATTCCATTCTTTATTATTACTTTGAATATCATGTCTGTGCGGATTACGCATGACCTGGTTCCATTCTTTATTATTCTGTTGGAATATCCTGTCTGTGCGGATTATGCATGGCCTGGTTCCATTATTTATTATTCTGTTGGAATAACCTGTCTGTGCAGTCTATCGCATGCCTGGTGAATTCTTTTGTTATTCCATTCTTTATTACTCTGTTGGAATAACCTGTCTGTGTGGACTACCGCATGTATGGTGAATGATCTTTTATATTCATTCTTTATTAAATTATAGAAATGATCTGTCTACGTGGATTACCGCATGGCGGGTGAAAATCCATTTACAATTTTGTATATTCTATTATACTCGTATGAGATATCATTTCTTTTGTACTCGTCATGGAATATCATTTTCTTTGGTATTTTTTTTATGAGTTATTATTCACGGGTTACTATTCACTTTAGTATTATTCACTCGGGTATTCGTGGCACTTTTCGTGTCGGAGTACTATTCATGAGTTACTATTCACAGGTTACTATTCACCCGAATATTATTCACTCGGGTATTTGGGATACTTTTTATGCTGGGGTACTATTCACAAGGTACTATTCCCAAAGTACTATTCATAGGGTACTATTGCGGGGTACTATTTACCCGAAAAATATATTTCTTTTCTGTCTAAAATTATTTTTGGTACATGAATATTATTCTTGAATTTTACTCCACAAAGCAAATGTCATGTTGACAATTTGATATTTTTAAACTCGGATAAATTTAAAGTCTTTAATATTTATCTTTGATTTTGTTTGATTAATGCTTATATCATTGTCATCATCCTCATGCTTATATTATGATGAAAGTCATCTTTGGCTTACGTGCAAAGATGGACTATTGATTATTGGTTTTATAGTTGTATATCTTTGGCTTACGTGCAAAGATGGACTGTTGATTATTGGTTTTACAGTTGTATATCTTTGGCTTACGTGCAAAGATGAACTATTGATTGATGAGTATCTTTGGCTTATGTGCATAGATGAACTGTTTATTGGTATGATTATGACCAGGGATCATTTGGTATAATCATGACCCATAATGTTATAGATGATGTGGTAAAAGTTCTCATTGGCCCGAAGTGCATTGATGGACAGTTATTGGTATGATTATAACCAGGGATTTTTCGGTATAATCATGACTATTGATGATTACATGAATATCATTAGCCGTAGTGCAGGGATGATTCCATGATGTGGATTATTTATTAAGTTGTGTCTCAGCGATAAAATATTGATTATCCACTTTTAATTCGTAAAAGATAGTAGATATCATGCTATACTTGACTCTTCTAAAATACAGTTGTATGTCTTTGGCCTGTAGTGCAAAGATGAATTGTTAATGAATATCTATGGCCGTAGTGCAAAGATGAATTTATTAGTATGATTATGAGAAAGAATTGTGATTTGGTATAACCATGATTTTTGATGTTTCAGGTAAAGATAGGTGATGAAAATTATCTTCGTCCTGGGTGTGAAGAGGAATTTAGAATCACAATTATGATTATGAGTTATTCACATGATTGTGGACAGGAATTGTTGATTGATGTTACAGGGATAAAACATTATTAGTGGACTTTTAACATGGAGAAGATAATAGACCTGATGGTCTATTTGACTCTTCTAATGGATTGCTTGTTCACCAGAAACTATGGTTGAAAAGTTTTACCATCTACCATATGTTCTAAATCTCGATTTATTATTGATGAAGGCTATTGATAATTTAATTATCTTTAGTCATGATATTCTTTATCGATCTAGTTGTGCTCACCATTTTGCTTCACAATTCCTTTTAGGTAATAAGAGTGTAGTCACGTCGTCAAGGATAACAGGAATAGAATCGGTGGTCTATAGTCATTGAGGTTCTCCTAAATAGTATGGAAATAATTTTGTTGAGAACTTTAGATAAGTGTGTTGTATTGTATATGTCATTTCATATTTAATTTTGGTGAACCGAATAGGGTGAGGTGAACCCAACTTTGGAAGGGTGTTTTGCCACTATCATACAAGATGTCTAATGACATACAACCTCGTGTTATCATAAGACAGTGGTTTGCATCCACTTCTTTCGAGTATATCTACGAGCACTACCTATATGATCTTGGAGTTTGTTTGAAATATAATTCTCAATTGGAGAAAACGGAGATAATTATATGTCAAGAGAAGACTCACCATTGGAAAGAAGATGATAGTAATATTCTTGTTTTTCTTTGGGGACTATTGGGTCAACCAAGGATAACTCTGTGGACATATGATATCTATCATAACCTAGACGCATGGCCTCCCTTGTACGAAGGTTTCCTTGAGTATTTTCCAAAGATTTTAATTTCTAAAACAGTTATTGACTATACTTTTATGTAAAGTACCATTGTAAGGTTGTGGTCGAGGCACCATGAGAGTTACATATATTTGTATTAAAACTCACAGTTTAACTGTGGTCGATTCTCGCATTTACATTTCAACAAATGTATAAATGAAGTTTGTAAATAATTTTTATAGTGTGATATCTGGCGACTCAGAATGGGTCGTGTGGACCTATTTTGGGGTCGTCACATATACCCACCGTATACCCACATATAAATACTCCTCTTTAGAAAAAAAAAATAAGTTTTACTTCTTTACTTCTCATTCTTCCAAAGTTTGCTAAAAAAAAGAGAAGAGAGATGGCATGGCATGGCATCCTAGAGGAAAAAAGGGAAAGAGTTTGAGCCTTATGCATCCAAAATTTATATCATACTTTGGTAAAACAAGAAGGAGTGCCTTTAGATCAAGGTAAAAATATTAAATCTCAAGCTTTAATTTCATGTATTTTGTTGGTTTTCCAAAAAAATAAAGAACCTATGCTCATGATCTTTCAAAACTCTTGATTTACTTCTTTTTAGTGCATCATGTTTGGATCTTACATTTTTGGGTGTTTAAAAGTTAATCAAAGTGGAAAGAAAAGAAAGTATGTACAAATGTTTAAGAAACACCCTAATCTTGCATGCTTAGTGTAGTTTATGTTAGATACTTGGAGTTCAAGTTTTAAATGGCTAGAAGCATGCTAGAATGATAGATATATAGTTTAATGGATTTAACTTGTGTATTGGTATGTGTTAGTGTAGAAAATTTTGGTAAAATGCATGAAAATGAGTTTTACCGGAAAACTTAATCGAAAGGTGCGATTGAAGATTTTTCATTTTGAAAAGTACTAATATTTTTTATGATTTTCTTTCTTTTTATGTTAGATATGTAAGTTAAGAACAAAATCCATTTTGAAGCATGCAAAAATGTTTTAAAATGAGCAAGATATGAATTTTTTTTCTAAAAACACCTCACTGTTGAAGGATTGTGCAAAATAGTCCGGTTTCTGGCCATTTTCAGTAACCAAAACATGTCCAAATTTGATGTTTGATAAATGAAAATTGTAGTTCATGAAGATACGAATCCAACGAGACCGACTGGACCTAAATCGGAATCGTAGATTTCATTTTATTCAGGTTTTAGTAAAGGACCCCAAATCTGAAAATCGAAAATATATATATATATATATATATATATATATATATATATATATATATATATATATATATATATTAACTACCATGACTCAATTTTTTGTCGAACCCACAAAACTTTCCTAAGACCTGTTCACCCGATTTTAAGTAGGTTTTGATGGAGGATTCGGGACCAAAAGTTTTCTAAAATTGTGAAGGATATTAAAATATTTAATTCTGAATTTTTCTAGACAGTTATGTAATTATTAAGTAATTAATGATTTAAACTCATTTAAATCATTTAAAACTTACTAATGAATAATTATTAATGCCACTAAATGATTATTAAACTAATTACATATAATTTAAATATAATTAAATATTTAATTATTATTTGAGTGATAATTAAGTAGAGTTAGTGGTAATAAACTAACTATTGATTATTTAATTAAGATTAAATAATAAATAGAGTTAAAACCATTGATTAATTATTATTTAATTAATATTAAATAATGATTAAAGAATATTTAAGTAAGATTATGTAATAATGTAATTACTTAATTACATTGATATAAAATTTGTAAATAATTATTTATTATTTAATTAATATTAAATAATAAATAAGAACCAAAGATAATTAACTATTCTTAGATTAACAAGAAAGAATAATTAAAGGCTTATGAAGTGAATTAATTATTTGTTATTCAAGAATAAATAATTAATTATTTATTATTTATTAAATATTAAATAAGGATAAATGTTAATTAATTATTCATTTATTAATAGTAATCAATAATTAAAGATTAATGAAGTAAATAAATTAATAATGATTAATTAATTATTATTTAATTAATATTAAATAATAATTAAGACAAATAATATTAATAATTTAATTATTTATTATTTAATTAACATTAAATAATAAGTAGATGTAATTAGCTATTATTTATTATTAAATAATAACTAAAGATAACTAATTAATTACTATTTAACTAATATTAAATAGTAATTAAATGAAGATAGAGTTAATAAATGAAGATAATTTAAATAACTCATTAATTAAACAATTATAATAAATTGTTTAAAGATCTAATAAGTGTTTATTACTTAAGAAAAATATTATAAATTAATTAAATCATTAACCTAAGATTTATTAAATATCTTATGGACTAATGATAGTATATTATATTATGTGTACCTCATGATTGAACTATTTTCTAGATAATAGCACAAGTAAGCGTATAGACATACAATTATACGCAGTACTAATTAATAGACCAACATTGTCAATGTTAGGTCGTTCAAAGAGTTTTAATTAAAGCTAGTTAAATTGTAGCTCATCGAACGTATAAAGTTCTCTAACTCAAACTTGAGTTATTATTTTCAAAGCATGTTAGTGGATAATTATTGTTGATTATTCCACATCCTTAATGATTATTGTGAATGGCATTTTGTGCAATTGAATTCCTGTTCAATTATTATTGAATTGTGAATTAATTAAATTTCTTTCATTCTTGAACTATTTATGAGATAGATCTATGCTAGTTGTATCAGCTAGATCGAATATGTTTAAATTTGTTAAATCAAATATGTTTTAAAAGCTGTTCTTAACCAAATTGATTTGGAAAGGACTCGAGACTCAGAAAAAGAACAATTTTATTAAAGCATTATATTGGAAAACAATTATTGCTAGACTATTAAGTGATTATGCATAATACACCGGGTATGAAAGGCTGATCCCCTTGATTACCAAAACTTTTTAAAAGGACCAGTTTAACTACTGACAACCTTAGTATAAGTTCATGGTTATTTCAAACCACTCAGCATCTATTATTCGAATATTCAATTATTGAAACTTAATTAATGTTCTTTCACAATCGATTTTATTGTTGAACATTGAAAGCTAAATTCCTTTCTAATCATGATATACCTTTCTTGTATTTAAACTTGCTAAGCAAATTAGTTGCTTACCCTTGCTATATCATGACATTTATTTCAGCTAAGCCGGAGGGATCGAATATGAAAGACAAAGGCAAGGGCAAAGTCCAAGAATAGCTTAATTGTAATGTTAATTTGTAAGACCCCAACTTTTATGAATAA
Organism: Panax ginseng; assembly: GCA_020205605.1. NCBI lineage: Eukaryota > Viridiplantae > Streptophyta > Magnoliopsida > Apiales > Araliaceae > Panax > Panax ginseng. The sequence continues at coordinate 184,493,551 of CM035132.1, forward strand.
AGATGAATTTTCTATAATTATCATTTTTGAATATTATAAAATGAATTTGATATTATGTTATAGTTGTGGTTAATATTTATAAATTTTGCAAATTACGCAAGTTGTTATATAATATTCGATTGGTCGGGGAATATTCGTTTTAAACAGGGAATATTCGTACGACGGCACAATCCTTGGTGGACCCCACAACAGAATTATTGTCAGATTGAGAAAACGACAAAAATATTTTTTATGAAAATAACGACGGAAGTTTTACCGTTAACTGTTAAAAAACCCGGTGTTTAAAGTACAGGAATACGCATGGTTGCATAGTAGCACACGGTATTGATTATTGATGTTTACGTGAGAAGTCATTCAGTTTTATTCAATTATTATTGATATTTTATATATTATTAAATCAATAATTGAGATGGCGGAGTTATTAATATTATTATTTGCATTATTAACGATGTCTAGAAGTTCATCGAGGAGAGGTTTGGTCACCTAATTGCGCTATTGTGGGAGAAATCCCTATTGGAAAGCCCTCTTTCCTCGGGAACGACACAATTCGATTAATAGTGTGAATAATAATAATGATGATGAAGTTTTATTTTATTAGTATTACTAATGTAATAAAATGAAAAGCTTTTTATATAAAAAATGTAATACTTTTATAAAGTTATTCGTTTTATTAGGCTAATAGTAAAATCTTTTTATATAAAACAAAATACTTTTATAAATTTATTCATTTTATTAGATAATAATTAGAATATATTATATTTTATTATACATAGTATTTGCATAATGTCTGCATAGTGTGTTTGCATAGTAAAATCTTTTTAAAAGTTATTCGTTTTATTATATTATAAATAGAATATATTATATTTTATTATACACCAACTGGACCGTCTGCTTTAAAGTAAATCGATCCGACCGTTCATGGATTGGTTACTATTCATCCATTCTTCTATAAATAGAAGCTCATTCCTTCATTATTTCTTACGAATTCAATTGAAACTCTGAAGAGAAACCGTAGAGAGAATTATTCTTCATCTTGGCGTATTTCTTTAGCGTTTAAGAAGCTTTGGCGTGTAGTGCAAGTTTCTTCAAGTATATCCCGAATCTACCGCTTTCTGATACTCTTCTTTATAAGGTAAAGGGTATTATTTTTTTTTCATATTCATGAAGAGAACTTCATTATTCCAGTCTTTATTATTCTGTTGGAATAACCTATATACGCTGGCTACCCTATACTTGGTGAAATTCTCCTGTTATTCCATTATTTATTATTCTCATTGAATAACCTTATGCATGCGCAAGATACCGCATACATGGTGAAATTTCATTTATTCCATTCGTTATTATTCATTGGAACATCCTGTTTATGCGTTATACGTGGGACTGGTTCCGTCTTTATTATTCTCATTGGAATATCATGTCTGCATATGCGTTTTGTGGGACTGGTTCCTTTTTATTATTCTATCGAATATCCCATCATGCGCGTTTCTTGACCGGACTGATTCCGTTATTTATTATTCTCATTGAATAACTCGCCTATCTGAAGTACCGCATGCATGGTGATTTCTGTTGTTATTCCATTCTTTATTATTCGTTGAAATATCCCCGCTTCCAGACGACATTACGCCTCGACTTTGATTCCGTTATTTATTATTACATTGGAATAACTTTTGTCATCAAGTACCGCATGCACGGTGATTTCTTTTGTTATTCCATTCTTTATTATACTCAGTTGGTTAAAGTTTTGACTTCTATACTCCATGAAATTGGTGGAATATCCTTGATATTTACGCTTCATCCAGTATCTTTTCATAGAAATATTCTTCTGAGCATTCTTAAATTTTACTTTACAAAGAAGTATCATATTGACAATTTGGACGTTATTAGTTCCTGAATAAATTAATTCTTGAACTTGTTTTATTGAATTCTTATATCATTGTCATCATCCTCATATTCATATTTTGTTGAAAGTCATCTGTGGCCTGTAGTGCATAGATGGACTTAGTATGATTATGACCAGGAATTATTCAATGTAATTATGACCGTAATGTTACAAATGATGTGGTAAAAGTCCCCATTGGCCCGTAGAGCATTGATGGACAGTTGTTGGCATGATCATGACCATTGATGAATACACAAATATCCTTGGCCCGTAGTGCATGGATAATTTGTGGTTGTGATACTTATGAATATCCTTAACCGTAGTGCAGGGATGAGGTGGATTATTTATTAAAATTTGAGTCCCAAATGATAAAAGTGATGAAAAACCTTTTAAATCATAAAAGATAGTAGATTTTATTCTCTACTTGACTCTTTTAATGGATTGCATGTTCTGCTGCAGTTAAACTTGATGTCTATTGAATTTTATCAGTTTAACTGTAATAACCCATATTTTTTTTAAATTAAATATTAATTAATTTTATCTTATACAATTGTATTTAAATCAGAAAATGTAAATGATTTTTGTTTCCCTCTTTTCTTCCTTGTTTTGTTTGGAAAAATAAATTCTTTTAATAGATAATTAAATAACTGATTAAATTAAAATTGAGAAAGATAATTCCTTTTGTTAAAGTCATGTGGTAAAATCATTCGGAGCGGGAAGCTACTTGGGAGATAGAGGAGTCTATTCTAGCGGAGTATCCGCATCTTTTTGAAAATTAGGTATGTTCATTCTTTTGATTTTGGGGACAGAATCCTTTTTAAGGGGTAGGTGATGTAATACCCGGTAAAATAATAATAATAATAATAATAATAATAATAATAATAATAATAAATAAATAAAATAATTAAATAATATTTAAATCCATTCTTTAATTGGACTTTTCTTATGTCTGGGTCAAATTGTATTTAATTTGTGTGGACTATTATAAGTATGTGATTACATTAATTGGGCTTTAAACTAAATGGGTCTAATTTAGAATTGTGTAATTTTAAAATTCTATTAAAATTTGGAGAGTTAATAAATATATTATATTAATTAATAAAATTTGTTTTAAGTGTATAAATGTCTAAAACCTAATTTACTCAACATCACGTCTGATACAAATTGGGGGAAAAGAAGAAGAGGCAGCGGCGGTAGTAAAGATCAAAAAGTAAAATAGGTACTTTTCTTTTATCTGTATATTGAATATTGTGTATTATGAAGTCTTGACTTTGACCTTCTGAAATTTAGATGCCTAATTTATATATAAGGCCATGTGTGTGTTGAGTGGTTAGTTCTATATATATATATATATATATATATATATATATATATATATATATATATATATATATATAAATTGTAGCATGATGATATTGGATATGGAGCACTATTGATGTATATATATATATATATATAAATTTGAAAAAAATTAACATCGTAAGAGCAATAAGAATCGGTATGTATATATTATTACTATTATTAAAAAAACGTAACTTGATTTTTTTAAAAGTCTACTTGTATGTGGGTTTATTGGGGCAAATGCTCATAGGAGACTTGAGGAAGAAAGTGACTTGCTGTTTGCAAGAATTGACTTGCGTCTATTATTTTGTGATCATTTCTATAATATGTATTATTATTGATCGTAAAAAAGAAAAAAAAAAAAAGTCTCGTCATACACACACACACACACACACACACACACACACACACACACACACACACACACACATATATATATATATATATATATATATAGAATTAGTGATATGTCTTTTTTTTTCTCTCTCTCTCTCTATATATATATATATATATAATTAGAAATTATTAAAACATCAATTATAATTTAATTTGAATTTGTATCATAAAAATGATGTAAATTAGGAAATAAATTCATGTTATTATATATTATAGATATTATGTAACTTATATTTATTATTATTTTGTTTAATTAGTTCGGACGGAAGGAATTTAAAGAGTTATATTTGGAATATAAATTTTGGAGTATTAATAATTGATATAAGGCGATGATTAAAGGCATATTAAATAGATTATGAATTATTTTGGAATTATTAGTTTGGATTATTTTTAATTTGAGGTGAATATGTTTAGGTTGTGAATAACGATTCGTATTTGATATCGTTGGCATTTGAGGGAGTCTAATGGGTGATATTTGGCTTTAGTGAATTATTTTGGTACTATATTAAGGTACGGATTCCGTACTCTTTCAGCGGTATTCTTGTTAAATTTGATTTGTTCGTTGTGTCCCTTATTTCGAATTTCGTTATTTCACATAATTGTTTCTTGTGAAAATTCATATATTAGTTTCATTTTGGAGTTGATACATATGACTCGTATTTGTACTCTTTGAATTAGGTTATCATGTTTAGTTCTATTTATTTTGATAATTGTAGAGCGCATATGTTTTACCTTCTTTTGAAACCTTGTGACTATAATTTGATTTGGTTTAACATGTACATATAGAACCCTTTTGTTGGTATTTTGTCGCATATGTTGTGACATGATATTTTTTTTAGAATATACCGTAGGGTATACCTGAGCTATAACCACCTGTGGGGGTACCACAGGCATGTCGTCTTGGCACGAGAGACATAACACTTTTCGTGGCGGTGTGATTAGTCCACGATGTCTTCGTTTAGGCTCCGGAGGAAGTGGGCCATTTGGTGTTTTGTTGTGGGAGGCGTATGGGTTAACCCTAGTTTTCTCTTCTGCGGATTTGTGATGTTGTGCCAAACACACCTATCTGATTTGCATACATTTGGATTCGCGGTCCAATGTGTGATTGCCTGTGTGGCATTGTTTTGACTTGCCTATGTGGAATTATTTTTATGTGCCTGTGTGGAATTATTTTGGTTGCCTATGTGGCATCATTTGATTTGCCTGTGTGACATTAGTTTGACTTGCTTGTGTGGCAATGTATATTTCTCGAGCTCATTCTAAGTGTGAAATAACTCCAAATGCATTTGTTTCACCTTTATTATTTTATTGTATTCGCTTTGTTGCTTCCATTCATTGATTCAATTCATTGAGTTAGTTACTTGATTCGTTATTTCTTTATTCGCTCATCGGCTTTCGTTAATTCTCGCTGATTTATATATATTTCATTCGAGATCTTTGGAGATTATATTTTTGTCAAGATTTACACTCTCGAGGCTTTGTTCAAGATTTTGTCTTAGTTGTTTTCAGATATTAGTCAGATACCTTTTGTATATCTCAGATTCAGACCGGGCAATTAGCTCATGCCGTGTTTTTTCTTCCTAGAGGTTCATAGGGTGATTCAGAGCTAGTGTGATGAGAGAGTTGTCTTTGACCATCTAGATTGTTTCGAATTTTAAGTTTTGTTTATTTTGACTCTATTGGAGAATTGTATTTAGTACTTTATTAATGGATCACCATTATTAATATTTTGAAGTTATTAGTGCTCTGTTTACTTATTTTGAGGTTTGTTGTGCTTTGCACGTGACCTCCCTTTCCTTTTTGGGAAGGGGGTGTTACATTAACACTGTTGAAGACTAATGATAATTTATTCTGCATTATCTTAGTCATAATATTTCTTACTGGGTTAGTTGAGCTCACCCTTTCTTTCACTGTTCTCTTCAGAAAATGAGAAAGTAGCGGGACTAGACTAGCTGGGAACCAGAGTGTCATCTCCATGATAGTAGATTAGTAGTCCTCACTATTCTTACATAAATAGTGTGACAATAAATGTAATGAGAACTTATTCTCGAGAGTGGATATTGTCTAGAAGACAATGTTTGTATTAAAACTCACAAATTCTCTTGTTGTATATTTAAGATTGTATTTGTATTCTCAGACCATGTATTTGGCGCACTCGTAATAGGTGATGTATACCTATTTTGGGGGCGCCATAGTTGGTATCGAGCTAGTGGATATGATCCTGGCAAGATGTGAGACAAGAACTAGGAGGGAGAGACGGGAATTCCTTCGCTAGTATGACCTACCTAAGTTTATTTGATATTTAATTGGTCACGAGTATAGGGATAATATGTGATATATTAATTAACCCTTGTTTTGTGGCAGTGTTTGAAAATGGCATCCAAGAATGTTGAGAACATCAATGGAGCACAGGAGACCATTGAGTCTCCACAGATCAATAATCAGGACAATGTGCATTAGGAAGGTGAAAATCCTCATGCAAACAACAACACTGACCAAATGATGAACGATGGAATGTTCAGAGGCTTTCTACAATTCATGCAAAGATCGACACAGAGACTCTCGTCCAAAATGCAGGTGGAAACACCGCAACTCTCTGATCATTAATGCAAAATGCAGCCAAGGAACTGGGACCACCGGAGTTTTTTGAGAGCCAAAACCACTTAAAAGCGAAGACGTGATAAAGCAGATCTGTAAGATATTTGATGTCTTGGGATGCTTCGAGGAGCAAAGGTTCCTTTGCCACCTTCATGTTATGCGATAAAGGCAGACATCACCGGTGGGAATATGTAAAACGTACTCAACCTACCGCACTAAAGATGACTTGGGAGAAGTTCCAAGAATTTTTCAACGACAAGTACTTTCCCGAAAGTATTCGTCACATGAAAGAGGTAGAGTTCATTAATCTGGAGCAAAACAACATGACCGTGTCGCAGTACGAAGCCAAGTTTGCCGAGTTGTCCCGGTTTGCGTCCCATTTGGTTGATAATGAGGAGAGAATGACGCGAATGTTTCTAAGAGGTTCAAACCCGATATACGCCAATATCTTATCTCTCATAAACCGTGTTTGTATTCGATGTTGTTAATAGGTCTCAGCTTATCGAGCACGATAATGAGTCAACCCAACCAAAAGAGAGCAAAAATTAACAAAATGATAATATCGTTGATAACAGCTTATCGGCCGGTGACAATAAGCGTGGAGGGAATCAACATGCCAAAAATGGTAACCACTTCGGTGGTAATCATGGCCAAAACAATAAGAATGGACATTTCAAGAAGAGGAGATTCAACAATGATTGAAAACGCCAAAGACCAAAGACCCGTGGGTTAAGGAAGGAGAACGACCACCTATCATATGCTTCAAATGCGGAGGGGAAGGACACATTAGTCCAAACTACGCGATGCCATCCAAAGTATGTTATAATTGTGAAAGAGAAGGTCACCTAGCCCGATTTTGTCATTCACTAAAGAAAAGTTCAGCTAGGATGGAGGCACCAAAGGACGTCCCAAAAAAGTCAAAGCCAATAGTGCAAGGGAGAGCGTTTGTCGTGACCTGCCAGAAAGCAAGGAACCCGAACGAGGTCATCACGGGTAAGCTTATCATAAACTCTAGCGAAGTATATACCTTATTTGATACCGGTTCTACCCATTCCTTTAATTCTCCTACTTGCACTCAACGTTTAAATTTAACTCCGGAGAAATTGGACTTTGACTTATCTGTTGAAACTCCATTGGGAGAAACCTTCATTACATCCACTGTTTATAAGTCTTATTTGGTTCAAATCGGTACCCTCACATTACCTGTTTATAAGTCTTGTTTATAAGCCATGGGGTGCTCCAGTCATATTTGTGAAGAAGAGGGACGGATCTATGAGATTATGTATAGATTATAGGGAGCTAAATCAGATCACTATCAGGAACAGATATCCATTGCCACGGATAGATGACCTTTTCGATCAGCTCCAAGGGGCAAATTTCTTCTCAAAGATAGATTTAAGGTTGGGGTACCATCAATTGAGGGTGAGGGAAGAGGACATTCCAAAAACAACTTTTCGTACTTGGTATGGGAACTATAAGTTTTTGGTGATGTCATTTGGGTTGACTAATGCTCCGGCAGTGTTTATGGATATGATGAATCGGGTTTTTAGTGAGTATTTAGACCAATTTTTCATTATCTTCATTAATGATATTTTGGTGTATTCCAAGTCTAAGGAGGAGTATGAAGAGCGTCTTCGTACTATTTTGGGGGTTCTGCAGAAGAATAAGTTATATGCTAAGTTCTCCAAATGCCAGTTTTGGTTAGATCAGGTAGCATTTTTGGGACATGTCGTGTCTGCTGAAGGAATTAAGGTGGATCTTGCGAAAGGTTGAGGCTATCACTAATTGGCCAAGACCTACCATGATAACTGAAGTAAGGAGTTTTTTGGGTTTGGCAGGGTACTATAGACGATTTATGGAAGGTTTCTCTTTGTTAGTTTTGCCATTAACTCAGTTGATGAGGAAGGGCACAAAGTTTGTGTGAAATGAGGAACGTGAGAAAAGTTTTGAGGAGCTTAAGAAGAGGCTTGTGTCGGCTCCACGACTTGGAGTTAGCAGGAGTTATTTTTGCCTTAAAGATTTGGAGGCACTATCTATATGGTGAGACTTATGACATTTTCACCGACCACAAGAGCCTTAAATATATTTTTACTCAAAAAGAGCTTAACATGATGCAGAGGCGTTGGTTGGAGCTTCTCAAAGATTATGATGCCAGGATTCAGTATCACCCCGGTAAGGCTAATGTGGTTGCATATGCTCTTAGTCGGAAGAGTTAAGGGAGTGTAGCTGCCTTAGTTACACAACCTCAACTTATCTTGGATATGGAGTGTGTGGGTTTGGAGCTATATGCTAGAGGTTCTGATGGGTTGGTAGCAGGTATGAGGGTGGAACCTTCTCTTATTATGCGGATTAAAGAAGCCGAAAAGGAGGATAGTGAGTTGTGGACTATAGTGCAGAATATGAAAGAGGATATGCAGCCCGAGTTTCACATTGATGAGCAAGGTGTGATATGTTTTGGTAAACGGTTATATGTTCAATGGATCCAATGATTCGTGAGGCAGTGTTGATTGAAGCTCATAGTTCGCCATTTTTTATTCATCCAGGGTCTACAAAGATGTATAAAGATCTGAAGGAGAATGTCTGGTGGAGCAGAATGAAAAGGGACCTAGCTGAATTTGTAAGTAAATGTCTTACTTTTCAGCAAGTAAAAATAGAGCATCAGCGGCCTGATGGTTTGTTGCAACAGTTAGAGATTCCTGTGTGGAAATGGGATGACATTTCGATGGACTTTGTGACTAGTTTATCGAGGACTCTTAAAAAGAATGATAATATTTGGGTGGTAGTGGATCGTTTGACCAAATCGGCACATTTTCTGGCTATTCGTGAGGATTTTTCGATAAATAAGTTAGCAGATATTTTTCAATGTGAGATTGTTAGGCTTCATGGGACTCCAGTTTCTATTATTTTGGATCAGGATCCGTGGTTTAATTCTCGATTTTGGAAAGAATTTCAACGATCTTGGGGAACGCGACTCAACTATAGTACAGCTTTTCATCCGCAGACAAATGGACAATCAGAGAGAACTATTCAGACGTTTATAGACATGTTGCGATCTTGTGCTTTAGAATGGACATGGAACTGGGATGATTATTTGAGTTTGGTAAAGTTCGCATATAATAACAGTTGGCAAGCTAATATTGGTATGGCTCCTTTTGAAGCCTTGTATGGTAAGAAGTGTTGAGCTCCGACTTGTTGGGATGAGGTTGGAGAAAGGATAATAGAAGGACCCGATTTGGTTATGATTACTACGGAGAAGGTAGCAATGGCTAAAGAAATATTGAAAGAAGCTAGATCGCGGCAAACGAGTTATGTTGATATTCATAGGAGGGTTCTTGAATTCACGCCTGGTGAACACGTGTTTTTGAAAGTTTCTCCATGGAAAGGTGTTCGAAGGTTTGGTTTGAGATGGAGCTTAGTCTGCGTTTCATTGTACCTTTTGAAGTCCTTGAGAGAGTTGGAGAAGTGGCATATCGGGTGGCTTTGCCTCCACAATTATCTCATGTACACAATATCTTTCATGTTTCGATGTTAAGGAAATATAATTATCATCCGCTTCATGTTGTGAAATACTCGTTACATAAGATTCAAGAAGATCTTACTTGTGAGGAAGAAGCTGAGGCGATTCTAGATCGTCAAGAATGGATTATGAGAAGGAAGACAATTCCTTTTGTTAAAGTCTTGTGGAAAAAACATTCAGAGCGGGATGGTACTTGGGAGATGGAGGAGTCTATTCGAGCGGAATATCCGCGTCTTTTCGATAATTAGGTACGTTCTATTATTTTGATTCCGGTGACGAAATCCTTTTTAAGAGGGAGGTGATGTAATACCCAATAAAATAAAATAAAATAAAATATTTAAGTAAGCTTTAAAATATTTAATTGGACTTTGTTTTTAAATTGGGTCAATGTAGTCAAATAATTAATGTGAGCTAACAAAAAGTAACAATAAATTTTAATCTAGTAAATTTGGGCCTTAAAACCAATTAAGTCCAATATTACGAAATCCTATTAGAATAAGGATGGTGAAAATATATATGACTCAAACCTAACTACGAAATTCAATCTGATATGAAGAGAATAGCAGAGGAAGAGAGGAAGTGAGAAAAAAAATGAAAGAAAGATATTTTCTCAATCAGGTAAATCATTACTTTGATATATTAATAGATGTCTGTTTTGTAATATGCTGAATCACAATAGTAAATGGGGAGGAGCATGCATGTGGATTGAATTAATAGTTTATTATAAAAGTGATGCCTGTGAGGGGAATCTCATGTATTTTGAATTTTCTTTATTTTAGCTTTGAAATATATATTGGACCAGAGAGTTCATGATGGCGTGAATTAGCTTGTGAATTATAATGAAGATTTTATACATTAATTCGAACTAAATCAATTTACTAGTAAAAGCTTTAGAATTTAATTAAAAACTATTTGAACAGTATTATGTTATTAATGATTAGAATTGTCATAAGTTTCTTTTTATTTTATTATATCGGACGGAGGGAATTTAAGGAGTTACATTTGGAATATAATTTTGGGTATTATACTTCTTAATCTAGGTATTCTTAATCTAGGTACAGATTCTGTACTTTTTTAGCAATAATTTTTTAAATTTAATTCGTTCATTTTGTTACTCGTTTAGAAATTTGGTATTACCTCTCAGAATTATTCCTTGTTGTCAAATTTATTGTGATAGTTTCGTTTTGGGGTTGATATTAGAATTCGTATTTGTACTCTTTGAACTAGTTAATCATGTCAATATATTTTAGAGACATTGTTCGTTTGTATCATTCTACGTATAATTTTGTTCACATTCAGGAGTTGTTTTGATCATTGATATCTTGTGATATTTGAGTATGTTCGTGTTTGATAATTTGATATCATTCGGAGATGGTCATGTAAGCTGTGACGCCCCCAAAATAGGTATAAATTACCCATTTTGGGTCGCCAGATACTTGGTACAGGATACAAATACAACTTAATTATACAACTGTCGTGTAAAGTACGATAAAACATAAGTTGGGAGTTTCAACACGAATATTGTCTTCTAGACAATATCCAAACTCAAATTCAATATTATTATATTTATTTTTACACTATTTCACAAAATAGTGAGGACTACTAATGCAAACATCTGGATCGTCACTCCGTTCCCCGACTAGTCCCAACTATATTCTCATTTCTTAAAGAGAACAATGAAATCAAAGGGTGAGCTCAACTAGCCCAGTAGGAAATATTATGACTAAGATAATGCAGAATAAATTATTGTTAGCCTTCAACAGTGTTAAACTGATAAAATACAATAGACATCAAGTTTAACTGCAGCGGAACAAGCAATCCATTATAAGAGTCAAGTAGAGCATGATATCTACTATCTTCTATGATTTAAAAAGTTTATCATCAATTTTATTTCTGAGACTCATCTTAATAAATAATCCACATCATCGAATCACCCCTGCACTATGGCCAAAGATATTCATTAGTATCACAGCCATGAATTATCCATGCTCTACGGGCCAAGGATATTCGTGTTTTTATCAATGGTGATAATCATGCCAAAAACTATCCATCAATGCACTACATGCCAATGAATACTTTTACCACATCATTCGTAACATTACAGTCATGATTATACCGAATAATCCCTGGTCATAATCATACTACGTCCATCTATGCACTACGGGCCACATATGACTTTCATCATAATATAAGCATGAGGATGATGACAATGATATAAGAATTCAATTAAACGAAAGCAAAGGATAAATTTTTAAATATTTATAATTTAATTTATCCAAAATTCAATAATGTCCAAATTGTCAACATGATATTGCTTTGTAGAGTAAAATTCAAGAATAATATTGTATCAAAAATGATTTGGATCAAAAAAATCAATTTTTGTCATAAATAGTACCCCAGGTGAATAGTATCCGAGTGAATAGTACCCCATGAATAGTACTTTAGGAATAGTAACCCCGTGAATAGTACTCCGGCATGAAAAAGCTAAAACTTATCAAGAATGCTTAAAATAATATTTTCATGAAAAGATACTGGATGAAGCGTAAATATCAAGGATATTCTACTAATTTCATGGAGTATAGAAACCAAAACTTTAACAAAACGAGTGTAGAATTTGAAATCTGAAATAAAATAATATTACTTACATACTACAGAGTATGGAAGAAAATTTTATTTCTTACGAGTATTGAACAAAAAATAATATCCCTTACCTTAAAAAGGAGAGTATTCCAATTGGTATAGCGGGGATATTCTTGAAAAAAAAATTCAGTGTTTTCTACGTTAAAATCTTTCTTAAACTCTAAAAAAATATGCTCAAGATTATAGAAGAAGAATTCTCTGATTCTGGTGTGATTTTCAATTCTAACTAAGCATCTTATTTATAGGAGAATGGAAAGGATACTATTTGAATTAGAAAATCACGGACGACAAAGAAACAATTCGCAATTCACTATGCGTCTTCAAGCATTCATATAATTTTCCTCGCAATCCGTATAGTAAAATACTATACAAATAAAATATAATATATTCTATTTTTTTCATAAAAAACAAAACTTATAAAATATATATATATATAACAATAATAATAATAATAAAACCTCTCGACTAATATTTTCTTCCCCACCCGTGTCTCTCAAGTAGCATTTCGTGACTAATATAATACCCCCAATCATATATATATATATATATATATATATATATATATATATATATATATATATAACACACACTATTTTAAAAAATGAGTAGATGGGGTCCAAATAATAAAAAAATTTATAATAAATACTTCATAAAAATCCTTTCAACATCTTTAAGAATATTTATTCATCATTATTATTATTCGCAATATTTAACAACCAGATCATTTCCAAGAAAGAGGGGGCTTTCTAACAAGGATTTCTCCCTATCATTGCCGCAATTAGTAACCAAACCTCTCCTCGACAGAACTTTCTAGACATCGTCAATATTGCAAATAATAATATGAATAAATGTATCGTCTCAATTATAGATTTAATAATAGATAAAATATAGACAATAATTGAATCAAATAACGTGAGAAATTATGCAGCAATTACTGTAGCAATAATTGAACAAAACAGTTAACAGTAAAACTTTAGCCGTTATTTTCATAAAAAGATATTTCTGTCATTTTCTAACTCCAACAATAATTCCATGTTGGGGTCCACCAATGAATTTGCCGTCGTACGAATATTCCCGGTTAAAATGAATATTCCCCGACTAATCGAATATTATATAACAACTTGCATACTTTGCAAAATTTGTAAATATTACCCACAACTATAATATTATATTAAATCCACACCATAATATTCAAAAATGATATTTATAAAAAAAATTATCTTTATTCATAAAAGTTGGGGTCTTACAACCTCCCCTTCTTATGAAATTTTGCCCTCAAAATTAGGGTACGTACCATCTGGTATGTCGAAGAAGTGAGGGTGCCTTGATTTCATTTCAGATTCTAACTCCCAGGTCATTTTCTCAACATCGTGGTTTCTCCACAAAACTTTGACTTGAGGTATAACCTTGGAGCGTAGAATATGTTCCTTCTTATCCAAGATTTTAACAGGCACCTCTTCATACGTTATATCTTCCGCTATTTCGTCCGGTTCTAACTCAATAATATAGTTCGGGTCTTCCACATATTTATGTAACATAGATATGTGAAAAACGTTATGAACATGAGACATACTTAGCGGTAACGCGAGTCTATAGGCCACCGTTCCTACTCGGTCAAGGATTTCAAATGGTCCAATGAATCTAGGATTGAGCTTTCCTCTCTTTCCAAATCTTGTAACTCCCTTCCATGGAGTAACATGTAATAACACTTGTTCTCTAACATTGAATTTCACGTCTTTTCGATGAAGATCAGTATAACTCTTTTGTCGATCTTGTGAGGTTTTATACGTTTTCAGATCATTTGAATCTTCTCCATAGTCATACGTACCAATTCTGGTCCCAACAATGTTGATTCACCCACCTCGTCCCAGCATACTAGAGAACGACATTTTCTTCCATACAACGCCTCAAATGGAGTCATGCCGATACTTGCTTGATAACTGTTGTTGTAGGAGAATTCCACTAATGGCAAGAGCTTGTCCCAACTTCCTTTGAAGTCAAGTACACAGAGTCTTAATAGATCCTCAAGAGTTTGAATAGTCCTCTCCGACTGTCCGTCCATCTGAGGATGATATTCTGAACTGAATCGCAAATCCATGCCCATAGCTTTTTACAAACTAACCCAAAATCGTAAAGTGAATCTTGGGTCTCGATCAGAAACTATGGATACTGGCATACCATGCAGTCTTACAATCTCATTTATGTATATACGAGTAAGACGTTCAAGTGTATAAGTTTCTCGTATAGGTAAGAAATGAGCAGACTAAGTTAATCTATCAACAATAACCCAAATCGCATATATACCTTGAGAAACCTTGGAAAGACCAGTAACGAAATCTATGGTAATGTGCTCCGACTTCCATTCTGGAATTTCAAGTGGTTGCAATGGACCTTTTGGCACTTGATGCTTCGCCTTGTCTCGTTGACAAGTTAAACACCTTGAGATAAACTCCGCAATCTCTCTTTTCATATTGCTCCACCAAAATGTATGTCGAATATCATGATACATTTTGGTACTCCCAGGATGGATTACAAACGGTGTATTGTGCGCCTCCATCATGATTTTACACTTTAAAACTAGGTTGTTAGGAACACAAAGTCTGGAGTTGACTCGAAGTATCCCTTCTTCATCGATTCTTGCTTCCTGAATAACACCTTCTTGCACTTTCTTCTTCATACGTATCAGTTCCAGGTCTATAGATTGAGCAACTTTAACTTTATCGATTAAGGACGGTTCTACTCGTATATTTGCAATCATCGCGTGGGTCCCTAGAGTCTTTAACTCTACCTCCATCCTTTTTAAGTCATACAAAATGGGTCTTTGTGTTGACAATATCGCACTCGTACCCGCATATGATCTTCTACTCAATACGTCAGCTACCACGTTCGCTTTTTCAAGATGGTATTGAATGGTATGATCATAATCTTTTAACAATTCAAGCCAACATCGTGGCCGCATGTTGAGTTCCTTTTGGGCGAAGAAATATTTGAGACTTTTATGATCCGTAAAGATCTCCACTTTCTCCCCATACAGGTAATGCCTCCATATTTTAGTGCAAAAAGATCACGCTAACTCTACATCACGAGTAGGATAATTCCTCTCATATTCTTTGAGTTATCGTGAGGCATAGGCTATGACTTTCCCATGTTGCATGAGAACACATCCTAAACCCTTGCTTCAAGCATCATCAGAGATGACAAATCCTCCGAGCCGGATGGTATTGTCGTAACAAAAAGCTAAATGAGTCTCCTTTTGAGTTCTTGAAAACTCTTATCACATTCCTTGCTCTAACCAAATTTTGTATCTTTCTAAGTCAGCTGAGTTAATGGAGTAGCGATTCGAGAAAAGCCTTCTACGAATCTCTGATAATAACCAGCTAAGCCGAGAAAGCTACGTACTTCGGTCACTAATTTAGGTTGCTCCCAGCTTTGAATTGCTTCAATCTTTGTCAGGTCAACAGATATTCCGTGATTTGATATCACGTGCCCATGGAATGCTACTTCTTTAAGCCAAAACTCGCATTTCTTTAACTTGGCATACAGCTTGTTTTCACAAAGCTTTTGGAGTATCAGCCTCAAGTGTTGCTCATGATCTTTTGATCCAAATATTCCTTGAATACTCGGTTCATCATATCCATGAAGGCAGCAGGAGCATTAGTCAATCCAAAAGACATGACTAGGAATTCATAATATCGTACCGAGTTCTGAAAGCCGTCTTTGGAATGTCATCGGTTTTAATCTTCAATTGGTGATATCGGGAACGAAGATCAATCTTTAAAAAGAATTTGGCACCTTACAACTGGTCAAACAGGTCATTAATACGAGGCAATGGATACCTATTTTTAACGGTGACATGATTCAACTCCTGATAATCAATACAAAGTTGTATACTCCCATCTTTCTTTTTTATGAATAGAACAGGAGCACCCCAAGGAGACGTACTAGGATGAATGAAACCGATGTCTAAAAATTCCTGCAGTTGGCTCTTTAACTCCTGAAGTTCAATAGGAGCCATTCGATATGGGGCTTTAGAAATGGGTTTTGTATCGGGTTCAAGGTCGATACAAAATTCAATTTCACGCTCTGGGGGTAGGCCAGGAAGTTCTTCAGGGAATACGTCAGGAAATTTATTAACAATAGAAATATCATTCAACACTGACGTATTTTTGTTTAAATATGTGACATGAGCTAAGAAAGCTTGACATTCATTTTTTAATAAATGAATATCTTTATGGCTTGAGATGAAAGTGATTTATTTTAATGGTTTGGTTGCTTGAATTCGCATAATAGGTTGGTTAGGAATATAAAAGCTAACAACCTTATGAAAACAATCAATTTTTGCATGATGAGTAGTTAACCAATTAATCCGTAGAATTACATCAAATACAAGTATTTTTAAAGAAATAAGATCGACAGGTAATGTAAGGTTACCGATTTGAACCAAACAAGACTTATAAACAGTGGATATAATGAAGGTTTCTCCCAACGGAGTTTCAACAGATAAGTCAAAGTCTAATTTCTCCGGTGTCAAATTTAAACGTTGAGCGTAAGTATGAGAAATAAAAGAATGGGTAAAACATGTATCAAATAAGATATGGACTTTGCTAGAGTTTATGATTAGCTTACCCATGATAACCTCGTTTTGGTTCCTTGCTTTCTGGGAGGTTACGATAACGCTCTCCCTTGAACTACTGGTTTTAACTTTTCTGAAATGACCTTTGGACTTGGCTTCCCTATATGACAAAATCGAGCAAGGTGACCTTTTCTTCCACAATTGTAACACGTTTTGGACTGCTGCACACAGTTTGGACTTATGTGTCCCTCTCCTCCGCATTTGAAGCATATGATAGGTGGTCGTTCTCCTTCCTTAACAACGGGTGCTGGTGCTGACGTCTTTCCATCATTGTTGAATCTCCTCTTCTTGAAATGTCCACTCTTATTGTCTTGGCCATGATTACCACCGAAGTGGTTACTATTTCTGGCATGTTGATTCCCTCCACGTTTGTTGTCACCGCTTCGATGACTGCTACCACTGGTATTATCATTTTGCCAGCTACTCTCTCTTGGTTGGGTTGACTCATTATCATGCTCCAATAATGTTTCCTCTTTTATAGTTCTAATAAAAGAGCTCTAACTCATGCAAGCATACATGTGTCAACAAGTAATACAGAGTAAGTAGAGTATCGATCCCACTGAGAAAGTTGTTAAATTTAAACTATTATGCATTAATTAACTCACTGTACTTATATGCCTAGACTGATGGCTAAAATTGTTGAATTAAACTAATTATAACTACCAACTAAAAATAAGAATGCAGCTGGAATAAATATAATATGGAAATGATGGGACCCTAACTTCATTTAATATTTCATCTAATCACCACTGTCATGCAAGAAGTGTTCACATATCACAGAAAAATAGCTAAGAGCACCAAGAGAGTTATAACCATTTTTCAATGCACTATAACCTACTTACACAGCATCTACAGATGTTAGACTCTATGTAATCACCAATACAATCACAATCACCATATGTCTATGCAAAATTGCAATCCTATTGATTTTAAGCTCAAGCCCTTACTCTAGCTCAAACGGTGAAACAGTATATGTCTATCTGGTTCACAAAACATGCAAGTCATTACAAAAACCTCATATTCGCATGTTATCATGATTACAATCCATATTTATATGTTCATTGTCAATCCCATGCAAATACTGAGACGAATGGTGATCAAGCATTCATACATGTAAAACAATCATGATAGATATTCCAAATGATATGCAAAACAAATCTAACATTTAGATGTACAACCAAACTACATATTAAAATCCGTTAGAATCCCATAATGGAGTTTAGTTCATGACTTAACCAAAAGCCATTATAGGATCAACGTTAAACATGATCAATAAACAAACAATTGAAGTAAGAAAATAGAACGATCAAACCCAATCGCTGAATAAAAATCAATGATCAACTATTAAATCCTCAAAGAAATCCAATAGATAATAATCAAAATCCACGATGACGGAGAATTCCAAGAAGAAGTAGAGAAGTAGACGTTATGGCCTTGTTCTACATTAGAACCTCTCCCAAGGTGTAAACACTAGTTTTCTAAGATAAAGAATACGTAAATACATAAAAGTGATCAAGTCTCCGTCTGACACCAGTCAGAATCGTTTAAAACCAATTACACATCATTTAATTAAGAATTAAAAATAAAATAAAATTACAAAGATCGATCGCGCAGACTACCGCTGCCTTATAGCTTTCTCCGTCTCATGCTAGTGAGACTTGCAGTGAGTTATGTCCAGCCCACCAAATGCCTTCTCACGCGCGCAGGCGCGCTTATACCTCATGGCACGCTGCTCTTCCTCGCTATTGCTCAACTTGCAGAAAGTTCTCATTGTTTATCCTCAGACTCATGCGCGTAAGCTGAGTCTAAACTTTGTCTCGCCATAAGGCCGCATGCATGTACTCTGTGTTCGTTCCGGTTTTGCTATCGCTATCGCTTGTTCATCCGCTTGCTTGATTAGTCTTCATGCTTCATCGCACCTCCATGCCATGCACATCCTCACCTTGTGACTAGCCTTCACGCATCCATTAGCTTCTTGCCTCTAATACCACCAAAATTAAGCCAATTCTTGCACTTATTCACCAAAAGGAGTTTTAGGTAAATGCAATGCAAAATAACGTGAAATGAAACTAAAGCACACGAAAATGTACTTGAGATGGGCACAATTTGCATGGATTGGTATGCAATAAGTAGGTAAAATTACTACTTATCAAATAATTGAGCCCTATTTACATCATCTGAATATAAACACAGTTTGTGAGAGATAAGTTATTGACGTATCTCGGGTTTCAAACCTCTTAGAAACATCCGCGTCATTCTCTCCTTATTATCAACTAAGTGGGATGCAAACCTGGACAACTCGGCAAACTTGGCTTCGTACTGCGACATGGTCATATTATTTTACTCTAGCTTGATAAACTCTACCTCTTTCATTTGACGAATACTTTCGGGAAAGTACTTGTCGTTGAACAGTTCTTGGAACTTCTCCCAAGACATCTTCAGTGCGGGCAGTCGAAAGACGCTTTTGATTCCCACCAATAATCATTTCTCCTCAGAATACATGAAAGTAGAAAAGGGAACCTTTTGCTCCTCGAAGTATCCCAAGACATCAACTATCTTGGTGATCTGCTTTATCCACGTCTCCGCCTTAAGTGGTTTTAGCTCTCCCAAAAACTCTGGTGGTCCCAGCTCCTTGAACTACTTAGTAGTGACCGTTCGAGAGTTGCCAGTGTTTCTACCTGTATTTTGGACAGGAGTCTCTCTCGTCTGATGTTGCATGAATTGTAAAAAGCCCCTAAACATTCTATTGTTCATCATTTGGTTGGTGTTGTTGTTTTTATGAGGATTGTTGCCTTTCTGATGCACATTTTCCTGGTTATTGATCGTTGGTGATTCAACAGTCTCATGTGCTCCATGGCTATTTCTAACATTCTCGGATGTCATTTTCAAATACTACCACAAAACAAGGGTTAATTGACATACAACATATTATCCCTATATTATGACCTACCAATTAAATAACAAATAAACTAAGGTAGGTCATACTAGCGAAGGAATTATCCGTCTCTCCCCTCTTAGTTCTAGTCTCACATCTCAGCCAGGGATCATATCCTTAAGCTCTGATATCAACTGTGACGCCCCCGAAAGAGGTATACATCACCCATCTTAGGTCGCCAGATACTTAGTACAAAATACAAATACAACTTAATTATACAACTGTCGTGTAAAGTACGACAAAACATAAGCTGAGAATTTCAATATGATATTAACTTCTAGACAATATCCAAACTCAAATTCAATATTATTACATTTATTTTCACACTATTTCACAAAATAGTGAGGACTATTAATGCAAACATCTGGACCGTCACTCCGTTCCCCGACTAGTCTCAGCTATATTCTCATTTTATGAAGAGAATAATGAAATCAAAGGGTGAACTCAACTAGCCCAGTAAGAAATATTATGACTAAGATAATGCAGAATAAATTATCGTTAGCCTTTAACAGAGTTAAATTGATAAAATACAATAGACATCAAGTTTAACTGCAGCGGAATAAGCAATCCATTATAAGAGTCAAGTAGAGCATGATATCTACTATCTTCTATGATTTAAAAAGTTTATCATCAATTTATCGCTGAAACTCATCTTAATAAATAATCCACATCATCGAATCACCCCTACACTACGGCCAAAGATATTCATTAGTATCACGACCACGAATTATCCATGCTCTACGGGCCAAGGATATTCGTGTTTTCAACAGTGGTCATGATCATGCCAACAACTGTCCATCAATGCACTACGGGCCAATGAGGACTTTTACCATTTCATTTATAATATTACGGTCATGATTATACCGAATAATCCCTGGTCATAATCATACTAAGTCCATCTATGCACTACGGGCCACAGATGACTTTCATCATAATATAAGCATGAGGATGATGACAATGATATAAGAATTCAATTAAAAGAAAGCAAAGGATAAATTTTTAAAGATTTATAATTTAATTTATCCAGAATTCAATAATGTCCAAATTGTCAACATGATACTGCTTTGTAGAGTAAAATTCAAGAATAATATTGTATCAAAAATGATTTGGATCGAAAAGAAATCAATTTTGTCATAAATAAGACCAATTGAATAAGACCGAAGTGAATAGTATCCCATGAATAGTACTTTAGGAATAGTAACCCCGTGAATAGTACTCCGGCATGAAAAAGCTAAAACTTATCAAGAATGCTTAAAATAATATTTTCATGAAAAGATAATGGGTGAAGCATAAATATCAAGGATATTCTACTAATTTCATGGAGTATAGAAGCCAAAACTTTAACAAAACGAGTGTAGAATTCGAAATCTGAAATAAAATAATATTACTTACATACTACAGAGTATGGAAGAAAATATTATTTCTTATGAGTATTGAACAAAAAATAATATCTCTTACCTTAAAAAAGGAGAGTATTCCAACTGGTATAGCGGGGATATTCTCGAAGAAAACTTTTAATATTTTCTACGTTAAATCTTTCTTAAACTCTAAAGAAATACGCTTAAGATTATAGAAGAAGAATTCTCTGATTCTGGTGTGATTTTTAATTCTAACTAAGCATCCTATTTATAGGAGAATGGAAAGGATACTATTTGAATTAGAAAATCACGGACGCACAGTAAAAAATTCGGCGAATTCACGGGTGTACTGGCTAATTTCATATAATTTTACTATGCATTGCATAGTAAAATACTATGCAAATAAAATATAATATATTCTATTTTTTTCTTAAAAAACAAAACTTATAATATATATATATATATATATAACAATCATAATAATAACAAAACCCTCTTGACTAATATTTTCTTCCCCCACCCGTGTCTCTGTAGTACCCCCCTGTGACTAATATAATACCCCCTATCATCCTATATATATATATATATATATATATATATATACTCATAACACACACTATTTTAAAAAATGAGTAGATGGGGGTCCTAATACGCAAAATTTATAACAAATACTTCATAAAAATTCCTTCAACATTTTTAACAACATTTATTCATCATTATTATTATTATTCGTAATATTTAACAACCAGATCATTCCCAAGAAAGAGGGGGCTTTCCAATAAGGATTTCTCCCTATTGGCGCGTAATTAGGTGACCAATCCTCTCCTCGATAGAACTTTCTAGACATCGTCAATATTATAAATAATAATATGAATAACTGTATCGTCTCAATTATTGATTTAATAATATATAAAATATCGACAATAATTGAATCAAATAATGTGGGAAACTATACAGCAATTACTGTAGCAATAATTGAACAAAACTGAATGACTTCTCACGTAAACATCAATAATCAATACCGTGCTACTACTATGCAACCACACGACATCGTATTTTAACACCGGTATTTCAATAGTTAATTAACGAAACTTTCGTCCGTTATTTTCATAAAAAGATATTTCGCTCATTTTTAACTCCGACAATAATTCCGTTGGGGGTTCACTAATGATTGGTAATAAATTTATAATATTCCCTGTTGAAACGAATATTCCCCGACCAATCGAATATTATATAACAACTTGCATACTTTGCAAAATTTGTAAATATTACCCACAACTATAACATTATATTAAATCAACAACATAATATTCAAAAATAATATTTATAGAAAAATTCATCTTTATTCATAAAAGTTGGGGTCTTACATAAGCCTTGTGATTTGAACCCCTTTTGGCTTACATTTTGTAGTTTGATCCTTAGTGTATACTTGAGCTAACCACCCGTGGGGTTACCACAAGCATGTTCTCTTGACACGAGGGCATGATACCTTCTGTGGCGGTGTGATTAGTCAACAACGTATCCTTTTGTATGCTCTAGATGTGAGATTTGGCCATTTGATATATTTGTTCAGGATACATTTGGATTGACCCAGTATTTGATTTGATTTGATTTGTTTAGCGGATTAGTGACGTATGTGTTGTGCATACTATCCGATTTGATTTGTATACATCATGGTACTCGATGTATTTTTTTAGCCTTTATTATTTGTATTTGAGCTCGAGATGAAATTGTTACCTTATAACCATTTGATTCAGCCTTATTTTGTTTGGAATTCTTTTGACTATAGTTGTCGGTTCGACAGTGTTAATCATTTGTACTTTGTCTCACTAAATTTGATATATTCATATTTGGCTAGTAGCTGTAATTGTTCGTTCATTCAGTTCTTTTGGTACATATATATTATTTTATATATGTGCATTTTTATATCCGTACTGGACAATTGGCTCACGTCGTGTTCTTTTTCCGGCAAGTAATCAGGAGTGATCTGGATTTGTGGGGTGAAAGCTACCTTTGATCCAAATTAGTATATTAGTTTTGAGACCATTATCGAACTTAGGTTTTCTAATATTTTTTAGATGGATGTTTTGTGCCTATTTTGGCATTTATTTTTAATGGTAGAGATTATGTAAATGTGGAGTTCCTTCTATTTAAATTGGAGTATGTGACAATTGGAGTTCAATTTTATTGGAGATATTTTGAGATTTATTAGTTTTGTATTTATTATGATTGTGCGTGACATTCTTTTTCCTTTTCAGAAAGGGGGTGTTACATATATTCTTATGGAAATATCATATTAGCTTGTGGAAATCCTATAAATTTTTTAGTAATATGATATGATAATAAAAATTTTGAAAATAATTTTTTTCCTTGTGAGAGAAAGCTAGATCCTAATTTTTTATGTGTAAATAATTTTTCTCACTTATTTCTTAACAATTTTCTAATTATTATTAATATTATTACTATAATAAAATTAAATAAATAAAAGTTGTTTTCAATTGAGTAACGCTACTAATCAAATAAAGTTAAACAACAAGATGTTTAGTTATTTATCAAGTGGGGGTAATTTGGACATAAGAACTAAATCCTATAGTTAGTTTATTACTCCCTTCGTCCCATGATAAAAGTCCTTATTACTATTTTGGGTAGTCCCATGTTAAATGT
Organism: Panax ginseng; assembly: GCA_020205605.1. Lineage (NCBI taxonomy): Eukaryota > Viridiplantae > Streptophyta > Magnoliopsida > Apiales > Araliaceae > Panax > Panax ginseng. The sequence goes on from CM035132.1 coordinate 184,517,512, forward strand.
TCACTTTCTTTTAATAACCAAACTTTTACAATTTTTTTCCTATTATGCCCGTAGCATTAAATATCTCACATTTTTTCCTATTATGCTCGTAGCATTAAATATCTCATTAAGTATGGAGAGAGAATATTTTGAATTAAATAGCTAAAAAGTCACTCTCTCGCCTACATTGAAAATAATTAATGACATATTATTATGGACAATTTTGTCATTTCATTCATGTTCTTAATATGCGTGAAAAGTTCACCAGGATTTTTATCCTGGGACGAAGGAAGTATATAAAGGGTTGGTTTAGTTAAAAATGGAACCCACTTATGGAAATATCAAATTAACTTGTGGAAATATCAATTCCCCAAAAGTAATATTTAATACTTGAGCTAATATTGGAAACTAAACAATTAATGCTTACTTGAAATTCTTAAATGACTTATACTTGGAAACTAAACAATTAATAACAAATTTTTTTCTTCTAAAACGACAATCTTTTAGGAACGGAGGGAGTATTAAGGGACAAAAACAATTTTTTTAAATAACTTATATTAAGGGGCGGATGGATTATAAAGCTTTGTTGGGTAATTGAGGAAATCGAAAGCACTTGGACTCCGAAGTTCAAGAATATTTGTGTTGAAAGTATTGACTTGTCTTTAATTAATTTTGGTTGGTAGTAGTTGGGGGATAACATTTATAATGACCACTACTCCCTCCATTCCTTAATATAGATCGTTTAGAGTTGTGTACAAGTATTAAGAAAATGATTGTATAACATTAACTATAATATCAATTGTCTATTTTGCCCTTGTATTGAAAAAAGAGATTTTTTTTTATTGGACAGAAAATAGTGAGAGAATCAAAGTTGCATTTAATATTTAGGGTAATATTGTAAACTAAGCAATTAATGCTTACTTGAAATTCTCAAACGACTTATATTAAGGAACAAAAATATTTCTCTAAAACGACTTATATTAAGGAACAGAGGGAGTAGTTGTTAGTGGTTGGGGTATGACATTAAACACCATTGTTCTCCTATAAAAGGGAGCACAAAGCTCATCATTTCTACACACCAACATTAGATAGCAAGAGAGATAGAGAGAGAAAACTCAAGTTTGAATATTAGTGAATTTTTGAGATCTCTTCCCACATAAAATTCTTGTGTCATTATTTAATCTCATACAGTGTTTTGTGTGCTTGATTTCTCAACAATTTATATTCTTACTATTTATTATCCAGAGTGTTAATATTTAGAAAATGTCTCCCTTATCTTATCCCATACTATTGGGTTTCCTTGGAGCCATCTGGTGGTTCATCCATTTCTGCCATCAAAGCGCCACATCGCCACCAAACCGCCTCCACAAACTACCACCAGGTCCCAAAGGCTTACCAATTATTGGTAACCTTCACATATTGGGAAAACTCCCCATCGCACCCTTTTTGAACTATCCAAAAAATATGGTCCTATAATGTCCCTACGCCTAGGAAATGTCCCAACAATCATCATCTCATCACCAGAAGCCGCTGAGCTTTTCCTAAAGACACACAACACTGTTTTCGCTAGCCGGCCTAACTCTCGAGCGGTAGAGTTCTTGAATTACGGAACCAAAGGCTTGGCTTTTACTCCATTCGGTTCGTATTGGCGTATTGTTAGGAAATTTTGCGTCCATGAGCTTTTGAATACTACGAAGATGGATTCTTTGGCGGGGATGAGAAGGGAGGAGCTTGTGTTGTTGGTGGAGTCTATTAAAGAGGCTTCCGCGGCGCGTGTGGTGGTGGATGTTACTGAGAAGGTGGGAAATTTGATTGAGGACATAACTTGTCGGATGCTTTTTGGGAAAAGTAGGGATGACAGGTTTGATTTCAGAGATATTATTAAGGAGTTTACGGATATTCTTGGAGCTTTTAATATAGCGGACTATGTGCCCTTCCTAGGAGCATTTGACCTCCAGGTTTGTCTTTCAACATTATTTGACCTCCAGGTTTGTTTTTCAACATTATCCTGTTCAAATTAATAAGAAAAATGTTCCTTTTTAGTTGACTTTTTAAAGCTATTCATATGTATAGATTAAGAGATGCAATTAATGTTTTATCTGATTGACTAAATTGTATATAAAATTTTAATATTAATCTTTTACTCCCTCTGTTCCATATTAAATGTTCTAATTTCTTTTTTAGAATGTTTTTAAATAAATGTTCTATTTTTATATTAGTAACTATTTTTATATTATTTTTTCATTTATACCCACGTAATATTTTTTGTCAACTTTTGTTGGAAACTTAAGAAATGATAAAAGGTTTACATTCGGATTATACCACATTCTCTCTCATATTCTTATTGGAATGTGAGAATAACAACAAGTAATTAGTGAGTGGGTTTGGAGAGAGAAATATATTTATTGAAATGTGAGAATAACAATAAAAATGATTTAGAGAATTCATGTGGGAACTAATAAGAAATAATTAATGTTGGGACAATAGAAAAGTGGATAGATACTACAATTAATAAGTAATTTAAAAGGAGTAATATAGGTAAAAAAAAATATTATTAGTTAGTGTGTCGAAACCAATTAGGACATTTAATACGGGATATTTTTGAAAATAAAGTTTTATTTCTTTGAATCTATATTTTAGTAAACTTTACTCATTTTTACAAATATAAAATTTCTATTTTTTTTTGAAGATATAGTTTTTTTTCATTTTTGAATCTATATTTTATGAAACCTTACTCATTTTTTATAAAATAAAAATTCTATTTTTTTCTGAAAAATAAAGTTTTATTTTTTGTTCTATTTTTTTTTGAATCTATATTTTATGAAACTTTACTCATTTAAAAAATTAATTTTCTTTTTTTCCTAAAAATAAATTTTATTTTTTTTGAATCTATATTTTATTAAACTTTATTCATTTATTAAAAATAAAAATTCTTTTTTTTTGAAAATATAGTTTTATTTTTTTGAATGTATATTTTATGAAAATTCACTCATTTTTTAAAAAATTTACTAGAATTAAAGTTTTATTTTTTTGAATCTATATTTTATTAAACTATACTCATTTTTTTTAAAAAATTAAATTATCTATTTTTTTGAAAATAAAGTGTTTTTTGAATATATATTTTATGAAACTTTACTTAAATTTTTACAAAAATAAATATTCTATTTTTTTAAATAAAGCTTTTTTTTCTGAAAATAAAAAAAAATCGAGTAACTTTGATGGACAAAAGCGCAAAAAATGTCCAAATCGGGTAAAAGATAAATGGGTCGGGTTGGGTCGGGTTGGGTCGGGTTACAGCCAAATCGGGTAAAAGGGACAGAAATGTCAAAAAATATCAATTTAATGACTTAACTGAAGAAAAATGAACATTAAGGACGACTTTGAAAATGAGTGACAACTAGAGGGATAAAAGTGTTGTAAGACCCCAACTTATTATAAATAAAATTGAATTTTCCTTTATTCATTATTCTAAATTAATAAGGGTTAATTTGATATAATTCTTTGGTTATGGGTGAAATGTGCAAAGTTTACAAAATAAGCAAGTGGTTATAAAATATTCATTATTGTCGGGGAATATTCGTTTGGTCGTGGAATATTCTTTTTGTTCGGGAATCTCCGTGCGACGCACCAGCTAGATCATTAATTGGGCCCCATAATGCGAAAAACGGTTGGATGAAGGAAAATGACAAAGATCGAGTTTTATAAATAACGACGTAAATTGTTACCGATTAACACTGCTGGGTTACCCGTGTGGTTAAAATACGATGTACTGCGTGGTTTCACAAGAAGACACCAGTATTGCATAAAGATTATTGAATTATTGATCCTTACGTAAGAAAGGCACTACTCGATAATTATTACGATGAATTACTTTATCAATATTATATTTTATTGATTCAATAATTCACTGCGTTGATATTTTATATTCTTTGTTGTTTCAATAATTGTCATTACACATTATTTTCCATTATCAAATCAATAATTCATATTATTTGAATAATATTATCGATAACATTATTGGCAAATGTCTAGAAAGTTCGCATCAAGGAGAGGTTTGAATCAACTAATCATGTAGGTGAAGGAGAAAAATCCTTATTGAAAGCCCCTCTTCCCAGGAACTACCGGTTGTCGATCTTGTGATTCTCGTAATATTATTTTTATTATGATAAAGAAAATATTTATTTTATGTGGATATAGATGGAGAAAATTTTTAATGTGACAATTGTTGAAAATTAATATTTTATCTTTTTCGATAAAATAATCCATTTAAATATATTATTTTAATAATATATTAATCTAGTGATATTTTTATAATGAATGTGGGATATATGAGTATATGAGGAGGTAGAGTATTTTGTGGCATTAAATGTTTAACATATGTTTTGTGTAAGCTTCGGTGGACACAATTCTTGACCAAAAATTGATTATAGATCGTAAAATCGCCTGCTTGTGGATTTCGGTCAATTTCTGCTTGGAATTTGGAAACATTTTCTTCTCGCAGTTGTAGAGAATGGAATTTCCCATGGAAAGTCGCGAGTTTTCAATGTGTTTACGATAAACGAGCTATTTTCTACGAATTATTGAAGTTTCTAAGATAAAATAATTTTTATTAAATAATGGGTGGGACCCACTCTTGTTTGAACATGTGAAATGCTAGAAATTGGGTCAAGGTTGGTTTGTGTGGTGAAGTGTTCAAATGGCATGCGTGAGAAATGTAATTTTAAATAATAATAATTTATTAATTTAGTCTCCTTTTAAGCGTTCTAACATTTTCCTATAAATAGAGGGCTAAGTTAGAATTGAAAATCACACCGTAAACAAAGTTTTCTCTCTCTCTCTAAATTATCGAGCGTATTCTTGTGAGTATACTTTGAGTGTTGCTATACTCACGGTCTTGGTTTTACAAGACTATATCTAGAAATTCAAAATGTAAGTTATTTTGAGGTAAAGGTATTATTTTCTTCTTAAATGATATTTTTCTTCAATATCATTATCTTAGCCAAGTATTGGTGAACTTTTTTATCAAATTTGAAACTTGTTGTGTTTGGGTTACTTATTCACGATATCTGCACTATTCACGTATACGACACTATTCACGAATCATGACCTTATTCAATTTAAAAATAAAAATTTTTCTTTTGTCCAAAATATCTATTCGGATACTAGCTTTGATTGTATCCATGTTTTGATCATTCTTGAATTTTACACCAATATGATTATTTTCAAGTATTTTTGGACATGGGTAAAACAAAGTACTAATCCTTAATCCTTAATCCTTGTCATTTTGTTTCACCGGATTCGCTTTTTAAAAAATGTTTTCATCATCCTCACCTAAATGGTGATATAAATGAATATCTTTGGCACATAGTGCAAAGATGAACGATTAATCGATGAATATCTTTGGCTGTAGTGCAAAGATGAACAGTGTTGAGATGAACACGACCAACCGGTGATATGAATGAATATCTTTGGCACATAGTGCAAAGATGATTAAAGATATATATTGATTGTTATTACGGGGATAAACTATCGATGATGAATTTTAAACCTTAGAAGGCAAGTAGAATTCTTTCTCTACGTGACTCTTCTAATGGATTGTTGTTTCACCGCATTTATTGATCTAAAACTTGTTGTCTATTGTATTCTATTAGATTTTTCCTGTTGAAGACTAACGATAATTTGTTGTATATTATCTTAGTCATAATATTCTTTTTCGGGCTAGTTGAGCTCACCCTTTTCCTTTTTTGTTCCATTTTTCTTCTCGGGGAGGTGAGAACATAGCGAGGATCGAGTCGGGGTATGGAGTGATGGTTCTAGGAAGATGTTTTAATTTGTCCTCACTATTTACGTAAAATAGTGTATGAATAATTAATGAGGACTTATTTGGGTGTGTATATTGCCTGAAGACAATATTTGTATTCAAACTCACAGTTGTATTGTCGTATTCTACACGACATCCAGATTGTCAAAGTTGTAGTTTGCTTTCTATACCATGTATTTTGGCGACTCGGGATGGGTGTTGTATACCTATTTTGGGGCGTCACAGTTGGTATCGAGCTTAGGATATGATCTCCAAGCGGAGATTGGGGAATAGAACTAGGAGGGAGAGACGAGTAAATCCTTCGCTAGTGTGTCCTACCTAAGCTTATTTGTTGGTCGGTCATAATATAGGATATTATGTGATATGTTAATTTGTTTAATTAACCCTTGTTTTATGGCGATGTTAAGAATGGTTCTTTGAGAACGTTAACAATGGAGTTTATGAGACCGTGGAGACGCCGGTACTCACCAACGAGGAGAACGTACAACAGGCTGGCAATGTTCCTCCTGTGAACAACGCCACTAAGCAAATGATGAACGACGGGATGTTTAGAAGCTTTTTGCGATTCATACGAGGGAGACTCGTACACAAAATACGGGAGGAAATGATAAGAATATGCGGTTTGTCACGGCTTAAACAATTCAAAGAGTTGGGACCACCAGTTTCCATGGAAAGCCGGGATCCGATCAAGGCGTAAACGTGGGTCAAGCAAATTACCAAGATATTCGATGTCTTGGGGTGCACGGAGGAATGTAGGTTCCATTCGCCACCTTTATGTTTAAATGGTGAAGCGACATCGGTGGGAATCAGTAGGCGTACCAACCGATGCACTTAACATGTCTTGGGAAAGATTTGAGAAATCGTTCAATGACAAGTACTTTCCGTAAAGTATTCGTCTTATGAAGGAGGTAGAGTTTATTAGACTCGAATGTAACAACATACGACGGTGTCTCAATGCGAGGCAAGGTTCGCAGAATTATCCGTGTTTGCACCTCATTTGGTGGAGAATGAGGAACGAATGACGCGATGTTTCTCGAGAGGTCTAAAACCGTAGATTCGTCAATACCTTATCTCTCATAAATTTTCTCCAGTATTCAGATGTTGTCAATAGGGCTCTCGATTATTAGAGCGAGATAGTGAGTATACTCAACCGGGGACCCTGATCGTAGTAGTCATCGAACGATGATAACCAAATGAGGAGGAAAGAAATACGACACAAAGGCGGTAACCACTCGGTGGTAATCGTGGACATGATAATAGGAGAGGTGACTCAGTGGAAATTTCGAAAAGAGAATATTCAATGATGACGGGGAAGATATCAACGGCGGCACCAACAACAAATGCTGGGGGAGGAGAACGATTGCCAGCTTAGATGTTACAAATCACGGAAAGAGGGACATATCGGCTCAAACCGTCCACAACAATCCAAGGTATGTTACAACCTGTGGAAAGGAAGGCCACATCGCTTGAGATTGTACTTATCGCGAAACCAAGTTCAAGCAGGAGTGGTGATTTCAAGAACATCCGGATAAGTCGAAATCGGCATTACACGGAAGAGCGTTTATGTCGTGGATCGGACAAAACGCGTGAGGAACCCAAACGAGGTGATCACGGGTAAGATAATCTTGAATTCTTGCGAAGTTTATACCTTCTTGGATACTGGCTTCTACCCATTCTTTTATCTTTCTTTCCCGCTTGTGCTCAACGTTTAAACTTAACTCCGGAGAAATTAGATTTTGATTTATCTCGTTGAAACTCCGTTGGGTGAAACCTTCGTTACATCTACAGCTTATAAATCTTGCATGATCCAAGTTGGCACTATCACATTACCCGTTGATCTTATCTCTTTAAAGATACTTGCTTTTGATATGATTTTAGGAATTGATTGGTTAACCACTCATCATGCCAAAATTGATTGTTTTCGTAAGGTTGTTAGTTTTCATATTCTAACCAACTTTGTCATACTGAATTCAAACCACTAAACCACTAAAATCGACATCGCCATATCAAGCCACAAAGCTATTCGTTTATTGAAAAACGGATGTCAAGCTTTCTTAGCCCATGTTATGGATTTGAATAAAGACAAGTCGATTTGAATAATATTTACGTGGTTAGAGAATTCACGATGTATTTCTGAAGAGCTTCTGGTCTACCCCGAACGTGATGTTGAATTCTTTATTGACCTTGAACCGCACAAAGCCCATTTCTAAAACCCCATATCGAATGGCTCTATTGAACTTCGAGGAGTTAAAAGTCCAACTACTGAGGAGTTATTAGACATCGGTTTCATTAAATCCCCAAGACGTCTCCTTGGGGTGCTCTGCTTTATTCAGTAAGAAGAAAGACGGAGTATCGACTTTATTATTGCTATCGAGAATTGAACCATGTCACCATCAAGAATAGTATCCGCCACCTCGCATTGATGACCTGTTCGACCGATTCTAAGGAGCGTAATTCTTTTCAAAGATCGATCTTCGCTTACGGATATCATCAAATGAAGATTAAAAGCGAGGATATTCCAAAGACTTTATTCGGGACTCGATCACGGGCATTATGAATTCTTGGTCATGTCTTTTGGATTGACTAATGCTCCTACCGCTTTCATGGATATGATGAACCATGTATTCAAGGAATATTTGGATCGGGTTCGTTGTTGTCTTTATTGATGACATCCTCATCTATTCCAAAAGCCGTGAAGATCATGAGCACCATTTGAAATTTGGTACTACAAAGACTTCGTGAACACAAGCTTTATGCCAAAATCAAGAAATGCGAAGTTCGCTTGAGAAAGTAGCATTCCTTGGGCACGTGGTGTCAAAACAAGGAGTATCTGTTGACGGGCCAAGATTGAAGCAATACAAAGTTAGAGACAGCAACCAAAAGTCGGTGGGATCAAGTCTGCAACTTTACGGGCTTAAATGGGTTATTATTGGAGATTTGTGGAAGGATTTTCTCGAATCGCTACTCGCTAACTCACCGACTCGGAAGGATGCAAAATTCTTATGGAAGCGAGGAATGCGAGAAGAGCTTCCAAGAGCTCAAGAGGAGACTCATTTGGCACCTATTACGACAATACCATCCGGTTCGGATGGATTTGTTATCTACAAATGATGCTTCGGAAAGGGGTTAGGATGTGTTCTCATGCAACATGGGAAATTCATAGCCTATGCCTCACGACAACTCAAAGAATATGAGAGGAATTATCCTACTCATGATCCGGAATTAGCGTGATCGTGTTTCATATGAAGATATGGAGACACTACTTGTACGGGGAGAAAGTAGAGATTTATACGGATCATAAAAGCCTCAAATATTTCTTCACCCAAAAGAACTCAACACGCGGCAAACGGCGTTGTCATCGGAGTCATTAAAAGATTACGATCACACTATTCAATATCATCCCGGAAAAGCGAACGTAGTGGTCGATTTAATTAAGTAGAAGATCATATGCAAGCACGAAAAGCGATATTGTCAACGCATGAGGCCCATTTTGTATGACTTGCAAAGGATGGAGGTAGAATTAAAGACTCCAAGGACCCACATAATGATGGCGAATATACAAGTAGAATAGACTTTAATCGATAAAGTTAAAGCCGCTCAAGCTACGGACACAGGGTTGATGCGTATGTAAGAAGAAAGTGCAAGAAGGAGCTATTAGGAAGCAAGAATTGATGAGGAAGGAATACTTGAGTCAATTCTAGACTTTGCGTTCTAACGATTCGACCAAAGCATAAAATCATGATGGAGGCACACAACACCCCGCTTTGTAATCCATCTCAGGAGTACCAAAATGTATCATGATATTCGACATACATTTTGGTGGAACAATATGAAGAGAGAGATTGCGGAGTTTATCTCAAGATGTTTAACTTTGTCAACGTGTAAAGGCGAAAGCATCAAGTGTCAAAAGGTCCATTGCAACCACTTGAGATTCCTGAATGGAAATGGGAACACATTACTATGGATTTTGTTACGTGTCTTCCCAAAGTTTCTCAAGCGTAGATGCAATTTGGGTTATTATTGATAGATTAACCAAGTCCGCCCATTTCTTACCGACACGCCGAGACTTATCCCTTGAGCGTCTTGCTCGTATGCACGTGAATGAGATTATGCGATTGCATGGCATGCCAATATCCATAGTTTCGGATCGTGACCCGAGATTCACTTCAAGATTTTGGGTTAGCTTGCGAGAAAGCTATGGGCGCGGATTTATTTATTCAGCCTCAACATACCATCCTCAAACGGACGGACAATCGATAGATAATTCAAACCCTCAAGATCTATTAAGACTCGTGTCCTAGATTTCAAAGGAAGTTGGGATAAGTACCTACCACCTGGTGGAATTCTCCTACAACAACAGCTATCAAGCAAGTATAGGCATGGCTCCATTTGAGGCGTTAGTATGGGCGAAAATGTCGTTCTCTCAAAGATCTTTGGGACGAGGTGGGAGAAGCAACATTGTTGGGACCAAAATTAAATACGCATGACTACTGTAAAAGATCCAAATGATTCGACAACGATTCAAACTTCACAAGATCGACAAAAGAGTTATCTTGATCTTCATAGAAAGGACGTGGAGTTTAATATTGGAGATCATGTATTGTTACGTATTTCTCCATGGAAAGGAGTTACAAGATTTGGGGAAAGAGGAAAGCTCAATCCAAGGTTTGTTGGTCCATTTGAGATTCTTGACCAGAATAGGAAACGTAGCCTATAGACTCGCGTTACCTCCAAGTATGTCTCGTGTTCACAATGTATTCCACATATCTATGCTTCAGTAAATATGTGAAAGACCCGAACCACATTATTGCATTAGAAACCGCATTTAGATAGTGAAGATTTAACCTACGAGGAGATACTGTTGAGATTTTGGATAGGAAAGAGCATGTCTTACATACGAAGGTTATACCACAAGTTAAGGTTTTGTGGAGAAACCATGCAATTGAGGAAATGACATGGGAGTTGGAATCGGAGATGAAAGCGAGGTACCCTCACCTTTTGATATACCAGGTTCGTTACGTCAATTTCGAGGACGAAATTTCATAAGGAGGGGAGGTTGTACGACCCCAACTTATTATAAATAAAATTGAATTATCCTTTATTCATTATTCTAAATTAATAAGGGTTAATTTGATATACTTCTTTGGTTATGGGTGAAATGTGCAAAGTTTACAAAATAAGCAAGTGGTTATAAAATATTCATTATTGTAGGGGAATATTCGTTTGGTCGTGGAATATTCTTTTTGTTTGGAATCTCCGTCTGACGGCCATGATCATTAGTGGGCCCCATAGCGGAAAAGCGGTTGGATGAAGGAAAATGACAAAGATTGAGTTTTATAAATAACGACGTAAATTGTTACCGATTAACAACATTGGGTTACACAGTGGTTAAAATCTGATGTCTGGCGTGGTTTCACAAAGAAAGACACGGTATTGCATGTGATTATTGAATTATTGATCCTTACGTAAGAAAGCCTTTACTCAATAATTATTCACAGTAGAATTCTTCGCTCAATATTATATTTTATTGATTCAATAATTCTTTGCGTTGATATTTTATATTCTTTGTTGTTTCAATAATTGTCATTACACGTATTTTCCATTATCAAATCAATAATTCATATTATTTGAATAATATTATCGATAACATTATTGGCAATGTCTAGAAAGTTACGCTACAAGGAGAGGTTTGGTCAACTAATTGCAAGGCGCCAAAGAAGGAGAAATCCTTATTGAAAGCCCTCTTCCTCTGAACTACACGGTTGTCGATCTTGTGATTACAGTAATATTATTTTTTATTATGATAAAGAAAATATTTATTTTATGTGGATATAGATGGAGAAAATTTTTAATATGACAATTGTTGAAAATTAATATTTTATCTTTTTCTGATAAAATAATTCATTTAAATATATTATTTTAATAATATATTAACGGTGATATTTTTATAATGAATGTGGGATATATGAGTATATGAGGAGGTAGAGTATTTTGTGGCATTAAATGTTTAACATATGTTTTGTGTGTCGGTGGACACAATTCTTGATCGAAAATTGATTATAGACTGTAAAATCGCCCGTTTGTGGATTTCGGTCAATTTCTGTTTGGAATTTGGAAACATTTTCTTCTGTAAAGTTGTAGAGAATGGAATTTTCCATGGAAAATCGCGAGTTTCGAATGTTTCTGATAAACGAGCTATTTTCTACTTAATTATTGAAGTTTCTAAGATAAAATAATTTTTATTAAATAATGGGTGGGACCCACTCTTGTTTGAACATGTAAATTTGCTAGAAATTGGGTCAAGGTTGGTTGGTGGTGAAGTGTTCAAATGGCATGCGTAGAAATGTAATTTTAAATAATAATAATTTATTAATTTAGTCTCCTTTGCTTCTAACATTTTCCTATAAAATAGAGGGCTAAGTTAGAATTGAAAATCACACCGAAACAAAGTTTTCTCTCTCTCTCTCTAAATTATCGAGCGTATTCTTGTGAGTATACTTTGAGTGTTCTATATCTGGTGCGGGTTTCACAAAGACTATATCCGAAAATTCAATCGAAGTACGGTTATTTTGAGGTAAGTATTATTTTTTTCTTTAAATGATATTTTTCTTCAATATCATTATCTTAGAAGTATTGGTGAACTTTTTTATCAAATTTGGAACTTGTTGTGTCGGGAGTTACTATTCACGATACGACACTATTCACGTATATGACCTTATTCACGAATCACGGCCTTATTCAATTTAAAAATAAAAATTTTTCTTTTTGTCCAAAATATCTATTCGGATACTAGCTTTGATTGTATCCATGTTTTGATCATTCTTGAATTTTACACCAATATGATTATTTTCAAGTATTTTTGGACATGGGTAAAACAAAGTACGAATCCTTAATCCTTAATCCTTGTCATTTTGTTTCACTTTGGATTCGCTTTCTTTAAAATGTTTTCATCATCCTCGATCCTAAATGGTGATATAAATGAATATCTTTGGCCTCATGTAGTGCAAAGATGAACGATTAATCGATGAATATCTTTGGCACAGTAGTGCAAAAGATGAATGTTGAGATGAACATGACCAACTGGTGATATGAATGAATATCTTTGGCTGTGGTGCAAAGATGATTAAAGATATATATTGATTGTTATTACGAGGATAAACTATTGATGATGAATTTTAAACCTTAGAAGATGGTAGAATTCTTTCTCGTGACTCTTCTAATGGATTGTTGTTTCATTGCATTTATTGATCTAAAACTTGTTGTCTATTGTATTCTATTAGATTTTTCCTGTTGAAGACTAACGATAATTTGTTGTATATTATCTTAGTCATAATATTCTTTATTGGGCTAGTTGAGCTCACCCTTTTCCTTTTTTGTTCCATTTTTCTTCTCGGGAGGTGAGAACATAGCGAGGATCGAGTCGGGGTATGGAGTGATGGTTCTAGGAAGATGTTTTAATTTGTCACTCACTATTTCGTAAAATAGTGTATGAATAATTAATGAGGACTTATTTGGGAGTATATATTGCTCTGAAAGACAATATTTGTATTCAAACTCATAAGTTGTATTGTCGTATTCTACACGACATCTGTATTGTCAAAGTTGTAGTTTGCTTTCTATACCATGTATTTTGGCGACTCAGGATGGGTGTTCTATACCTATTTTGGGGGCGTCACAAGTGTCATTCAGTCATTTATAGAAAAGATGAGTGAAAAACAAATCAGCCTTGTATTATAAAGGATAATATGTGAAATTAAGTATTTAATGCTCAATTGAAATTTACGAACTGACAAAGAAGAAGGAACAAAAATCTCTATCTAAAAAGACAAATAAAAAGGGATGGAGGAAGTAGCTAACTAGATAAAAATGTTAGTTTACCCAGACAAAATACTTACAAACTGTAAATTATAACTCAGTAATGATTTATCTAGGTAAGTTGGATAATTTTTATCTATTTACCTAGCATTACTCAATGTATTTACTAAAAGGGATAGAAACTACTCGTGATATAAAATATTTAATAATGTGTATGTATGAATTGTGTTATCTTTACCTTTTAATGGACATGTTTCATATGTTTCTATAACACGTTAAATATATTTCAGGGATTTACTCGACGTTTTAAGAGAACAGGCAAAGCTATTGATAAAATGTTGGAGATTATCATCGATGAGCATGAACACAATGCTAATAGTAAACAAAAAGGGTTTGAATTGGATTTTGTTGATGTGATTCTATCTTTGAAAAAGACATCTACAAGCAGTACCTATGACTACACATTCGATAAAACAAATATGAAAGCAATAATACTAGATATGATATTTGGATCAATTGATACCTCACATACTTCAATTGAATGGATCATGTCAGAACTCATAAGGTGTCCGAGGGTAATGAAACAACTTCAAGAAGAACTTAAGATCGTTATGGCAGATAATGAAATGGTGGAAGAATCTCATTTGCGAAGTTAGAATACCTGACACATGTAGTAGTTAAGAAAGTTTGAGGTTACATCCGGCCACACCACCGTTGCTTCCTCACGAGTCTATGGAGGACATTGTGATCAATGGATATTACATCTGAAGAAGAAGTCATGCATTATTGTCAATTCTTTGAGGGAATAGACGAGATCCTAACGTCCTGTCGAAAATGTTGAAGAATTCCTTCCCGAGAGGTTCAATGGAAGCAATATAGATCTTCGAGGACATGATTTCCAACTTATACCATTTGGTTCGGTAGAAGAGTGTGTCTGGGATGCATTTAGGCTTGATTAACATTAAATTGGTGGTGGCGCAAATGGTACAATCTTTGTTTTGACCGGGAGTTACCTACGGAAAAGTCGTCTCTTCGAGTTGGAAATGGGTGAAAAATTTGGTATAACATTCTTGAGAGCACACCACCTTCTTATATACCTAGTCTTACTTTATGAGAAGCAAGTCCTTTTTATAAAAATCTTAGTGCTTCTTTGTCGTCTACATTTTCTTGCTTTAGCTTCATTGGTACTTTGTTGTTTGCATTGGCTTTGTTTAACTTCATAATTATAATTGGACCTTTCAACCCTTATTATTCATTCGGTAATGTATTTCTTTACACACAGTGTTGTTAAACCATGGTACGTATTATGACCAACTCTTGTTGTGTATGGTAAATCCAGACTATTGTTAAGGACTTGAAAAAGTCAAGAAATTAACTAATTTATATTTCAAATGGTAGTTATATCTAGTTGTTTTAATTAGTTAGGAGGCTTTTTATCCTTATTATTGGTACTTAGATTTATGTGAATCTTATTTTGAATTGATGATGAACTGAAACTTGACTTATTGTTGAGAAATCAGGCTCACACAAATACACTAAGATAAATACAAACACACTATCGTATGAGATATAAAATAATAACACCAAAAATTTACGTCGAAAACCCAACTGAGAAAAACCACGGGGAGAGATCTCAGAAATTCACTATGAAAATAATATGGAGATTATAAACTCTCAACTGATCTCTCTACACCCTCACTCTCTCTGAATGCTCTAACTGAGCTTCTCACTCTCTAACTCTCTTTTATTTTGCTAAGCTTGTTGTTGTGGTGTGTTGAAATGAGGAGCCTAAGCTCCCTTTTATAGGAGAAATCTGGAGAGGAGAATAAGAAATGGGGAAGGCCAAATGGGGAAGGCCAAAATCAAAGGGCAATGACTTTGGAAAAAAAATGAAGGCCAAATTCAATGGGTGAATACTTTGACCAAGACTTTGACCAACAATCTCCACCTTGGCTAGCATTTTTCAAATACTGTGAACTTCTTTGTGTCTGTGAATGTATCTCTCCCTAGATACTCCACCACGAACTCAGCATTCGACGAAGTGAATTAAGTCCAACCAGTGCTTGAACTTTTTTGTTGTAACTGACTTTGTAAGCATAACTGCGGCATTCTCCTTTGTGTAAACTTTGCGAACTGCAATGTCACCATTGTTCATCCACTCACGCATCTTGTGATACCGAACATCTATATGTTTGGTTCTGGCATGGAACACCCAGTTCTTTGCTAAATGAATAAAGACTTTGACTATCACACTTCAATTTGGATCTTGCGCTTGAAACCTAGTTCTTCAACTAGTCCCTTAAGCCACAAAGCCTCCTTTCTTGCCTCTGTCATCAATGCAATATACTCACCTCTCTGTTGTTGATAATGCTACTGGTAGATCGCAACAACGACCTCCAACATATACATCCTCCACAAAAGGTGTATACAAACCCTGTCGTAGATCTCCTTGCATCTAGGTCTCCAACATAATCTGAATTAACAAACCCTGTAACCTCATTTCTTGCGGTATCACGATCAAACATAAAACCGTAATTGGTTGTACCTGCTAGATAACGAAAAATCCATTTTATATCATTCCAATGCTCTTTTCCTGAATTTTCCCTATACCTGCTAACCACACTGACTGCTTGTGAGATATCTGGCCTTGTACATACCATGGCGTACATTAGAAAAGCCACCGCATTTGCATACAGTACTTTAGACATATACTCCAACTCATCCTCTATTTGTGAACTAAACTGTGAAGACAGCCTGAAATGTGCTGCCAACGGAGTGCTAACTAGTTTAGCATTGTTCATGTTAAACCTCTCCAAGACCTTCTGCACATATCCTTTCTGAGTTAGCCACAACTTTCCTGCCTGACAATCCCTGTGAATTTCCATACCTAGGATCTTCTTGGCTGACCTAAGATCCTTCATGTCAAATTCACTACTCAACAAATTCTTCAACTGAAGAATATCTGACTTCCTCTTTGCTGTTGTAATACCCGAGAACTTTCGTGTATTATTAAATAAATATGTTAATGGAAATAAGTATTTATTTGAATGTGAACAGGTTCGTGTTAAGAAATGAGACAACTCAATTATATTAAATAAATGAATAATTGAGAATATGTGGAGTTTGTGGTAAACTCGTTGAAAGCCTTGTGTGGCATAATGATGGGAAAATACTAATAGTAATGTTAATCAGCGAAGGTATTATAAGATGAGCAATTAATTAATATTAATTGTTAATTATTGTTTTAATATACTATTAGTTGTTAATTGATGTGTGGTAGATTAATTATTTAATAATGAGGATTAATTAATGATTATATTGATTAATTAATGATGATTGTGGTAGAATATTGAATTTTTAGTAATTAACTAATGATGGGTGATTACTATTATTTGCAATATATTATAAAGATGAAAAATGATTATGGGAACCCATAAATATATTAATTAATATTGGTGTTAAGTAAGTAAGGAAGTGCATAATTTATTTAATATAAATAAGTAAGTTAGTAATATAATAATATTACATAAACAGCTATGTGCATATGAGCATATACAACCATACTATATGGTGCAGCGTGACATTTATGTGGCTATATATATTAAGTCTTATAAAACTATATTGTATGAGCATTGTGACTAAAATATTGGGACTGTATGTTATAAATACATTATCTATTTAACAATATGTATGTGGGCATGTATGAAAATAATATACCATGAAACTATTAAAGTGTATCAGTGTGATAAAATGTACATGGATTATATGTATATTACATTTCCATATTTCATCTACTACCTTGAAACATTATTTATTAAAGTGTGACATATAGTTATAGTTAATGTATGGTTGATATAACATAAGAATAAGGGTTGTGCATAAGTATAGTTTAAGTGTTGCTAGAGTGTTGAGCATTTAAATTGTCCCAAAATGAGTGTCCAATTGTCTCAAACCTCAGTCACGTGTAATAACAAAAAGGCTAGCCTATGTTCTTCATTTTCTTCCAAGCTTGCTAGGCAATGATCATGGTAGGGAGTGGTGGTTATGATGAGTTTCAACCACCATCCAACTACTCCTTGTTAAACCCTCATGCAATCCTTTAACACATGAGTTTGATTCAATGGGAAAATGCAATGTCTGGGTTTGTATTCTTCTATAAATAGCAGCTACACTTCTTCATTTCTTGTTGCTGAGAATTATCTGTGAAGTCCAAGTTGAGAGGGAGAATTGATTGTCAGTTAAGAGAGGGTCTGAGATTTGTAAGGAATTCAATTGAGCTTCAAGAGGTATAAAATTCTATTTCTATGTTCTTAATTCTTAAGTTTGTCAAATTCTAGAATTTGTTGAATTCTCTGTTAATTGATGTAGAATAGCATGCTATTATGTTATTTGAGTTGTTACACATGATTTGGAACATGGTAGCTGGTCTGGTTATAGGTGTAGCATCTCTTGTGTCAAGGCTCTGCTTCTGCAGAGCCATTTTTTTCAAAATGTTCGAAGTGGCGCGGTCGCGCCACTTCCATAAGCTAATACCGCGCGACTGTGCGTGGTGCTGTTCTTAGATGCTGAGTTGATGTTTTTGATATGATTTGAGCATGCTATGATAGTTAGGTTAAGCCTATAAATGACCCTATCATGTGGTTAGATATTGTTTTGAACATGTTATGTTGTTTTAGCATGATTTGAGCTAAGTTTTCAAGAAAACTTCAAGTTTTGGAAAAGCTAGAAATGGTAAACTAGAATAATGCATATTCTGATCTTGCAAGCATGTTAGTATGATTTTGAAATGCATGTCGGACATACTAACTTAAGTATATGAATTTCATATTGAAGCATGAGCATGTTAGGCTTATTAGTAAGCTTTGCTAATGAAAATGCGAACTTTGAACGTGAATGTTGATGTGCTACTTTAAAAGTTAGAACATGATGATTATAAGCATGTTAGATGATAGCCTTAGATGCACTCGTGTATCATAAATGTATATATACCATGCTTAGGTATCGTAATTCAAGGAAATCATAAGCGAAGCATATTTCAAAACAAAACGATGTTAAATATACATATGTGATATGAATACTCATAAGCATGTCTAATATGAGTTATATGACTACTTTATATGTTTAACAATCAAGCATGTTGGACTTTGTGATTTCATAACCTTAAAAGGCCTTAATTTGTTGAGATGTCCAACTTAGGACCATATCATGTGAAACGGGACCTAGATTAAACTAGGAAAATGCAAAAGGACCCTTAACATGTTAATATGTGTTATGTATATAAGGATGTGCATAGGCCAAGCAAATAGCTGCTCAGTCCTGGTTTGAACTGGGAGCCGCGCGTCTCCTTAGAGAGTTTTAAGCTCAAAAAGAGCAATTTAGGTGAGGTAATGAATAAGAACTCTTATACTTGTTTTTATGAAGTAATTCAAGTGAATTGGGTAAGATTAATTAAGTCTAAAAACTGTTTTGAAGCAAATTGGGTAATGAACAAGAACTTTTTATACTTGTTTTATGAAATAATTGAGAGACACTAATTAGTGCTTAATGGTATACTAGTATAAGTGTTTTGGTAACTGAAATTTTCAAAAGCAGCATTCTTCTTTTTGAGCCTTTCTTTAAATTCATATTTTAAAACTTTATTTGTTGTCTTTCCTTGTTTTTCATAAAAAAAATAGCCACATTCATTTTTGCATATACTCTTATTGGATTTCTCATTCCATTTTCTTACTTATCTAATATTTGGAACATATTAGTACAACTATGATGTGCACTTAAGTCTATTTTGGGTATGGAAAGATTGAACTCAGTTTTCAAACATGCTAGAGTATATGCTTATATATGAGTTTTCATGGTGATTTAAGGTTTATAGGAATGCTTAAAGACCATATGTGTTCTATTGTAGACTGTTGGGGATTTGGTAGCCAAAATTGTGCCTATAAGGGACTGTTATGGCCAAATTGTGTGACTGGTGTTCTTAGATAGTGAGGAGTACATACATTGCCTATAGATAACATGTAAAAATGGTTCCCTAAGTTAGTTAAGGTCTACATGGTGTGTTGTTCAAATTCTTGCTTAAAAATCAATGAAAATAAGCTTTTTAGAACAATGAACACTAAAATAGTGAACCACCATACCTGGACCCCATACACAAGTTTCAATAGTCATAATAGGACATAAGAAAGCTACACAAACTAAAGGAACCAAGCCTAAGCCATTTTGAGCATGAGACTTATTAAAAATCATATTTTCAAGCCAAAAATGGACTGTTTTAGACAATTCATAGTACCTGACCTTAAAGGACTATTATGAGTAGATACAAAGTTGCTCATACATGCTAGTAATGATTCTCAAACATGGTCATTACTAAAGCCAACAAGAAAATCAATTTAAACTCTCTTTTCAAGCCTAAAGTGAGCTTTGATAAGTCAAAATGAGTTAGATGATTAAATAAAGTGTGGGGATGCTAAATGTAATCTTAAGTAACTTAAATATACATGCCTAGACTATCCTAGTGGCCAGAACTGAAAAAATTTGGAAAAAGTACAAAATCAGTTTTGTAAAAAAAAAGTAAGAAAATGGCTAAGTTTGAGCTCTCTTTTGGGGAGCTTAATGGGCATAAACAAGAAACCTAAACCTTGAATAAAATACCTTGTAGTATGGTCTAGAAGTAGGGACAAGTGGTTAAACCCTTGACTTAACCAATGAGTTTAAACAAATCACCAAACTAGCATGGAAAATCACTAAAACTGCAGTTTTGAAAATTTGAGATTTTTCTATTCTACTTAGAACTCAATTTGGACACCTTGGACAAGTGAGTTAGGGTTATTCTAGGCTATTCCAAGTGTTGGAATGCTAACATATACAAGAACTTGAGAAGTTAGTGTGTAAAAGCTTGAAAAAGCTTGGTTTAGAGGGTCAAAACTCAATCTATGCTTATCAAACCTAAAGGAATGCTAAAACTAGTTCTAAATAGATATAATTCAAGTGTTGGAATGAAACAAAGTGGCTAGAAGTGAAATTGGCAGGAAGTGACCAAAATTAGTAAACTCAAAATGTGAATAATGGCCTAGTTTAGACGAAAGATGAGAAGATTTTCTCTGTAAGGATATGATTATGAATATCTGAAAGATGAAAATGAGAAGATTTTCTCTGTAAGGATTCCGCTTATAAGACTCAAGTAATGATGTAGTAGAAGAAATACTACCATCAATGTTAAACATCGCTTTTCTTAGATCTCTTACAAGTTAAGAAAAGTGATCAAGAGTCAAGAGAAGTCTGAGAGTAAGGATCACACATATTCGTATTCACAATTGTGTTACTTCCTTGGTGTTTAATATATGTGATGGCATGTATCCTTGTTCAATTCCTGAATAATCATATATGATGCACACTCATGTTATATATGTACATATACATCTATATGTATTTATAAGCATCATAAGTGGCATTGAGCTGAATTGTAAATCTCTAACAAGGGAATAAAATAATTCATGTCAACATAGGTACCGTGGTATCATGGACCTCTATTCAGACCGTAGTTGGATGAGACGACGAAAGTCAAGTGCCCAGATAGGTGCTACAGCAAAATTTAGAGCTGGTTGTCAAGTATTTCTAGATTATGCTTATAGTCACCCGGAATGTGTTAATGGTCAGAACAAGATAAGATGTCCTTGTTTAAAGTGTAAGAATGTAAATTATATGGACAAAGACATAGTAAACTATCATTTACTTATTTTTGGGTTCATGAACAATTACGAAAAATGTTGGTGGGCACATGGGCAGAGAAGAGATAGTGGCAACGCACAAGTACACAATCCAGGAAGCAGTACCCATCATATGAATGACATGGTTTATGATATTGCAGGGCCGGATTTTGATTGGGAACAAGGCAGAGAGCAACCTATGAATTTTGATGTCAAAGCATTCTTTAAGTTGTTAGACGAGGGTAGCGAACCGTTATGAATCTCCGATACTTGTCCAAAATGATTCTGACTCAAACAACGATTTTCATTAAAATGTATGTTTAGTTTTAATTGTATTACAATGAATTACATATAGGAATGTTCTCTATAGTACCTTTCATTTATAGTTGTCGTAGTTAATTATTTTCTATACGAGTTTCATGTACCTTTCTCTATAGTACCTTTCATTTCTCTATAGTACCTTTCTCTATACGATTTTCATGTACCTTTTATTTATAGTTGTCGTAGTTAATTAATTTCCAGTCATGTTCATGTACATTTCATTAATTGTCATTATTGTCCTTTTCTATAAAATGTATGTTTAGTTTTAATTGTATTACATACAATTACATATCCTGATGTTCTCTATATCCTTGACATGTTTATGTACCTTTCATTTATAACTCATATTAACATCCTAAATTTTTTATTTATGATGTCTTCTGATCCTGCAGAACGAAAGCGCGGGTTGGGTCGGGCCCTAATCATGTGACGAAGGCCCCGGCTAATCCTGATGATCGTATTCTTATACAGATCCGTCCTCCTCCAGAAAGCACGTAAGTTAAACATCGTGTATATATAAGGGTTTAATATTTCCATTGTTATAAATATAGTAGTGATTTAAATGTAAAGGTTTTAATATAAATTATTGTATATTGTAGTGATTTTCAAGATAGTAAAATTGTGAAGTACATTTCACAATTATGCTTACAGAACTGGCCTACACCAGTGATTACATGGGCGAGCACACCTCTCGCCCATAAGGATCTGATTTGAATTTGAATTTGGTATATTTTTTATCACTCTGATAGATAATACATAGTTAATCAAATAATATTGTTTAGTAATATAACAATTTTAATATTATTATTATTGTTTTATTTGCAGAAGCGGTATAGATGGGACGACGCACAGGCAGCAGTTATTCAGACACTATTCTGGCAGAAGTGCGCCGTCCGAACTAAAGATAATCTGAACAAGGAACGACAAAAAACCCTGCACAATGCTGAGATTGACCATCCAAGACAGGGTGAGCATGAGCATAGCCCCTGGTGGTGCGCACAGCCCATATGGGTGCGAGATGTGTGACCAGTGGAGAGTCGAGTGGGTCAAGAGGAGCAAGATCGCCGCCTCGAGCATTCTCGTGTCTATCGACCACGGTAAAAGGCAAAAGGCACGTATTGGGGCGGTATATCACAACCGCAAAGACATTCTTGCTGTGGCACGCGTATGTTATGTTTACAATCATCTTTTGTAGTTAAAATATCATATGTTTACATAATAATATGAGAAAATGAACTATAGGAGTCTCAGTCTCAAGGTCAACCTATCAATTGGTTGGATGTGTATGTAGCCACCATGATGAATGCACTTTGAGGTTGTTCAGATAAGCGATAATAAGTTCACTTTATCCTAATATGTTGTTTATAAATTGTGACGACCTTTTTAGTATTTTTATTTATTTTAACTATTTAATTGTTCATCTTCCGACAGGACACTTATAAGGGCTTAATGAATGTTGCGTTATCCTCCGAAAGCGCGCCAGCGTCCGTCGATTGATCAAGAATTATGGGAGAGGGCGTCCATCGTGAGGAAAAATTATGTCAAAGGATAAAAAAAACGGTAGCTCGACCATCGTTAGCACAGCAAATTCTCGCCACCTGCATCTACATACATCGAAAGTTATCCAAATTATCATACACTACACCAAAAATGGCCTCTAGTGAAGGACAAATCCTTCATTAGAGGCCCTATATCTCTCACAAGTGATTTATTGCGAAGAAATATTTCCTTCACACGAGTGCTCGCATTAGACCTCCTCGCAATTGGGTATCCTTCGCTAAGTAATAACTAAATGTTTTTTGTGAAGGATATATTGTGAAAAACTTATTCCTTCACAAATTGTATTTAGTAATGGAATATTGTTATTTAGTGAAAGATTAGATTCCTTCACAAATAATATTTTAAGAAGGACTATTTGAAATTAGTGAATAACTTGATTCCCTCACAAATAATATATTGTGAAGAACAAATTTATTTAACGAGAGAATATTTTCCTTCACTAATTATAAATTGAGAATCTTTTTTCAAATTAGTGAGAGAAAAATTCCTTCACAAATTATAAATTTGTAAATAAAATATTAATTGCTAAAAAATCAAAATTCATTGAAAATTATAATTAATTTTCAAATCAATGATTTGATATTTATTATTATAACTATTATTTTTATTAATTGCTATAATAAATATTAAATTTAATATTTCAAGTTAATATAAATATCATACCTATTTCAAACTAATTGATAAAGTAATGCATAAAGAGCCAATAATTAAAACTAATACTCCATATATAAATAGATAATGCTCAAGTCACGATAAGTACAAAATTTGTTATGTCTTGATCTCCCAAAGATCATAGTACTTACAATATTTAATAACTAACACAAGAAAATTGAATGAAGTGTACATCATGTTAGGTCCACTTCATCATCATTTTTTTCAAGAAAATCAAGGTTGGACATGTAAATTTCCTGCTGCAAAAGAAACATCAAAATTCAATTTCAAAGAATAAGAAAAAATGAGCCTGGTAAACTTATGCTCTAGTGTGTTGAATGTGTACTGATCAATGTGTACGTTACCTGCTTCGGGAAAAGAGCTGCAGTAATGGAAAAGAGCTGATCAATGTGACGCGAACTTTCCTTCCCTATTTCTAGCTTGTCTTCCTCAAAATCATCGGAGCTCTCCTCCAGTTCTAGTTCTTCAGCATTTGTTAGAATTTTAGCATCTTCTGTTACCCTTTGTTCTTGCTCTACCCTCATCAAGACCTATAAAAGAAGCCATAATGCCATTTAAGGCGACAAAATCGTATTGTGTGGGAGAAGATCAACTACTGAGGTATAAAGTTTTGTAAGGAGCAACAGTGGAACTCAAGCATGGCATTTTCTTGTTCTCGCTTATCGCCAGTGGACTCATCAAGCTTAGCAACATCTCACTCTAATTGCTCAACCTGAAGTATTAGAGAATTAGTATGAACTATTGTTTAACATTATAAGCTATGTAAAAACGTTGAAAGAAAGAATTCAGCCACAAAGCAATCATATGCTTTATTAACTTCTAATATTCATATCAAAGTATTTCCAGGAACATGCATGGATGAGATTAACATGGAGAAATACAAACTTTGCAGAAGATCTCTTTTTTCCTTTTCATAAACAAGAAACAAGAAATCTAGTTTGTTTTAGTAAAAGCAAGAAAAAGAGATAAAATAATAGATCATTCAGAAGCACCATTACGAGAAAGGGTATACAATCTTAACCTACATATATAATCATAGTGGGAAAATATGAAATGACACCTATCTCAGAGAGTTCAAAACAATTAAAGTCACAAATTTAATTGACATTCAAACAATATACTATAAACCACAAAATAACTCTCTTTGTTAGATCGCTACAAAAAAAAAAAGTGTTGCATGAAATTTTTTTTTTCGACACATTTATCAAGAATAAACACCATCATCGTCTTGTTCATAAGAATATAAATGATAAACCCCCTCCTAAATATGCTATCTATTTCATCGATAAGCGCTTCACACAAAACTTTAATACAAATATGCTTAGGGATTAGTAGATGAGATGAAAAGCGCATTAATCGACATTCTTGACATGGCAAGAGAAGAATGCCGATTGATAAAGCAAAGCAGTGTCCACAATAAAAATAAAAAGAGAGATAGAAAGATGTAACTAAAACTCCAAAGCCACATCACAGCAAGCTTTTTTCAATATGCTATGTTAGGTTAGTAAACAAGAGGCAAACATGGAAAAAAAACAACATCCGTGCCTACATAATAAGAAGATAACTACAAGAATCTGTACAGAGAAGTTCGATATACCTTCGCACTCAATTGCCATCGATTATCTTGCTTCACCATCTCCATCAAAGCAGTTTCCAACTCCTCAGCTTTGGAAAAAGAGAAAAGCAAGTAAATTAAACATTACCACTGCATTGTTAAAATTATCGATATGATTGTCGCTTTATCATGGTCGATCAATAAATTATTCCATAGGGTACCTACATTTTCTGGAAGTGGCTAAATCATTTATGGAATATGGACCAACAAAACCACACACATCGAGTAAATATATTAATAACTTTGAAAGACAAAGAAAGCGCTTATCCTCCAAAGAACTTTCATAATTCAACCTTCAGCCACACCACCTATGTAGATTTTATATATTAAAACTACAAACAAGATTATAACTTAAGCAGATGCAGCCAATAAGAAACTAAAAACTATGTATACCACACCATTATAAATTTAATCTTAGTGTAACAGATATACAGAAGCAGAATCAGAGGATAGATAACACCATTCAGAATCATATACAACTATATATAGAGTGAGTAAAAAAACATACGAAGTCGAAATCGAAGATATCGGCCATTCCACTATTTTTGGGCATCGATCATGATCTCGCACGCCAAATCCAAACTCAATCTCCTCGGCTCCGAACCCTCAATCTTCCCATTCCCCAAAGAAACCCTTCTCAAATTCATCTCTGGCAGCTTCACCTTTGGCTTAAATTTCTCTCTCCCTTATTCCCATTTCAATCAAAGAACGAATCGCTCCCCAATCAAATCCTTCTGATCCCAAAGACATTCTCTCATCTTCGGCACCGGCTTCACCCCGTGAAGCACCGGAATAGGGGACCCTGAGTCAATCTGAATCACGTGTATGAACTACTCGAGTTGAATCTTATCACTCATTATCAAAATCCACATCACTCTCTGACACCTATACGTAAGCGAGTGAACCGAATCAGAAACCCTCAAATAAAACCCCTTGCTCTGCCATATATCGTCGGCGTCAGCGAGAAATGACACAATGCCGATCACTAAGAGGTGAGGTGACTGGTGTTCGTCGGCGACCTTGGCGGTCTTGTTATGAATGTTTTGGAGGAGTTTAGAGAGAATTCCTGGGGTTAAGGACGCCATTGATGAGAGAGAAATTGAATACTACAATGGGGGATTACCATTCCAGAGAAAGAAAGGTGAGCTGGTATCGAATCTCAATAGGATGTCCGATTGGGATGTGGGTTTGCGAAAAAAGAGTTGATGCAGAGGGAGGTGGTAGGGGTAGGGGTAGGGGTTTGATTTGGGCCAGATTTATGTTTGTGTGAGTTGAAATAAGAGTATTAATCTTTAGAAGAATTGAGAAAAATTTAGGTAATTGAATTAAAATTAGAATCCATCTAAACTGTTTTTGTCCTTTCTTAAATTTTAAAGTGGGAAAATATTTAAAATGAGTTTTATTTTATTATATAAATATTGTATGTTACAATTATTATAAATAAATTTAATATCGTAAAAATTTAATGTACTTATATTATAATTTATATTCATCACAATTAATTCTAAAAATTATTTAGAACAAAAGCAATGAATTACAGATTTTATCTCTCGCAAAAAAACTATGATCAATAATATATAGTGAGTAATAATTCCTTTACTAAATAGAATTTTTCCTCGCAAATTTTCATCATAAATTGGCTCCAAAAATCTTTCTATCGCCCCAATTTTGCGAGGAAAAAAATATAAATTGTGAAGGATGTTTCTTTCACTAATAACTATATTGTCACTATACTTTTTTCCTTCACTGTTTCTTTGCTAAACAACTCATCATGTGAAGGAATAAATTCCTTCGCTAGAAGCCATTTTTGGTGTAGTGATACTTCTGCTGACTGTGTGAGAGCGATCTGTCAGGATCGTGATCTTCTTCGTATACTGGGTGGGCATCTGCAGTCTCTAAGTCCTAATGAGTTGGTGGAGGCAAGGGCGGCAATGCAATAATGCAATGCATGGGCAATGGCAATGCGGCAAATGGGCAATGGCAGCAGTGAAGCAGCAGCACAGAGACAACAAGAGAATGATGAGTAGGTATATATATATATCATTTATTGTTTAGCTACATTGTCTTATATGTTTATAGTCTCTACGAAGTCATCATTCTTTACTTATATGTTTCACTACTACATTGTCTATTGTTTAGCTTTCTAAGTCGTAGCAGATCAACACGTGTAACATATATGTTTTATTACTTTGTTAATTACAGGATCCTAATTTAGATGATCCATGAAGAGCGCCTAGACTTGTTTTTTTAGATTTTTAAAGCCTTGTACTCTTTTAGATTCATTCTTTGGACAACTGTATTGGTTTATATGGAAGTTTACGATATCGATTGTATTGTGTTGGATGAATGTTTACAATTGTATTGTGTTGGATGAATGTTTATTCATGGATGATCAATGTTTATTATATAGTAGTTATATCATGGATGGATATTAATATGGATGCTTGTATATACTGCTGTGTTGGGATTGAAAGCAGGTACAAAGCAGATTATTTTTGGGAAATCAATAAAACAGGCAAAATTTAAAAAAAAACCATTAGCGACCGCATGCGGTCGCTAACATCGTATCAATGATCATTCACCTTTCTTGAAACTAGCGACCAGCTATGTCGCTTATTCTTGGCACAACGCCATCCGTGTGCTATGTCACACCGACAAATGACTCAAAGATAAGTCGAATAGCGGACGAATCTGGCCACCGATTATGATCACTAATAATTCTTGGCCATTATTGTTGGTCGTTGATGTCCATCCAAATGACGGATTATCTACGATTATTAGCGATGATCGCGACGCGGTCACCGATACCCATCTCATGATCGTATCACGATCGGCCGATAAAGCACACCGATAAGCCTTTTTGTTGTAGTGTGCATCACATTCAAAATAAATTGGTAACTTAAGAAAAATGAATTGGTTATCTTGGTATGAAAGTTTGGCTACCCACTGCATGAAGGTTTGGTTACCAACTGCTTCACATTCAAAATAAATTAGTAACCTAATAACACTGAATTGGTTACCTTGGTTGTGACGCCCCCAAAATAGGTATACATCACCTATTCTGAGTCGTCAAATACATAGTACAGCAACAACTACAACATTATTAATACAATTGTCGTGCAAAATACGACAACACATAAATTGTGAGTTTAAATACAAATATTATCTTCTAGACAATATCCACACTCAAATAAGTCCTAATTATAATTATTAATACATTATTTTACAAAAATAGTGAGGACTACTAAAACAACTTTCTAGAACCATCATTCCATACCCCGACTAGTACTCGCTACATTCTCGCCTCCCCGAGAAGAAAAATAGAACAAAAAAAGGAAAGGGTGAGCTCAACTAGCCCAAGAAAGAACATTATGACTAAGATAATATAGAACAAATTATCGTTAGTCCTCAATGAGAGAAAAAATCGATAAAATATAATAGACATAACAAGTTTCGGATCAATATTCGCAATGAAATAACAATTCATTAGAAGAGTTAAGTAGAGAATGAAATCTACTAACATCTATGAATTTAAAAGTTCATCTTCAATATTTTATCCCTGTAACATAAATCAATATTCATCTTGAATCAAATATTCATCTTTGCACTACAGGCCAAAGATATTCATCAGTTGGTCATGTTCATCTCAACACATGTTCATCTTTGCACTATGGGCCAAAGATATTCAGTTATATCATCATCTAGGACTGATGATGATGAAAAATATTTTAAAGAAAACGAATCTAGTGAGACAAAAGAATAAATATTAAGAATTCATACTTCGGTTTATCCATGTTCAAAAACACCCCATAATATACTATGGTGGAGTAAAATTCTAGAATAATGATCAAAACATGGATACAATCAAAGATAGTAACAAAAATAGACATCTGGGACAAAGAACGAAAATTTAATTTTTTTGTGAATAGTGTGATATTTGTGAATAGTATCATATACATGAATAGTAACCCCGACACAAAAAGATAGAAATTTCACAAGAAAAATTATACTAATATTTCGGCATAATGATATTGAAAGAAATAATATCATTTATAAAAAATAACACCACTTACCTCAAAAAGACAGTACATCTGACTGGAATACTGGATATAGTGCTGAAGGAAATTGCATCGTATAGCAACACTCAAAGTATCAAAATACTCACAAGAATACACTCGATAATATGAAGACAAAAAACTTCAGTTTCTGGTGTGATTTTTAATTCTAACCTAAGTACCCTATTTATAGGAAAAAGCTTAGAACACCAAAGTAGAAAATTTAATAAAATATTATAATTATTTTTAAAATTCCTACGCCCACTTTGAAATTCTGAATTCAGCATGCTTAATAACAAGTGGGGCCCACCAATCATAAAAAAAAATGTTTTTCATAAAAAAATAATTAAAACTTCAAAAATCAATTATTTTTGAACTTCAATAATTCATAATAAATAGCCCTTTTATCAGAAAAATGCAAATCTTATGTCCATTCCATAGAAAATTCAATTATCTACAACTTTGTAAGTTTAAATTTTTCCAAATTCCAAGTAAAAATTGACCGAAATCTACATATGGACGATTTTATGGGCTATAATCTAATTTTAGTCACAAAATAGGGACCGCCGACATGCTTAACATGTTTTTAACATTTATTGTAACAAAAATATTCTTCCTCCTCATTTATTCATATATCACACATTCAATGTAAAAATATCACCATTATTATATTATTATAATATAATAATATATTTAAATGAAATATTTTATCGGAAAAGATAAATATCAATTTTCAACAATTGTCATTTTTCTAAAAATTCCTCCATTTCTATCCATATAAATAAATATTTTTCTTATCATATAAATCAATAATTAATTATTCACAAATAATATTACAGAATCAGAATAATGACAACCAGGTCGTCCATAAGAAAGAGGGGGCTTTCCAATAAGGATTTTTCCTTATTGGCGCGCAATTAGGTGACCAAACCTCTCCTTAGACAAAACTTCCTTAGACATTGTCAATAATGCTAGCTAATAATATTATTCAAATAATATGAATTATTGATCTGATAATGGAAAATACTGTGCAGTGACAATTATTGAAACAACAATAATATAAAATATCAACGTAGCAATTATTGAATCAATAAAATATTGAATAATAATTATTGTAACAATTATTGAGTAAAGTGCCTTCTTACGTAAGAATCAATAATTGGTGCAATATACGATTGTCTTCTTCGCAAAACAACGCATATTATTATGTTTTTAACCATCTGCATTCTAACAAAGTTAATTGTAATAACTACTGTTATTATTTATATAAAACTTATACTTGTCATTTTCTTCATCCAATCGCTTTCAGTTATGGGGCCCACAAAGGTCAAGGCAAATCGTCATTTAATATTCTCCGATAGTAAGAATATTCCATGACCAAACGAATATTCCCCGATAACAATGAATATTTTATAACCACTTGCTTATTTAAGATATTTGCGCATTTTACTCATAACTAACCACATTAATCAAATCAACTCTTACTATTTCAAAATAATAAATAGAGAAAATTCAATTTCATTTATAATAAGTTGGGGTCTTACATTGGTATAAATGTTTGGCTATCAACTGCACTATGAAAAAATTGCAGGTGTGGATGTGGATTGGTTACTTTGGTACGAAGGTTTTGTTACCTTGATATGAAGGTTTGGTTACCTTGGTGTGAAGGTTTGAATACCAACTGCACTATGAAAAAACTGAAGGTGTGAAGGTGGATCAATATATTCTCCACTAATTGTTATGTAGGATTAAAAAAGAGAGAAATTACAAACAACACAGGAAAGGAGAAAAAGGGTAACATACGAGGACGTCGAGATCGTCTTGGATGGGGGTGAGGAAGACGTCGGAGAAGGGATTGAGGTTTCCGGCCGACCATCGGAGGGAGACAGTGCCGATGAGCATCAACCAGAAAGCGTGTAAGAAAATGGCGGCCAATGCCCAGAACTTGTGATGGCCTCTGCCGAAAAAGGCGGAATCCATGGAGCTTTCTTTTTTTAGAAATTAAAGATGCAGCTGTTGTTGTCGTTGCTGCTAGGTGTGCCGTCAGTGTTGATACTTGAAGGGCATCGTCATCCTTCATTTCGATCTTAGAGAAGATGAGAGAAGTACTGCAATTTGTTTGGTTGTTTATTTTATTGATTATTGATTAAGATGAGAGAAGGACTGAAATTATGTAGAGATATTAATTACTTAATTTAATAAGTAAACTAATACTAATCCCCTAAATTAAGGAATCCTAATTGAATACTATTTTCCTAAATTAAGGAATCCTGATTGTATTAATATTATAAATAAATATGGAAAAACGATTATTTTTATAATTATTTTATGGATATACCGTTATTGTAATTATTTCTAAAAATGTACTAAAATTTGTAATTAACCCAATTAATTTGTTATTATCAGTCTCTTTGACAACTTATTTTTAGCTATTGCGTCAACTGTTTACCACATTATAAGCCCAACACCACCAGCTAACCCTATAATTCAGATCACAACTTTAAGATTATGATTGTTTGTAATGATTATAATTTTAGGATTATAATTCATGAGATTAGAATTTTAAGATTATTAATTCTAAGATTATAATTCGGGGATTATAATTATAATCTCAGAACTATTAAATTATTTTATAATTCCAATACTAATAGTCTCAAATTAAAATTTAAAAATAAATAAGAAATTTGAGATTAATATTCTTATTCTCATGTGGTTAATTGTTTGAGGCAGATCAGTGAGAGTCACCCTATCTAAAAATAAAATTCAAATTAAAAACTTTAATGATCTAAGCATATAAATAAAAAAAATCAGGAAATAATTGTTTAAGACATCGCATGTTGCACCCAATTAGCCCATCACAATAAACAAAAACAACTTTTTACATTGAGAGAATTAACCCAAAAGGAAAAAAATGACTCCCACAAGAGAGAAAAACCGAAAGATCACAAAAGGAAAAACAAACTCTACATGGAGAAAATCACAACCAAATAATATATTAGTGATAACAAAAGATTTTTGTTCACTTTTTTCAAATATACCCTTCACAATTTTCTGATACATCTAATTAGTATATGGGAAAGTGATGCCATTAGCATCTTATCTTGGTCATCTTGAAAAAACAAAAAATAAATACAAATTTTAATTATGTGAACATAAGTAATAAGTAATTAAAGTATTGGAAATTAAAATATGTTTATATATTAAATAAAAGAGAATGAGTATATACACTCCTATTAGTTTAATAGGATGTCTATTAAGAAAAATTACTACATCAATTTGTGTGTTATTTAAAAAATGGGCGTTGAATATAGAACGAAGGGAGTATTAAACTAGAAACACATGAAACTCATGAATAGTTCTATTAAAAATAAACATGTACTTTGATTATAAAATTAATAATCTTAAAATTATAATTCATATAAATATTTATAAACAAGCATACCCTAAAGTAATTTTAATTTCTCAAATTTGTTATCTCACGCATAAAATGAAATTAAGTATTCAAATTTTTTTAAAATTTTTTACTAATTTTTGCACACAATCTATTCACACACTCAAAGAATTGAACCTTTAAACTCATAAAATCATGAAATAAGAGTTACTGCTAAGTCAAAAACATACTACCTCCGTTCTTTAATATAAGTCGTTTTAGAGGAATTTTTTTGTTTCTTAATATAAGTCATTTGAGAATTTCAAGTAAGCATTAATTGTCTAGTTTCTAATATTATCCCAAGTATTAAATATAAATTTGGTTCTTTCACTATTTTTTATCCAATAAATAACAATATCTTCTTCCAATACAAAGATAATATAGACAATTAATATTATAATTAATACTATACAATTATTTCCTTAATACTTATGCACAACTCTAAAACGATATAAATTAAGAAACGGGGAATCGAGAGTACGACTAGGAATATTTCCGTGGTGAAGAGTGGGTCCCACTTCACGTGCATGTGACTTCACAAAACCATAGTGATCTACTGTTTGGACTTATAGAACTCAAGTCGGTCGGTTGAATTAACTTGGAAACACCACGTAATAAGGACATGCATGGCCGTGTGTGTGTATATATATATATACAAGGTTGTGAAATTCGAACCAAAATGACGGTTGAATGGGTTAAAATCGAAATTCGTCGCGACTGGTCTAAATTAGACTAATTATTATATTCAGTTTTAATCAAAATTTAGATTAAACCGGTTAATCACTAGTCGAATTAGTGATTCAATTGGTAAAACTAATTAGGTTGGCCCAATGATTCGATTTTAATTATTCCCTCCGTCCCATGATAAAAGTTTTGGTGGACTTTTTACGCATATTAAGAAGAGAAATGAAATGACAAATTGCCCATAATAATGTCATTAATTATTTTCAATGTAGGTGAGAGAGTGACTTTTTAGCTATTCAATTCAAAATATTCTCTCTCCACACTTATTAAATATGGAGAGAGAATTAAAATAAGAAAAGTATTAGATATTTAATATTACGGGCAAAATGGAAAAAAATGTGTAAAAGTTTGGTTATTAAAGGAAAGTAGACATTTAACGTGGAACTACCCAAAATAGTAATAAAGACTTATCATGGGACGGATAGAGTATTTTTTAATATTTTTTTGTAATAAATTTTTTTTATTAAAATCAACCACTTTTAGTAGTATATATTATAACTCAACTTTATTATGTTTTAACTCAAAAAAATGAGTTTTTTTTTAATTTTTTTTTATTAATTACTCCCTCCATTCCTATATATAGGTCGTTTTAGACTTTTTTTGTTATTTCTAATTATTTGTCGTTTGTGATTATCTAGGAGAATTGATCACTATTTTTCTCAAATTGCCCTTTATTACTCCACCTAATTTTTTGATCCATATTTACTATTATTCTATACTACTCCTCTACTCTTAAGTCTTTTTCTCCTTCTCCCAATAAAAATCTTTTATCTTTTTTCTTTCTCCTCTATCTCTCTTGTTTATCGTGTCTTTAATTTTTAACAATTTTTGGTCTCTTCCTCTCCTCAAAATTATGGTATTAAGAAAAAACAAAAATTAAACAAAAAAATATATAGTGCATGGCGCCAAAAATATGAAACGAAGTGTTTTCAATTGGAGTACCGTAGATTAAATTGTGAGGGAGAGAGAGTGGAGTTTAAAAATCTGATAATTAAAGTGTTTTATGGAAAGAGATAAAGGGAAAGAAAATAAGAGTAAATGAGACCATTGAGTTTTTTTAGGAGTAAATTATACTACCTCCGTTCCTAAAAAATTGTAGTTTAAGGTTTTGACACATGGATTAAGAAAGTATCATTTACCAAGTAAAATTTATTTGAAATTCCATCACTACCCCTTTATGGGAAGTTGAAATCTATTAATACAAGAGAGAGAATTTCTTGGGACAATGAGAGGAGGAAGGAGTAATATATGAAAATAAATAATTTATTCTTCTCAAAAGTTATAAACGATAAACTTTTTGGAACAAATTTTTTCTTCTAAAACTACAATATTTTAGGAACGGAGGGAGTAGAAAATTGTTATTGAAGAGAGAGTATGAGATAAGTGAGATGAATGGTATTATAGACAATTAATAGTATAATTAATGTGTTTTAATCATTTTCTTAATTTTTATGCACATATCTAAAACGACCTATATTAAGGAACGGAGGGAGTACTAATAATAATTTTTTTTTATACATATGATATCACCATCCAACCGATAACTTTCCAAATTCGATGAAAACATTATGCGAACACTTTACAATATCTTCCCGATAAGATTGTGTTTTTAGTTTTTACTTCTCACACTTGGTTAGGTCTTTATAACAAATAAAAATAATAAAAATAAGAGTTCTTCTATGCATACAGAAAAATGGGACAGAGATATTGGACATGAGGTGTATTTAAATTTTATCTATTTATATTTTTATCACTATTGAGGGTCAAAATATAAATAGATAAAAGTTAAATACATTCTGGTCTAATATTTCTGTCCCATTTTTTTGTCTGCCTAAACTTTTTGTAAAAATAAAGGTAAATTATATTTGTATTTTATGCTTTCTGATGGACACTCCTCTATCTTATAGGCATTGTTATTCCTCTTAATCTAAAATTAAAATTAATATATTATATGTGTGACGTCCCCAAAATAGATATACAACACCCATTCTGAGTCGCCAAATACATGATACAGAAACAACTACAATTTTATTAATACAATTGTCGTGCAAAATACGACAACACATAAACTGTGAGTTTAAAAACAAATATTGTCTTCTAGACAATATCAACACTCAAATAAGTTCTCATTACAATTATTGATACACTATTTCACAAAATAGTGAGGACTACTAAAAAGCGACATTCTAGAACCTTCATTCCATACCCCCACTAAGTACTGCGCTTACATTCTCGCCTCCCGAGAAGAAAAATAGAACAAAAGGAAAAGGGTGAGCTCAACTAGCCCAAGTAAATAATATTATGACTAAGATAACATAGAACAAATTATCGTTAGTCCTCAACAGGGAAAAAAAATCTGATAGGATACAATAGACAACAAGTTTTAAATCAATATTCGCAGCGAAAATAATAATTCATTAGAAGAGTTACGTAGAGAATGAAATCTACTTTCTTCTATGAATTTAAAAGTTTTTCATCAATATTTTATCCCTGTAACATCAATCAATAAACATCTTGCATCAAATATTCATCTTTTTACTTCTATGTGCCAAAGATATACATCAGTTGGTCATATTCATCTCAACACCTGTACATCTTTGCACTACGGGCCAAAGATATTTAACAGAAAATCATTAATCTTTGTACTACAGGCCAAAAATATTCAGTAATATCATCATTTAAGACTGAGGATGATGAAAAATATTTTAAAGAAAACGAATCCAGTGAAACAAAAGAACAAATATTAAGGATTCGTACTTTAAACAATCCAAGTTCAAAAATACTTCGTAAATAACCATAGTGAAGTAAAATTCAAGAATGATCAAAACATGGATACAATCAAAGCTAGTATCCATAATAGATATTTTAGACAAAAACAAAAATTTAATCTTTTCTCGTGAATAAAGGTCGATTCGTGAATAGTATCATTATACGTGAATAAAGGCCAGATCGTGAATAAGAAACCCGACACTAAAAAACAAGAGTTTCAAGAAAAATCTTACCAATATTCCTAAGATAATGATATTAGAAGAAATAATATCATTTAAAAAAAATAACATCCCTTACCTCGAAAAGACAAGATTTTCATTTGGAATCGATATATAGTCTTTGAAGGGATCTTGCACCGTATAGCAACACTCAAGGTATCAAAATACTCACAAGAATACGCTCGACAATATAGAGAGAGAAAGAGAGAGAAAATTTATTTCTGGTGTAATTTTTAATTCTAACCTAAGCACCCTATTTATAGGAAAATGCTTTGAACACCAAAGTAGAAAATTTAATAAAATATTAATATATTTAAATAAATTTTCCTTAGCCCACTTTTTTGGGCAAGACATCAGCCATACAAGTGAAAAAATCACCAAAAACGTTTTTCTAAATAAAAATATTTAAAACTCCAAAAATCGATTCAGACCCGATATACCAAAACTTCAATAATTCACAGTAAATAGCCCTTTTATCTGAAAAATTTGAATCTTATGTCCATTTCATAGGAAATTCAATTCTCTACAACTTTTTAAGTTTAAGTTTTTCCAAATTCCAAGCATAAATTGATCGAAATCCACATACGGACGATTTTACAGGCTATAATCAAATTTCAGTCAAGAAATGTGGTCCACAAACATGAAAAACATGTTTTAAATATTTTTAGTAACAAAATACTCTTCCTCCTCATTTATTCATATATCCCACATTCATTGTAAAAATATCACCATTATTATATTATTAAAATATAATAATATATTTAAATGAATTATTTTATCAAAAAAGATAAAATATCAATTTTCGACAGTTGTCACATTAAAAATTTTCTCCATCTATATCCACATAAAATGAATATTTTCCTTATCATATAAATCAATAATTAATTATCCACAAATAATATTACAGAATCACAATCTCGATAATCGTGTCGCTTCAAGAAAGAGGGCTTTCCAATAAGGATTTCTCCTTTCATGGCGGCAAGTAATTAGGTGACCAAACCTCTCCTTAGATGAACTTTCTAGACATTGCCAATAATGCTATCTAATAATATTATTCAAATAATATGAATTATTAATTCAATAAAGGAAAATACTGTGTAATGACAATTATTGAAACAACGATAATATAAAATATCAACGCAACAATTATTGAATCAATAAAATAAAATATTGAACAGTAATTACTGTAACAATTATTGAGTAGTGCCTTCTTATGTAAGAATCAATAATTGATGCAATACTGCGGTTCTATCGTGTTTTAACCACCGGTGTTCCAACAAAGATTAATTAGTAAAGAATTACGCCAGATATTTATAAACAACTTATACTTGTCGCTTTCTTCATCCAATCGCTTTCTAAGTTATGGGGCCCACATAAGGTCAAGGCTAGTCAAATTTAATATTCCCCGACAGTAAGAATATTCCACGACCAAACAAATATTTCCCGACAACAATGAATATTTTATAATCACTTGCTTATTTGAAATATTTGTGCATTTTACCCATAACTAACCACATTAATCAAATCAACCCTTACTATTTTCAAAATAATAAATAGAGGAAATTCAATTTCATTAATAATAAGTTGGGGTTTTTACAATATGTTGTATCTTATTCCATTATTTATTTTATTTTTCTATTAGTCAATTTCTCTTTGTATCATTTCTTTTTTTTCTTTCTGTTTTTCAAGAAACTGGAGTCTTAATATAAAAATAAAAAATGTTTTTGATATATATATATATATATATATATATATATATATATATATATATAGCAAGGATCAAGATCATTCCTCTTATCTAGCATTCCTCCTTAAATAACACTCTTTTCTTAAAAATACGTCGTTTTGAAGGTTCTTTTAAAAAATAAGTGGGGTCGCGGGTGATATTTTTGTAAATAAAAGGAAAGCAAGTGAGACCAATTTCTTTTAAGAACCTTAAAAACGACGTAGTTTTAATAAAGTAGTGCTATATAAAGAAAAATACTAAATAAGAGGAATACTCCTGATCTTTGTTTATATATATATAGTCCGGATCTTAAACTCACCCCTTATCCAACTCACCCGAGCTCACCCCCCTGTCATACAACCGTCGTCTATACTTTTAGCGACGGATAACATATAGCGTCTCTGAAAGTATAGACGACGGTTGTATGACCAAATCGTCGCCGGATCCTTCGCTAAAGAGGGGGTGAGCTCGAGTGAGTTGGATAAGGGGTGAGCTTACACTACAAGAAAATGCTCTAACAGGGACTGACATTATCAGCGACCGTACCTAGAGTCGCAGATAGTAATATTGGCGACCGACAAGGCATGGCATCAAATTGAATATGGTTGTTGTTTAGTGTAAATGCACCGGTTACTGATCATTAATTGGTCGCTAGTTCAAATTTACCACCAAAAAATTGGCAGAAAATGTTGGCGCGCTAGTTTTTTGCGACCTCTCACTATCAGCGACCGCATTCGGTCGCTGATACTTCCACATCATTAAAAATTAGCGATCGCATGCGGTCGCTGATGGCGGTCGCCGATTCTTAAAATCTTAATCAGATTCAGGCATTCGGTCAAATTAGTCCAGAAGAAAGAAAAAGAGGGAGAATCACTGAGGAGAGAGTCAAGGGAGTGGGGAGAAAAGAAGAGGGAGGATATTGCTGCCGCCTTCACCACCAACATCGCCAGTCGACGCCTTCACCACCGCCGTACCACCGCCAGTAATTAATCCCTAAATTAAACTGTGTTTATTATTTGGGTAACCCGTTTATCTAGTGGACCTTAATGAAAGGCAAATTTTTTAGTTATTAGTGGACTAGTGTTATTTGTGGAGATGTTTTTACCCTGCTACTGTTTGTTTTTATGAGAATATTCGAATGTCAACTTGTGGTTTAAGGCTATAGATTTTTTAGACTGCTCAAAATTTCACATTCTAGGCCTATGTTTCTGTTTAGTTGTACTGATAAGCTCCTGTTTACTAACTCACTCCTGCTACTGGAAAATATCAATGTTATGTTGGACTTGTACAGAAATCAAATGAATTTCAAAGTACCATTTATTTGGAATATCTTTGTTTATGTTGTTTATGTTGGTTGTACAGAAATCAAATGAATTTATTTATTTATTTATTTGGTTGTTTATCTTTATTTATGTTGTTTGTTTATTTATTTGGAATATCAATGTTTATGTTGGTTGTACAGAAATCAAATGAATTTCAAAGTACCATTTATGTTGGTTGTTTATGTTGGTTTAATTTGAAAGATACCATTTATTTGGAATATCTTTCACCAAGGGCAAATTATTTTTGTCATGTATCGGCATTCTGAAATTCTAGATCAGCAATTTACTGCATATAGTGTAGAAAAGAGAGATGTACTCGCTTTGTGATTATGTTTTTAGTTCTCTGGGAGTCTTTGTGGGCCTTGTTTGTTTGTTGGGGTCATTGTACTATTTCTGTCGTGGCATTTTATGTTCTTGCTTTGGTTGTACGACAATGAAGTAATCTAGTTAGATGGTGGAGATGAACCACATGAATTAGATCCTAAGTTAATACTTGTGTCAGATGACATTGATACTGAGGAGGAAGTGTTATCGACCGAATCGACCTTTGAATCTAATCAAGCGTATGATGGTTATGAATCAAGCAACACGTTAT
Source organism: Panax ginseng (assembly GCA_020205605.1). Taxonomy (NCBI): domain Eukaryota; kingdom Viridiplantae; phylum Streptophyta; class Magnoliopsida; order Apiales; family Araliaceae; genus Panax; species Panax ginseng. The sequence goes on from CM035132.1 coordinate 184,557,857, forward strand.
ACAAGATGATTCTCGAATCGGATATCGACACTTGAACAAATGAAATGTATGTTTAGCATTACATTTTTATATATCATTGTCATGTTTATGTACTTAAAACTATTTAAATGCAACTTTTGTTTATTGTCATTTTATATTCATATATATACATGTTTATATCAACGTCATGTTTATGTACTAAACTATTTAAATGCAACTTTTTTATTGTCATTTTATATTCATATATATATACATGTTTATATCAACTGCCATGTTTATGTACTAAACTATTTAAATGCAACTTTTGTTTATTGTCATTTTATATTCATATATATACATGTTTATATCAATCGCTATGTTTATGTACTAAACTATTTAAATGCAACTTGTGTTTCTTGTCATTTTATATTCATATATATACATGTTTATATCAATTGTCATGTTTATGTACTAAACTATTTAAATGCAACTTTTTTTATTGTCATTTTATATTCATATATATATATATATATATATTTTATATCAATCGCCATGTTTATTGTCATATATACATGTAATCAAATATGACTCATAATAACATCTTGAAATTTATAATATACAGATGGCTTCCGGCGGTATGCAGAAAAAAGCCATTGGGTAGGGGCCTAATCATGTGCCCAAGGCCCCTACTAACTGGATGATCGGATTCTTATTCGTGATTCTACTCTCCTAACGAATAAAGACGTCGTCCCGTGATATATCATTTATATATAAGCATTTAAGATTCTATTTATACAAGATATATAGAACTTAGATGTAAATTGCTTTAATATATCTACTTATCGTTGATGTAAATTTTTGTATATTATAGTGATTTTTCAGATAATAAGATCGTCAAGATCAACAAAACCATGAACATGAGTATGACATAAAACATAACTAGGAATTAAGTATATGGGTAATGTATATGATATTATATTGGTAATGTATATGGGTCTAAATTTTTTACTGCTTTAATTTGCATTCAATCGTTATTGTTTGGTCTTATTGTATTGAAAATTTGTATATTTCTCTTGGTTTGTGTCTTAGGTGCCTAGAAATGTCCACATATGCATGCTGTCGTGCATGTGGCTAGTCTATATTGTAGGGGAGACTCTGGCGAATTTTTTTGAAGTATTATAAGTATAAGTTTGAAAAATGTTCATAAGTATTATAACTTAGATGTAAATTGCTTTAATATATCTACTTATCGTTGATGTAAATTATTGTATATTATAGTGATTTTTCAGATAATAAGATCGTCAAGTGCATATCACAAATTTGTGTTCTGACGAATTGGCTACATTGTGTGATTACGTTAGGCGAAGACACCTATCGCCCACAAGGATGTTGTTTGGGCTGAATTTCAAGTATATTTTTTTTTAATTATAACAGATAATTATATAATATTCCAATTAAGGATAATTGTTTAGTAATGTTATTATTGTTGCTTTATTTGCAGAAAAGGTATAGATGGGAGGACGCGCAGGCTTCAGTGATTCAGAAATTATTCTGGCAGAAGTGTGCGGTCCGCACCAAGGACAACTTGGATAAAGAACGACAAAAAGCCATTCACAATGCCGAGATCGATCATCCAGGCCAGGGAGATGATTATATGCACGAGCATAGCCCACAGTGGTGCACCCAGATCCATATAAATTTGAGATGTGTGCCAATGGAAGTGAGAGTCGGGTGAAAAGATGAAAGACTACCGCCACCAACGATCCTGGGTGTATCCGATGGCGAAAAGGCTAAAAGGAACATACAAGGCGGTAGTATTTCACGATTCTGACATATCCTTTGCCGGTGCGTATTTACAAGTTTTAATATGTTTACAATAATGAATTGTAGAAAATATATCCCATTTTTACTTAGTAATATTGTGCTATTTTTGTATAGGAGTCTCAGTCTCAAGGTCACCATACATTGGGTTTGGATGTGTACGTACCACCGTGATGGTTCTGATGATGCTATCTAGATAGCGGTAATAAGTTTTAACAACTTGATCTTGTTTATCAATGCTTACAGAATTTATTTTTAACTATTTAATTATTAACATGTTGACATGATACTTATAAGCGTTTATTGAATGAGCGTTATCCTGAAGGCACTCCACGTCCGCCTATTGATCAAGAGTTGTGGGAGAGGGCGTCTGTTGTGAAGAAGAACTAAATTAAATGTCAAGGACAACGACGACGCCCATCCTTTAGTGGCTCAGGCAGCTCTGCTACCCAGTCTTTACAGTCATCGATTCATCCAGCTGTTCATACTCCGGCTGACTATGTGAGAGCTATATGTCGAGATCGAAATCTTCTGAAGATATCTTTGGCAGCACTTGGGGCTCTTGATCCCGAGGAGTTAGTGAAGAAGTAGCGGCAATGACGTACAGCATAGGATGACATGGGATGACGACGAGGTATAAAATCAATTTGTTGTATATATTGTCGTAATATATATCAGTATCAACACAGTTACTATATTTGTAACTTGTTTTATTATTTTGTTAATTACAGGGTGATCAAGGAGGAGATCGATGATGCTTGACGTACCTACTTTAGATTAGTTTTGTAGTTATAGTATAAGCTTGTACTTGTATATTCATTCTTTGGATGTCTGTATGTTACTTAAACAAGTTTTGATTTGTTTATATTTATTCAAATCATATTGGTGTTTAAAGGTTTATATAGTTTATATACTAGTTTTGGTGTATGTACGTCTGTGGACGATGGATGTTTAGTGTTGTGTATGTTGTTTATCTTGTTGTGTATGTGTGTTGGGATAAAGAAGGTACAAAATAGGTACAGGTTTTTGGGAATTCTATAAAACAGCAAAAATCTGTTTTTATATTTTTTTTCATATCGACGATCGCATGCGATCGTCATTTGAGTAATGTCTTGACAGCTAAACATTTGAGGCTATCAAATGCCGCCTCCCGGTCGGCGATACCACTACGGCCACGACATCGTGGACCACGCCACTTTGGCCTACAACCCATGCCGACTTCGACCTTTAGCTGATTTAATTTATCATTTCGATTATTCATAGCGATCATGAGATATGTCGATCAATGATGTACCCCAAACGACCGTGATTTTATCGGACGACTATCAACGATCGCATTCGATCATAGATACCTATCGTGAATCAATCGATGCGATTGATATCCCTTTTCTTATAGTGTTAAGATCCGGACCGTATATATATATATATATATATATATATATATATATATATATATATATATATATATATATATATATATATATACTCGTTCTTTATAGACGAGTTTAGTTATTAACTTGCAGAGAAGTTATATTTGTCAAACTCAAAGTTGAAGTATCAGAGTCAGAGGAATGTCAATAACAAGATGTGTCAATATATTGATGAACAAATTATTTCAATGTTGTCTTCGGCCCCATACAATATGTTGAGGTGGAATATGCCACATCAGCAATTTATAAAATGTTTATAAAATAATTTGTCTCTAACATTATTTTTATTCATAACCTACCTAGGGATGCGTATCCGGTGCAATTTGGTACAGTTCTAAAAAAAACACATAAAATTCCAAATGCTGCAGCTTCGACTAAAAAACTAATTAAAAACTAATAATAAATATATTATACTTTTTAAATTTTAAATAAATCTCAAACATTGCTAGTTTGATATTACTTCAAATAAGAGTGTCTTGTTATGTATTGCGATAAATTTAAACCGAATTACAAATACAAAATTTATCTATACATGTGATTTAACTAGTAATCAAAAGTCCACGTAAAACATTCGCATGCAATATATATATATATATATATATATATATATATATAACATTACCGTAAAAATAATACCCATTTTCTAAATGTTAAATTCTTGAAAATCAATCAAAAATTAATTAAGAGCTTCTAATTCTTCAAATTGAAATATACATCCGTTACTGCAATATAAACATTGTTTCAAACTTAAAGTATTAAAACCATGCAAAAGTTGCAAAATTAAATTTATAATCATGCATATAACTTAAAAACTTTAAAACATACACAAAAATATGAGAAATATTAAATACTCAAAACTCTAAACGGGGGTGGGTGTGGTTTCTATACTAACATCGCAACCACCACATTAAGTGATGTGGTTCTTACTGAAAAAACCACAATACCCCACCAGAACCATTGGTTCTTTTGCGATTTTACTTGTAGTTTGGATTGCGAAATCGATTCTTACTCTCCCCTATAAACCTAGCATAGCTAAAGAATGGTTGTCTTTATAGTAAACACTCTTTCTTTAATTTTGAAGTTATATAACATTTAAAAATGTCATATATATATATATACAGGAAATTGATATTTTCACATAATTTTTTAATATTTCCACATGAAAAGTGTCGCTATAGATGTATAGGGATGGTAAAAACTGTCGCGTAGGATTTATTGAAACGGTTTTCATGTGAAAATATCAAAAAATATATAAAAATATCAGTTTCTATATATATCATCAAATATATTTTATAAATAGTTATTGCGTATCTCTATTAATAAATGAAGGTCTCATCCATTCGAAAGAAGTTAAAACTACAAATTTGTTCTCAAGAAAAATATGCAAAAACATGCATGCAAATTTAAAAACGGGAAAAGGGTAAAAGCCCTTGATGTTTACCCCGATGTCCTACTTGCACCCTAAACTAATTTTTTTTCCAAAAATACCTTTTAACGTTACATTTTTGAATTAAATACGTACTTACTTAATTAACGAAATACAAAGCGGTGTTAAAATCGATGACATGGCGAAGCTTAATTATAAAATATATTTTAAATAAAACAATATATATCATTTAATCAAAACAAAAAATGCTAAAATTCAAAATAAAAAAAAGCATAACATATTTACAAAAAAATTTTAAAACAGATTTGTTTAAAAAAAACATAATTTTTAAAAAAATAGAATTTTTTAAAAATCAAACTTTTTAAAAAAACGGAACTTTTTTAAAAGCAGTTTTTATAAAAAATATAGAATTTTTTAAAAATAGCTTTTAAAAAAAACAGAATTTTTTAAAACAATTTTTTAAAAAATTGATTTTTTTAAAACAAACTCTTTTAAAAAAATGAAAGCAGATTTTTAAAAAAAAAATAGAATTTGCTTAAAAACAACCTTTTTTTAGAAAACGAAAACAGATTTTTTTTTTAAATATATATTTTTAAAACAAACTTTAAAAAAAACGAAACTTTTTTAAAAACAGTTTTTTTAAAAAAAGAATTTTTAAAAACAGCTTTTTTTAAAAAAAAAATTTTTAAAAACAAATTATTTTAAAAAAAAATTTTTTAAAAACAGATTTTTTTAAAAAATAGATTTTTTAAAAACAAACTTTTAAAAAAAAAAACGCAACTTTTTAAAAGCAGATTTTTTTTTTAAAAAGGAACTCTTTTAAAAACAGTTTTTTTTTAAAAAACAGAATTTTAGTATAATAGAATTTTTTAAAAAGTCTTTTTAAAAAATAGAATTTTTTAAAAAACAGAATGTTAGTATTTTAGTATTTTTTAATTTGATTTTTTTAGTATTTTAGTATTTTTTAATTAGTATTTTAGTACTAAAATACTAATTAAAAAATAATACTAAAATACTAAAAAATTCTGTTTTTTTTTAAAAAAGCTGTTTTAAAAATTCTATTTTTTAAAAAAAGTTCCGTTTTTTTTAAAGTTTGTTTTAAAAAAAATCTATTTTTTTAAAAAAAATCTGTTTTCGCTTTTCTAAAAAGGTTGTTTTTAAGCAAATTCTATTTTTTTTAAAAATTTTGCTTTCATTTTTTTAAAAAGTTTGTTTTAAAAAAATTCTATTTTTTAAAATTATGTTTTTTTAAAAAATTGTTTTTTAAAAATTCTGTTTTTTAAAAGCTATTTTAAAAAATTCTATATTTTTTTTAAAAAAAATGCTTTTAAAAAGTTCCGTTTTAAAAAAAATCTATTTTTTAAAAATTATGTTTTTTTAAACAAATCTGTTTTAAAAAAATTTGTAAATATGTTATGCTTTTTTTTTTTTTTTTGAATTTTAGCATTTTTTTGTTTTGATTAAATGATATATATTGTTTTATTTAAAATATATTTTATAATTAAGCATACACGTCATCGATTTTAACACCGTTTGTATTACGTTAACGCGAGGGCACAAATGAAAAAATGTAACGTTAAAAGTGCTTTTGGAAAAAAAATAGTTTAAGGTGCAAGTGGGACATCGGAGTAAACATCGAGGGCTTTTTTGACCCTTTTCCCATTTAAAAACTGCATGTAGAGTCTGTGGGGCAGTGAAAAATTGGGACCCATTTCACGTGTGCATGAGATCACAAAACAAAGTAACCTCATCGGTTTGGACGTATTTAACTTAATTCAATCGGTTGATTTAAGTAGGAATAAACATAACTAAATGAGTTTTGTATAGTTATACTTCTACCTTGTTTATCCATAAAGGCTGTAGATAATGCTTAGAGATGGTTGAAATTAAAGTAGGGGGTTGGGAGGTAGCTTCTGGGTCGGGTCGGGTCATGGGTCAGTTACCCAAAGAAAAGTAGGAACAATTACTATTCTTTCTCGACATACTCATCACCTGAAGTAGCAATTTTGTATAAAGAGGAGTTAATTAACAAAACTGGTAGCATGAAATTAGGTATTTTTATTTATTTTATTGAGGTTGAGAATATAAGGAAATAATTTTTTATTTCTTGAATCCTCTGATATTGTGAGGCATCATTCTTCTAATCTTTTGGTTTAGACATTTGTTCTCCATAAGATAATGACTAGGTCTCAGGTTCTTTTTAGTTATTTATTTATTCTCTCAAATAATCAATCTTAGATAATTATAAATTATAAATTATGAGTAAAATATCATTAATCTTATTCATCATCACATTATTTGACACATTTGAAAGAAAAAAAAAAATCGAGACGCTAAAAACTGAGCGGTTTCCACAAATTCTCCTCAACTTTTATGTATTTTAGTTTCGTAGACAACATAACTTGCCTTTTATTAGATAAACATATAAAAACTGAGCGGTTTCGACGTCAAGCTTACTCTATCTAGTATCTGTATATATTCACACATGATCAATTCTTCTGTCGTCACTCTCCTTCATTTTCTTTCAATTCTCTTTCTATCTTTATTAATCGATCGGTTTCTCTCTCTTTATTCTCTGCCAAATAGTAATATTTATATATCTCTCTCCTCTTCGTCAGGCAGCATATTTTCTTTAGAATCTCTGTGTGTTTATATTTCCTTAATATATATATATATATATATATATATATATATATATATATATATATATATATATCTTCATCCTCCTTCAGGTAATACATTTTCAATTGAATTTTTTCATTTTACATTCTTCATCAGAGGCGCAATACAATTTCTTTAGTTCCTCTATCTTTAATTACTGTTCTCTGTCTATCATTAGTTATCATTCTTTTTCTTCATCGGAACAATATATTTTCTTTAGAATTAACCTCTCTTCCTCAACCTCTTCACTCTTCTTTAGGCGATACGTTTTCGTTAGAATTTATCTCTTTACACTCTCCGCTTACATTTTCTTTAGAATCCTTCCATCTCCCTCTTCACTCTCCTTAGGAAATACATTTTATTTAGATTCTATCTCTATATGTAATTTCAATTTTCTCTCTATGTTTAACTATTGTTCTCTCTCTCTCAATTTCTTCGGTCTTCGTCAGGCAATACATTCTCTCTAGAATCTCTCTCTCTCTTCACTCTCCGTCAAGCAGTACATTTTCATTAGAACCTCTCTGTCTTTCACTCTCGGTCAAACATTTTCATTAGAATTTTCTGTTAGAGAAAAACAATAACAAAAATAAATCAAAAAAAACAATTATATACAAACACAAAATTTACATGGTTCACCAAACATTGTTTAGGTTAGTCCCAAGCAGTCAGTTTCACTATTCTTGGAATTTTAGTACACTTGATAATTAAAAGATCTCTCGCTCCCTTTCTCATCGATATGGGATCTTTGAATGAGGGCCGGGGAGGAAAATTAGGACGGTTGAAGAAAGAAAAAGAGTGGATGAAAGAAGGGGTATGGCTCAAAGAAGAAGAGAGCTTCGAGATGGTGGAGAGTTTGATGGAAACTGAAGCTTATTCAAAGGAGGACATTGCTAATGTGAAATCGACGATGACGCCGCCGCAGTTTTTTGGCAACATGAACGCTGTCATGAGTGTTAAGGTCATCAAGGAGAAGGACAACAATAATGGGACTGAATTTGAGAATCTGCCAGGGTTGGATGAAAAATGGTGGGAGGCTAATTCAATGGGGTCCGGTGGTAATGATAAATGGCCTTATTATGATTGGACTTTTGAAGATGATATGAATATAATGTGGGAATGGGTTTGGTATCCATACTCCACCACTGACTTTCCTTGGGACTTTAAGCTGTGGGATTTCAGCAACTTCAAAGGAGCTTCAAATGCCTATTAAAAGTCTCTAGTTCTGCTCGTCTTTGTGTTTCTGGAGAGAATGTGTATGTTTGTATATATGAGTCTAATCCACTAATTCAGTGTACATGTATCTCTCTCTGTGTATCTCGATGAAACTTATGTATTTATTATCAATCTAATTAAAAATGTCTCAATATGTAAGAAGTTAATTAGTGTTTAGTTTTTGTACCAACTAGCAAGCTTAGTATGGTCTATTAGACTGTTATTTCAGCAACATTAAGTTTTGAAAAATGTTTGCCTTTCCGCATGAATTTTAAAATTTAACAGTTTAGACCAGACCATTAAGGAGACTAGTTTGATAATATAGAAAAAGGCTGTAATGAAGAAGCCATTAGAGTTTATTGGACAATATACAACATGTAGTATGAAATAGACACACTTGGTACGTGTTCACTTGTGAGAGAGATTGTACGTGTTCACTTGTGAGAGAGATTGTTAGGATCACAAGTTAATTAGAGTATCACATTAGAGAAATAATAAAAGAGTGAAGGACTAATATAAATGAATGAACTCAAAAACTTAATAATTTAATCTCTTGGGTCAGGTTGAGTTCTAAACATATATGTTAGTTCTTTATGTATGCGCACGCAACGTGCGGGATCTCCGACTTTCTTTTCCAACAACTAGTATCAAAGCTACGGAAGATTGATCCTGAGGCTGGTGAACCTTCTTCAAAACACATGTGATGGTGGTTCGAAAAATTAGTTCCAGACAACCTCTTTAAAAGACATGCCATAAATGTTGATTTCTCAATGAAGGGTTGATGATTCTTACCTAAAGAATCTCGATGATGATGCTGAATTATCAATGGGCTTAACCGAGATTGGTTTAACGATAATTGGTGATTGAAGAGAAAAAATGTATAATTCTTGATGGAAATTGACTCTCGATGGAGTAAAAGAACCAAGAATAATTAGCTAAGAATTGGTGTGCGGTGATTAAAGAGACTTGTTCAAGTTATGGGGAGCTTTTGATGTAGTGAACTCACTTGAGACGAAAAGATTGCTAGGCTATCACAACTGAGTTATAGTCACAAGTCGGAGAAATAATGAAAGAGTGAATTAATATACATGAATGGACCCAATATCTACTGAATAAAGCTTTTGGGTCAGGTTGGGTTCCAAACATGTATATTATTGTATTATATACGTGCATGTAACTTGCGGCTGCTTGGTTCTTCTCAAACACAATGACATGGGACAGGTTACATACTCTAAGACACATTAGATAGTGTTAAGCCTAAAGATTCACTAATAACCAATTATGGAAAGATACTGCACTCATTATCAATTAATTTTGAATTGGATTTTTATCATGATATTATAGCACAATTTCTTGTAAGGCCCGACACCTATACCCACATTTCCCACGTTGCTCACTATAAGTTGTTGATGTCGGCTCAAAATTACACTATGTATGGATGGGAACATGTTGAGATGCAAAGCCTTATATAAGTGAATCTAAGCCTTAAGACTTAGTATATAATTTTGGGATACTACTTCACTCATTGTTAATAAATTTGGAGTTAGATACTTTAACATATCATAGGTGTTAAATCTAAGATTCTTCAACGCGCCTCAATCACCAAAGCGCGTCAAATCTTGGAAAAAAACGAAATCACACCAAAAACTTGACGGCTTGGGCCGCCGGGGGATAGCTCTGGTGTGAGAATAAATACAACCTGAATAAGGTTTAACAATGGATGCTTAATGCTCTAGTGTTATAAATAAAGTTGTGCGTGTGTACCTGAGAACCAAAGAATAACCTTGTATTTATAGTGATCACACCTCCTTCCTTGGAATAGAAATAGGATTCCTCATTAGGTATGATTCCTTAATGGGATTGAACTAAAGAACATTTGTTTAGAAATTGAATGGCTCTAAATAGAAATTGAATCTGAATAGTTGAATCGAATTCCATCGCGTTTGTTTTGGTTTGAATGGTTTGAATCGGTAAGATGGACCAAATTGAATGAATGGCTAAGTCGATTTTTTGAAATTTGAATGGTTGAATGAAAGAAATTTGAATGAAGTTAAAAAAATTAAAAAAAAATTAAAAAAAAATATTAACTATTATATTATGTAATATTAAATAAATTTATAACAATTTTGAATTTTTTCAGAAGGGTAAAATAATAAAGTTTTGTCATTCAGATATTTCAGACATGTCAATTATCAAACAACTTTTTTCATTTAGATTCAGATTCAACTCATTCAGATTCAGATTAATTCAATTTTTATCAAACACCCCCTAAATCTCCTTAAAAAAAGGAAGTCAGTTATATCCTAACACTTTCCTTAGAAGTTGAAAATTAAATGGAATTAAGAATCTTTAATTCCTTAAAATATTTAACCACACAAATAGATTCCTACGTAGGGTTAAATATCTCCATGTAGATTTTGGCCCTCCACATAATTCGGGCCCAAAAAATTACGCCCAACATTGTTTTCCAATCTTTTGTTAAATAGGACATTTAATGGAAGAGTTTTTCAATAAAAGTCCAATAATTATGGAATTAATAAAGATGCATCAAACCCAAAATTAAGCATTTTGGTAACATACACAGCGCCCATCACAGGGTCCTACCATTACCCCACGTTCGCTATCATTACAGCCCAAATTAAATGCGTTGTATTTTGTGTAATCGAGGGAAGTTGAAAAGTCAAGCATTCAAAACATTCTCCTCATAAATTAACTGCCACTTTAACAATTCACTTCCATCACCAAGTATTTACTTTCGCCAAAAAACCTCCTCTGCATTTCAATGGCTACTCCAAACCACCCATCTTCAACCACCCCCACCAACGCTATCGTAACTTATGATCTCCTCACAATAGACATTAACATGAACTACTACTTTTTAATTTATCCTCCCCTTTTACTTGCAGTAACAATCTTTAAACTAGAGGGCTTTGATGCATCCAGCTCAGAACAACCCCACCTTATCGAGTCGATCCCCACCAAATTACTGACAAGAACGCCAAAATCGAGACCATTCTTATCACAAAAATACCGATTGATACACTGCCACATACTTCCTCTACAGTCGAACCATCCCTCAAAATACAACCAATAACCTCCATCCCGATAGCTCCAAAATTATCCACCAAAAAGTCTATAGAACTGACCAGATCCGACAAGATGGTGCTAATGAAGAAGAAATTAAGATAACAAAACAAAGCATCTTTTCCATCCGCGACTTCTACAGCCAAAACCTCTATCATAAAGAATGCCCTTCAAAACCCCAATCTCTCACTCTCCAAATAAGACTCTTCTGCCCCCCTATCCGAAGAAGCCATAACTGAACTGCCATTGAAAAGTGCCCGAGGAGAAGAAGTTATCCATATTCCTCTACCATCTCCTCCTCCCAAAAAGGCGACAACCTCCAAAGACCCTCCCAGGCAATTCCTGAACACCATTTAGCCCAAAGACATGCCTCACGACCTCCTCTACGAAAACATCAACGCTTTCGTCTTGTCGGGAGACGGTGAAAAGTTTGAAGGCCTCGGAGCCCGAAGACCTCGTAATCGCCACTGCAGTCCCCATGGGTCGGGTAAGAACAAAACTTTTAATCTTCCCATTGAATTAATCCCTTCTAAAAGAGAACCCTTAGTACTTTCATATTGTTTGCAGGCGCTATCGGCTTTCGGCCGTTTATTACTTTGAGTCGAGGAGATTTTAGCTTGTAAAAAGGAACTTTAAAGCACTACAGAACAACTTCGGGCAAAACTTGAAGTTTCTTCGAACGAGAGAAAAGCAAATCGAGAACGATTTCAGACTTCCTTACTTTATGCAGATGCATTGGCATCAGAAGTTAAGAAACTATCATTGGATATGAAGGAGCTGAAATGGAAATATTCAAAGCTTTTCGAGCAGAAAGAAAAGCTTATTCTGGATCGGGTCGAGATGAAGGAGGATAGAGATAACCTCTAAAAATCATACACCACCCTGGCAGGAGAATACGAACAATTGTGCCGCAAAATGAAGAGCATGCTTATAGTAGCTGCCAACCGGGATGGAAAAAGAAATTGAGCGCTTGAAAACTGAGAAAACTACTATATCTGAAGTCGAAAAGCAGAAAGTCATCGAGGATTATCAAGAGTCACCAGAGCTAACCAACCATATCATCGCCCAGCTTGTTGAAGGCTACCAAAGTCACAAAGAAAATATAAGGGAGAAGATGTTGGCAGTCGGGCTCGATACCAGTATCCTGAACTCCTCGGATGACAAAGTTGATCCTCCTCCAGAATACTTATTTCTCTTATGCATTCTGAACTTATAATGTAATTAACTTTTGTATAAAATATTTTGAAAATTCATGAAAGTAATTCATTTTGGCAAACTAAATGTTTTATTTCATACATGCATTCAAAAAATAGAAACGTTCGTTCGAAGAACTGAACACATGCAATTGGTAAAAATATTCGTTTAAATAAACTGAATATAAATAATAAAAGATACTTGTTTCGAGAAATTGAATATCACTTAAACAGATAATAAAGAGTACTCGTTTCAAAAAACTGAATAACAATTAATTAAGACATTCGTTAAAAACTAAACATCCATTTTATTAATATAATTTGCGAAAAATTTACAGTCATCAGACTGGACTACTTAGCATGAACTACTAATAATATTTTTTTTAAGTCTACCTGCATGCCAAGTGTTCTTGAATTCTGTCACATCCATTGCTTGAAGCCGATAAGTACCTTACTTCGACACTTCTATGACCTCGTAGGGTCCCTCCTAGTTAGGTATTAGTTTCCCGAGATTGTGGAGCGTAGATGCCTCCACTTCCCGAAGAACTAAATCACCAATTTCAAACCTCCTTAATTTCACCCCTTTGTTATAATGACTGGTCACTCTCCTTTGGTATGTTGCAAGCCTTACCAGGGTCGACTCCCTAACCTCCTCATACAAGTCAAGATTAAGGTGAATACCTTCATCATTATACAGTTCCTTGAATTGGCTGAACCGAAGCGAAGGAGACCCAATCTCAACAGGAATAAGAACATTTGTCCCGTAGGCTAGTCTGAATGGTGAGTTGTCTGTGGTTGTCCTCAGAGTAGTCCGATAAACCAACAGTACACTGAGAAGCTCTTCAGGCCATCTTCTTTTAGCCTCATCGAGCCTTCATTTGATCCCGTTTAGTAGAGTCTTATTGGTAACTTCTATCTTTCCATTCGACTGACTGACTGAGGATGAGCCACTGAAGTCTTTCGAAGTTGGATGCCAAAATCTTTCAAAAAATGTTTGAACTTAGAGCCTACAAATTGTCTGTCGTTATCCGAGACCACCACCATCAGGATCCCAAATCGAAAGACCACAAATTCTTTAAGAAATTTCAAGCAATCATGCTCCATGATCTGCCGAAAGGGCTTAGCTTCTACCTATTTAGTCATATATTTGATAGCCACTATTACAAAACATACTTGCCCCTTCGCCTTCGGTAATGGACACAAAATATCGATTCCCCAAACAACAAATGGGATCAGAGATAGAACATAATACAACTCCTCTGGTGGCTGATGAGGAATAGGGTTGTTTAATTGGCACTTATGAAACTTCTTTACATAATCTGTTGTTTCTTAGAAAATTATCAGCCAATAATATCCTTGCCGAAGCACTTTATATGCTAACGCCTTCGCTCCCATATGATTGCCACAGATCCCTTCATGAACTAATTCCCAAAGAACATATTCGGCTCCGGACGACACAAGACATCTCAGTAAAGAAGAAGAGTGAGCCCTTCGATATGAATTCCCATTAATAAGCATAAAATTTGAACTCCTATGCTTGATCATTTTTTCCAACATCCAATCCAAAGGTAAGACGCCATCAGCTAGATAATCCAAATAAGGTTTTAACCAACAGTTCGACCGCTCCACACACATGATCTCTGAATCCTGAACACTTGGTTGATTCAAAATTTCCAAGTAAAGTGACCCACTGAACGTGCTCGCATCAGTTGTAGCTAACCTTGCCAGAGCATCGAATATCATGTTATTTGATCTGTCAACTCCCTCAAAGGTGAACAAACTAAAGTAGTTGAGTCGATCCTTGACTACGGCCAGATACTTAAACATCCTTTCCTTTGAGCCACATAATCCCCAAAAAATCTGCTTAATAACCAGCTAGGTGTCACTGTAGATTATCAACCTTTGTACTTCAAAACTTTTTGCCAATCATAGCCTTGCAAAGATCGCTTCTTACTCTGCCTTATTGTTTATGTCTTTGAACCAAAAGAGAGTGATCTGTTGTACATTAAAACCTTTCAGACTTGTTAAAATAACCCCTGCTCCACTAACATCCGAAGTTGAAGACCCATTTGCGTACAACATCCATGAGGTCTGAATAGGCTGAACATCTAAAACCGAACCCACCGTTTCTCCTGCCTGATTAATAGTGTTTGCTTCAGAAAATGAGCACTCCACCACAAAGTCAGCAAAGACCTGACCCTTTATACCTGTTCGAGGGTGATATTCCAGGATGAACTATGTCAACTACATCGCCCATGCTTCAACCTGAACCGAGATGCCTGACTTGTTTAGAACTTTCTTTAAACGCTGATCAGTATATACCATAATAAATAGATCTTGGAAGTAGTGTCGAAGTTTTTTACTGGCCGTAATTAAGGCATAAGAAAACTTCTCAAAGTTTGGATACCTGGTTTCTCTGCATCTCGAAGAGCATGATTCACATAATAGATCAGATGCTGCTTACCCCCTATCTCCCGAACCAACACAGCTCCAACCGCTAATGAAGTAGCCGCCAAATACAGATATAACAATTTGGAAGGAACCAACTTTACCGAAAAAGGATCTGAAGGCAAATACCTTTTAATTCACTGAAAAACATCTTTACATTTTGAAATCTACTGGAAGGTCTTCTCGTTCTTCGGCGCTTTTAACGTGTCGAAAAAGGGCAAACACCTTTTTGCTAACCTAGACATGAATCTCTTAAGAGCTACTATCTGATCAGTCAACCTCTAAACGTCCTTATAATATTGAGAAGACTTCATATCTAATATAGCTTTAATCTTTTCCGGGTTTGCCTCGATCCCTCTTTTACTTATCAGATAACCTAGAAATTTTCCCGATCCCAGTTTGAAGGTGCACTTTTTCGGATTCAACCTGAGATTGTAGTGCCCCGACAGTCTGGAAGTAGTCCTCCTAATCATCCAGATGTCCCCGTACTAACATGCTTTTGACGATCATATCGTCAACATACACCTCCATACTCCGACCCAATTTCCTTTGAAACACGTAGTTCATCATCCTCTTGTATGTAGCCCCGATATTCAGCAACACGAACGTCATCTTTTTATAGGCATAAATTGTCCGATGAGTGATGAAAGTAGTCTTCGGGATATCCTCCTTATGCATTGAAATTTGATGATACCCCAAAAATGCATCCATAAAACTCAATAATGCATGCCTCGAAGTGGCATCGATAAGTTGATCAATGTGTGGTAATGGATAAAAGTCCTTCGGGCATGCTTTATTCAAATTCATGTAATCAATGCAAACACGACACTTCTCGTTTTGCTTTTGCACCAATACTACATTCGCTAACCACTCTGGGTAGTCAATCTCAAAGATGAAGTCCACTGCCAACAGCTTTGCTATCTCCTTATCAATAATTTTTAACCTCTCCGGGGCAAAGATCCTTTTTTGTCAGACCGGTTTCTTGGTAGGATCCACATGTAGTCTATGCACAACAACCTTTTCCTTTACCCCCGACATATCGCTAAGAACCCATGCAAATATGTTTACATAACCCTGAAGTAACTCTATCATGCTCGTCCAAAAGGGTTCCTGCAGCCTCGATCTGATTTTAACTATCTTGTCTTTCTTCCTCGGTATCAGCTCAATGTTTTCTATCTCTTCTGCAGGCATGACGAGAGTTTCTATACTACCCTTGTTAAATGGTTCGATCTCAATCGCCAGCTTCTACTTTTGCTTGTTGACCCCTACCCCCACAGATATCAGTGTATTCCTGTAACATCTCCATGCCAAATTAAGATCCATGTTCACCTCTCCTACTCTATTTAGCGTCGAGAACTTGATTTTAAAGTGTGGAATCAAAGTAACCGCTTTTAACGCTGTTAAGGTTGGCCTCCCAAGAATAGCATTGTAGGATGAATCCACATGAACCACAAAAAATCTGCACATAATTTCAACCTGCTGGGGTGATGTTCCAAAGACAACTAGAACTTCAATTGTCCCTGCTACCCAAACAGGATCATTGCTAAAGCCATATAGGGGCGGCTCTTGCCTGATCTCCATCTTTATACCATTCAGATCTATCCTCAGATATGCGTGGTCATATAGAATGTCTACCGATGAGCCATTGTCAATGATTATCCTCTTCATATATATCTATCGAACCAAATTGTGAAGTAATGACTAGTGCCCCTTTATGTGGATCGATCGATTTCGAAGGGTAATCCTCATCTATAAAGA
Source organism: Panax ginseng (assembly GCA_020205605.1). NCBI lineage: Eukaryota > Viridiplantae > Streptophyta > Magnoliopsida > Apiales > Araliaceae > Panax > Panax ginseng. The sequence continues at coordinate 184,574,809 of CM035132.1, forward strand.
TATCACCGTTCTCGGGTACTGTCTTTCATGCTTAACAGACTGATTAGACATAGAGAGCACAACGTCCAACAAACCTCTACTCTTCGTCCCTATAACCTTTTCGACCAACCGACCCACCCATAATCACATCTACCACCCGACGTGTTTCCTAAGCCTAGAACCTGTTGTTGGGGTTGGGTCGTCGAGTTTTTTTACTGGGGCGTTGTTCGTCTGCTGCCCTCCCGAAGCATCTCGTCCTACCACGTACTAAACCAGCTCACCACTCTGGACATTTTTCTCAATTAAGTCCATCAGACCCCAGCAAGTCTCTATAATATGTCCAATCGTGCCATGATAGTCACAATAATTATTTTTATTTCCTCTGTTCGACTTCGTATTATGCTTGGTCGGTTCAAAATATGGTTTGTCCTTGATCTGCTCTAGCATAGTGGTCCGGTCCGTATTGAGCGGAGTGTAGACTTTGTTAACTCTCTGATTCAGGAAAGGAGGGTGTCCTCCTCCTGAACCACCATTGTTGTTATTGTAGTTCTTCTGTTTCCCATCTAATTTGTTATTATTATCATTATTTGATTAGTTATTATTTTCCTTATCCTTCAGTTTCAGCCTGCCCATCGCATCTTCTGCAGTTATAATTAAAGCCTTCAGCTTTGTCAAAGGCTTCAACCAAGTCCTTCGGATAGTAAAATATTAAATCCTTCACCAACTTTTTTGATTTTAATTACAACATCCAATCCATTTTGGAATATTCTGAAGACCTGATGTTTAATCAAATTTGTAACCTACATGACCCCCTCTCGAAACCTCTTCACGTACTTCCCAAGGTCTCGTTCGAATACAGCCTGATTTGAGCCAGGATCCCTTCTCTTTTTGCTACAGAATCGGACATGGAACTTATTGCAGAGCTCCTTCCACAACGAGACTAAGTTTGGGGCTAGTTTTATCATCCACTGTCAAGCGTCCTTCTGCAGGGTTGTCATGAACATCTGACACTTAACCGCATTGGAGTTGTTGTAGTAGTTCATCAGCCGATCATAAGCCTGGTTGTGTTCATAAGGATCTCATGTATCGTTATAGCTCTCCATATGTGGGGCCTTCTTGTTCGGATCTTCCCGTTCCTGATCTATTTTTAGGGAAAATGGTGATGATAATTCGACCATATTCGCTTTCTCCTTGTTGCCTTTGGCTAACCTCTTTTCCAGTTCTGCTAGATTTTGGGACAATGCCTCGACTTCATCTGTTTTAGGAGATGTCTCTCGCTAGTCCCGCCTTTTTCGATTAGGAGAGGCATCCCACCTTCTTCGATCAGACCGACCCCTACCTTCGGAGCTTGCTTCTTTGGAGCGACTATAGTGAGTGATCCTCTCCTATGAGAGGCTATAGTGATTGCTCATTTCCCAAGAGCGACTTTGGAGTTTGCTCTAGGTTCACCGAGAATCGTCAGACGATGTTTCTTGGAATGATTCCCTAGAGACCGCTCTCGCCTTCGGTTATGGCTGGAAGCACCGTCCTCTTTACGAATCAAGTGCATAATCTGAGCGTCAATCTCCTTTCACTATAAGAGTAAGGCTTTCATGGCATCATTAGTCTCATGCGCCTTTTTAGCAAGGATCAGCTTCCTATCGTCTCGTCCGTCATCTTGGGAACGTGTTCAGGACGGAGTATCCTCAACACGGTCCTTACATCCAGCTTCCTTATTGGTTGTGGAGAATAAACTTCATTGAGCCCCGCCTGCCCTATTCTTCGATGGGGCCACATAATCACTACAAGAAATTAGGGATGTAGCGAAGAAAATTTTGTGAAGAAATTTATTCCTTCACATTAGGAGTTTTTTTAGAGAAGGAACAATGAAGGAAAAAATATATTGACAATATAGTTATTAGCGAAAGAAACATCATTCACAATTTATATTTTTTTCTCATAAAATTAAGGTGATAGAAGGATTTTTAGTGCCAATTTATGATCAAAATTTGCGAGGAAAGATTTAAGTTTGAATTTGTTCTTTAATTTATAATTTAATAAAATTCAAATTGTAATGTAATTTGTAAGACCCCGAATTTTATGAAATAAAAGTATTCAATTTTTCTTATAATTATTATTCAGTAAATGGTTAAATTGATAAAAAGTTAAAGTTAAGGGTGATATATGTAAAGTTTACAAAATACATGAGTGGTTATAAAATACTCATTGTTGTGGGGAATATTCATTTTGGTCGTGGAATATTCATTTGGTGGGAGAATATTAAATGCACCAGGCGCAACCATTTATGGGCCCCATAATGAAATAACTATCGGATGAAGAAAATGACAAGTTTGAGTTTTTATAAATAATGGCGTAATTATTACTGAATTAACATTTGTTGGATTACTAGTGGTTAAAATACGATGTCTGCGCATGGTTGCACGAAGACGGTACGGTATTGCACAAATTATTTTGAATTATTGATTCTTACGTGAAAGGCCTACTCAATAATTGTTACATTAATTAGTATTCAATATTTTATTTTATTGATTCAATAATTGCTGCGTTGATATTTTATATTATTGTTGTTTCAATAATTGTCACTGCACATTATTTCCCATCAATAATTCATATTATTTGAATAATATTATTAGATAGCATTATTGGCAATGTCTAGAAATTTTTGTCAATGAGAGGTTTGGTAACCTAATTGCGTGCCAGTAAGGAGAAATCCTTATCGGAAAGCCCCCTCTTTCTTGGGAACTGCCTGGTTGTCATTATTGTGATTCTGTAATATTATTTGTGAATAATTAATTATTGATTTATATGATAAGGAAATATTTATTTTTGTATATTTTATGTGGTTATAAATGAAGGAATTAAAGTTGAGGTGTTTTATCAGTATTTTGTCGGATTAGAGGTATTAAAAGATCAAATCGGTGTTCGTAAAGCTCTATTGCGTGGGTTATAATTTTAATCCGACCGTTGGATCATTATGATTTTTGGATATGTTATACATATATAAGATGAATATATGTCCACAAATTTTGAACCGTTAAAAATGAACGTATGATTTGTTCTGAATTTTAAGATGTGTTGAAAATCGTCTGTATGTGGATTTCGCATATTTTCTGTTTGGAATTTGGAAAAACTTAAAGCTACAAAGTTGTAGAGAATTCTATTTCGTGTGGAATGGACATATAATTCGTATTTTTCTGATAAAAGGGCTATTTATTATGAATTCTTAAAGTTTCTGATTATTGTTTAAATGATAAAATATTTTGGAAAATTCTTGAATTGGTGGGCCCCACTTTTGGTTGGTGAGAAATATGCTCAAATTTTATTTCAAATATGATGGGTGGCAATAGTAGCAGGTAAACCATCAGGTAGCAGGTCAAGTCTGCTTCGGCGTTCTAGCATTTTCCTATAAATAGGATGCTTAGTTAGAATTGAAAATCACACCAGAAACAAGTTTTCTTTCTCTCTATATTATCGAGCATATTTTGTGAATATTTAGATACTTTGAGAGTTGCTATTCAGTGTAAGTTTCCTTCGGCTTTACATTCGATATTCCAATCAGAAATACTTCTCTTTTGAGGTAAGGGATTTTAATGATTATTATGTTTTTCATGTTTCGTAATTTTTCTGACCTTCAAAAATTCTGAAAAAATTTGAAATGATAATTTGATGAGTTTAGATTGTGTTCAAAAATGGCAATTTTTGGATGTATAGATTAGGAGTTATGAATTTTATGAGAAAAGACTATTTTAAAAGTAAACCCTTATAACTCCTTGTGGTTAACTCCAAAATTGGTGAAAATTTTATTGGGAGTACATGTATATAACAGAAGTATACTCTGTAAATTTTGGAATTTTTAGACAAAAGTACAATTTATGATAAATGTCTAAATATTCGGAAGTTTTGGCTATATGAAAAATAGTAAATGAATTTTAAAAATTTCGAAAAAAATATATGTTCAATATGGGACTATATTCTACTAAATCCCAGAAAAGAAAATTTTCTGGGACTGATTTGATATTTTTCATGAAAATGGACTAGTTATGAGTAAATGAATTAAATATGTTATGTGAAGTAAGAAAATTGAAAAATAGGATTTTATGGCTTGAGAATCCTATATAAGGTATATGCAGATTTTTGATGAGGGTTTCCGTTATTGGTGATGAAATTTTATGAGTTTGGCATTTTAGGATGATTAAATGCATTAATTAGTAAAGTGTAAACAATTAAAATAAATTATTTATAAATTTAAGAAATGATTAAAATATTATGGTAATATTAATAATATTAGATTATGAGATTATTAAGTGATTTATACCATTTGGATTAAGGTGTTATGAAATCGTTGATTTATGAATCTTACTCTTGAAAATTAAATGCAGTTGTTGATCATATTGTTTTTATTATCATATATAACATTTTTATAACCCTACTGATGATATTTCTCTTTGACTTAAGTGTAAAGATGGGTAGATTATTGGTATGATCGTGACTATGGTTCTCTTTGTGCGATGGTGCAAAAGATGAATTGTTGGTGATATGATCATGACCATTGAATTTATAAACGATTATCTTTAGCTTAAGTGAAAAGGTGAATTGATCAACTTGGTTATAATTATTGTTTATATAAATTCTGAAATGTTTATATATTTCTTTGAAATATTAATATCTTTGGCTCGTAGTCTGAAGATGACATTATTGAATATCTTTGGCCGTAGTGCAAAGATGACTGTTGTTGAATATCTTTGGCCGTGGCGCAAAGATGACATGTTATTGAATATATTTGGCACATAGTGCAAAGATGAAATTTTAATGAATATCTTTGGCTCGTGGTGCAAAGATGAATTTATTAGTATGTTTATGAGCAGGGACTATGATTTGGTATAACCATGATCTTTGATGTTTCGTAAAAAGGCAATTGATAAAAATTATCTTAAATCACGGATACGAAGAAGAATTTAGAACTTCGATTATGATTATGAGTTATTCACATGATTGTGGATGAGAAGCTGTTGATTGATGTTCTGAGGATAAAACATTGTTGGTGAACTTTTAACATGAAGAAGATAATAGACTTTATGGTCTATTTGACTCTTCTAATGGATTGCTTCGTTCATTGCAACTATGATTGAAAATTTTTATCATCTACCATATGTTCTAATAAATCTACGATTTATTCTTGATGAAAGGCTATTGATAATTTAATTATCTTTAGTTATGATATTCTTTACTGGACTATTTGTGCTCACCCTTTTGCTTCAAAATTCCTTTCAGCTAATAAGAGTGTAGTTGGATTGAGCAATAGCAGGGGAATAGTGTGATGGTCAAGGGCTGTCAAAGTTTCTCAACACATTATAAAAGCGGCATGACATCTGATATATAATTGTATTGAGGACTTAAGATGTGTGTGTGTAGTATATTATCGTCACTTAATAATTGATTTTTGGTGAACAACAATAGGGTGAGGTGAACCAACTTTGAGAAGGTGTTTTGCCATTATCATACAAGATGTCTAATAACCTTTATGAGTTATCATAAGACATGGTTGTGCACATCCACTTTGTTGATTATATCTCTGAGCACTACTATATAATCTTGGAGTTTGCTTGAAATATAATTTTCAATTGCGAATAATGGAGATAATTATCTCTGTCGAGAAGACTCACCATTGGAAAGAACATGATAGTAATCTTCTCGTTTTTCTTTGGGGTCTATTGGATCAACCAAGGATAATTCTCGAGTCATATGATATCTATCATAACTTAGATTCATGGCCTCTTATGTACGAAAGTTTTCTTGAGCATTTTTCAAAGATTTTAATTTCTAAAACAGTTATTGATTGTACCTTTATGTAATGTATCAATGTGAGGTGCTGACACAAGTTGGTGTCCAGAGCCACAGTTGGTATTTAAACTCACAGTATATGTGTTGTCGTATTTTGCACGACAATTGTATTAATAAAGTTTTAGTTGTTTTTTGTACCATGTATTTGGCGACTCAGAATAGGTTGGATGGATTGGACATATTTTGAGGGCGTCACATAATTAATATTTTAATGAAATTTTTATTATTAATAATAATTTTTAAAGTAATTTATTGTATTAATTAAAATATTAAGGTACAATAATTTAAAATTAAAATATTATAAATTGACAATAAAAAGATTTATAATAATTATGACTTATTTTGTGAATTAGATTACCAATGTTAAGTTTTTGAAATAATAACAATTTTATGTATAATATTACATGTAAAAAAGTTGATTTTTAAATGTTTTGAACTCTTTTTTTTGGAACAGATCTGTATTTCTATGTGTGTGGAACATAGTCGTCTTCAATGTTCTTCAGTATGTGCGTGCGTGGTCTGGAGAGGAAAGCAAGAGATTAATTGGGTCTCTTCCTTAGCAAAAATTCGATGTTTCAACAAGATCATAGATGGGCTAGTTAGGTTTTTCTATACTAATTTGGGTTTTCCCTCTCTTCTTTAGCCATAGTTTAGGCAGGAGAAAGAAAAAATTAGGGCCAAATTTTGCCGCAATTAGCGAGATCAATAAATGATTGTGTGAATAATATTTTCTACGGCTAAAGGGATTATCATTAATCCCAAAATTTATGTATTTTTTTCCAACAACTCTGTTCTTCCATATTCCATTACTTGCTGAAATGATTTATATATACAGGAATGTATGTATGTCTGTATTTGTTTGTGTTTTCTCTGTGATTTGGCAATTTATGTTTTAATAAACTGGAATTTAATATTCTGTTATGCATTAATTGACATCTGAGTTAAAGTATGGTGTACATGTAAAATGTTGTGAAGTTGTGAAAGGCTTTTGAGTTGATGCTTATGCTGATAGTGCTATGTTTAGGTGTTGTTCTATTTGGTATTAATTTGTGATACTTATACTGATAGTGTTTAGTGTAGTAGTGGTGGTATGGTAGTAAAATTGTGTTGTTATATTATTATCAATAAAAAAGAAAACTCTTTTTGTAGAACATTTTATTTATTTTCTGTTGAAAAAGGAGACTATTTTTGTACAATGGAGGAAGTATCAGATTCTAGTTAATGAGTGTTTATTGTAGTAGTGGTAGTATGGTAGTGAAATTGTATAGTTATATATCATGTCATTTTATACTATTATCAATAAAAAGAACTCTTTTTGTAAAACATTTTATTTATTTTTTGTTGTAAAATGAGATTGTTTTTATAGAATGGAGGGAGTATCAGATTCTACTTAACGAGGGGGTATATGTTACAGCTCAGAACTAACTGGGCCTTTTTGAAAATTTAAATCTGGTTGTCACATACTGATTGTCACATACTTGATTACGGGAGCATGAAAAGGGGGATTCTAAGAAACTAATTTTCTAACATTATAATTCTATAACTCTAAGTTAGACAAATTATTTTAGCAGTTCTTGGACTAAGTTGCCAGATAATGGATTTTGAATGGTATGAAGATTATTGAAGGATTATTTTAATGTTGAGCTTGTTTTAAAAATTTACCTTTGTAACAAGTGGAAGCTCTAGTTTACACAAATTCGAAGCTTTTGTAATAAGTTTCGGTGGTTGTTTTTGGTCGGTTCTTGCGTTACTTGATATGCCATATCACATTATTTACTCCTTTCTTATAGTAGTTATGTTGTTATTCTGGATTTATAAGGAAATACTACAGATAATATAGGTCATGTTCCAAATAAATAGCTGATTGCTATTTACATTTGCAGGACATGAATGTTTTTTAAAGACGAGTGTAATTTCGTTTAAGTGAGCACACCTACAGGGTGAATAACTGTTTAATCTAAAATAGATAAACAATGAAATCTTCTTTGATTTTTTTTGTAACAGGTTTAAATCAGATAGCTATGCTTGTCTGGTTTAGTGTATGCTTTAACTCAGTGGCGGAATCAGAACATTTTTAGAGGAGGGTTAAAATACATCAATAAAAAAATTATTTATTAACGCTTGCAGTGCTTCTTTCAAATTTATTTTACCCAATTATAGTATTTCACAACATTCTATTCCAACCATTGTAAACATATGAATTATGAGTCTAATAACTTTATATATATATATATATATATATATATATATATATATATATATATATATATATATATATATATATATATATATATATATATATGTAATACTCAGCTCAATTTGGTCAAGTTAACGGACCAATCTTTAATGACAGATTGTCTGTCGCTAAAGCCCATAACATTACTGTTATGAGCTTTTAGCGACCAGACGATCCGTCGCTAAAGCTGTCGATTAAAGGTCGTCCGATCAAAGGACCAAATTGCTTTGAATCATATATATATATATATATATATATATATATATATATATATATATATATATATATATATATATATATATATATATGAAGATCAATCATACCCTTTTATCTTACTTCACCCCTTTAGCGACGCGGACCAACGTGACGATTTGATCATCTGGCCGTTGTACATACTTTTAGCGACGGACAACATATAAGCGTCACTAAAAGTATAGGCGACGGTTGTATGACCGAACTGGCCGCCGCCAAATCTGCCAAAAAAAAACACTGAAGTGAAAGAAGATAAGGGTATGCATTGATCGGGCAATCAATATATATATATATATATATATATAGTTCGGATCCAGTCCGGACTCTAGCATTTTGTTAAAATACGGACCTTTTTTTTGTTTTTTTTAAAACAACTAAAAAAAAAATTTAATATTTTATGGAACTGGAATTTTTCCATAATATGTATCTAAATCACGCTTAAAACACTGTATTATGGAAAAATTCCAGTTCCATAAAATATTAAAAAAAAAATTAGTTGTTTTAAAAAAAAAAGCAAAAAAAAATAAAATTGATCCGCATTTTAACACTATCCGGACTCCCGGACAGGATCCGTGGCCTATATATATATATATATATATATATTAATTTCTCCCAAATTATGAGACTATTAATCAGACTTTGAATTTGTTTAGTCAACTGATTAGCTACTTTTATAGATAAATTATAAATTATAATATTATATATTCAAAACCTTATATTATGGTTCTGGTCATCTTCTTTGTAGACAACTGAGAGTAGCCACTCAAAGCAAGAAAATGAATTAAGTTATACTCATTTACAAAAAAATTGATACCAATATATGATTAAGTCAGTATGACAAATGAGTGTAATATTAATTAATTATCAAATTTATTTAAAATTATTTTATCTTATAGTAATATTGTTAATTTATTATAGGTGAAAAGACATGAAAAAACAAATAAATTAATATCATCTCATAACAAAGATCAAATTTAACTAATATTAACATGCTTCAGATTCCAAAGTTGGGGGGTCGTACGACGTCCCCCTCGACGTCCCCTAGTTCCGCTCATGTAACTTATGTTTTTCGTTAATTACTATCAGACAGATATATGTCTATTTTAGTGTCTGGATTAGTATATCTTGAAACGTGAGCAAAGCAAAATATCCAGAAATAAGAAAACATAATAGAGAAGAACATAATAGTAAATCACACTAAGATTTTTACGTGGTTCTGTCCCTATCCTCTATTCTAGTTGTTTAATCCACGTCCAATATCAATCGGTATTGGAGACTCTTTTTATTAATTTTAAAACTTAATTAAATAATAATAATAAAAAAACTCTTCTTAATCTTGCTAGCACCTTTTCCTAATCTTGCTTTATTATTCTTAAGTTATTATGGTCGTGCTTAATTTGAGGGGAAATTTACATGAAATAAATGGCTAAAAGAAGAGTTTAACATGAAATAAATGGCTAAATCAAGTTTAGCATGGTGTGGGATGAAATTGGCGTTTGATGAATTCTGATTTGGATTAGTAATTTTAGAGCTTTTTTTAAAAGGCTGAATGATTAATTGTCCATATATTTTAATGTCATACTTTAAGCTTAGCACATGTCTATTTTATATGCATACTTAAACTTAGCACGTGTCATCGACATAACCTTACTTCAAAATTAATATATGGAAAAGGTGAAATGGCTCTTGTTCTTATGCCTTTATCAACTGTGATTTGCAGAACTGAAGCCTGGAGAAGTGTAAGAATGTACCTCATTCCTAAGGTCAGCCTCTGCCTGGTGAAATCCATTATGGAGCTAAAACATCTGACCACCTTCAGTTTTCTTATGCTAGTTAATATAATATAAATATTATAATTGTTATGATTTTTGGGAGATCAAGATATAATAAAAAAATTTATAATTATTATGACTTGAGCATTATCTATTTATATATAAAGTATTAATTTTAATTATTGGCTCTTTATACATTAATTTATCAATTAGTTTGAAATAAATATGACATTTATATTAACTTGAAATATTAAATTTAATATTTCTTATAGAAATTAATAATAATAATAATTATAGTAATAAATATGAAATCACCGATTTGAAAATTAATTATAATATGCAATGAATTTTTATTATTTACCAATTAATTTTTAATTTGTGAAGGATTTTACTGGAGAAATGGATATTAATGAAGAATTATTTTCTTCACTAAAATATTTTTTAATTAATTAGTTAGTCATCAATGAAGTAATTTTTCTCTCACTAAATTGAAGAAAAATTCTCAATTTATAATTAGTGAAGAAAAATCTTTTCTCGTTAAATAAATTTATTCTTCACAATATATTATTTGTGAGGGAATAAAATTATTCACTAAAATGTTCTTCACAATTAGTCCTTCTTAAAATGTTATTCATGGAGGAAACCAACCTTTCACTAAATAACAATATTCTGTTACCAAATATAATTTGTGAATAAAAAGTTATTCACAATATATCCTTCACAAAAAGTATTCAGTTACTACTTAGCGAAGGATATATACCTTCTTACAACGAGTTCTTATGTGAGCAATCGTGTGAAGAAAATATTTCTTCACAATAAATCTCTTGTGAGTGATATATTATGTATTGTGAATGATTTGTTTTTCACTAGATGCCCTTTTTGGTGTAGTGAATTGGTATGGGACCCTAACTGTTCAGAAACTAACGGCCCTAACCTGTCTTTGGCCAAACCCCGTGGTTGATGAGGGGGGATCAACCGTAGACTGACCATGTTCTGGAACTATTTTTTTGCTGTTCACTATGATTACATCCGAAACTCCTTTGTGACAGAAAATTACATAGCACTAAAAGGCATTTCTTTTAGCGCCAATGTTAACGTCAAGATTCGTCTACGCGCCTTAATCACCAAAGCGCGTCAAATTCTGCACAGAAACGAAGTTACACCAAAAGCTTGACGGCTCGAGCCACCGAGGGATAACTTCGGTGTGAGAATAAGTACATGCTGAATAAGATTTAACCATGGAGACTTAATACTCTAGTGTTGTAAATAAAGTTATGTGTACCTGAGAAACAAAGTATATATAGCCTTGTATTTATAGTGATAACACCTTCTCCGAATAGAAATAGAATTTCTCATTAGGTATAATTTTTTAATGAGATTGAACTGAATCTCCTTAAAGAAAGGAAGTTGGATTATATTCTAACACTTTCTTTAGGAGTTGAAAATTAAATACAATTAAAAATATTTAATTCCTTAAAATATTCAACCGTCCAATTAGATTCCTACGTAGGATTAAATACCTCCACGTGAACTTTGGCCCTCCATATAATTCGGGCCCAAATAATTACGCCCCAACATGCTGAGATGCAAAGCCTTACATCCGTAAATCTAAGCCTCTTAAGACTTAATATATAATTTTGAGATGCTACTCCACTCATTGTCAATAAATTTTGAGTTAGATACTTTAACATATCATATGTATTAAACTTAAATGCAGTTTGTATTCCCCAATTTAGCCTCATCTTGCATCTTGCATCTTGCATCTTGCATCTTGCATCTTGCATCGTGCCTCTCATATTTTATAAATAGATATTTTGCATCTTGCACTTTCAAAGCACCGACACATACCACTTTTTGGCTAAAAATCTTTGGGTTGATGAAGTTAGGCTACTTTGACGCACGTGTTGTCTTTTTATAGGCAAAGATTTCACTGGTGAGACTATTTGCCCTTAAAAAGACAACATATGGGTCAGCCTAACTTTGTCAGTGCAATTAAAGAATTTTTAGCTGAAGGGTCATTTAATGTGTTGATGTGTTGAAACTATAATATGCAAAATGTCCATTTATAAATTATGAAATGCAAAATATAAATAAAGATGAACTGAAAGATACAAAGTGCATTTAACCCTACCTATTAAATAATACATTGTGAGAAAGTTGAAGAAATTAACATATATGAAAATTATTTAGGCATGGATGTAGATTACATATATTGAAAAAATACGTTGTCTTATTGATACTTTCACATATGGTTGTAGCACATCTAACTATTTGTGTGGATAAAATAACCTACAACCTTTTTAATTTTAAAAAAAGGCTGCAAAACGCAACACAGATCAAACATGACAATCATGCCATGAATGTTGCTAATATAAAAATAAAAAGTAGGTGTCGGGCAGGGAAGTTGTTAGCATAAAATTCATTTTTGAGTAAGTTGATCAATTGGTCAATAGAGTGCTGACACGCAGGCGAGACTCTATGTGTGTTAGCATTCTATTGGCCAATTGACTAACTTACCCAAAAATGAACTTCATATTAACTGGATCCGTCGGGCAGAGTGGCTTAAAACCCACCAAAGTAGGGAGAAACTAAACTTGTCAAACAAAGTCAAACAAACCAAAAATAAAGATAATAATGACTTATACTTAGAATAGTCGTAAAGAAAACTGTAGTAATTCTCACAATGTTATAAAATAGTGTGATAATAATTATAGTAAAGACTTAGTGCGTGTGTTGCCGTACGATACACGATATTGTTAGAGAAATTTATGTATGCTATTTGTATTTTGACGATTCAAATTGGGTGGTGTAGACCCGAATTTGGGAGCGTCACAATCAAACTCATCGTTTACTTCCGTATTCAAATTTTTTACTCCATTCAGCTCATTTAAATTTTTTTATACATTCAAAACCTTTCATTTAGTTTTATCAAACAACCCCTTAATTAGCTTTGACAGTTAAAAAGTACGGGTAACTTAATAGGTACTTGGGGAGTTGGGGGTCTATATCGAGAGAGTTGGTATTTTATGGGGTCAATTATAAAATGCGTGAAACTTCGAGGGACTAAACTCTAAAGTGCTATTAGTTAGTCCCTTGGAAAATATTGAGAGAGAGTAATTGCTTAAAGTTGTATCGAGTTCAATTATACTGAATTACTTTATTCAGTATATATGACAACTTGTAACTTGGGATTTACACAATCTGTCTCAGTCGGTTTTTGAAGCTAACTATTTCAATTAACTAGATTTGGAGGGGGAAAAAGCACCTTTAGCCCACTGTGATTGTAGTGTTTTAAGTAATTAGGCACTGTACTTTTAAAATATTTAATTAGCCCATTGTACTTTTTAAAAATGTTCAATCAAATAATTTCGTCCAATTTTACTCACAGACGTTAAAAAATTGGGAGTAAAAAGCACATTTATCCCACTGTGATTTTAAAATATTCAATTAGCCCACTATACTTTTAAAAAATATTCAATCAAGCAATTCCGTCCAATTTTGCTCACGGACATTAAAAATTGGGCTAATTTTTCTACGTGGCTTTAAAAAATAAAATATAAATGACGTGTCTCATTTTCAATGGGAGTACCATTACATCCTATTACCCCTTCACCGCATCGTGCCTCTCTTGAATCTCCAGGATCGTCTCCATCACTTTCCCCCTCCCCTGCTCCTGAATCACCTTCTGCAGGAAAGTCTCGCTCTGTCCGGTAGAGATTAGAGAGTCTAGGGTCGAATCGTCGGCCTTCTCTCCGATCACGGTGAAGTACCGGCGCTGGATGGTGTCTCGGTACTCAGCGACCATGCGATGGCGGAGATCGCGGAAGGAGGTCATGGAGTCGTGGAGCTTCTTGTAGAGATTGTTGACGACGGAGGTACGTGTTCGGTCGGAGGAGCTGCCGAGGTAAATAGATCATTCATCTTGATAATTTAATTCCCTTTTGTTTTATTTTCAGGTGGTTGGCTAATTGAATGAAGGAGAAAATTAGTGGTGGAATATGAAATGGAATGCTTAGGGTGAAGAATCAATAAAGGGAAGTAGAGGAGAGAAAGAGGAAAGAAACGCGGGAAGAAGCGGGAAGAGGAGTTGTTGTTGTAGTCAGGTCTACTCTTTTCTTGTTGTGGTAGTAGAGGAGAGAGAGAGAGGGGAATTTTGGAGAGGAAAGAATTGTTGAATTGGACAGAATTGCTTGATTGAACATTTTTTTAAAAGTACAGTGGGCAAATTGAATATTTTAAAAGCACGGTGGGTAAAGGTGCTTCCCCCCCCCCCCCCAATTTTTTAACGTCCGTGAGCAAAATTGGAAGGAATTGCTTGATTGAACATTTTTAAAAAGTACAGTGGATTAATTGAATATTTTAAAAGCATGGTGGCTAATTGCTTAAAAGACTACAACCACAGTAAAAAAAAATGTGCATTTTCCCAATTTGGAGTCTAAATTTCTTAATTTTCTTTTGAATTTTCTACGTGTTTTTGGAGAGTATAAAATTTAAGTAAGGTCATCTATATATAGTTTATTCTCTACTGAAAAACACTCAAATAGGCAGAAATAATAAAGTATATGCAGATCTTGGCATGATACGCAGAGAGAGAAGAGGGAAGGATTTGTTGGAGAAAGAAAAGAAACATAAAGGATTGTATATCTAGATTCGGATATATTTATGTTATTTTGTGTATTTATTTATTCACTATAAAATACTCGATCAGTCGGTTAAAAGAACTTTTATTTTTTGTACAAAAAATTGGGCGATGACCATTTAATACTGTTGTGGTAGACTTGGTCTTTGTATCCGTTAATAATTCCTATTATTTAGGAGCTGACCTGTTCTTTTGCTCCACTAGTGGGATACTCTTTTTTAGCCTTTCTGTTGTTTGCTTTCTGTTTTTGTAAGGCTATATATACCCACTTTTACATTCAATAATACAAGAGCTTTCTTTATCTGCTTTGCATAAGTTGATATAGTGTTAACATCTGGTATCAGAGCAAAGTAAAAAAAACAAAAGCAAAAAAACACAATTCTTCCCACTTTGCAGCCGCAGCTCAAAAATGGCCACCGAAACTAATTTCGTTCAGCCTGTTATTCCCTGCTTTAATGGTCACTATGATCATTGGAGCATGCTGATGGAGAATTTTCTTCGCTCCAAAGAGTATTGGCAGATTGTTGAAAATGGGGTTCTCTTTGTAGCGAAGAAGGTCTTTCTTTTCTTAAAACACTGCAGACGAAGGAAATTACAGACCTAAAATTGAAGTATCTGCGTGTAAAGAACTATCTTTTCCAGGCCATCGATCGCTCTATTCTTGAAACCATTTTGCACAAAGATACTGCCAAAGAAATCTGGGATTCCTTGAAGAACAAATACCAAGGGAATGCTCGCGTTAAGCGTGCATGCGACTTCGACAGCTCTACTGAAAGGATTTTGAGACACTTCATATGAAGGAAGGTGAGTCTGTCAATGACTACTTTGCGCGTACCCTTACTATTGTTAATAAAATGCGCATCCATGGTGAACTCATTAGCGATGTCACTGTGATTGAAAAAGTTATGCGCTCGATGTCTTCAAAATTTGCTTATGTTATCTGTTCGATTGAGGAGTCCAAGGAATTGGATTCAATGAGTATTGATGAATTGCAAAGTAGTCTTCTATTGCATGAACAACGTATGACTGGACCTGTTATAGAAGAATAAGCTTTGACGATTACTTATAGGAATTATTCTGGTGGAGTTAATCGTGGTGCCTCACGCGGACGTGGTAGGGGTCATGGTCGATCAGGTATGAATAAGGCACTTGTTGAATGTTATTATTGTCATGGTCTTGGTCATTTTCAGTATGAATGTCTTAAGAAAAAATAGGGACCCCAAGGATGAGAGGGAGACAAAGACTCACTTTGTTGAAACCAATGAAGAGATGCAAGAGATGGTTCTTATGACATATATTGATGTCAACAAAGCAGCTGATGAGACTACATGGTTCCTGGATTCTGGGTGTAGCAATCATATGTGTGGAAGGAGGGAGTTATTTTCCACATTGGATGACACATTTCAAAAGTTAGTCAAGTTGGGTAACAATTCCAGTCTTCGTGTGATGGGCAAAGGCCAAATTCAAATGATTGTCAATAATATTACTCAAATCATCACAGAGGTATTTTATGTTCCTGATTTATGCAACAATCCTTTGAGTATTGGTCAATTGCAGGAAAAGGGTTTAGCCATATTAATTCAAAACAACAAGTGCAAAGTTTATCATCCGAACAGAGGGCTTATTATTGAAACAACTATGTTACTCAACCAGATGTTCATTCTTCTAGCTCGCAGGAACAACATTGCTTTCAAACTCTCTCTCAGAATCCAGATCATCTTTGGCGCTGTCTGTGAGATCCTGAATTTTATAAAATAAAAGTATTCAATTTTTCTATTTTGGTAAAAAGTTAAATTGATAAAAGGTTAAAGTTAATGGTGATATTTAAAAATTTTGCAATGTTAACAAGTTGTCATAAATAATCGGTGATAAAGGTACAGTAATACGCGTGGTTGCATAGTAGCACACAGTATTGATTATTGATGCTTACATAAGAAGTCACTCAGTTATACTCAATTATTATTACGATAATTGCGAAGATCATATCTCTCGTATTATTGATTCAATTATTATCACGATATCATCCGCATAATATGTTATATTATTAAATCAATAATTGAGACGACAAAGTTATTCATATTATTATTTATAATATTGACGATTATCTAAAGTTACATCGAGGAGAGGTTTGGTCACCTAATTGCGGCGCTTGATAAGGAGAAATCCTTATCGGAAAAGCCCCTCTTCTCACAGGAATGACACGATTGTTAAATATTATGAGTTATAATATTAATGAGGAATAAGTTCGTGTTGATTAAAGATGAAATTGATAGTTCCATTGTGTTGAAATTATTAGTGTTAGTGAAAATCGACATTTATTTCGATAATAATTGATGTCTGGAGGTTATATTGAACAATCGGGTAATTAACCGGATAAATGAGCAATTAATTGTTATTGATTCACATGATTATAACTATTTGTTCACATATGTATACTATTGATTCACATTCATTTACTATTAGGGGAGTTGGTGCAAGATTGATAATACTTGCATGACTAAGTTAAAAATGGAGGTATAGATGGATGTACTAAACTGTAATTAGTTTTTTCACATGATTATACTATTGAGTCACATGAATGAACTATTAATTCACATGATTTACTATTAGGGGAGGTGGTGCAAGTTTGATAATACTTGCATGACTAAATTAAAAATGAAGGAAAAGATAATGGTATTATACTATAATATTTCGAGCCCCAAAACGTGCAATTATCGAAACTATATTTTCCTATAAATAGAAGCTCATTCCTTCATTATTTTCACCAATTAACTAAGTCTCACAAGAGCAATTATAGAGATAGAAGCTATAAAGCAATTATTATAGAGAGAAAGAAGAAGAGAAGTCTGCTACCTCACTACTCCAGTATACAATTTTCTTTTGAGGTAAGGGTTATTTTTTTTGTATATTCTGAAGAGATATTATTTTTTGTATTAGTATAAATATTATTATCGTTCAATATTCATTATATTCGTTTAATATTCGTAAGGAATATTATTTTCGTTCAATATTCGTAAGGAATATTATTTTCGTTCAATATTCGTAAGGAATATTATTTTTGTTTAACCGTTGTAATTAAGGGGTATTATTCATTCGTATTCATGAAGAGAGTTATTTTCTTTCAATACTCGTAAGGGTTGTTATTCCATTCTTTATTATTATGTTGGAATAACTCATTTGCTCTGTGCTAAGTATCGCATACATGGTAAAATTCTTCCATTATTCCATTCTTTATTATTACATTTGGAATAACTCATGCATGCGATCTATCGCATACTCCGGTGAATTTTGTTGTTATTTCATTCTTTATTATTACATTGGACTATCCTCATGCATGCGGATTCGCGTGACCTGGTTCTGTTCTTTATTATTCATTTGGAATATCACATCTGCATGCGGATTACGCATGACACAGTTACATTCTTTATTATTCATTAGAATAACCTATCTATGTGGATAACCGCATGCATGGTGAATTCTTCTGTTATTCCATTATTTATTATTCTGTTGGAATAACCTGTCTATGTGGATTACCGCATGCATGGTGAATGATCCTTCGTATTCATTCTTTATTAAATTATGGAAATGATCTGTCTACGTGGATTATCGCATGGTGGGTGAAAATCCATTTGCAGTTTCGTATAATCTATTATACTAATCGGGATATCATTTCTTTTGTACTTGTCATGAAATATTATTTTCTTTGGTATTTTTCTGTTACGAGTTACTATTCATGGGTTACTATTCACCCAGTTACTATTCACTATAGTATTATTCACTCAGGTATTCGGGGCACTTTTCATGCCGGAGTACTATTCACAAGTTACTATTCACGGGTTACTATTCACCCGATTACTATTCACTCTAGTATCATTCACTCGGGTATTCGGGACACTTTTTATGTCAGGTACTATTCACGAGGTACTATTCCTGAAGTACTATTCACGGGGTACTATTCACCCAAAAAATATATTTCTTTTCTGTCTAAATTATTTTTGGTACATGAATATTATTCTTGAATTTTACTCTACAAAGCAGTATTATGTTGACAATTTGAACGTTATTGATTTCTGGATAAATTAAATTATAAATCTTTAAAATTTATCCTTGAACTTGTTTTATTGAATTATTATGTCATTAATGTCATCATCCTCATGCTTATATTGTGATGAAAGTCATCTTTGGCTTACGTGCATAGATGGACTTGGTATGATTATGACCAGGGATTATTTGATATAATCATGACCGTAATGTGATGAATGATGTGGTAAAAGTCCTCATTGGCTTGTAGTTCATTGATGGACAATTGTTGGTATTATTATGACCAAGGATTATTCGGTATAATTTTGACCATTGATGATTTAATGAATATCCTTGGCTGTGGTGCAGGGATGATTCGATGATGTGGTTTATTTTTTTAAGCTGAGTCTCAGCGATAAAGTTGATAAAAAGTTTTTAAATAATAGAAGATAGTAGATTTTATGCTCTACTTGACTCTTCTAATGGATTGCTTATTCCGCTGTAGTTGTTGATCTAAAACTTGTTGTCTATTATATTCTATCAGTTGTTATACTGTTGAAGGCTAAGGATAATTTATTCTGCATTATCTTAGTAATAATATTTCTTACTGGGCTAGTTGAGCTCACCCTTTCTTTCATTGTTCTCTTCAGGAAATGAGAATATAGTTGGGACGAGTCGGAGAATGGAGTGATGGTCCAGGATAAATGGCTTTAGTAGTCCTCACTATTCTACGGAATAATGTGATAATAATTATAACGAGGACACCATTGAGTGTGGATATTGTCTAGATGACAATATTCTTGTTTAAACTCTCAACTATGTTTTGTCGTATTTTACACGACTGTTGTATAATTAAATTGTATTTGAATTTTGTACCATGTATTTTCTGGTGACCCAAGATGGGTGATGTATACCTGTTTTGGGGGCGTCACACCATCGTTATGGCCACTTGAGTCTTGATGGACTTAAAACTCTTCATACCAAACAGATGTTACATGGACTGCCCCAATTAAAGAAGTCCAGCTTGTTCTGTGAAGATTGCATGATGGGCAAACAACACAGAAGTCCGTTTCCTCAAAAGAGTACTAGGCGAGCATCTCAAATTCTACAACTTGTTCATGCTGATATCTTTGGGCCTATATCCCCTATTTCAAACAGCAACAAAAGGTATCTTTTGACATTTATCGATGATTTTAGTCAAAAAATATGGGTATTTTTCTTGGCAGAAAAATCAGAGGCCTTTGAGTGTTCCAAACTTTACAAAGTGAAGGTAGAAAAAGCAATGGGTACTAGCATTTGTGGTTTGCGCACAGATAGGGGCGGTGAGTTTACATCCCAAGAATTCCATATGTTTTGCCAGACCAATGGGATTCGACGATAACTTATCATGACTTACACTCCTCAAAGAAAGCGAATTGGCGAGCGGAAGAATCGCACAATAATGAACATGGATCATAGTATGCTGACTTGTAAAAAAGTACCAAAGAATTTCTTGCCCGAAGCAGTTAATTGGGCGGTACACATCTTATATAGAATTCCAACACTTGTTGTGCGCAATAAGACACCTGAGGAAGCCTAGAGTGGCGTTAAACCTTCAGTTGATCATTTCTGGGTGTTTGGATGCCTCTCTTGTGTTCATATACCTGACAACAAACGCATAAAATTAGATGACAAGAGCTTGAAGTGTGTACTACTGGGAGTTAGTGAAGAATCCAAAGCATATCGCCTATATGACCCTTTGTCAAACAAAATTGTGATTAGCTGTGATGTTATTTTTAATGAAGATGATAGTTGGCCTTGGACAGCAACCCGTGCTAATACTACTGATATTTCTCTGGATTGGGGTGATCAACCAAGCATTGATTCTCTTGATTACAATCACAATGATCAGCCCACAACTCCAGCAACTGGAGATCAAGTTCCTGGAGTTTTTCCTAGTGATGATGATGTTGTAACACAACAGAACAATGATGAAGATTCATCCAAGGGAGCTAATGATCCAACACAATCCCAAACCTCTGATCTTTTAGAGAGACGCATTCGACTTCCACCAATATGGATGCGTGATTATGAGACTGGTGAAGGGCTCTCTGACACTGAAAATCAAGGTAACTTTGCTATGTATGTAGATGTGGATCCTCTGAATTTTTCTGATGCAGTACACAACAACAAATGGTGTTTGGCTATAGACTCTGAAATTGCTGCAATTCGCAAAAATAATACATGGGAATTTACTAACTTTGTGAGTCCCCAAATTTTATGAATAAAGATTTAAATTTCTCAAAATATTTTTTTTTTAATATTATGGTGTGGATTTGATATAATGTTATAGTTGCGGGTAATATTTATAAATTTTTCAAAGTAAGCAAGTTGTTATATAATATTCGATTGGTCGGAGAATATTCGTTTTAACAGGGAATATTCGTACGAAGGCACAATCATTGGTGAACCCCACAACGGAAGTATTGTCGTAGTAAGAAAATGACAGAATTATCTTTTTATAAAAATAACTGCGAAAGTGTTACCGTTAAAATTGTTGAACTACCTGGTAGTAAAAGTACAGTAATACGCGTGGTTGCGTAGTAGCACACATTATTGATTATTGATGCTTACGAAAGAAGTCACTCAGTTATACTCAATTATTGTTACAGTAATTGCAACATCATATCTCTCATATTATTGATTCAATTATTATCACAGTATCATCTGCATAATATGTTATATTATTAAATCAATAATTGAGACGACAAAGTTATTCATATTATTATTTACAATATTGACAACGTCTAGAAGTTCTGTCAAGGAGAGGTTTAGTCACCTAATTGCGCGTCAATAAGAAGAAATCCTTATCGGAAAGCCCCCTCTTTCCTGGGAATGACCTGATTGTTAAATATTGTGAATTATATTATTAATGATGAATAAGTTCATGTTGGTTAAAGATGAAATTAATAGTTCCATTGTGTGGGAATTATTAGTGTTGGTGGAAATCGACATTTATTTCGATAATAATTGATGTCTGGAGGTTATATTAACCAATCGGGTAATTAATCGGATAAATGAGCAATTAATTGCTATTGATTCACATGATTATAACTATTTGTTCACATGTGTGTACTATTGATTCACATTCATTTACTATTAGGGGAGTTGGTGCAAGATTGATAATACTTGCATGACTAAGTTAAAAATGGAGGTATAGATGGAGGTACTATACTGTAATTCATATTTTCACATGTCTAGAACTATTGATTCACATGATTTACTATTAGGGGAGGTGGTGCAAGTTTGATAAAACTTGCAGGACTAAATTAAAAATAAAGGAAAAATGAAAGGTATTATACTGTAATATTTTGAGCCCCAAAATGTGCAATTATGGAAAATATATTTTCCTATAAATAGAAGCTCATTCCTTCATTATTTTTCACCAATTCACTAAAGCTATAGAGAAATTATTATGTATGTAAATTATAGAGAGAAAGAAGAAGAGAAAGTCTCGCTACCTCACTATTCCAAAGATCCGCTTTTCTTCCGAGGTAAGGGATATCATTATTGTAGTAAGGGGTATTATTTCATTCGTATTCATGAAGAGAGCTATTGTTATTCCATTCTTTATTATTATGTTGGAATAACCTGTCTATGCAAAGTACCACATACATGGTGAAATTCTTCTGTTATTCCATTCCTTATTATTCTATTGGAATAACCTGTCTGTACAGTCTATCGCATGCCTGGTGAATTATGTTGTTATTCCATTCTTTATTATTCTGTTGAAATATCATGTCTATGCGGATTACGCATGACCTGGTTCCGTTCTTTATTATTCTGTTGGAATATCCTATCTGTTCGGATTACGCATGACCTTGTTCCGTTCTTTATTATTCTGTTGGAATATCCTATCTGTGCGGATTACTCATGACCTTGTTCCATTCTTTATTATTCTGTTGGAATAACCCGTCTGTGCGGTCTATCGCATGCCTGGTGAATTCTTCTGTTATTCCATTCTTTATTATTCTGTTGGAATAACCTGTCTACGCGGACTACCGCATGCATGGTGAATTCTTCTGTTATTCCATTCATTATTATTCTATTGGAATAACCTGTCTATATGGATTATCACATGCATGGTGAATGATCCTTCGTATTCATTCTTTATTAAATTGTGGAAGTGATCATCTGTGGATTACCGCATGGGCGGGTGAAAATCCATTTTGCGCTTTAGATATTCTATTATACTCGTATGAGATATTATTTCTTTTGTACTAGTCATGGAATATCATTTTCTTTGGTATTTTTTTACGAGTTACTATTCACGGGTTACTATTCACCCCTATTCACTCTAGTATTATTCACTCGGGTATTCGGGGCACTTTTCGTGTCAGAGTACTATTCACGAGTTATTATTCACGGGTTACTATTCACCCAAATTACTATTCACCCGAATATTATTCACTTGGGTATTTAGGATACTTTTTATGTCGGGGTACTATTCACGAAGTACTATTCCCGAAGTACTATTCACAAGATACTATTCACGGGATACTATTTACCCAAAAAATATATTTCTTTTCTGTCCAAATTATTTTTGGTACATGAATATTATTCTTGAATTTTACTCTACAAAGCAGTATCATGTTGATAATTTGGATATTTTTTAAACTCTGGATAAATTTAAAGTCTTTAATATTTATCCTTGATTTTGTTTGATTAATGCTTATATCATTGTCATCATCCTCATGCTTATATTATGATGAAAGTCATCTTTGGCTTACGTGCAAAGATGGACTGTTGATTATTAGTTTTACAGTTGTATATCTTTGGCTTATGTGCAAAGATGGACTGTTGATTATTGGTTTTACAGTTGTATATCTTTGGCTTACGTGCAAAGATGAACTATTGATTGATGAGTATCTGTGGCTTATGTGCATAGATGAACTGTTTATTGGTATGATTATGACCAGGGATCATTCGGTATAATCATGACCCGTAATGTTATAGATGATATGGTAAAAGTCCTCATTGGCCCGTAGTGCATTGATGGACAGTTATTGGTATGATTATAACCAATGATTATTCGGTATAATCATGACCATTGATGATTACATGAATATCCTTGGCCGTAGTGCTGGGATGATTCGATGATGTGGATTATTTATTGTCGAGTTTCAAATATAAAATATTGATTATAAACTTTTAATTCATAAAAGATAGTAGATATCATGATCTACTTGACTCTTCTAAAATACAGTTGTATGTCTTTGGCCTGTAGTGCAAAGATGAATTGTTAATGAATATATTTGGCTGTAGTGCAAAGATGAATTTATTAGTATGATTATGAGTAGGAATTATGATTTAGTATAACCATGATTTTTGATGTTTCAGGTGAAGATAGGTGATGAAAATTATCTTCGTCCTAGGTGCGAAGAAGAATTTAGAATCACAATTATGATTATGAATTATTCATATGATTGTGGATAAGAATTATTGATTGATGTTACAGGGATAAAACATTATTGGTGGACTTTTAACATGGAGAAGATAATAGATCAGATGGTTTATTTGACTCTTCTAATGGATTGCTCGTTCCGTTGCAACTATGGTTGAAAAGTTTTATCATCTACCATATGTTCTAAATATCTGATTTACTACTGATGAAGGCTATTGATGATGTAAATTATCTTTAGTCATGATATTCTTTATTGGGCTAGTTGTGCTCACCCTTTTTGCTTCACAATTCTTCTCAGGTAATAAGAGTGTTGTTGGGTCGAGCGGGGGTAACAAGAGAATAGAACGATGGTCTATAGCTGTTGAGGTTCTCCCTAAATAGTATGAAAATAATTTTGTTGAGAACTTTAGATAAGTGTGTCGTATTGTTTACGTCATTTGATATTTAATTTTGGTGAACCAAATAGGGTGAGGTGAACCCAACTTTGGAAGTGTGTTTTTCCATTATCATACAAGATGTCTAATGACATACAACCTCGTGTTATCATAAGACAGGGTTGTGCACGTCCACTTGCTGAGTATATCTACGAGCACTACCTATATGATCTTGGAGTTTGGTTGAAATATAATTTTCAATTGCAGACAGTGGAGATAGTTATATGTCAAGAGAAGACTCACCATTGGAAAGAACATGATAGTAATCTTCTCGTTTTTCTTTGGGGTCTATTGGGTCAACCAAGGATAATTCTGTGGATATATGATATCTATCATAACCTTGACGCATGGCCTCCCATGTACGAAGGTTTCCTTGAGCACTTCCCAAAGATTTTAATTTCTAAAACAGTTTTTGACTGTACTTTTACGTAAAGTACCATTGTAAGGTTGTGGTCGAGGAACCATGAGAGTTACATACATTTGTATTAAAACTCACTGTTTAACTATGGTCGTATTCTGCACGACAGTTCAACAGTTGTATAAATGAAGTTTGTAAATAATTTTTATAGTGTGATATCTGGGGACTCAGAATGGGTCGTGTGGACCTATTTTGGGGGCGTTACAAACTTGCCAAAAGGTGGAAAAGTAATTGGAGTTAAATGGGTATACAAGATGAAACTCAATGAACATGGTGAAATCGACAAGTATAAGGCCCGACTTGTCGCAAAGGGATACACTCAACAACATGGAGTTGACTATTCAAAAGTTTTTGCTCCTGTTGCTCGCCTGGATACTATTCGACTTATTCTTGCTGTTGCAGCTCAAAAGGCTTGGCCCTTGTATCAATTAGATGTTAAATTGGTGTTTCTTCATGGAGATCTCAATGAGGAAGTATACGTTTCACAACCACTTAGTTATGAGATCAAAGGGGCTGAACATAAAGTGTATCGACTTCGAAAGGCATTATATGGATTAAAGCAAGCTCCTCGGGCTTGGTACAGTCGAATTGAATCTTATTACGTGGAAGAAGGCTTCAAGAAGTGTCCTTATGAACCTACTTTATTTCTCAAACACTCCTCTACCAGTAAGATCTTGATTGTGTGTCTCAATGTGGATGATCTTTTATTTACTGGGAATGACGAGTCTTTGTTCACTTCTTTTAAACACTCTATGATGTAAGAATTTGACATGAGTGATTTGGGAAAGATGAAGTATTTTCTTGGGTTAGAAATCTTGCAACAGGAGAATGGAATTTTTCTTTGTCAACAAAAATATGCTCGTGATATTCTAGAGAGATTTTAAATGGCTGATTGCAATTCAGTCCACAATCCCATTGTTCCAGGCACAAAGTTGATGAAAGATCCCCTGGGAGAGCCAGTGGATGATACTCTTTACAAACAACTAGTGGGTAGTTGATGTGTTTAACCTCCACTAGGCTAGATTTGATGTTTGTAGTTAGTCTTCTTAGTCGATACATGGCTCATCCTACTACACTTAATCTCCAAGCTGTTAAACGTGTGTTAAGGTATATCAAAGGCAATCTTGCATTTGGTGTGTTTTATTGCCGGGAAGGGAACACCAGATTGTGGGATTTTCCGATAGTGATTATGCAGGAGATGTAGAAGATTGCAAAAGCACTTCTGGCTTTCTCTTTTTATTCAGTTCAGTTGCTGTGTCTTGGTCCTCTCGCAAGCAACCTATTGTCACATTGTCCACTACAGAAGCATAATTTGTTGCAGCAGCTTCTTGCGCTTGTCAAACTATATGGTTACGAAGGATGTTAGAGCAGCTTGATCAAGCTCAAAATGACACTACTGTGATTCATTGTGATAATAGCTCAACAATCAAGCTTTCTCGCAATCCTGTTATGCATGGACGAAGCAAACACATTGATGTATTTAACCTCCACTAGGCCAGATTTGATGTTTGTAGTTAGTCTTCTTAGTCGGTACATGGCTCATCCTACTACACTTCATCTCCAAGCTGCTAAACGTGTGTTAAGGTATATCAAAGGCACTCTTGCATTTGGTGTGTCTTATTGCCGGGAAGGGAACCACCAGATTGTGGGATTTTCCGACAGTGATTATGCAGGAGATGTAGAAGATTGCAGAGCACTTCTGGCTTTCTCTTTTTATTTAGTTCAGGGGCTGTGTCTTGGTCCTCTCGCAAGCAACCTATTGTCACATTTTCCACTATAGAAGCAAAATTTGTTGCAGCAGCTTCTTGCGCTTCTCAGACTATATGGTTACGAAGGATGTTGGAGCAGCTTGATCAAGCTCAAAATGACACTACTGTGATTTATTGTGATAATAACTCAACAATCAAGCTTTCTCGCAATCCTGTTATGCATGGACGAAGCAAACACATTGATGTTTGGTTCCATTTTCTTAGAGATCTTACACAAGATGGGATAATCAAATTAGATTATTGTCGAACTAAAGACCAGCTTGCAGATCTTATGACTAAGCCATTAAAGCTAGATGTTTTTCGGTCATGCGAGCAATCGATGGGAGTTTGTCAAAATTCATGCATAAACTGATCTGGTATTAGTTTAAGGGAGGGAATGTTGTGGTAGACTTGGTCTTTGTATCCGTTAATAATTCCTATTATTTAGGAGCTGACCTATTCTTTTGCTCCACTAGTGGGATGCTCTTTTTTAGCCTTTTTATTGTTTGTTTTCTGTTATTGTAAGGCTATATATAGCCACTTTTACATTCAATAATACAAGAGCTTTCTTTCTCTGCTTTCCATAAGTTGATACAGTGTTAACAAATACTTCATTTTATCATTTTCTTTTTGAGGAAATCAGACGAAATTTTATTAAAAGGAGAGTTGAATCTGCCGGTTCAGCTCCGCAAGTTCGAACTATTATGGTTAAAAGATTTTTTATTTTGGGAACTAATATTTTCACATCACTTTTTGATATTTCTACACGTAGGGCTTACATATTAGGCTATTAGCTAATAAAAATTAGACACATCAACTAATATGTGGACTATACGTGAAAATATCAAAAAATAATGTGAAAAAATTAATTTCTTTTATTTTTTTTGTACCAAAAATTGGTCGTTGACCATTTAATACTTCGTTTTATCATTTTTCTTTTTGAGGAAATCAGGTGAAATTTTATTAAAATAAGAGTCAAATCTGTCAGTTCAGCTCGACAAGTTCAAACTAGCTATTACGGTTTCTTGGACATCCTAGTAATTACTTCATCCGTCTTTTAATATAAGTCATGTTAGAGTTGTGTATAAGTATTAAAGAAATAATTGTATAACATTAAATATAATATTAATTGTCTATATTATCATTCTATTGGAAAAGAGAGTGTTATTTATTGGGTAAAAAATAGTGAAAGAATAAAAGTTATATTTAATACTAGGAGTAATATCAGAAACTAAGCAATTAATGTTACTTGAAATTCTCAAACGAGTTATATTAAGGGACACAAATATTTCTTTAAAATGACTTATATTAAGGGACGGAAGGAGTAGTACATAGTAAGAGTTCTTCTAGGTGAACATGAAAATTAAACAGGAGTGCATTTGAATTTCACTTATTTGTATTTTTACCTACCATTGGGGGTCAAAATACAAATGAGTGATACACTCATGTCCAATTTTCATGTCCACATAGAATTTTTGAAATAGTAATCAATATTTATGGGAAGTTGTGACTTATTTATTACTCCCTCTGTTCCTAAAAGATTGTCGTTTAAGTTAATGTACACAGATTAAGAAATATAATTAATACCTAGTAAAAATACTATACTACCCTTATTAATTGTCTCAACCAATTATTCCCCTCCCAATGTTTCTTATTCAATTCAACCAATTACTTCTTATTCAACCAATTACTACTTGGATTATAGCATTAAATTGAATAAGAATCATTGGGAAGGGAAAAAACTTTAAATAGAAGAAAGCTTTAAATAAGGGTAAATTAGGAAAAAAATAGCTAATGTGTATTGATAAACTCAAAACGACAATCTTTTTGGAATAAAAATTACTTCTTAAAACGACAATCTTTTAAGAACGGAGAGAGTATTAATGTGATAGAATTTAACTAATTTTTTTTTATGCAAATATCATTTCTTCTTTGAGTTATTTTAAATATCATTAAAGGAAGTGAAATTATTTTTGTAAAATAACTTTTTTCTTGACATATTGACTAATTATGTAAAATAAAAGAATATTTTAAGGAAGGATTGAAAGTTCAATTTTCACTCTTACTTCAGACTCACATATTATCTCGAATTTGCAGTATATATAAGAGCATCTCCAACACCAATTATGTTTTGGGATACTCAAATACGTGAATCACATCAAAAAAATTCTCTCTAACAGTTTTTTCAAACTGTCACGTAGGTCAACAAATATTTTTCTCTCTTCAAATTTGTAACCTCCTTTTTACTTTTCAAATTTATAATTAAAGGCTAAAAATATTTATTACGCTTGATGAATTTGATGTTAAAGAGACTGACGATGCACAAAATATAAAAATAATAAATAATATTCTTCAAATTATCACGTAGATCAACAAACATTAATTTAAAGAATTTTTTTATTACTACTCTCGCAGATGCTATAAGTTACACAAAACTTTTGCAATATAAAATAAATTTTGAATTTATGCATCATATCCAAAAATAGCCCGTAGAGCTTTCGTGCCAAATCAGTCAACCTTTGTAAAGTGGGCCCTAGTTCACGTGCATGTGACATCATTAAATCACCACACTTAAAACCCCTACGGTTTGTACTTATTTTAACCCGGTCGGTCGATTGAATTTAGAAACTCCACGTAATACGGACATCGGGGCATGCATGGCTTTGTATGCAAAGGAATGGAAAGGATGAACATTTAACTAAATAAAGAATCTCTACTGAATACTCCCTTTCTCGATGACCTATATTTTTCACAAAAATTAAAAAAAAAAAAATGAGAATAATTTTTTTTCTCATATTTATCTTTTGTAGCCCCCACAATATTACTTTTGTATTTTTTTGAATATTTTTTTCATATTTATCTTTTGAGCTATCCTTTTAAAGATAAAAAAAATTGTAACTTAATCTATTTTTGAACGGAAGGGGTAATGCTATAAACACAAATTATACATAAAAAATTATATATGAAAAAATAAATATTTAAAAAAAATCTATTATTAGATGTTTTGCACGTTTTAATTATAATATATAAATTTACTCTTAATGCATAACTTTTTATATATAATTTGTAAGTATACTATTATTCTTTTATTTTACATCACTCTCCAATTCCTCTTTAAATTTCAGTTCCGTAGACACCTTGCTTGCATTTTCACATGCACATTTCTCTCTCTTCAGTCTCCTCTCTTCGTTCTCAGTCAGATAATATATATTTTTAGAATCTCTCTGGGTCTCTTCGTTCTCCGTCAGGTAATACATTTTCTTTATAATCTTTCTTTCTCCTCTATGTCAAGTAAATTTTTATTTTTTTAGAATCTCCATCTTCATTTTGTGTTAGGCACTACATTTTCTTAAGAATCGCTTACGCATAAATCCGCTTTCTGTCAAGTAATTTTTTATAAGAATTTCGATCTTCATTTTGTGTTGGGCACTACATTTTCTTTATAATTGCTTGCTTCACTTTGTGCGTGAGGAAATGCATATTCTTTATAGTAATGCTATGAACATAGTATAGTATACTACAAAAACTTATGTACAAATAATATATAATAAAATGGAAAAAGTAAGAAGTCGGACTTACCATAAAATATTTTACATATTTTTATTTATATACATATATGGGTCCTATATTTTTTGTGTATAATTTGCACACATAGTATTGTTGTTTTCTTTAGGTATATATCTTGTTTTCTCTGCACTTTCTGTGATCACAAACATATATATATATATATATATATATATATATTAACATTTTCACACGAAAATTTAATAGTTTCACAAGATTTCTTACCGTAAATAGTAATTGGGACCCACGCTCGTGTTAAATGTGTTGGGACTTCTAATTCATTACTGAAAAGTTCATTAAAAAGGTCAAGTGCAGAGCGAAGCGGACTATCCAAATTGTAAAAGGAGTAACAGTTATGTATACTCTCTATTATAAAATCTTATGTACTCGGTGAATAATAAAAAAAATGCCGCTCCTGTGGACTACTCAAATTGAGGAACCACATAAATCTCTATATTAATTTTTTACTATGGTGTGCGTGTGTGATCGAATTCTAACAAAATGTTTGTAAAAATATCAAAATTCCCTTGTAAAAATAACAATTATATATATATATATATATATATATATATATATATATTCACTCTTAGTGAACAATACATTTTCTTTAGAATCTCTAATTCTCTCTTGTAGATATGGGATCTTTGTATGAAGGCCAGGGAGGAGAAAGACGAGAATGGAACAAAGAAAGAGAGTGGATGAAAGAAGGGATATGGCTCAAAGAGGAAGAGAGCTTGGAGATGGTGGAGAGTTTGATGGAAACTGAAGCTAATTTGAAAGAGGAAATTGTTCAAGTGAAGACAACAAAAATGCCGCATTTCCATTCAGATGATATCAGCTCAGTGATAGAGTTTCTTGACAATGACGACGCTGTCAATAGTGTTACGGTTATCGAGGAGGATGAGGAGGAGGACAATAACAGGGGGACAAACGGAGAATTAGTTAAACTGATAGGGTCCGACAAGTGGTGGGAGGTTAATTCAGTGGCTTCTGTTGGTGATGGTATATGGGCTTATGATTGGAATTTTGAAGATGATATGAAAATGTGGGAATTGGTTTCCTATCCGTGCGCTACCACTGATTTTCCTTGGAACATTGAGCTGTGGGACTAAATGTCTATGCTTCTCCTTAATGTGTTCGTCCATGCTTCTATTTTTTTCTACTTATTTTTCCCCTCTCTATATATGTATCTATTATCCCTATGTCTCTATGTATCTATGTATCTACCATCTATCAATTACTGTATCAAGTTCTGAAGAGTTTTGTTCAGATAAACTACAAAACTTTAGTCTAATTACTTAGCATTTTCCTTCCTTTTTTATTGCTAACAAACAAAGTTTCTCCTCCCCCTCCCCCCCTTCCATTGATAAACAATTAGGACAACTAATAGATCTAATATCTAAAATGCGATTCGAAATGCTTTTGTATTGAAATCTTGATATGATGTAATATATATGGCTGAAATACTCATATTGATGTGATAAAATATGTAGCTACTGAGTGCGATTATTGAATTGAAGAAGCTGGCAAGATAGATTAATTCTTTAATATATCCTTAATTAATATTTTAGGCAAATTAGAAATAAAAATGGTGGAGAAGATTTTTAACTAAATTATGCAAATTATTAATTAATGGCGGAAACTATTAATGAGAAAAAGATACCTAGGAATTAGAATCCACCAAATATTAACATAATAAATAATTTCTTATTTTTTAAATCAATTCCCAAATTATTTCCCTTCCTTTAAAAATAATGATTCATATAATTAATATGGGCAAGCATAAGTTATGAAAAATTCACAGATTAACTATAACTTATCAAAACCTACATGATCAATATAAAAATCATATGCAATTTATGCGGAGGAAAATATGAAGGTGAGAATAATTAGGCATTAATTTTGGAGCGAAAAGAAAATATTATATGAAATACTTAGTTTCATCATAATCCTAGGTATTAGAAATTTAGTTAGCCATGGAATTAAAAACAAAAACAAATAATATTAGTACTACTATTACATGAAATAAGAACAATAATTAAAAAGAAAATTTCTATTATATAAATAAAAGAAAGTGACAAATACTCCCACGGTAGTACACAATTGATTGGAATAAGAGAAAGGACAAACTCTAAATATCTTACTCCTTCCTACACTAGTGAAAAAGCGCGAAAAAAAAAAAATAACAAGTGGTGCCTTTCTACTAAAACAAGAGGCCTATTTATAGGAAAATAACTTTGAACCTAATTTAGATTCATTGAACTTGGACACTTTGATTCCCTTTCCATGTAGGATTCAATTTCTAGTAGCAATCAACTTCTCAAAAAGATCTTAGATAGACTTTTCTTTCTCTTGTTGGATTTGAATTGCACACACTAAGATTGTTCCACCTCTTTCCTTCTCCTTGTAGGATTCTTCTTGGACATTCCTTATATGAATAAGAGCATTAAATATTGCTTGATCACCAAGATTTTGACTTTATTGCAATAAATATTAAATCCTACAAAATAAAATAAAACATATTAATTTAATAAACTAATATAATTAAAAGGACAAAATTAGGGATAATTAAATGTATGAATTACGTTTCTATCAAATACCCCATACCTAGCTTTTGCTAGTCCTCGAGTAAAATAAAAAAAAAAAATAAAACAAAAATTACAATACCCCATTTTAAGTAGGAAACACGATTGCACTTAGCATGTGCAACAAGCCTTTAAACCCAAGGTTACCCCAGTGGAATGAGTTGTGTCTCGTGAGGGTTTTGCGATGAATATACCCACAAAATTTAAAAATATTTTTGGGTTCAACAAATTATGAAATTGAAAGAAAACTTCTAAATATTTATGGGCATTATACATAAGCAAGATTAAATTCAAAATCACACTTTCACCTTATCAAAATACTCGATCTTCATTTTAGACACCATCCTTCATTAAATCAATTTCATGTGATGCATGCATGTGTATGTGATGTAACTCTTAGTAGGGATTTTTACCATGAAAATCAAGC
The DNA here is from genome assembly GCA_020205605.1 of Panax ginseng. NCBI lineage: Eukaryota > Viridiplantae > Streptophyta > Magnoliopsida > Apiales > Araliaceae > Panax > Panax ginseng. The sequence continues at coordinate 184,608,167 of CM035132.1, forward strand.
AAACTCTTTTTTCTTTGTCTTTCTTTTTTTCCTTCCTTTTCTCCATTTTTTTCTTGATTTTGACTTGTGATGTCTCATTTTCTTAGGCTTTTGAGTTACCCATGTAGAAATGGCGTTGGACCAATGACTCCCAAACCGAGGATGGCTTTAGGGCACTAGGTGTAGAGACACCCCTAAGGATTTACTAACTCGAGTAACAAAGGCCACAAAATTAGACTAGTCAAGCTGCTTTTATCCATCATACTTTTCAGCGTGAATATCGATGCTTCCCGAGGCTTGGATACCCAGTTATTTTATTTAATGGACATTGAAGCAGTTATTTATTTCTTTTTTTTTTCAACTTTTCTCAACTTCATTTTTTTCATTCTTTCTTCTTTTTTTTTTCTTTTTTCTTTTTTTTTAAAATTACTCGAATCATGATTTATACCCCAAAACTAAGAATTAGTGCAAACGTGAAATGCAAAAATGCTTGTGAAATCAATTTAATCCGGATGGTGTTTTGAACTAAGATTTCGTATCTTATCAAAAATTCAAGAGTTCTAAATCTTTCAATCTCACTCATGCGTTTTGCTCCACCAACACTTATTAGAATTGATTCAATTCATAAAAAAAAGTCAAACAGATTTTTTTTAATTTTTTAATTTTTTGTGTTTTTTTTTTTAAAAAGAAAAAAAAAATCTAATACTGACAAACTCCCCCCATACCTAAATCATGCATTGTCCTCATGTGTATGCAAATGAAAAAAAGAACAAAGATATGAAAGAATTATACCTTGGGCGATGAAGCGAAACTGGATGACAATATTGTACAAAAGAAGAATATCGTACAAACTTACAAAAACAAGTGCATTACGGGTCATGCTTTGAATCGAATTGGGTCAACAAGGTATACCACCTCCTCGGATTCGATCGGCATTTCTAAAAAAGTTTGAGTCGTTGACCATTCACTTTGAAAATTTCTCACTCTTTGGATTTTCAATATCTCTTTGCCCATGAGAGTAAACTACCTTCACTTTCTGAAAGGTCCATCCATCTAGAAACATAATTTGCGGAAATAAATGTAGCCTAGAATTATCTGAGAGAACTTTTGACCGGGGAAAATGATTTTCTCAAAATTGATTTATCATGAAACACTTTTGTTCTTTCCTTGTAAATTTTAGCATTTTCATAAGCATCGTTCTAATCTCATCTAACTTCGATTAAATTGCAATTGTACATGACTCCCACCGTGGGACATATCAAAATTCAACTGTTTTATGGCCCATAAAACCACGATGTTCAAGTTCAACGGGTAAGTGACAAGCTTTTCCAAACACAAGCCTATCTGGTGACATTCCTAAATTAGTCTTAAAGCGATCGGTAAGCCCACAATGCATCGACAATTTTAGAGACCAATCTTTTCTATTAGAACTCATAGTTTTTTCCAAGATTTGTTTTATTTGCCTATTTGAGACTTCTACTTGACCACTTGTTTGAGGGTGATATGATGTTGCAAGCTTGTGGGTGATGGAATACTTTTTTAGCAAGGATGAAAAAGGTGATTGCGAAAAAATGTTTGCCTTGATCATTTGATTATGGCCCTAGGGGTACCAAAGCGAGAAAAAATATTCTCTTTCAAAATTTGACAACAACCTTGTTGTCATTGGTCTTAGTTGGTATAAACTTCTACCCACTTGAACATGTAATCCCATGATGAGTAAAATGTCTGATTTCCAAAAGAATTTGGAAATGGGCCCGTAATCGATTCCCCACACATCAAACAATTCAATGACGAGAATAGGTTGCATTGGCATCATATTCCTCTAGTGATCCTCCTAATTGTTGACACCTATTGCAATTGGCACAAAATGATGTGGCATCCTTGAATAGACTAGGCGATAGAAACCACATTGGAGGACTTTGGCGGTAGTCTCTTTTGCCTCAAAATGTCCTCCACAAGCTTGGTCATGACAAAATGATGAACACTTCTAAACTTCGTGGTGGTACACACCTCCTAATGATTTGATCGGGACAATATTTGAACAAATAGGGTCATCCCAATAAAAGTGTTTGACTTGTGAAAGAAACTTGGATCGGTCTTGTTTGGACCAATGGGAAGGGATCTCACTAGTCACTAGGTAATTCACAATATCAATGAAACCAAGGTGTAGCGAGATATAGAGAAAAAAGTTGCTCATCACAGGAAAGATTCATTTAAGGCGGTCAAAGTTGGACTCCACTACTAAAAGTGACAAATGATCGGCTACCACGTTTTTCGGACCCTTTTTGTCTCGTATCTCTAGGTCAAATTCTTGGAGCAATAAGACCCAACGAATTAAATGAGCTTTTGAATCTTTTTGGAAAGAAGATGTTTGAGAAGCGGCATGGTCGGTGTAAACAATTATTTTAGACCCGATAAGATAAGATCGAAACTTTTCTAGGGCAAAAACTACATTAGAAGTTCTTTTTGATGGTTGAATAGTTCAATTGAGCATCATTCAAAGTCCTACTAGCATAGTATATGACATGGGGAATCTTGTTGATTCTTTGCCTAGAAACGACACCAATTGCATAGTCGGATGCATCGCACATTATTAACTCGAATGGTTGTCTCCAATCGGTGATTTGATGATAGGAGCTGAAGTTAACTCCTTTTGAGTTGTTCGAAGGATTGAAGACATTTTTCATTAAATTCAAATTTTGCATCTTTACCTAGAAGATTGGTCAAGGGTCGTGCTTTCTTACTAAAATCTTTAATGAATCGCCTATAAAAGCCTGCATGCCCTAGGAAAGAATAGATTTCTTTGACTGTATCTGGGTGGTGGAAGATTGGAAATGAGGTCGATTTTGGCTTTATCTACTTGATTCCTTTTTAGATATGATGTGACCAAGAACAATTCCTTTTTTTACCATGAAATGACATTTTTCCCAATTTAGGATTAAGTTTGTTTCCTTACATCTCCTTAGAACTAAGTCGAGGTGGTGAAGGCATTCATGAAATGTAGACCCAAATATGGAAAAATCATCTATGAAAATTTCTAGAAATTTCTCTACCGTGTCGGAAAAAATGCTCATCATGCATCTTTGAAAGGTGGCGGGGGAGCTTCATAGCCCAAAGGGTGAGCGACGATATCTGAAAGGTTCCATAAGGACAAGTGAATGTGGTCTTTTCACGGTCTTAGGGGCTATGGGAATTTGAAAGTAGCAGAAGTAACCATCAAGAAACAATAATAAGCATGACCGACTAATCTTTCTAGAATTTGGTCTATGAAGGGTAAAGGAAAATGATCCTTTCTTGTGGCGACATTGAGTTTTCTATAGTCTATGCAAACCCTCCAACCAGTTGGACACGGGTGGGAACTAACTCATTAGCTTCATTTTGAACCACTAGATTAAGCCGGACTTTTTAGGTACCACACAGGCGGGACTTACCCACAGCTATCGAAATGGGATAAATGATCCAGATTATCTGAACATAAAATTTCTTTCTTAACAACCTCTTTTAGAAGCGGGTTTAACAGCCTTTGTGGGTCTCTCACGGGTTTAACATCATCTATTAAGTGGATCCTATGTTGGACAATTGTTGGGTGATCCCTTAATATCGATTATACTCCATCCTATGGCTTCCTTGTTTTTCTCTCAAGATGGTCAATAACTCTTCCTCACATGTGTGTTTGTTAAATCGGAAGCAATGATTACAGGAAGAGTTTTGGAGGGGCCTAAATAGGCATATTTAAGATTATCAGGCAGAGGCTTGAGTTCTAACTCTGGTGGACTCTTTTCAAGAGGTTCTGAAGATTGCAAGGTTAATGGCTCAGTCTCGGGTTCCCATTTAGAGTAAGACATTGATGCTGATGACTCTAGCATTTCATTAACCTCATTTACATATTCTGTTTCATCCCAATTTTGACCAAAATGATTTAGACAAAAATTAAAAATTTCGTCTTCTCCTGTAAGTTCATTGTCGGACATGTCCTGAATCATGTTCACTTCAACGGGTTGGTCAGAAAAATCACAAGGTTGCTTTCCCACATTAAACACATTTAAATCAATTGTCATGTTCCCAAATGTTAATTTCATTAGTCCATTTCTACAGTTGATTAACGCATTAGAAGTTGCTAGAAATGGTCTACCTAAAATTAGAGAATTTGACCCTTGGGATTGACAACGGTTTTGGTTTCAAGGACAACAAAGTCAACAGGGAAGACAAAATCACCAACCTTAATAAGTACATCTTCAACTATTCCTTTTGGCACTTTAATGGAACGGTCAGCTAGTTGGAGTGTGACACTTGTCTTTTTCAACTCTCCTAAGCCTAAGGTTTCATACACAGAAAATGGTAACAGGTTCACACTAGCTCTTAAATCAAGCAAAACCTTTTCAATTAATGTGTCACCTATGATGCATGAAATAGTAGGACAATAGGGGTCCTTATATTTCACGGGACTTGACATGACAAGATAGAACTCACATGGGCTGTTAGAAAAGCTTTCTTAGGAACATGAGTGGTTCTTTTATGTGTGCACAAATCTTTTAGACATTTAGCATATGAGGGAACTTGTTGAATGGCATCTAGAAGAGGAATGTTAATTTTCACTTGTTTGAACACTTCTAGAATTTTGTCCAACATTGGTAGGCCCTTTGTTTGAAATAAGTCTTTGAGGGAATGGAGCTTTTGGTTTGAAGACTTTTTTAGTTGACTCATAAGGTGTGGTTGAATCAGGTTTTGAAACATGATTAGTGGATGGGCCTCTCTTGACTTTCGAGTTTGTGGGATTTTTAAGTTTGGGTTGACTTTGAAGATGGATCGTTAGATTCAATATTTAATTTTTTCTCTTCTTCATTATCAATTCCAGCATGATTGTTAAAATAATTTCCAGACCCTAAAGAAATTACAGAATTCACATGATTGACTTGGTTGTTTTCAAGTGAATTAACATGATAAGGTTTTTGAGTAAGGACTGAAAATTTTGGATTGGTCTCGGGTTGACTAGGAAGTTTACCCTTCTCTCTTTCACTAACTGCAGTGGCCAATTGACTCATTTGGATCTCTAAGCGAGAAATGGCTTGGTTAGTGCTTTGCTGAGATTTTATTAAAGTTTCCACACTCTTCTACAAGGTGCTCACACTCTTCTCTAGGTGTTAAGTCTCCTCTCACTTTCATTAAAAAAACACGGTGGATATTGAGGTCTTTGGATTTGAATTTTAGTGCGGACGATTTGACTTTTGGTAAGGTTGAAAAGATTGATTTAGAGAGTGATTGACTGATTTGAAGAATTATTTGGGTAGGGTCCTTGGTTCCATGCAAAATTAGGATGATTCCTCCAACCGGGATTATAAGTGGGTGCAAATGGGTCATTCTGAGTCGTTGAAACATTGCATTGACTTGTTCATATTCTTCAAATTGGGGCACGACTCTAGGACATTCCTCGATCACATGGCTTGGTGAATTACACTTTAGACACAAAGGTGTAGGTGTTGAGACTTGGTTCACGTGTGATCCCCTAGTTTCTAAATCTTCAAGTCTTTTAAGTACACCGACCGACTTAACCTTACATGCAATTGAATTGTCAATTGTATGTACACCCCTAGATGAACTAGGTTTATCTGTCTCTCGGGTGGTTTCCCATTGCATGGTTTTTTCTCTAAAGTCTTCTAAAACTCCCAAGCCTTCTCCTCATCATTATTCGAAAATCCCCTTGACACATTGACTCTAACATTGTTTTTTTAGTGGGATAGTCTAAACCTTCATAGGCAATTTGACACAATCTCCATTTCTCGAATTCCATGGTGTGGGCCTTTGGGATAACAAATTTTAAATCTATCAAAATATTTCCAAAAGGACTCTTTTTGAAGTTGGCAAAATTGATGAATTGCGGTCCTAATTTTAGCGATTTATGATTTGGAAAATATTTTTTAGAAATGTAACGACAAATCCCTCCAGTTGATATGGAATTATTTGGTAAGCTATATAACCACTTTTTAGCATTATCTTTTAAAGCAAATGTTATAAATCTTAGCCTAATTGAGTCATCGAGACACAATTGTTGGATTTTCATTAAGGCACAAACTTCCTCAAATTCTGAATAAATAAATATGCATCTTATCCCCGTAAACCTAGGTAACATATTTATAAAATGTGGCTTAAGTTCAAAATTATTACCGATTCTGGGTGGTAGTAGACTAATACATGAAGGTTGGGCGAGGCGGGAAGGATAACATCGATCTCTTAAAGAAGCAGTTTGGGCGCCCTCCATTTTTGTTAAAGTGAGATCTTTTAAAGTGAAATCCAAATAAATCAAGTTTTCTCACTAATCGTGATGTTTAGTCCCTAATCCACACTTTTTGCATACACTAATTAGCAAATAATCAGGATAAGCACAAAAAAAAAAAAAAAAAAAAAAAAACTTTACTTCTAAGGTTAACCTAAATAAAATCTAGGCTGACTCTAAGCTATTCCAAGTTACACATGAGGTCCACCAAATTCAAAATTAATCATACCACTAGCCGGGTAAGTGTAAGAAAGGTGGGAGTCTCTCCGTGAATCGGTGACTAATTAAATAACCACACAATCTTTAGGCGTATACCTTTTGAACCACTTGCCTGAGACACGATAGTTTGATTAATTTAAAATTGAACTCTCTTGGAGTTTCTTGTCTAATTGAGCTCGAGAGTTACAGGGGCCAGCGTCTACTTGATTTTATTAGGTCATGGTCATGCAAAATGCAAATTGGGTTGTTTGTGGGCCAGAGGAAGGGTGATGAAATCCCCACCTTATCTTATTACGAGTTGTGTGCCCTTAATGTTAGATTAAAGATGAAAATGCACAAATAAAAAAAACTATAAACAAATAAAATGTCCTAAAACTATGTGAATTACGAAAGAAGGAGAAATTTTGGCGTACCTCGATCCTCCGGCCAATCACCACAGTTTATATTTGACAAAAATAAAAAATAAAAATAAAACCTAACGGGATGTGCTCTACGTGAGTGAATGCATGAATCGACAAATAAAAAAAAATATATATATAAAAAAAAAAACTAAACTACTTTTTTTTTATTTTTTTATTTCAAAAAAAAAATATGGAATCTGAATCTGAGAAGAAAGCACAACAACAAAATCTTTATCTTTTAAACTTCTTGATCCGCTTCATAATCACGAAAAAAAAATGAGTTAAAACTAATTGAATAAATAAAAATTAAGGAATAAATAAAAATTAATTCTAGTCCCGAAGAATGATGCCAAAAAACTTGATGTGATAAAATATGTAGCTGCAAGTGCACGATGTCGAATTGAAGAAGCCAGCAAATGCAATTCGAACCCACGAGAGACTAGATTAATTCTTTAATATATCCTTAATTAATATTTTAAACAAATTAGAAATAAAAATGGTGGAGAAGATTTTTTAACTAAATTATGCAAATTATTAATTAATGGCGAAAACTATTAATGAGAAAAGATACCTAGGAATTAGAATCCACCAAATATTAACATAATAAATAATTTCTTATTTCTAAATCAATTCCCAAATTATTTCCCTTCCTTTTAAAAATAATGATTTCATATAATTAATATGGGCAAGCATAAGTTATGAAAAATTCACAGATTAACTATAACTTATCAAAACCTACATAATCGATATAAAAATCATATACAATTTATGCGGAGGAAAATATGAAGGTGAGAATAATTAGGCATTAATTTTGGAGCGAAAAGAAAATATTATATGAAATACTTAGTTTCATCATAATCCTAGGTATTAGAAATTTAGTTAGCCATGGAATTAAAAACAAAAACAAATAATATTAGTACTACTTATTACATGAAATAAAAACAATAATTAAAAAGAGAATTTCTATTATATAAATAAAAGAAAGTGACAAATACTCACAGCGGTAGTACCACAATTGATTGGAATAAGAGAAAGGACAAACTCTAAATATCTTACTCCTTCCTACACTAGTGTGAAAAGCGAGAAAAGAAAATAACAAGTGGTGCCTTTCTCTAAAAAAGAGGCCTATTTATAGGAAAATAACTTTGAACCCTAATTTAGATTCATTGAACTTGGACACTTTGATTCCCTTTCCATGTAGGATTCAATTTCTAGTAGCAATCAACTTCTCAAAAAGATCTTACAGATAGACTTTTCTTTCTCTTGTTGGATTTGAATTACTTACACTAAAGATTGTTCCACCTCTTTCCTTCTCCTTGTAGGATTCTTCTTGGACATTCCTTATATGAATAAGAGCATTAAATATTGCTTGATCACCAAGATTTTGACTTTATTGCAATAAATATTAAATCCTACAAAATAAAATAAAACATATTAATTTAATAAACTAATATAATTAAAAGGACAAAATTAGGGATAATTAAATGTATGAATTACGTTTCTATTTGGTAGTAGTTGGGGGAATAACATTCATAATTATCATTGATTGTTAGTTGTTGGAGGATGACATTCAATGTCATTTTTCTCTTATAAAAGGGAGCTTTGGCTCCTCATTTCTACACACTAACATTATAGAGCAAGAGAGGTAGAGACTAGAGAGAACTCTAGTTTGAGCATTAGTAAGAGAAAATAAACAGTTAATTTATTTCATAGTTGAGAGTTTATATTCTCCCTATTATTGTTTATAGTGAATTTCTGAGATATCTTCCCGTGGTTTTTCTTATTTGGGTTTTCTACGTAAAATTCTTGTGTCATTATTTTATATCTCATACAGTAGTGTGCTTGTATTTATCTTAGTGTTGTGTGAGCCTGATTCTTCAACAATTGGTATCAAAGTTTTTTGGTTCATGCCGTTGGTGTCTAGGAATGTGGTTATTTAATTAGTCACCATTTCAAAGCACTGAGAGACTTCCACCCGACTTACACTCACCTGGCCCACAGGTGCGATCCGTCTAAAGAGAAATTAGGCAGATTACAAATACGAAGATGACAAGAAAAAGTGCAAGGTATGAAGTTAAACCATTTGACTGTAAGATAAATTTCAGTATTTAGAAATGTACAGTCAAAGATGTATTGGCTCAACAAGGATTGACAAAGGCACTAGAAGGGAAGAAACTAGCGACTATGACAGATGAAAAATATAAAAAACTTGAAGCAAATGTCGTGGCTGTTAGTTTTTGATTTTATGATGTTTTGAATGATGACTAATTTAAGTATATTAGACATGTGCATAGTTTATGGTTTGTTATAATATTATTAAATATGTATGGATTATGGTTTATAATATTATAATATGCATGGGTTATGCTTATTTATATTACAACTTATATTTGCATGAATATTTGTTGCTGATTTCCTTCAGTTGGTAAGTTGGAATGGTTTAAAATCATTTCAAATTTGAATTAGAGTTTATTAAGGAAGGTTGGTATTCTAAGAAATCTGTTTGGTTTTAAAATGTCCATCTATTAAGGAAACGGGTATTAACAGATCTTTAACAAATCTTATCAATCTCCTTTAATCAAGTTTGGATATAGATTTATATTTATGACTCCTGATATTGTGGGATTCTTTATAGTTGTCAACGAATATATATATCTTGGATAAATCAGTTTGTTGGCCTTCATCTTATATAAAGTTTCATCATGATCAGTTATGAGGAGACCCGACGATTGGAAAGCAGCAATTCATTCTTTTTAATTTTTATAGCTTTCTAATAGTCTTTCTAGCAATCAATGTCATGTTATTCTTAGGCTAGAAAATTGATATTCCATTGGAATCACCATTATTGTAATATGAAAAACAAGTAACTGTTAGCTTTGGTGGTCTAGAGTTTCTAGAGTTTAGTGGGTCTGTTCAAAGGAAGCTTCAAAGGTCTCGGGTGGAAACGATGATGCAGAGGTGTGCAAGTTGCAGAGGTGCAAATGGGGCATTGGTGTCCAACATCAGAATTGAAGCGTCTTTGTAACAGGAAGTTATTTTTTGTATTAAGGTTTAAATCATAATAAAAAGAGTCTCCAATCCCAGTTGGGATTGGATGTGGATTAGGCCACTAGATTAGAGGATAGGGGCTGAACCACATAAAATCTTGGTGTGATTTTTACTTATGTTTATCTCTTTAACTACCATTCACGTTCTGCACATTTTTTTCATCACGCTGGTTGAAGTTATACTATCCAGACACTAAAGTAGACAAGTCTAGCTGTCTGATAATAATAAACGAAGAACATAAGGTAAAGCAGACACTAAAGCAGACAGGCATAACAGTCTAATTTAAACCTGTTATAGAAAATTTCAAAAAGATTTCACCGTTTATCACTTTTAGCTTAAACACCTATTCACCCCCCTCTAGGTGTGCACATACATAGAATTATATTTGGTATCAAAGCTCGGCTCTACTAATATTGATCGTTGCAGGTCGTAGATGAAGATCCTATAGCACACCTAAACTTTCAAGGTCAGTCCACAAGTAGGCCACCGCTGTTGCTCGGAAGCGAGAACTTCAACTTTTGGAAGTTCAGAATGAAGATCTATCTGAACTGTGACCCATGGGAATGGTGGGTAGTTGAAAATGGACCAGTCATTCCGTGACATGATGATGGCAAGCCAAAGAATCTCATGAAAATGAACTCAAATAAATCGTATGAGGTATCTTATGATTCCAAGGCTATGAATACACTTCTAAGTGGTATGGTTCAGTCGAAGATAGATAAGGTCTCTTCTTGTACTACGACTTAGGGAATTTGGGACACAGTCATCATGAGCCACAAAGGTACTACTAAAGTGAAGGAGGTCAAGCTGAGAATGCTAATGCACATATATGAACTATTCAAATTGGAGAAAAATGAATCAATTAGAGATGCCCAAGAAAGATTCCTAACTCTAATGAATTATTTAAGCATGTTTGGACGAAAGATTGATCCAAAGGAAATCAATTCAAAGTTTCTTAGAGTCATGCCAAAGCGATTCGCACCAAAGGTTACTACTGTGAGACCCCAAATTTTATGAATAAAGATTTAAATTTCTCGAAATATTTTTTTGAATATTATGGTGTGGATAAAATATAATGTTATAGTTGTAGGTAATATTTACAAATTTTGCAAATTAAGCAAGTGGTTATATAATATTCGATTGGTCGGGGAATATTCGTTTTAACAAGGAATATTCGTGCGACTGACAAGACAATCATTAGTGGACCCCCATTGGCGAAAGTATTGTCGTAGTAAGAAAACATGTAATTATCTTTTATTAAAAATAACGGCGAAAGTGTTACCCGTTAAAACCGTTGAACTACCCTAGGTAGTAAAAGAATACGATGTCTGGCGTGGTTGCGTAAGTAGCACATCACGGTATTGGTTATTGATGCTTACGTGAGAAGTCACTCCGATTATACTCAATTATTGCTTTCTGATAATTGCTTTGATCATATCTCTCTCATATTATTGATTCAATTATTGTCACAGTATCATCTGTATAATATGGTATATTATTAAATCAATAATTGAGACAGAAAAGTTATTCATATTATTATTTGCAATATTGACAATGTCTAGAAGTTCTGTCAAGGAGAGGTTTGGTCATCTAATTGTGCGCCAATAAGGAGAAATCCTTATCGAAAAACCCCTTCTTTTCTGGGATCGACCTGGTTGTTAAATATTGTGAATTATAATATTAATGATGAATAAGTTCGTGTTGATTAAAGATGAAATTGATAGTTCCATTGTGTTGGAATTATTAGTGTTAGTGGAAATCGACATTTGTTTCGATATTAATTGATCATGATGTCCGGAAGTTATACTGACCAGTCGGGTAATTAACCGGATAAATGAACAATTAATTGCTATTAATTCATATGATTATAAATATTTGTTCACATGTGTGTACTATTGATTCACATTCTTGTATTATTAGGGGAGTTGGTGCAAGATTGATAATACTTGCATGACTAAGTTAAAAATGGAGGTATAGTTGAAGGTACTATACTATAATTCATATTTTTAAATGATTATAACTACTGATTCACATGATTGAACTATTGATTCACATTATTTACTATTAGGGGAGGTGGTGCAAGTTTGATAATACTTACAGGACTAAATTAAAAATAAAGAAAAAGAGGAAGGTATTATACTGTAATATTTTGAGCCCCAAAATGTGCAATTATTGAAACTATATTTTTCTATAAATAGAAGATCATTCTTCCTTCATTTCTCACCAATTCACTAAAGCTATAGAGCAATTATTATAGAGAAAAATTATAGAGAGAAAGTAGAAGAGACGTCTGCTACCTCACTATTCCAGTTTTCTTCTAAGGTAAGGAATATTATTCTTTCGTATTCATGAAGAGAGTTATTTTCTTTCAATACTCGTAAGGGTTGTTATTCCATTCTTTATTATTATGTTGGAATAACCTGTCTATGCGAAGTACCGCATACATGGTAAAATTCTTTTGTTATTCCATTCTTTAGTGTTAGTGGAAATTGACATTTGTTTCGATATTAATTGATGTCTGAAAGTTATACTGACCAGTCGGGTAATTAACCGGATAAATGAGCAATTAATTGCTATTAATTCACATGATTATAACTATTTATTCACATGTGTGTACTATTGATTCACATTCTTGTATTATTAGGGGAGTTGGTGCAAGATTGATAATACTTGCATGACTAAGTTAAAAATTGAGGTATAGTTGAAGGTACTATACTGTAATTCATATTTTTAAATGATTATAACTATTGATTCACATGATTGAACTATTGATTCACATTATTTACTATTAGGGGAGGTGGTGCAAGTTTGATAATACTTGCAGGACTAAATTAAAAATAAAGAAAAAGAGGAAGGTATTATACTGTAATATTTTGAGCCCCAAAATGTGCAATTATTGAAACTATATTTTTCTATAAATAGAAGCTCATTCTTCCTTCATTTCTCACCAATTCACTAAAGCTATAGAGCAATTATTATAGAGAAAAATTATAGAGAGAAAGAAGAAGAAAAGTTTGTTACCTCACTGTTCTAGTTTTCTTCTAAGGTAAGGGGTATTATTCTTTCGTATTCATGAAGAGAGTTATTTTCTTTCAATACTCGTAAGAGTTGTTATTCCATTCTTTATTATTATGTTGGAATAACCTGTCTATGCGAAGTACTGCATACATGGTGAAATTCTTTTGTTATTCCATTCTTTATTATTATGTTGGAATAACATGTCTATGCGAAGTACCGCATACATGGTGAAATTCTTTTGTTATTCCATTCTTTATTATTATGTTGGAATAACCTGTCTATGCGAAGTACCGCATACATGGTGAAATACTTATGTTATTCCATTCTTTATTATTCTGTTGGAATATCCTATCTGTGCGGATTACGCTAGACCTGGTTCCATTCTTTATTATTCTGTTGGAATAATCTGTCTGTGCGTTCTATCACATGCATGGTGAATTCTTCTGTTATTCCATTCTTTATTATTTTGTTGGAATATCCTATCTGTGCGGATTATGCATAACCTGGTTCCATTCTTTATTACTCTATTGGAATAACCTGTCTATGTGGATTATCACATGCATGGTGAATGATCCTTCGTATTAATTCCTTATTAAATTGTGGAAATGATCTGTCTACGTGGATTACCTCATGGCGAGTGAAAATTCATTTGCAGTTTTATATATTCTATTATACTCATTTGGTTAAAGTTTTGGCTTCTATACTCCATGAAATTAGTAGAATATCCTGGATATTTGCGCTTCATCCGGTATCTTTTCATGAAAATATTCTTTTGAGCATTCTTAAATTTTACTCCACAAGGCAGTATCATGTTGACAATTTGGACGTAATTGATTTCAAGATAAATTAACTTATAAATTTTTAAAATTTATTCTTGAACTTGTTTTATTGAATTATTATGTCATTGTCCCAGGGATTATTTGTTATAGTCACGACCATTGATGATTTAATGAATATCCTTGGCCCGTAGCGAGGATGACTTCGATGATGTGGTTTATTTATTGTCGAGTCTCAAATGATAAAAATTGATGAAAACATATTAAATCATAGAAGATAGTAGATATCACGCTCTACTTGACTCTTCTAATGTATTGCTTATTCCGCTGCAGTTGTTGATCTAAAACTTGTTATCTATTATATTCACATCGGTTGTTATCTTTGTTGAAGGCTAAGGATAATTTATTTTGCATTCTCTTAGTCATAATATTTTTTATCTTTGGGCTAGTTGAGCTCACCCTTTCTTTCACCGTTCTCTTCAGAAATGAGAACGTGGCAAGGACTAGTCGGGAACCGAGTGAGACGGTCCGTGATGATAAGCATTAGTAGTCCTCACTATTATGTTAAATAGTGTGACAAAAAATGTAATGAGGACTCCATTGAGTGTGGATATTGTCTAAATGACAATGTTCTTATTAAAACTCTTAGATTATGTTTTGTCGTATTTTACACGACTATTGTATAATTAAGTGCTATTTGAATTTATGTATCATGTATCTGGCGACTCAAGATGGGTGATTTGTACCTGTTTTGGGGGCGTCACAGTTGGTATCAACGCTTAGGGATATGATCCCTGGCTGAGATGTGAGACAAGAACTAGGAGGGGAGAGACAGGGAATTCCTTCGCTAGTATGACCTACCTAAGTTTATTTGGTATTTAATTGGTCGGTCAGAGTATAAGGATAATATGTGATACGTTAATTAACCCTTTTTTGGTGACAATGTTTGAAAATGGCATCTAAAAATGTTGATATCAGTAATGAAGCACTTGAGACCGTTGAGTCACCAACGATCAATACCCAGGATAATGTGCAACAGGAAGACAATAATCCTCAGGTAAATAACAACACCGATCAAATGATGAACGATGAGATATTCAGAGGCTTTATGCAATTCATGCAACATCAGGTAAGAGATACTCCTTTTCAAAATATAGGTAGAAATAATGGCAACCCACGGTCGGTCACCGCTAAGCAGTTCAAAGAGCTAGGACCACCAGAGTTTTTGGGAAAACCAAAACCACTTAAGGCGGAGACGTGGTTAAAGCAGATCACCAAGATATTTGATGTTTTGGGATGCTCTGAGGAGCAAAAGGTTCCCTTTGCCACCTTTATGTTGCGTAAAGAGGCAAATTACTGGTGGGAATCTGTAAAATGTACCCAACCTGACGCACTCAAGATGTCTTATGAAAAGTTCCAAGAGTTGTTCAACGACAAGTACTTTTCCGAAAGTATTCGTCACATGAAGGGGGTGGAGTTTATTAAGTTGAAGCAAAACAATATGACCGTGTCGCAATACGAGGCTAAATTTACAGAGTTATCCTGGTTTGCATCCCATTTGGTCGATAATGAAGAGCGAATGACACGAATGTTTCTAAGAGGTTTAAAACCCGATATACGTCAATACCTCATTTCTCACAAACTTTTTTTATATTCAGATGTTGTGAATAGGGCTCAGTTATTGGAGCATGATAATGAGTCAGCACAACTAAAAGGTAATGACCAACAACACGATAATAATCGTACCGGTGGCAACTGCCATCGGAATAATGATAACCATCGTGGAGAAAATTATCATGCCAGAAATGGTAACCACTTCGGTGGTAATCATGGCCAAGATAATAGAAGTGGAAATTTCAAGAAGAGAAGGTTCAACAACAATGGAAAGACAGCAGCATCAACACCCGTTTTCAAGGAAGGAGAACGACCACCAATTATATGCTTCAAATGCGGAGGGGAGGGACATATCAGTCCAAACTGCATGATGCAGTCCAAAACATGTTACAATTGTGGAAAAGAAGGTCACCTAGCCCGATTTTGTCGTGCACCAAAGTCAAGTCCAGCTGGGACGGTGGCACCAAAGGCGGATACGGACAAAACAAAGTCGATGGATTCAGGAAGAGCATTTTTTGTGACTTCTCAAAAAGTGAGTAAACCGAACGAAGTTAGCACGGGTTAGTTAATTATAAATTTTTGCGAAGTCTATACCTTATTAGACCGATTTTACCCATTCTTTTATCTCTCTTGCTTGCACTCAACGTTTAATTTTGACCCCAGAAAAGTTAGACTTTGACTTATTGGTTGAAACTTCGTTAGGAGAAACCTTTGTTACCTCCATTGTTTATAAATCTTGTTTGATTCAAATCAATACTTTCACATTACCTGTCGATCTTATCTCTTTGAAAATACTTGCATTTGATGTGATTTTAGGGATTGATTGGTTAACTACTCATCATGCTTTTCGTAAGGTTGTTAGCTTTCATATTCCTAACCAACCTGTTATGCGAATTCAAGCAACCAAACCACTAAAGTTAATCACTGTTATATCAAGCCATAAGTAAATAGTCCTGATCCTTTCGTTGTTAACTTCCTGTGGAATGCACCAAAGCCAGACTTTCTGTAGGCGATGTCGTGAATGACGATAGCAAGTTGATAGGTATCAATGTGACGTACTATCCAAGTCTTGGATGAGAGTCACAGTTTTGAATGATATTTCTATTGTTAATAAATTTCCTGACGTATTCCTGAAGACTTCTTAGCTTACCCCTAGAGAGTGAAATCGAATTTTGTATTGACCTCAGTACAAAACCCATTTCTAAAACCCTTAAATATTTCTTCACCTAGAAAGAACGTATTATGCGCCAAAGACGTTGGCTCGAGCTGTTGAAGATTACGACTATACTATTCAATATCATCATGGAAGAGCGAACGTGGTAGCTGACACGTTGAGTAGAAGATCATATGCGTTTACGAGTGCGATGTTGTTAACACAAAAACCCATTTCGTATAACTTACAAATGATGAAGATAGAGTTAAAGACTCTAGGGACCCACGTGAAGATAACGAATATACGAGTAGAATCGACTTTAATCGATAAAGTTAAAGCCGCTCAAGCTACACACCCGAATCTGATGAATGTGAAGAAGAAGGTTCAAGAAGGCGTTATCTCAACACTCGATTTAATTGGCCCATTTAAAATCCTCGATCGAGTAGGAATTGTGGCCTATAGACTCATTTTACCACCAAGTATGTCGCGTGTTCATAACGTTTTTCACATATCATTGTTAGTAAAAACTTAGTCTTGGGGGACTTTAGAGCCAAATTTTGGAATAATTAATGATTCTGAAAAATTATGAAATCATGGGGGTTTTATAGAGCATGTTACAAGCTTTCCATAGCCTAGAAAATGGACTAATTCCGATAACGGATGAAGAAGTTATGAAGATTTGAAGTATGTGTGTCAAAAGTTGCAAAATCTAGAAAATTGGAGTTAAGTGCCAAAGGTCGAGCACCTAGGCACTAGGCTCGGCGCTTAGAATATGTTCTTAGGCGCCTAGGCGCTTACCCAAGGCCAAATTTGGGAGCCTAGGAGCTGGTCAAGTGTTAAGCCAAAATCTGTCCGGACGTCCTTTAGTAAATTGGGTATAACATTTTCATACAAACTCCGATTGAGGTGATTCAGGATGATTCGGAAAGATAACGAGTAGACCTAAAACATTCATTCTTTATATTTTGAGATTTGAGGCCGGTATCAAGGCCTAAAATGGATATTTTAGGGACTAATGTGCATTTAGAGGCAATCGGAGGACATCGGGCATGCACATATGCAACGTGTAATGTTTTCAACGATAAAGGTATTCAAGGTATCCTCAACTCTTCGGCATACCAGGTACGTACATAAATTTCGAGGGCGAAATTTCATAAGAAGGGGAGATTGTGAGACTCCAGATTTTATGAATAAAGATTGTAATATCTCGAAATATTTTTTTGAATATTATGGTGTGGATATAATATAATGTTATAGTTGTGGGTAATATTTACAAATTTTGCAAAGTAAGCAAGTGGTTATATAATATTCGATTGGTCGGGGAATATTCGTACGACGACACAATCATTGGTGGACCCACACAACGGAAGTATTGTCGTAGTAAGAAAACGACAGAATTATCTTTTATTAAAAATAACGGCGAAAGTGTTACTGTTAAAACTGTTGAACTACCCGATAGTAAAAGTAAAGTAATACGCGTGGTTACATAGTAGCACACGGTATTGGTTATTGATGCTTACGTGAGAAGTCACTCAGTTATACTCAATTATTGCTACAATAATTGCTGCATCATATCTCTCATATTATCGATTCAATTATTGTCACAGTATCATCTGTATAATATGTTATATTATTAAATCAATAATTAAGACGACAAAATTATTCATATTATTATTTGCACTATTGACAATGTCTAGAAGTTCTATCAAGGAGAGGTTTGGTCATCTAATTGCGCACCAATAAAGAGAAATCCTTATCGAAAAGCTCCCTCTTTCCCGGGAACGACCTGGTTGTTAAATATTGTGAATTATAATATTAATGATGAATAAGTTCGTGTTGATTAAAGATGAAATTGATAGTTTCATTGTGTTGAAATTATTAGTGTTAGTGGAAATTGACATTTGTTTCGATATTAATTGATGTCTGGAAGTTATATTGACCAGTCGGGTAATTAACCGGATAAATGAGCAATTAATTGCTATTAATTCACATGATTATAACTATTTGTTCACATGTGTGTACTATTGATTCACATTCTTGTATTATTGGGGGAGTTGGTGCAAGATTGATAATACTTGAATGACTAAGTTAAAAATGGAGGTATAGTTGAAGGTACTATACTGGTATTCATATTTTTAAATGATTATAACTATTAATTCACATTATTGAACTATTTATTCACATTATTTACTATTAGGGGAGGTGATGCAAGTTTGATAATACTTGCAGGACTAAATTAAAAATGAAGAAAAAGAGGAAGGTATTACACTGTAATATTTTGAGCCCCAAAATGTGCAATTATTGAAAATATATTTTTCTATAAATAGAAGATCATTCTTCCTTCATTTCTCAACAATTCACTAAAGCTATAGAGCAATTATTATAGAGAGAAATTATAGAGAGAAAGTAGAAGAGAAGTCTGCTACCTCACTATTCCAGTTTTCTTCTAAGGTAAGGAGTATTATTCTTTCGTATTCATGAAGAGAGTTATTTTCTTTCAATACTCGTAAGGGTTGTTATTCCATTCTTTATTATTATGTTGGAATAACCTGTCTATGCGAAGTACCGCATACATGGTAAAATTCTTTTGTTATTCCATTCTTTATTATTATGTTAGAATAACTTTGTCATGCAAAGTACCGCATACATGGTGAAATTCTTCATTATTCCATTTTTATTATTCTCATTGGAATATCCTGTGCATGTGGATTACGCTAGACCTGGTTCCATTCTTTATTATTTTATTGGAATAACCTGTCTGTGCGGTCTATCGCATGCATGGTGAATTCTTATGTTATTCCATTCTTTATTATTCTGTTGGAATATCCTATCTGTCGGATTCTTACATGACACAGTTCCATTCTTTATTATTCTCATTGGAATAAGTCGCCTATGTGGAATATCACATGCATGGTGAATGATCCTTCGTATTCATTCCTTATTAAATTGTGGAAATGATCTGTCTACGTGGATTACCGCATGGCGGGTGAAAATCTATTTGCAGTTTCATATATTCTATGATACTCATTTGGTTAAACTTTTTGCTTCTATACTCCATAAAATTAGTAGAATATCCTGGATATTTGCGTTTCATCCGGTATCTTTTCATGGAAATATTCTTCCGAGCATTCTTGAATTTTACTCCACAAAGAAGTATCATGTTGACAATATGGAAATAATTGATTTCAAGATAAATTAACTTATAAATCTTTAAAATTTATTCTTGAACTTGTTTTATTGAATTATTATGTCATTGTTATCATCCTCATGCTTATATTGTGATGAAAGTCATCTTTGGCTTACGTGCATAGATGGACTTGGTATATTTTGACCAGGGATTATTCGGTATAATCATGACCTGTAATGTTATAAATGATGTGGTAAAAGTCCTTAGTAGCCTGTAGTGCATTGATGGACAGTTTTTGGTATGATTATGACCAGGGATTATTCGGTATAGTCATGACCATTGATGATTTAATGAATATCTTTGGCTCGTAGTGCAGGGATGACTCAATGATGTGGTTTATTTATTAAGCTGAGTCTCAGCGATAAAAATTGATGAAAACATTTTAAATCATAGAAGATAGTAGCTATCATACTCTACTTTATTC
The DNA here is from genome assembly GCA_020205605.1 of Panax ginseng. NCBI lineage: Eukaryota > Viridiplantae > Streptophyta > Magnoliopsida > Apiales > Araliaceae > Panax > Panax ginseng. The sequence continues at coordinate 184,628,257 of CM035132.1, forward strand.
TTCTAATGGATTGCTTATTCCGCTGCAGTTGTTGATCTAAAACTTGTTATCTATTATATTCTGTCAGTTGTTATACCGTTGAAGGCTAAGGATAATTTATTCGCATTATCTTAGTCATAATATTTCTTCTTGGGCTAGTTGAGCTCACCTTTCTTTCACCGTTCTCTTCAGGAAATGAGAACGTAGCCGGGACTAGTCGGGGAACGGAGTGACGGTCCAGATGATAGCATTAGTAGTCCTCACTATTCTATTAAATAGTGTGACAAGAAATGTAATGAGGACTCCATTGAGTGTGGATATTGTCTAAATGACAATATTCTTATCAAAACTCTTAGATTATGTTTTGTCGTATTTTACATGACTGTTGTATAATTAAGTTATATTTGAATTTATGTATCATGTATCTGGCGACTCAAGATGGGTGATTTGTACCTGTTTTGGGGGCATCACAACTACACTTCAAGACTCAGTCACAATCAGCACAATGGAAACTCTTACCTTATTTGGAGAGCTTGAAAAGTTTGAAAACCAACTAAAATTGTATGATGAAGAAGATGAGACACCTAAGAAGAAAACCTTAGCTCTACAATCTGAAAGTTACCTAGAAGGCAATGATGAAGATTCGGATGGAGAAATAGCTTTAATGACTAGAAAATTGAGGGAGCTAATTCAAAAGAAGAATAGATCAAAATTACCAACAAAAGCTTTCAACACCAATAAAGATTTCAAGCAAAAGCCATAAGAGAAAACCTGTTTCGAATGTGGAAGGCTTGGTCACTTCAAAAGAGACTTCTTCCAACTAAAAAGAAAGAACAAAGCAAATGTTTCAAAAGGGAAGGCTCTAATTAATGACATGGAGTGATGATGAATCTGATCATGAAGATGAAGAAGAAGAAATTGCTCAACTGTGCTTCACTGGAATACACAATGAGGAAACATCTGAGGTGAGTCCTGAACTTGGAGAAATTACTATTTCTGACTATCTTGTTTTAAAAAATGAAAACCTTCATATGAAAGAGAAAAATGCTCACTTGAAAAATTGGATAAATGACTTAATGAAGGAAGTACAAATTTTAATCGACGAAAAATAAGAAGTAGTTAAAGATTGCACATCATGTGAAGTATCTCAGTTGAATGCTAAAATTGGATATATAGATAATTATAATAAAATTTTATATAATCGTGCAAACAAATTAAATGAAGAAAATAAAAGCCTTAAAAAGGAAAATGGTTATTTAAATGAAAGTTTAAAAATGAGAAATGCTTGTATTGATGCTTTTAATGATGGAAAAATAATAAACATACAAAATGACAATGAAGAAAAAATAATATCGTTGAAAAGGGATCTTGCAAGAATTGTTCAAGGAGAAGAAAATTTAAATATAATGTTGGGTGCTCAAAGGTCAAGCCTAAATAAACAAGGAATTGGATATAATCCTATTAATAACGTAAAGAGCACTACTAATAAAATTAGAGTAATAAATAATAAACCAAGGAACAAGCCTCTTTATTGCTCACCTTATGTTACTTGTAGAAAATGTGGTTTAAAAGGACATTTTGATACTAATTGTAATAAAATAAAAATAAAACAAGTTTGGGTAAAGAAAGGAGATTTAATTGCTACTAACAATATCGAACCCAAACATATTTGGGTACCAAAACGATGAACTACTTCTTTGTTTTGTAGGTATGCTTAAAAGCTAAAGTACCATCACATAAATGGGTACTAGACAGTGGATGTTCTAGACACATGACGGATGATAGAACTAAATATACTTCACTTGTTGCAAAGAAAGGAGGCACGATTACTTTTGGAGATAACTCCACATGCTAAATCATCGGTAAATTAAGGTAAAATTGGCAATGGTAAGGTTTTCATTGATAATGTCCATCATGTTGAAGGGTTAAAATATAATAAGTCAACTAATGGATAATGATCATAAAGTAATTTTTGAAAAAGATAAATGTGCTATTATTCATGCCTCTCATAATGTTCCTTTAGTAGCTAACAAAGAAGGTAATAAATACACTATAAATTTTGAAAATCAAAATGAGGATATTTGTTTAGCTGCTGTTCAAGGTCAAACTATTCTATGGCATAGAAGGTTAGGGCATGTGCATATAGAATTGATTAATAAGTTAGTTGCAAAGAACCTTGTTAAAGGTTTACCGAAGCTAAAATATGAGAAGACAAGTATTAATTTGTGATGTATGTTAGTTAGGTAAATAAGTAAGAAATTCCTTTACAAGCAAAAATTAGGTATCAACTTCTTTACCTCTTCAATTATTGCATCTTGATTTATTTGGACACGAGAAATATGCTAGCCTAGGAAATAACCATTATGCTTTCGTTATTGTTGATGATTTTTTAAAGATTTACATGGGTTTTATTTTTGAAAACTAAAGATCAAGCTTTTGTAGAATTTGAAAAGCTTATAAAGAGTGTTGAAACAAAACACAACCTCAAACTAATTGGTATAAGGAGTGACCACAGTGGAGAATTTGGAAAAGACTTTTTACGATATTGTAGTGAGAAAGGTGTTACACATGAGTTTTCTACACCAAGAACACCTCAAGAAAATGGTGTGGTGGAACGCAGAAATCATACTCTTCAAGAAACTGCAAGAACTTTACTTTATGAAAGTAAAGCGCTTTAAAAGATTTTGGGCGAGGTATGTAAAATCTTGCATGTTACATTCTAAATAGAGTACTAATTAGACCTATCCTATTGAAAACACCATATGAGTTACTAAATAAAAGGATTCCAAATATGAACTATTTTAAAGTATTTGGTGCTAATTGTTTCATTCTTAATACTAATGGTAATCTTGGAAAGTTTGATGCTAAATCAACTGAATCTATTTTTCTTGGCTATTCAATGAATAGTAAAGTTTATAGAGTTTATAGTCTTGATAAATTTAAAGTTGAAGAATCTGTGCATGTAGTATTCGGCAATAATATGCATACATATTTTATATCTATACAATTCTCCCACACAAAACCTTACTATTTTTCTCTTTCATCTCATTCTAACTTAACAAAGCAAATTAAAAAAAAGAGTGAAAAGGAGAAAGTAAAATTTCGGCAGCCCTACGAGCAAGAGAGGAGAGTGTGATCTTTTATGCACCCGAAGTTTATCAACTATTTTGGAAGAGAAAGGAGGTGTGCCATAAAATCAAGGTAAAAACCCTATATTTTAAACTTTGTTTCCCTTTCTTTTGTTGGTATGATGAAAAAAAGAGTTAATGTTCTAAACTCCAAAAACCTTAGATCTACATGTTTCCTATTATTTCATGTATGAATCTAACCATCTAAAGTGTTAGAATGTTGATCAAAAAGAAGAAAATGAAACTATGTTCTTAAGGGTAGAAAACCCAAACTTTTCTTCATTTTGATCATCTACCATTTAAGATCTACACCTCCTATTTGTGATCTGTCAAAGAAGGGTACTAGATGTGTAAGTTAACTAGTAAACCCAAGTGGTAGCACTGAAAAATATTTTTTTTCAAGTCATGGGAGCTATTTTTAGCAAAACTTTTTAGATTTTACAAAAAGAGAAAAAAGGACTATTTTTGGGCAGTTCATAGCAAGGGCAGTTTTGTCCATATATTTTACTTTAAAATTTTTGGAAAACTTTGAGATAATAATATGATGAATTAACTGTTTTAAGTAAAAATATGGTACTTTTTGGATGTGTAGGATGAAAGTTATGAATTTTACGAGAAATGACTACTTAAAAAGTAAAAGGGGAATAACTCTTAGTGTGTAACTCCAAAACTTGTGAAAATTTTACATGAAGTACATATACATAACCAGAACATCCCCTAAAAGTTTCGAAATTTTGTACAAAAAATTAGTTCATGAAAATTATTTCAAGATTCGACTGTTTTAGTTATTTTAAGCAAAATAAACGAAACTAAAAAATTCTAGAAAAATTATATGTTCATAAGGGTAATATTAAGTGATGTTTCCCAAAAAATTAGAATTTTCAGAATTGTTTTTGTAATTTTCATGTGAATGATTGAGTTATGAATAAATGGATAAAATAAGTTAAGTGATGTTATAAAGGGTAAACGTGTAATATTTTTGACAGAAGACCCTAAAGATGATGTAATCAGATTTATGGAGGCTATTTTGGTCATTTTTGATGAGATGTTATATTTATGACATTTTAGGTTTATTAAATAAATGAATTAGTAAAAGGTAAACAATTAAAATTAATTGTTATGAGTTTAATAAATGATTAAAATATTATTAAAGGATTAATAATATTTTAATATTAAATGTAATTAATAATATTTAGAATTAAAATATTATTAAATGATTAATAATATTAAATCAAAGTTAAATTAAATTATTAATAATATTATATTAATGTTAAATTAAAATATTATTAAATGATTAATAATATTAGATTAATGCTAAATTAAAATATTATTAAATGATTAATAATAGTAGATAACGAGTGAGATATTATTAAATGATTAATAATATTAAGAAGTGGGTTGAATATTATTAAATGTTTAAAATATTATTAAATGATTAATAATATTTGTGACGCCCCCAAAATAGGTATACACCACCCATCTTGAGTCGCCAAATACATGATACAAAATTCAAATACAACTTAATTATACAACAGTCGTGTAAAATACGACAAAATATAATCTAAGAGTTTTAATACGAATATTGTCATCTAGACAATAACCACACTCAATTGAGTCCTCATTACATTTATTATCACACTATTTTATAGAATAGTGAGGACTGCTAATGCTATCATCTGGACCGTCACTCTGTTCCCCGACTAGTCCCGACTACGTTCTCATTTCCTAAAGAGAATAATGAAAGTAAAAGGGTGAGCTCAACTAGCCCAGTAAGAAATATTATGACTAAGATAATGCAGCAGAAGTTATTGTTAGCCTTCAACAGTGTTAAACTGATAAAATATAACAAACATCAAGTTTAACTGCAGCAGAACAAGAAATCCATTAGAAGAGTCAAGTAGAACATAAAATCTACTATATTCTATGATTTAAAAAGGTTTTTCCATCACTTTTATCGCTGAGACTCAGCTTAATAAATAATCCACATCATCGAATCACCCTTGCACTACGGCCAAGGATATTCTTTAGTATCACAACCAGAAATTATCCATGCACTACGGGCCAAGGATATTCGTGTATTCATCAATGGTCATGATCATGCCAACAACTGTCCATCAATGCACTACGGGCCAATGAGGACTTTTACCACATCTTTTGTAACATTACGGTCATGATTATACTGAATAATTCCTGGTCATAATCATACCAAGTCTATCTATGCACTACAGGCCACAGATGACTTTCAACATAATATAAGCATGAGGATGATGACATTGATATAAGAATTCAATAGAACAAGTTCAAGGATAAATTTTTAAAGATTTATAATTTAATTTATCCAGAAATCAATAACGTCCAAATTGTCAACATGATATTGCTTTGTGGAGTAAAATTCAAGAATAATATTGTACCAAAAATGATTTAGACCGAAAACAAATCAATTTTTATCATGAATAGTACCCCGGTATGAAAAAGTTAAAACTTATTAAGAATGCCCAGAATAATATTTTCATGAAAAGATACTGGATGAAGCAAAAATATCAAGGATATTCTACTAATTTCATGGATTATAGAAGCTAAAACTTAAACCAAATGAGTATAGAATTTGAAATCTGAAACGAAATAATATTACTTACATACTACAGAGTATGGAAGAAAATATTATTTCAAGCGAATATTAAACAAAATAATACTCCTTACGAATATTAAGCGAAAATAATATTCATTACGAATATTAAACGAAATAATATTCATACGAATACAAAAAATAATATCTCTTCAGAATATGAAATAAATAATACCCCTTACCTTGAAAAGAAGAGCATTCTGACTGGTAGGGCGGGGATATTCTTGAAAAAAACCTATACTGTTTTCTACGCTCAAAACTTTCTAAAACTCGAAAGAAATACGCTCAAGATTATTGAAGAAGAATTCTCTGATTCTGGTGTGATTTTCAATTCTAACTAAGCATCCTATTTATAGGAGAATGAAAAGAATACTATTTGAGCGCACAGTAAAGGAAAGTCACGGGCGAATTCAGCCGGCAAAACTTTTGAAAAATTTTGATTTACTATGCAGTACTATGCAATAAAATATTCTAATAAAATGAAAACTTTTAAATAAAATATAATATATATTATATATAAATATATCATACGTTCAATTCATATTCACGGGAGTGATTCCCGTGATCACTTGCCCCACTTAATATATATTATATATATACATAACCTACCATTTCAAAGCCATTCTTTTTCTTTACAACCCGTGATACTCCCCCCCCCCACCAAAACATGTCTTTTTCAACATATATATACATATATATATATATATATATATATATATTATCATACTCATAACACACATTATTTTGAAAAATGGGTAAGCGGGGGTCCGAATTAAATAAGCAAAATTTACATCCAATACTTCATAAAAATCCCCTCAATATTTTTAACAAAATTTATCATCATTATTATAATTCGTAATATTTAACAAACATGTCGATCTCAGGAAAAAGGGGGCTTTCCAATAAGGATTTCTCCTTATTGGCGCTCAATTAGTTGGCTAAACCTCTCCTTGACAGAACTTCTAGACATCGTCAATATTACAAATAATAATATTAATAACTTTGCTGTCTCAATTATTGATTTACTAATATATAAAATATCGACAATAATTGAATCAAATAACGTGAGATACTATGCAGCAATTACTTGTAGCAATAATTGAACAAAACTGAGTGACTTCTCACGTACGCATCAATAATCAATATCGTGTGCTACTATACAACCACGCGTATTACTGTACTTTTAACACTGGTTATTTTAACAGTTAACGGTAAAAATTCCGTCGTTATTTTCATTAAAAGATATTTTTGTCATTTTCTCATTTCGACAGTAATTCCGTTGTGGGTCCACCAATGATTGTGCCGTCGTACGAATATTCCCTGTTAATACGAATATTCCTTAACCAATCGAATATAATATAACAACTTGCGTACTTTGCAAAATTTATAAATATTACCCACAACTATAACATTATATTAAATTCACTCCATAATATTCAAAAATGATATTTATAGAAAATTTATTTTTATTCATAAAAGTTGGGGACTTACAACCTCCCCTTCTTATGAAATTTCACCCTCAAAATTAGGGTACATACCTGGTATGATGAATAGGTGAGGAAACCTTGATTTCATTTCAGATTCTAACTCCCAGGTCATTTCCTCAACATCGTGGTTTCTCCACAAAACTTTGACTTGAGGTATAACCTTGGAGCGTAAAATATGCTCCTTCTTATCCAAGATTTTAACAGGAACCTCTTCATACGTTAAATCTTCCGCTATTTCATCCGGTTCTAACTCAATGATGTGGTTCGGGTCTTCCACATATTTACGTAACATGGATATATGAAAAACGTTATGAACACGAGATATTCTTGGCGGTAAAGCGAGTCTATAGGCCACAGTTCCTATTAGATCGAGGATTAAAAATGGTCCAATGAAATGAGGATTGAGCTTTTCTCTCTTTTCAAATCTCGTAACTCCTTTCCATGGAGCAACACGTAACAACATATGATCTCCAATATTGAATTCCACGTCCTTTCAATGAAGATCAGCATAACTCTTTTGTCGATCTTGTGAGATTTTTATACGTTGTCGGATCGTTTGAATCTTTTCCGTAGTCATACGTACCAACTCTGGTTCCAACAACGTTGCTTCACCCACCTCATCCCAGCATACTAGAGAACGACACTTTCTTCCATACAACACCTCGAATGGAGCCATGCCAATACTTGCTTGATAACTTGTTGTTGATGGAAAACTCCACAAAGGGTAAGAACTTGTCCCAACTTCCTTGAAGTCAAGGACATAGAGTCTTAATAGATCTTCAAGAGTTTGAATAGTCCTCTCTGACTGCCCGTCCATTTGAGGATGATAAGCCGAACTAAATCGTAAATCTGTGCCCATAGCTTTTTGCAAACTAACCCAAAATCTTGAAGTGAATCTTGGTTTCGATTAGAAACTATGGATACTGGCATACCATGCAATCTTAAAATCTCGTTTATGTACATACGAGCAAGACTTTCAAGTGTATAAGTTTCTTGTATAGGTAAGAAATGAGCCGACTTGGTCAATTTATCAACAATGACCCAAATTGCATCTATGCCTTGAGAAACCTTGGGAAGACTAGTAATGAAATCTATGGTAATGTGCTCCCACTTCCATTCTGGAATATCAAGTGGTTGCAATGGACCTTTTGGTACTTGATGCTCCGCCTTGACTCGTTGACAAGTTAAACACCTTGAGATAAACTCCGCTATCTCTCTCTTCATATTACTCCACCAAAATGTATGTCGAAGATCATGATACATTTTGGTACTCCCAGGATGGATTACAAACGGTGTGTTGTGCACCTCCATCATGATTTTATACTTTAAATCAGGATCGTTAGGAACACAAAGTCTGGAGTTGACTCTAAGTATTCCTTCTTCATCAATTCTTGCTTCCGGCATAGCACCTTCTTGCACTTTCTTTCTCATATGCATCAGCTCCAGGACTGTAGCTTGAGCAGATTTAACTTTATCGATTAAATTCGGTTCTACTCGTATATTCGCCATCATCACATGGGTCCCTGGATTCTTTAACTCTATCTCCATCCTTTGTAAGTCATACAAAATGGGCTTTTGTGTTGACAATATTGCATTCGTACCTGCATATGATCTTCTACTCAATGTGTCAACTACTACGTTCACTTTTCCAGGACGGTATTGGATGGTATGATCATAATCTTTCAACAGTTCAAGCCAACATCGCTGTCGCATGTTGAGTTCCTTTTGAGTGAAGAAATATTTGAGGCTTTTATGATCCATATAGATCTCCACCTTCTCTCCATACAGATAATGCTTCCAAATTTTAAGTGCAAAGACAACTGCTGCCAACTCTAGATCATGAGTAGGATAATTCCTCTTATATATTCTTTGAGTTTTCGAGAGGCATAAGCTATGACTTTCCCATGTTGCATGAGAACACACCCTAACCCTTTGCCCGAAACATCACTGTAGATGACAAATCCCTCCGAGCCAGATGGTATTGTCAGAACAGGTGCTGAAATGAGTCTCCTCTTGAGTTCTTGAAAACTCTTCTCACATTCCTCGCTCCAACTGAATTTTGTAACTTTTTGAGTCAGGTGAGTTAATGGAGTAGCGATTCAAGAAAACCCTTCTACGAATCTCCGATAATAACCAGCTAAGCCGAGAAAGCTACGTACTTTTGTCACTGATTTAGGTTGCTCCCAGCTTTGAATAGGTTTAATCTTTGCTGGGTCAACAGATATTCTATGACTTGATACTACGTGCCCAAGAAATGCTACTTACTCAAGCCAGAACTCTCATTTCTTTAACTTGGCATAAAGCTTGTTTTCACGAAGCTTTTGGAGTATTAGCCTCAAGTGTTGCTCATGATCTTCACGACTTTTGGAATATATGAGGATGTCATCAATTAAGACGACCACAAACTGATCCAAATATTCCTTGAATACCTGGTTCACCATATCCATGAAGGCAGCAGGAGCATTAGTAAATCCAAAAGACATGACTAGGAATTCATAATGCCCGTACTGAGTTCTGAAAGCCGTCTTTGGAATGTCATCGATTCTAATCTTTAACTGATGATATCCAGAACAAAGATCGATCTTTGAAAAGAATTTGGCACCTTGGAACTGGTCAAAGAGGTCATCAATGCGAGGCAATGGATATCTATTTTTGACAGTGACATGGTTCAACTCCCGATAATCAATACAAAGTCGCATACTCCCATCTTTCTTTTTTCACGAATAGAACAGTACACCCCAAGGAAGTACTAGGGCGAATGAAACCGATGTCTAACAATTCCTGCAGTTGGGTCTTTAACTCACGAAGTTCAATAGAGCCATTCGATATGGGCTTTGGAAATGAGTTTTGTCCGGGTTTCAAGGTCGATACAAAATTTAATTTCACGCCTGGGGTAGGCGTAAAGTTCTTGAGAATACGTCGGAAATTTATTAACAATAGAAATATCATTCAAAACTGACGTATTTTTGTTTAAATTCGTGACATGAGCTTAAGAAAGCTTGACATCCGTTTTTCAATAAATAAATAGCTTTATGGCTTGAGATAAAAGTGATTGATTTTAATGGTTTGGTTGCTTGAATTCGCATAATAGGTTGGTTAGGAATATGAAAGCTAACAACCTTACGAAAATAATCAATTTTTGCATGATGAGTAGTTAACCAATCAATCCCTAGAATTACGTCAAATGCAAGTATTATCAATGAAATAAGATTGAAAGGTAATGTGAGGGTACCGATTTGAACCAAACAAGACTTATAAAAAGTGGATGTAACGAAGGTTTCTCCCAACGGAGTTTTAACAGATAAGTCAAAGTCTAATTTCTCCGGAGTCAAATTTAAACGTTGAGTGCAAGTAGGAGAAATAAAAGAATGGGTAGAAACGGTATAAAATAAGGTATATACTTCGCTAGAGTTTATGATAAGATTACCCGTGATGACCTCGTTTGGGTTCCTTATTTTCTGAGAGGTCACGACAAACGCTCTCCCTTGCACTACTGACTTTGACTTTTTTGGGACGGCCTTTGATGCCTCCATCCCAGCTGGACTTGTCTTCGGTAAATGATAAAATCGGGCTAGGTGACCTTCTCTTCCACAATTGTAACATGCTTTGGATTGCATCGCGCAGTTTGGACTGATGTGTCCCTCCCCTCCGCATTTGAAGCATATGATAGGTGGTCATTCTCCTTCCTTAATAACGGGTGCTAGTGCTGACGTCTTTCCATCATTGTTGAATCTCCTCTTCTTGAAATGTCCACTTTTATTGTCTTGGCCATGATTACCACCGAAGTGGTTACCATTTCTGGCATGTTGATTCCCTCCACGTTTATTGTCACCGCTTCGATGACTACTACCATTGGTACTATCATTTTGCCGACTGCTCTCTCTTGGTTGGGTTGACTCATTATCGCATTCCAATAACTGAGCCCTATTCACAACATCTGAATACAAGCAAAGTTTGTGAGAGATAAGGTATTGACGTATCTTGGGTTTCAAACCTCTTAGAAATATCCGCATCATTCTCTCCTCATTATCAACTAAGTGGGATGCAAACTGGGAAAACTCAGCAAACTTGGCCTCGTACTGCGACACGATCATATTGTTTTGTTCCAGCTTGATGAACTCTACCTCTTTCATGTGACGAATACTGTGACACCCCCAAATCCGATACTTCCATTTCCACAGGATTTGGTGTTCACTGTACAACATCATCTATCTATCTACCCATAAATAAATGCAAACCATGCAATAGATAGAAATAAATAATAAATCTCTCCCCTTATGGGGTTACATCAACTGCATAATAAATAAATAAATAATTCCCAGGTCACTCTAACCTTAAATCATCTGTGCGGAAAATATAAACAAATAAGTCTTAAGTAACATCAATTCTAATCATCATTTCATAACCACAATAATAAAATAGTGTTCATTACTTGCTAATCTTGCCCTTGCCCTTACTAGTGGAAGGTTCGTTTGCTCTTTCGTTCTTAACTGCAATGTTATTATTACGCAAGAGTGAGCACGATTGCCCACAAGTATAACAATATAACAAATGAATAATAACATGCGAGAGAAATAATAACTTCGGATATAAAAGCTCAACTTTTGAATCAAGAATGAATAATAAGAATCAAAAGAAATTCTGAGGGTCATAAGACCTTGAACTATGTCCTAGGCTATCAAGTGTTTTTACTTGACACCTTTAACAGTCATAAAACTATGGACTCTTCTTCTCGTACTTAGGGGGATCAGCCCTTAGTACCATACTGTGTACAATATCTTAACGCTAAAGCGTAAATAATCCCCTATACAGGGTTGTTCATCTCAGTTTAACATTCGAGTCCGCACCAAAGGAAGTTTGGTTTGGATAATTCATTAAGGGTTCTGAAATTTAGAATGCTCATCAACTATGGACTAGTCGAATCAAATAAGGGTTCGCTAGTCTAACAAAGTTTAACAATAACTGATAATTTAATTTGGAAAAAATCTCAAAAGTATACAATAGAATAATTATTGTATAACAGCATCATGCTTGAAAGATTAATAGGCAAAACAGTCTTGATCAATAATAATGATAACTTGCTCAATGTAGAAAGGTGAATTAATCAACTTATATAACAATAACAAGTAGGGTTAGGAAACTTGCCTCGTGCGTAGATTACACTTAAATAAACTCGTTCTTTGAATTAAATCCTACATATCAATTATGTTCACAATACCAGTCAATAATAACGTACTAAACATCACAAGTTTACTCTTTGTTTAACTCGAATTCATGACTATACTTAGTCAATTATTACACTTAGTGTAAAATTAAGACTTCACGAACAATAAGCTAATTATGCATTCGATCATTCAATCCACACGTAATTGTGTTATGGACGTGTTAAGAATTTATTTTAACACCTCATAATATGTCTAACAAGTTTTTATAATCATTAGACTAAGTTGCTATCACATTTCTATACTTGAATACTAAAAAAAACATTTTCTGGACATTCTACTAAGTGGCATTGCTGCACTTCACTTTTGTCTTGGTCTTAAGGCATGCTGGTGGCGCTGCTATGAGGAAATGAACTAGGAGTTGGCATCGCGGCGCGAGACTCCAGTTCCAGTTCTGCAATTCGCGAAAATTGCAGAACATGGCTAAAAATTTCCAATCAACTTTTTTTACACGAATTTAGACATACCCACATGCTAGAATTCATAAATAATCAATACTTAACATCTATGGAGTGATTTTCACCCATTAAAACACATAATCACACAATTAAATTACGCAAAATTGCACTGTTCTTGATGTTCTTGAAGTTCTTGAACAAAAACATGGAATTTAATGCTACGGATTCGTTATAAGGCCAAATCCAACCATTTAAGTTTTGTTTTGTTCATTTTATCATGCATATCATATAAGTGTGTGAATTTTGTAGAAAATTTTATGGTTGACATATTAAAATTACGTATAAGGGCCATATGGCCATATAACGTACTCTGTAAATTTTTTAAAATAACAAGCCATAATCATATGAAGAAATTGGTGATATGGAAACACACAATATATATATATATATATAACATGCTATACTACTCGAATCATTACATATATTCTTATACCAACACCCTTTCCCAATTTACAGAGACTTGTAGATTAAATGAAAGCCATATTCATAAAACTAAATGACGTAGAATTGAGAATTGGGTTGGAGAGAATTACCCAAAGCGTAGATTAATTTACTAGAAAGTGAATTCCTTCTCCACAAAACTCTGAACTCTCAACTCTCTCTTTGTATCTCTCTCTGAAACTCTCTCTGTGATTGCCAGACTTAGGAAAAAAATTGAAGAAGAAGGCGTAAATAATAAAGAAAACGTCTGACGCGTTGTGGTCAGTTACCCAATCATGGGTAACTGCCCTCAACTCCCTCTAAGGCCATGTTTGGCTAGTAATAAAAATTTCAAAACTCCATTAATTTAATTAAACCTTTATATTATAGTTTAAATCATGTCACACCCGTTATAAAATAAATCAAATAACTAGTTTAATTTATTTTAAATAAAATAAAGATAATTTCTCATTAATAATAACATCAAATTATTAAATCTCTAATTAATATTTAAATTAATTAAAATATCAATAGGCTTATTAAATATTTATTTTAATACAATAAGCTCACATAATTACATATATCGAATAATAAAATTCTCCACATTAATTTAATAAATATAACACATATAAATAAATTAATCTATCACAACTTCATCAATTAATTAATTAATCTAATAATTAATTCATCGAAAAATATTTATTCAATCCAATAAATATTTAAATTAAATTACAAAATCTCGGTTGTCACAAATACTTTCGGGAAAGTACTTATCGTTCAACAATTCTTGGAACTTCTCCCAAGTCATCTTCAGTGCGACAGGTTGAGTATGCTTTACATATTCCCACCAGTAATATGCCTCTGCTCGCAACATGAAGGTGGCAAAGGGAACCTTTTACTCCTCTGAGCATCCCAAGACATCAAATATCTTGTTGATCTGCTTTATCTACATCTTCGCCTTAAGTGGTTTTGGCTCTCCAAAAAACTCTGGTGGTCCCAGCTTCTTGAACTGTTTAGTGGTGACCATCCGAGAGTTGCCAGTGTTTCCACCCGTATTTTGGACATGAGTCTCTCTCGCCTGATGTTGCATGAATTGCAGAAAGCCCCTAAACATTCCTTCGTTCATCATTTGGTCGGTGTTATTGTTTGCATGAGGATTGTTGCCTTCCTGATGCAAATTTTCCTAGTTATTGATCGTTGGTGATTCAATGGTCTCATGTGCTCCATTGCTATTCTAAACATTCTCGGATATCATTTTTAAATACTGCAACAAAACAAGGGTTAATTGACATGTCACATAATATTCCTATACTCTGACCGACCAATTAAATACCAAATAAACTTAGGTAGGTCATACTAGCGAAGGAATTCCCCGTCTCTCCCCTCCTAGTTCTTCTCTCATATCTCAACCAGGGATCATATCCCTAAGCTTTAATACCAACTGTGACGCCCCCAAAATAGGTATACATCACCCATCTTCAGTCACAAAATACATGATACAAAATTCAAATACAACTTAATTATACAACATCCGTGTAAAATACGACAAAACATAATCTAAGATTTTTAATACGAATATTGTCATCTAGACAATATCCACACTCAATTGAGTCCTCATTACATTTATTATCACACTATTTTATAGAATAGTGAGGACTACTAATGCTATCATCTGGACGGTCACTCCATTCCCCGACTAGTCCCGACTACGTTCTCATTTCCTGAAGAGAACAATGAAAGTAAAAGGGTGAGCTCAACTAGCCCAGTAAGAAATATTATGACTAAGATAATGCAGAATAAGTTATCGTTAGCCTTCAACAGTGTTAAACTGATAAAATATAACAACCATCAAGTTTAACTACAATGGAACAAGAAATCCATTAGAAAAGTCAAGTAGAACATAAAATCTACTATCTTCTATGATTTAAAAAGATTTTTCATCACTTTTATCACTGAGACTCAGCTTAATAAATAATCCACATCATCGAATCACCCTTGCACTATGGCCAAGGATATTCTTTAGTATCACGACCACAAATTATCCATGCACTACGGGCCAAGGATATTCATGTATTCATCAATGGTCATGATCATGCCAACAACTGTCCATCAATGCATTACGGGCCAATGAGGACTTTTACCACATCTTTTGTAACATTACGGTCATGATTATACCGAATAAGCTATGGTCATAATCATATTAAGTCCATCTATGCACTACAGGCCACAGATGACTTTCAACATAATATAAGCATGAGGATGATAACAATGATATAAGAATTCAATAAAACAAGTTCAAAGATAAATTTTTAAAGATTTATAATTTAATTTATCCAAAAATCAATAACGTCCAAATTGTCAAAATGATACTGCTTTGTGGAGTAAAATTCAAGAATAATATTGTACCAAAAATGATTTGGACCGAAAACGAATAAATTTTTATCACCCCGGTATGAAAAAGTTAAAACTTATCAAGAATGCCCAGAATAATATTTTCATGAAAAGATATTGGATGAAGCGCAAATATCAAGGAAATTCTACTAATTTCATGGAGTATAGAAGCCAAAACTTAAACCAAATGAGTATAAAATTTGAAATCTAAAACGAAATAATATTACTTACATACTACAGAGTATGGAAGAAAATATTATTTCAAGAAAATATTGAAAAAGATAATATTCCTTACGAATATTAAGCGAAAATAATATTCATTACGAATATTAAACGAAATAATATTCATACGAATACGAAAAATAATATCTCTTCAGAATATGAAATAAATAATAGCCCTTACCTTGAAAAGAGGAGTATTCCGACTGGTAGGGCGGGAATATTCTTGAAGAAAACCTATATTATTTTCTACGCTCAAAACTTTTTAAAACTCGAAAGAAATACGCTCAAGATTATAGAAGAAGAATTCTTTGATTCTGGTGTGATTTTCAATTCTAACTAAGCATTCTATTTATAGGAGAATGAAAAGAATACTATTTGAAACAAGACAAGAAAAAAAGAAAAGTCACTGGCCAATTCAATTTTACGTGAAACTTTTGAAAAATTTTGATTTACTATGCAGCACTATGCAATAAAATATTCTAATAAAACGAAAACTTTTAAATAAAATATAATATATATTATATATAGTATATATAAATATATCATATGTTCAATTCATATTCACGGGAGTGATTCCCGTGATCACTTGCCCTACTTAATATATATTATATATATATATATACATATATAACCTACCATTTCAAAGCCATTCCTTTTCTTTACAACCCGTGATACCCCCCCCACCAAAACATGTCTTTTTCAAAGATAATATATATATATATATATATATATATATATATATATATATATATATATTATCAAACTCATAACACACATTATTTTAAAAAATGGGTAAGCGGGGATCCGAATAAAATAAGCAAAATTTACATCCAATACTTCATAAAAATCCCCTCAATATTTTTAACAACATTTATCATCATTACTATAATTCTCAATATTTAACAACCAGGTCGTTCTCAGGAGAGAGAGGGCTTTCCAATAAGGATTTCTCCCTATTGGCGCGCAATTAGGTGACCAAACCTCTCATTGACAAAACTTCTAGACATCGTCAATATTGCAAATAATAATATTAATAACTTTGCCGTCTCAATTATTGATTTACTAATATATAAAATATTGACAATAATTGAATCAAATAACGTGAGATACTATGCAGTAATTACTGTAGCAATAATTGAACAAAACTAAGTGACTTCTCACGTAAGCATCAATAATCAATACCGTGTGCTACTATGCAACCACGCATATTACTGTACTTTTAACACCGATTATTTTAACAGTTAACGGTAAAACTTCCGTCGTTATTTTCATAAAAAGATATTTTTATCTTTTTCTCATTTCGACAGGAATTCCATTGCAGGGTCCACTAATGATTGTGCCATCGTACGAATATTCCTTGACCAATAGAATATAATATAACAACTTGCGTACTTTGCAAAATTTATAAGTATTACTCACAACTATAACATTATATTAAATTCACTCCATAATATTCAAAAATAATATTTATAGAAAATTCATTTTTATTCATAAAAGTTGGGGTCTTACAATAGTTGTAAATGAATAAAATATTATTCAAAGATTAATAATTTTTGTAAACGATTAAGATATTATGAAGTGATTAATAATATTAGGCAGAAGTTTTAAGGTGATAATTAAGTGATAGTAATGATAATGAGATAATGAATTATTGATTATGTTGCTAAATGTTAGCTAATTTATTAAAGTATTAGTATTATAAGGCATGTTATGTGATGCTGATTGAAAGATCAATCTATTAAATGATAGGTCTTTCATAAGAGATTAAATTAGACTGCTTAGTGGTAATCGACGGTCAAGGCAAGTTCCCTAACTCAAACTTGAGTTATTATGTTTTAGGCATGTTAGTGGTTTAATTATTTATAATTATATTCAATATCTTTGATTATTGATTCGCACATTATGCATGTTGCATATGTTCGTCATGTATGAAAGTCTGATCACCTTGATTACCATAAAGGTTCAATAACATTTGTTTATGGTCATTGTTGACCACTCCGCATTATTGGTTCAGTCATTCAATTATTGAAATTCTGATTCATGCTCTTTCATAATCATTATATTGTTCAAAATTTGACAGCTTATTCCTTTTCAATCATGATATATCTTCATTGTACTTAAACTTGCTGGGCAAAATAGTTGCTCGCCCTTGCTATATTATGGTAACAAATTTCAGATTTAAATGAAGGCTCGAAGAATGACAGTGGCAAAGGAAAATTCTAAGTGTAGATTATTATGCATTTAGAACTATTAAGTTATAAGTACATGTTAACAGTTGAAATACATATTCATGTTAAACCACCCACATGAATCGAGCTATCTTATAATTTATATATATATACAGTATTTGATTCCAATGAATATGATAGATGTTTATACATGATTCTTGCAAAAAAGAAATTCATCCTTATTAGTTATTACTCCAAACTCATGCAATATCTCCAATTCTCCATCACACCAATTCACAACAATTCCTTACAACAAACACAAGAATCATAGCTATACAAGACATATATTAGAATGTAAATCCCATGAAAAATAAGTACAAAGATGAAAATAAGAAACAAGTTGAACAGCATAGCTATATAGTTTATAACAAAGAGCAAAGAACAAAGAACAAGTTGGCCCTATATTATATTAGACAAATTAAAGACTTTAGAACTCATAATTTAAGGAACAATAAGTAGTGAAGATAAGATTCCGTCCAAGCTCGGACTCAGAGATGAGATTCAATCCAGATTTTGGCCCGACGTGCGATTAGGGTAGAAATAGAGATGAATAATCGAGATCTGGGGTTCTGACTTTTGGGTTAGGGGCTTAGGTTATGGCAGAAACAGATAGGAGAAATCGAGATATGAGATTCTGAGGGATGATCGGATGAGAGATTAGGAGTTCGATTGTTCGAGATGACGAGATCGAGAGAAGTTTGGGGCTCTGGGCTGAGAAATGAATGAGAGTTGTGGCTAACCTTGGACTGTGCATAAGGACTATTATTATTTTAACTTGGGGTTTATTCGATTATTCGGTGTAACCGAATACCTCAAAATTAAAATACGTATTAACTAATCAAAAACCGTAAAAAATCGGATATAACCGAATTGTTAAAAATAACCGAATTATCAGAAAATTTCGGTTAAATTATTTCAGTTCGGTTCGATAATTCGGTTATACCCGTTTTTTGTTCAGCCCTAAACCCAAGAGAGATTTTTTTTTAACTTTTTCTAATTTTTTTTTATAAAGCAAATTTGTAAAAAAGAATTAAGAAGTAACATTACTTTAACTGACATTGGAATATCTCTTTTTTTAATTTCTTTAATTTCTTGTACTTGTTTACAAATATCAATATTTTTTTATATTTATTCTCTGTCATCGACGTTGAAAATGAAGGAGTGTATAAAATTTCAGCTATAAAAAATAAAAATAAAAATTCTAACGCCAATTAAAGTGACGTTGCATCTTACTCTTCTTTTTTATAAATTCATTTTTTTAAAAAAATTAAATAAAATAGTGATAAAATTGATATATGGGTCAAACTAACTTATTAGGAATGACTTATAAGTCATATTTAAATAAATTTATTATGTTTTAGTTCATAAAACATAATAAAATTTTCTTCATCTTTTATGTTTTCTATTAGAACTAATAGTATTATAATTTAATTTTATAATATATTTGAAAAAAATGTAAAAGGAGAACTAGGAATAGCTAGGGGTATACCATTACTATTCTTCTTTTTATGTTAAATTTTTGACATAAAAATATGTTCATGATTTACGTTACTCCCTCCGTCTAAGAATAAAAGTTCTTATTATTTTATGTAATCTCAAGTTAAATATTTACTTATATTAAATAATCTATTTTTACAGTAATTTGTGCGTAATATCCTTAGTATTAAATGTTATATTTTTATTATTTATATAATATCACTAGTCACGTATAGAAAAATATGCAATTAGTTGAGAATTTAAATATGAATAATTTTATCATTTAACATTTTTTTTAAAATTTATATAAAATCAATCATCACTTTCATTCTCGGAGTGAGGGAGTACTTGTAAGTATATCTTACTTCTATCTAGAAATAGGAAACATTAAGAAGCATATATATTACTTATTCGCCCCTCATTTGCTCATTTGCTCATGTGCTACACTGTTTACCGCTACAAGTTATGGCGGTTGTGACGCCCCTAAAATAGGTATACATCACACATCTTGAGTCGCCAAATACATGGTACAAAATTCAAATATAACTTAATTATACAACAGTCGTGTAAAATACGACAAAACATAATCTAAGAGTTTTAATAAGAATATTGTCATCTAGACAATATCCACACTCAATGGAGTCCTCATTATATTTATTGTCACACTATTTAACAGAATAGTGAGGACTACTAATACTATCATCTGGACCGTCACTCCGTTCCCCGACTAGTCCCGGCTACGTTCTCATTTCCTGAAGAGAACCGTGAAAGAAAGGGTGAGCTTAACTAGCCAGTAAGAAAAATATTATGACTAAGATAATGCAGAATAAATTATCATTAGTCTTCAACAATGTTAAACTGGTAAAATATAATAGATATCAAGTTTAACTATAGCGGAATAAGCAATCCATTAGAAGAGTCAAGTAGAGCACGATATCTACTATCTTCTATGATTTAAAATGTTTTCATCAATTTTTATCGCTGAGACTCAGCTTAATAAATAAACCACATCATCGAATCATCCCTGCACTACGGGCCAAGGATATTCATTAAATTATCAATGATCATGACTATACTGAATAATCCCCAGTCATAATCATACCAAAAACTGTCCATCAATGCACTACAAGTTACTGAGGACTTTTACCACATCATTTATAACATTACAGGTCATGATTATACCGAATAATCCCTGGTCATAATCATACCAAGTCCATCTACGCACGTAAGCCAAAGATGACTTTCATCACAATATAAGCATGAGGATGATGACAATGACATAATAATTGAATAAAATAATTTCAAGAATAAATTTTAAAGATTTATATTTAATTTATCTTGAAATCAATTATGTCAAAATTGTCAACATGATACTGCTTTGTGGAGTAAAATTCAAGAATGCTCAGAAGAATATTTCCATGAAAAGATACTGGATGAAGCGCGAAATATCCGTGGATATTCTACTAATTTCATGGAGTATAGAAGCCAAAACTTTAACCAAATGAGTATCATAGAATATATGAAATCGCAAATGAATTTTCACCATTATGCGATAATCTATGTAGATGCATCATTTCCACAATTTAATAAGGAATGAATACGAAGGATCATTCACCATGCATGTGATAATCCACATGTATAGCGTGTTATTCCAATGCGAGAATAATAAAGAATTGAACGAGTCATGCATAATCCGCATGCATGGGATATTCTAACGTAATAATAAAGAATGGAATAATGTAAGAATTCACCATACATGCGATAGACCTCACAGCATGTGTTATTCCAATGAGAATAATAAAGAATGGAACCCGAGTCTAGCGTAATCCGCATGATGCATGGATATTCCAAATGAAATAATAAAGAATGGAATAACAACGAATTCACCATGCATGCGATAGACCGCACAGACAGGTTATTGCAATAGAATAATAAAGAATGGAACCAGGTCTAGCGTAATCCTCACAGACAGGATATTCCAACAGAATAATAAAGAATGGAATAAAAGAAGAATTTCACCATGTATACTACGGTGCTTGGCATGAAACAGTTATTCCAACATAATAATAAAGAATGGAATAACAGAAGCTCTCTTCATGAATATGAAAGAAATAATACCCCTTACCTTAGAAAGAAACTAGATACTGGAGTAGAGAGGTAGCAGACTTCTCTTCTTCTTTCTCTCTATAATAATTGCTCTATAGCTTTAGTGAATTGGTGAGAAATGAAGGAAGAATGAGCTTCTATTTATAGAAAAATATAGTTTCGATAATTGCACGTTTTGAAGCTCGAAATATTACAGTACAATACCTTCAACTTTTCTTTCATTCACTACTACAAAATAGTAAAATAGATAACGCTTAAAAGACAACATTTTTTATAAAAATATTGTGGTATTTTTTTCACAACGTTTTTAAAAAAAATGTTGTAAATATATATGCAAAAATGTTATCTATTTAAAAGAGTATTTTTTTGGTTTTAAGTAGATAACATTTTTAATTAAAAACGTTGTCTATTAAAAAAACATGGAGCTTGAACACTTAAAATTAAAAATTAAAAGACGTATAGTTTTTTCTCTCCTAGCCTTCCAAATCGATTCCAACATCTGAAGCAGTTCTCTGCTCTCCCAAATCATAATCTCTACACTCTCCCCTATCTCTCACTCATCTTCACATCACAGATCTCGCGCATTCTTAGTGTGTTCACTCATTTTGGCCCCTCACAACGAAAAGATCTCAAGCATTCTCGAATTCAATCTATTTTTTCAAAATCGCAAATCGACGGATCTCGCAAGCATTCTCGACCATCTCTCACCCACTTTGCTTTCGGTGTGTTCACTCATTTCGCCATATCGTAGGATTGCGGCAGAGAGAGATGGGTCCAAAGAAATCCGGCGCCATCCGTACAATATCGCAGCAAGCATTCGATGAAATTGTGAGGGAAAACATGGAAGATCTGGGAATGGACCCCACTGAAGCTCTACAAGACGCCATGGAAACCCTTACCCTCCAAGGCATCGATCTATCTAGTATAACTTAAGACCCTTTCTGATAGACTCCACGGCACGCTTGCGTGAGGTGGTCGTCGCCCCGATCGTTTCTAGCACAGTTGTTGGGTGAATTGCTTGCAACACCTTAACCCCTCGCCTATATGTAGACGGTAATCTTGGTACAATTGCTCGCGTTGAATTTCTGCGTTGAATGGACACCAACGACACCTTGACCCTCGCTTATATTGAAGCGGTAATCTCTCAGTACAATCGATTTATTGATCCGGTGAAGACGCCACACACAACTATGAATTGTTGTATGATAAGTCAAATTGAATCTCAAAGAAATAACTAAGAAAAATACTTAGGAATTCTTCAAAGAACCAAAAGAAGAGAATAACCTCACAAATATATTGAATAATGAATAATGTATATTGTTTACATCAACTTGAACCTCTATTTATACTACTCAAAACAATCCAAATCCTAATAGGAATTTATAAACTATAACCCTAATTGCTATAAGGAAATAGAAATCAATTTGAAAAAGAAATCCTAAGTACAATAGAATTTAAAATTAAGAATCCAAATAAAATAAAATCCTTCGCCGCGCCGGATTTCCTTTACCGCGTGATTAAACTGAGTTCTCAATAAGGATTGCTGGCTTGCTGCGTGTGATCATAAGGAAATAATAACAATTGCCAAGTTGCCACGTCATGTATGCATCACAAATAAAGTCTGATGACTTTTAAACAAAAAAAACCAAGGCTGATGACTTTTTTTAAAACAACAACCAAGTCTGATACTTGAAAAGGTGCGGCCCACGTGATAATAAAAAATTAATAAATTAATAATTCTTTGCATGTCTTCATTCTTTACATGTCTGGGCATGGGCTTAATTGAAGTAACATGATGCTTAATTTAGAAGGCCCCACATGAGTGTAACATCCCCTTTGCAAGTTGCAGATTATAATTGAATTCCAAAATTCGCGCATATAATTTATTGAATCTGAAATCAATTAGATAATTCGTGCTGGATTGAATTGAATGGACCAATTGGATCAAATTTAATAACGCTTTGAATTGTCTTTCTCTTGAATAATTTTCAGCCCAATTATTTAAAACCACTTGTTGAACACTTGACACTCGAGTCGATAAATTGACGAAAAATTCTGACCGGGTCAATCTGTCATCACTTTCAAAACCCTCTTCCCACAATTACCCTCCATCTTTCCTTTTCCTTAATATCTAAGTTGTGTTTATTTCATTTTCTGCAAGTGTTTTGGTGCTGAAAAGTTTGAAGGAAATTTGAATTGTGTTTTTTATAATGTGAGTTTTTTATGTTCATTGTCACTCAGTCTGTTGTAGATGGACAGAATTCCTGAAGTTTAGTTAAAATTTAAATTTTGTTTTGAATTGGTGCACATTATTATTATCTTATTACTGTAAGAGATTTCAAAATTTGTCCATCTATTCTTTTTATTCCTTAGTTTGTGTGGAAGTTGTTTGATTATCTGGTCTTTTTTTTTCTTTCAGGTCATTAAGACCTGCTCTAACCTTGTTGATGACAAACGAGTATTTCTGTCTACAATCAAAGACTATAATCCTCTAGATTGTCTTCTTGAAAAGATCAAAATTGTCCAACTGCTACTAAATGTAAGGCCTAAAGTGGTTCATTGGGAAGTTAAATATTTTCTCAGCTATTTGTCTAAGTATGGATTCCTTGTATATTATTTCAGGTTGATTTGGATACTAATTAAATTGGCTGCCCTTTCTGATGCCGACTATTATTATGACATGATATACAATGTGCCCTTTTCATCATTCCTGAACTCACAACATGGTAATTAAGCTAACTTATATAGTCCAACATGGTGATTGCATAGAATTAAGACTCTTGTATGGTTTGCTATTGCTAAGGATTGTAAATTGTGGATCTCAGGTGTGATTTCATGAATTTCGCAAAGTATTTTGATGTAGGAAAGGTAATCATAACCTTGTTTATTAATACTTAGATTTTCTTTGTTGCATATCCTCATAATTTTCTCATGTAAGTTAATGCTTTTGTGTTCACAAAGACTTGACTATTAGACATGGTTCAGACTTTTTAACGTCTCTGAATTTAATTCTTTCTTCACTGTGGGAAATTTTGTTGCTGGGGTTTAATGCTTTATGTTGTCTATTCTTCTCATTTCGTCAGTCCTCCACCCTCTCGTTCTCTCCCTCCAAATTTATTTCTCTGATTTGCTGCAGTAATTATAAATGCTGATGTTCTGTTACTTATGGTTCCTGTTGCTATTTACAAGTGATTGTTTGTGGACCAGATTTATGTTTTCTATCCTGAGGAACCAAAGGTTGGTGTAAAGACATTGAAGACTTATACCAATCGCATGAAATCAGAGAATGTTTTCCAAGCTATCTTGGTTGTCCAACAAAATCTGACTCCCTTTGCCCGTACATGCATAGCCGAAATATCCACAAAATTCTAGTTAGAGGTCTTCCAGGTGAGTGTTAATTTCTTCTGACGATGTACATGAATTCACAAAATCAATTATTGGAGTTCATATGTTTTGCACTGTTCTACCCTCAGAAGATTATAGTACCTATCCACCAAAATAATTTTTAAGATTTAATTTTCTATTACTCCAGCAACTATACGTGGGGTGACTTTAAGGCCCAAGCAGAGGCACTTGGCCTGTTTGCTAACGATATTGACGGCCTCCTAACATGCGCTCTTCGTCCTAGTAATGTCTTCGGACCTGGAGATAAACAACTTGTTCCGTCTTTAATAGATATAGCAACATCTGGTTGGGCGAAGGTATATCTTTTGTACGTCAATGATTTGCAATTCATTGCTTCATAATGCAATAATATTTTTGGTATTCCTTGTGATGTTGAATGTATTAAAGTGCAGATTATATATTATTTATACCTAAACATACAATATATCTCTCTTAATTTCTTATTTTCATGTGTCATCTCTCTTAGTCTTTCTGCTTATCTGTCTCTTTCTGCATATGATAGCTTTCTGCACATGGGAAAAAATTGCTAGGGGGTGGGGAGGTGGGGGTTATAACTTTTGATCATATTTGGAACTTCTGCTCAAGACTCAGTCCTTATTTGGCTAATATATATAATGTGTTTTGATTCTAAGCATGTACCACTTTTTCACTTTTTCTTTTTTGAATAAGTAATATAGTTTCTCATTTCAGTTTATTATAGGAAGTGGTGAAAATATGTCTGACTTCACCTACGTGGAGAATGTTGCTCATGCCCTTATTTGTGCAGAAGAAGCTCTAGGTTCTCGGATGGTTTCTATATCTGGAAAGGTATATCTAACTTTTTCTTATTCCAACTATTCATAGATGAATAATGACAAATTGACAATATTGCTTAATGATGTTTTGTAGGTTTTCTTTATCACTAATGTTGAGCCAATGAAGTTCTGGGATTTTGTCACTTTCATTTTGGAGGGCCTGGGATATCAAAGGTAAAGAAATCATCCCATTTTGTAATTTGAGAGACTTTCAAGGAATGCAACTGTAATTACAGTACACACATTATCCATGCATACTTGCATTGCTTGACTTGAGTTTGGAGTATGTTATCACTTGGCCTACTGACATTGGTCTTGTAGACTAAATTTATAGTCGAACTCTTTCCTAGGTGCGCAACCAGCAGTACTGTGTTATCTCCTTCCGTCTCAAACAGTTTGAATGCACCTTGATCTAATCCTCCAAACTTAAGCTAATTCCTTTCTGTCTAGATTTGAATCACAAATGCGGAATATCTAACCTTATTTACAATACAAAAAATATCTTATTCAGTCTGATATCAGCTTATTATAAGAAGTTGCCTAGTTACCATCTGTGTAGAAAATAATTATTTGGAATGTGATATTTGTATTTATTTGAGCTGAGACTAGCTAGCTATACAGAAAATGTTCTGGTTCTATGAACTGTCTTGAGCAAGTCGTATAGTTTTTATTAGGCTGAGTTGAGAGGAATTTTGTCTCAGTCTGCATTTTCGGGTTTTGCTAATTTGTTATTCAATTTCTTTTATGCATCCAGTGCGGGAACTGCAAGAAAGGTGTCAACAACAAGCTGAAGGCTTGGGAGTACATAGCTACTCGAAGTGGCAATTTAGCAACTGTTGAAGTATACATTGATGGCATCCAGGTTGGGACTGCTCAAAATCAGCAAAAGAAAATGGCACAAAAATTAGCTTGAACTTTGAGTATTTTTCTTTCCTTTTTCTGCTTTATTGGTTAGGTGTGGCTATATTTTAGTTTGAACTTTGAGTATAACTGCAGTTCTGTTGCTACAGTATATGGCACTTCAGTGCTTATGGATAGTTTGGTATAGATTTTGTAGATGTAGTAATTTGAAACTGTAAACAAATGGTATTATTGGGATGTATTTTGAATGGTTGATACATTTTGGCTTTAAATTTAAATGAGTTTAGACTTTTTAGCTATATATCATGACATTAGTATATTGCAGGTGCATTGGTAATGTAGGTGAATTATAATTTTTTTTTCCTTTTTTTTTAATCTACAACATTTTAAAAATGTTGTGTAAATGTGCCTAAACGTTGTCTGATATACTAAACAACAACGTTTTGATTCAAAAAAACGTTGTGGAATCATACCTACTATAACGTTTTTAAGCATCTGTTAATTTTTGAAAAACAAATCTACAACGTTTTTTTCTTAAAAAACGTTGTGTATTGTGCTTAACTACAACGTTTTTAAAACGTTGTGTAAGAGTGTCAAATAGACAACACTCTTAACCACGACGTTTTTCTGACTGAAACCACAACTTTTTTTTCGCATTGTCTATTTACTGTTTTGTAGTAGTGATTTTTAATTTAGTCCTGCATGTATTATCAAACTTGCACCACCTCCCCTAATAGTAAATAATGTGAATCAATAGTTCAATCATGTGAATCAATAGTTATAATCATGTGAAAATACAAATTACAAAGATATAGACTCCATCTATACCTCTATTTTTAACTTAGTCATGCAAGTATTATCAATCTTGCACCAACTCCCCTAATAGTACAAGAATGTGAATCAATAGTACACACATGTGAACAAATAGTTATAATCATGTGAATTAATAGCAATTAATTGCTCATTTATCCTAAGCATAATTACTGGTAGTCAAGATAACTTCCGGACATCAATTAATATCAAAATAAGTGTCGATTTCCACTAACACTAATAATTTCAACACAATGGAACTATCAATTTCATCTTTAATCAACACGAACTTATTCATCATTAATATTATAACTCACAATATTTAACAACCGTGTCGCTCCTGTGAAAGAGTGGGCTTTCCGATAAGGATTTCTCCTTATCATGCCATGATTAGATGACCAAACCTCTCCTCGATGTAACTTTTAGACATTGTAAATATTGCAATTTAATAATATGAATAACTTTGTCGCCTCAATTATTGATTTAATAATATATCATATTATGCAGATGATAATCTTGTGACAATAATCGAATCAATAATATGAGAGATATGATGCAAGCAAGTACAAGAGCAATAATTGAGTATAACGGAGTGACTTCTCACGTAAAGATCAATAATCAATACCGTGTGCTACTATGCAACCACACGACATCATATACTTTTACTACGGGGTAGTTCAATAGTTTAACCAGAAAACTTCCGCCGTTATTTTTATAAAAAGATAATTATGTCGTTTTCTAACTACGACAATACTTCTGTTGTAGGGTCCACCAATGATTGTGCCGTCGTACGAATATTTCCTGACCAATCGAATATTATATAACCACTTGCTTACTTTGCAAAATTTGTAAATATTACCCACAACTATAATATTATATCAAATCCACACCATAATATTCAAAAATATATTTTGAGAAAATTATTCTTTATTCATAAAAGTTGGGGTCTTACAACCTCCCCTTCTTATGAAATTTCGTCCTCGAAATTCGGGTGCGTACCTGGTATGTCGAAGAGGTGAGGATACATTGATTTCATCTCAGATTCTAACTCCCAGGTCATTTCCTCCACATCGTGGTTTCTCCACAAAACTTTGACTTGAGGTATAACTTTAGAGCGTAGAATATAATCCTTCTTATCCAAGATTTTAACAGGTAACTCTTCATACGTTAAATCTTCCTCTATCTCGTCTGGTTCTAATTCAATAATATGGTTCGGGTCTTTCACATATTTACGTAACATAGATATGTGAAAAACGCGCATGAACACGAGACACATACTTGGCGGTAAGCGCGCGAGTCTATAGGCCACGCTCCTACTCGATCGAGGATTAAAATGGGCCAATGAATTGAGGATTGAGCTTTCCTCTCTTTCAAAATCTTGTAACTCCTTTCCATGGAGCAACACGTAACAACACATGATCTCCAATATTGAATTTCACGTCCTTTCGATGAAGATCAAGATAACTCTTTTGTCGATCTTGTGAGGTTTTTATACGTTGTTTGGATCGTTTGAATCTTTTCCGTAGTCATACGTACCAAATTCGGTCCCAACAACGCTTTTCACCCACCTCATCCCAAAGATACCGGGAGAAAGACACTTTCTTCCATACAACGCCTCAAATGGAGCCATGCCAATACTTACTTTATAACTGTTGTTGTAGGAAAACTCCACCAATGGTAAGAACTTGTCCCAACTTCCCTTGAAGTTAAGGACACAGAGTCTTAATAAATCTTGAAGAGTTTGAATAGTCTTTTTCGACTACCCATCCGTTTGAGGATGATATGCCGAACTAAATCGTAAATCCGTGCCCATAGCTTTTTGCAAACTAACCCAAAACTTGAAGTGAATCTTGGGTCTCGATTAGAAACTATGGATACTAGCATTCTATGCAATCTTACGATCTCGTTTATGTACATACTAGCAAGACGTTCAAGTGTAAAAGTTTCTCGTACCGGTAAGAAATCAGCAGACTTGGTCAATCTATCAACAATGACCTAAATCGCATCTATGCCTTGAGAAACCTTGGGAAGACCAGTAACGAAATCCATGGGTTGACAAGTTAGACAGCTTGAGATAAACCCCGCTATCTCTCTCTTCATATTATTCCACCAAAATGTATGTCGAAGATCATGAGTAGGATAATTCCTCTCATTTACTTTGAGTTGTTGAGAGGCATAGGCTATGACTTTCCCATGTTGCATGAGAACACATCCTAACCCTTTGCCCGAAGCATCACTGTAGATGACAAATCCCTTCGAGCCAGATGGTATTGTCAGAACAAGTGTTAAAATGAGTCTCATCTTGAGTTCTTGAAAACTCTTTTCACATTCCTCGCTCCAAGCGAATTTTGTATCTTTTCGAGTCAGCTGAGTTAATGGTGTAGCAATTCGAGAAAACCCTTCTACGAATCTCCGATAATAACCAGCTAAGCCGAGAAACCTACTTACTTCGGTCACTGACTTAGGTTGCTCCCAACTTTGAATTGCTTCAATCTTTGTCGGGTCAACAGATATTCCATGATTTGATATCACGTGCCCAAGGAATGCAATTTCTTCAAGCCAGAACTCGCATTTCTTCAACTTGGCATAAAGCTTGTTTTCACGAAGCTTTTGGAGTATCAGCCTCAAGTGTTGCTCATGGTCTTCGCGGGTTTTGGAGTATATGAGGATGTCAACAATAAAGACGACCACAAAGTGATCCAAATATTCCTCAATACTCTTGCTCATAATATCCATGAAGGCGGTAGAGAGCATTAATCAATCCAAAAGACATGACTAGAATTCATAATGCCCGCATCGAGTTCGAAAGCGGCTTTTGGAATGTCATCGCTTTTAATCTTCAACTGATGATATCCGGAATAAAGATCAATCTTTGAAAAGAATTTGGCTCCTTGCAACCGGTCAAACAGGTCATCAATGTGAGGCAACGGGTACCTATTTTTGATGGTGACATGATTTAACTCCCTATAATCAATACAAAGTCTCATACTTCCATCTTTCTTCTTTACGAATAGAATATGAGCACCCCAAGGAGACGTACTAGGACGAATGAAACTGATGTCTAACAATTTCTATAGTTGGGTTTTTAACTCCTGAAGTTCAATAGGAGCCATTCGATATGGAGCTTTGGAAATGGGTTTTGTACCGGAATCAAGGTCGATACAAAAATCAATTTCACGCTCTGGGGGTAGGCCAGAAAGTTCTTCAGGGAATATGTCAGGAAATTTATTAACAATAAAAATATCATTCAAATCTGACGTATCTTTATTTAAATCCGTGACATGGGCTAAGAAAGCTTGACATCCATTTTTCAATAAACGAATAGCTTTATGACTTGATATGACAGTGATTGATTTTAGTGGTTTGGTTGCTTGAATTCTCATAATAGGTTGGTTAGAAATATGAAAGCTAACAACCTTACGAAAACAATCGATTTTAGCATGATGAGTAGTTAACCAATCAACCCCTAAAATTACATCAAATACAAGTATTTTCAAAGAAATAAGATCGACAGGCAATATGCGGTTACCGATTTGAATCAAACAAGACTTATAAACCGTGGATGTAATGAAGGTTTCTCCCAACGGAGTTTCAACAGATAAGTCAAAGTCTAATTTCTCCGGAGTAAAATTTAAACGTTGAGCACAAGTAGGAGAAATAAAGGAATGGGTAGAACCGGTATCAAATAAAGTATAAACTTCTCTAGAGTTTATGATTAGCTTACCCATGATCACCTTGTTCGGATTCCTCGCTTTTTGGGAGGTTACGAAAAACGCTCTCCCTTGAACTATCGGGTTTTTTTTGTCTGGGACAGCCTTTGATGCCTCCATCCCAGCTGGACTTGACTTTCATGCACGACAAAATCGGGTTAGGTGACCTTCTTTTCCATAATTATAACACGCTTTGACCGTGATCGTGCGCTTTGGACTTATGTGTCCTTCCTCCACATTTGTAACATATACGACCTGGTCGTTCTCCTTCCTTGACAACAGGTGCTGGTGATGACGTCTTTCCATCCTTGTTGAATCTCCTCTTCTTGAAATGTCCACTCTTATTGTCATGACCATGATTACCACCGGCGTGATTATCATTTCGCATGTTGATTCCTCCACGCTTGTCGCCACCGCTTCAATGATCGCTACCACCGGTATTATCAACTTGTTTGTTGCTCTCTCTTGTTGGGTTGAATCATTATCGCGCTCCAATAATCGAGCCCTATTCACAACATCTGAATACAAACACAGTTTGTGAGAAATTAGGTATTGACGTATCTCGGGTTTCAAACCTCTTAGAAACATCCGCGTCATTCTCTCCTCCTTATCAACCAAGTGGGATGCAAACTGAGACAACTCTGTAAACTTAGCTCTGCATCGCGCGCCACGGTCATATTGTTTTGCTCAAGCTTGATGAACTCTACCTCCTTTATGTGATGAATACTCTCGTGAAAGTACTTGTCATTGAATGTACTCTTGAACTTCTCCCAAGACATTTTGAGTCACGGCAAGGTTGAGTCGAGTACGCTTTACAGATTCCCACCAAGAATCACCTCTCGCTTCAAACATAAAGGTGTCAAAGGAACCTATTTCTCCTGAGCATCCCAAGACATCAAATATCTTTTTGATCTCGCTTTATCCACGCCTCCGCCTTTAAGTGGTTTTGGCTCTCCAAAAACTCGTGGTCCCAGCTCTTGAATCGCTTAAGGTGATCATTCCAGAGTCAGTCGGTGTTTCCACCGCATTTTGGATGAGAGCCGTCATTGATGTTGCATGAATTGCATAAAGCCTCCGAACATCCCATCGTTCACCATTTCATCGGTGTTATTGTTTACATGAGGATTATTGTCATCCTATTGCACATTATCCGGCATTAATCTGTGGTGACTCAACTAGCCTCATGTGCTTCATTGTTTATCTCAACATTTTCGGATGCCATTTTCAAATACTGCCACAAAATAAGGGTTAATTAACATATCACATATTATTCCTATACTTTGACCAACCAATTAAATACCAAATAAACTTAGGTAGGTCATACTAGCGAAGGAATTCCCCGTCTCTCCCCTCCTAGTTCTTGTCTCACATCTCAGCCATGGATCATATCCCTAAGCTTTGATACCAACTGTGACACCCCCAAAATAGGTATACATCACCCATCTTGAGTCACCAAATACATGGTATAAAATTCAAATACAACTTAATTATACAACAATCGTGTAAAATACGACAAAACATAATCTAAGAGTTTTAATAAGAATATTGTCATCTAGATAATATCCACACTCAATGGAGTCCTCATTACATTAATTTTCTCACTATTTAACAGAATAGTGAGGACTACTAATGCTATCATCTGGACCATCACTCCGTTCCCCGACTAGTCCCGACTACGTTCTCATTTCCTGAAGAGAACAGTGAAAGAAAGGGTGAGCTCAACTAGCCCAGTAAGAAATATTATGACTAAGATAATGCAGAATAAATTATCATTAGTCTTCAACAATGCTAAACTGATAAAATACATCAAGTTTAACTGCAATGGAATAAGTAATCCATTAGAAGAGTCAAGTAGAACATGATATCTACTATCTTCTATAATTTAAAATGTTTTCATCAATTTTTATCGCTGAGACTCAGCTTAATAAATAAACCACATCATCGAGTCATCCCTGCACTACGGGCCAAGGATATTCATTAAATTATCAATGGTCATGACTATACCGAATAATCCCTAGTCATAATCATACCAAAAAACTGTCTATCAATACAGTACAGGCTACTGAGGACTTTTACCACATCATTTATAACATTACAGGTCATGATTATACAGAATAATCCATGGTCATAATCATACCAAGTCAATCTATGTACGTAAGCCAAAGATGACTTTCATCACAATATAAGCACGAGGATGATGAAAATGACATAATAATTCAATAAAACAAGTTCAAGAATAAATTTTAAAGATTTATAAGTTAATTTATCTTGAAATCAATTATGTCCAAATTGTCAACATGATACTACTTTGTGGAGTAAAATTCAAGAATGCTCAGAAGAATATTTCCATGAAAAGATACCGGATGAAGCGCAAATATCCAGGATATTCTACTAATTTCATGGAGTATAGAAGCCAAAACTTTAATGAAATGAGTATAATAGAATATATGAAACTGCAAATGGATTTTCACTCGCCATGAGGTAATCCACATAGACAGATCATTTCCACAATTTAATAAGGAATGAATACGAAGGATCATTCACCATGCATGTGATAATCCACATGTATGTGTTATTCCAACAAAATAATAAAGAATGGAACCAGTGTCATGCGTAATCCGTATGCATGGTGATATTCCAAATGTAATAATAAAGAATGGAATAATGTAAGAATTCACCATGCATGCGATAGATCGCATGACAGTTATTCCAATGTAATAATAAAGAATGGAACTGTGCCTAAGCGTAATCCGCATGATAGATATTATTCCAATGTAATAATAAAGAATGGAATAATAAAGAATTCACCATGCATGCGATAGACCGCATGCATGACAAAGTTATTCCAACGTAATAATAAAGAATGGAACCAGTGTCTAACGTAATCCGCATGTATGTGATATTCCAACATAATAATAAAGAATGGAATAATGTAAGAATTTCACCATGTATGCGGTACTTGCTCATGACAAAGTTTATTCCAATATAATAATAAAGAATGAAATAATGTAAGCTCTCTTCATGAATACGAAAGAAATAATACCCCTTACCTTATAAAGAAACTTGATACTGGAGTAGAGAGGTAGCAGACTTCTCTTCTTCTTTCTCTCTATAATTTCTCTCTATAATAATTTCTCTATAGCCTTAGTGAATTGGTGAGAAATGAAGGAAGAATGAGCTTTTATTTATAGAAAAATATAGTTTCGATAATTGCACGTTTTGGGGCTCGAAATATTACAGTGCAATACCTTCAACTTTTTTTTCATTTTTAATTTAGTCCTGCAAGTATTATCAAACTTGCACCACCTCCCCTAATAGTAAATAATGTGAATCAATAGTTCAATCATGTGAATCAATAGTTATAATCATGTAAAAATACGAATTACAGTATAGTACCTCCATCTATACCTCCATTTTTAACTTAGTCATGCAAGTATTATCAATCTTGCACCAACTCCCCTAATAGTACAAGAATATGAATCAATAGTACACATATGTGAACACATAGTTATAATCTTGTGAATTAATAGCAATTAATTGCTCATTTATCCGGTTAATTACCCGACTGGTCAGTATAACTTCCAGACATCAATTAATATCGAAATAAGTGTCGATTTCCACTAACACTAATAATTTCAACACAATGGAACTATCAATTTCATCTTTAATCAACACGAACTTATTCATCATTAATATTATAACTCACAATATTTAACAACCGTGTCGCTCCTGTGAAAGAGGGGCTTTCCGATAAGGATTTCTCCTTATTGGTGCGCAATTAGATGACCAAACCTCTCCTTGACAGAACTTCTAGACATTGTAAATATTACAATTTAATAATATGAATAACTTTGTCGTCTCAATTATTGATTTATATTATACAGATGATATTGTGACAATAATCAAATCAATAATATGAGAGATATGATGCAACAATAACTGTAGCAATAATTGAGTATAACTGAGTGACTTCTCACGTAAGCATCAATAATCAATACCGTGTGCTACTATTCAACCACGCCAGACATTACTGCTTTTACTACCGGGTAGTTCAACAGTTTAACGGTAAAACTTCCGCCGTTATTTTTATAAAAAGATAATTATGTCATTTTCTAACTACGACAATATTTCCATTGTGGGGTCCACCAATGATTGTGTCGTCGTACGAATATTCCCTGACCAATCGAATATTATATAACCACTTGCTTACTTTGCAAAATTTATAAATATTACCCACAACTATAACATTATATCAAGTCCACACCATAATATTAAAAAATATATTTCGAGAAAATTATTCTTTATTCATAAAACTTGGGGTCTTACAGCGGTAGTTTAGTTAACTAATAAATTAGATTGGCTCAGTGGTAGCTTAAATTCTATTACCATATATATATATATATATATATATATATATATATATATATATATATATATATATACCCATCTTAAATCTCCACATTAAACTAAATATATTATTATTATTATTATTATTATTATTATTATTATTATTATTATATTATCGATGATGTGGATTATTTATTGTTTAGTCTCAAATGATAAAATTGATGATAAACCTTTTAAATCATAGAAGATAATAGATTTTATACTCTACTTGACTCTTCTAATGGATTGCTTGGTCCGCTGCAGTTAAACTTGTTGTTTATTATATTCTATCAGTATAACAATGTCGAAGGTTAACGATAAATTATTCTGCATTATCTTAGTCATAATATTTCTTACTGGACTAGTTGAGCTCTTCATTGTTCTCTTCAGGAAATAAGAATATAGCTGGGACTAGTCGGGGAACGGAGTGACGATCCAGATGATAGCATTAGTAGTCCTCACTATTCTGTTAAATAGTGTGATAATAAATATAATGAGGACTCCATTGAGTGTGGATATTGTCTAGATGACAATATTCGTTTTAAAACTCTCAAATTATGTTTTGTCTTATTTTACACGACAGTTGTATAATTAAGTTGTATTTAAATTTTGTACCATGTATTTGGCGACTCAAGATGGGTGATGTATACCTATTTTGTGGGGGCGTCACAATTATTATTATTATTATTATTATTATTATTATTATTATTATTATTATTATTATTATTATTATTATTATTATTATTATTATTATTATTATTACTTACTACTCTTTTATTGTTATTATTATTATTATTATTATTATTATTATTATTATTATTATTATTATTATTATTATTATTATTATTATTATTATTATCATCATCATCATCATCATCTTAATTTAAGGCACCATGTTAATAGTCGTTGCAAAAAGTTGCATAAAATATGCAACGAAAATAAAAAATGTTGCCAATGAATGTGGTCTATATTAGGCAACGAAATATAGCAAAAAAAAACTTTCGTTACCCACGATGAAGAGAAATCAAGTGGTTAGAAATTTTGCAACAAATTTCTAATGATTTTTGTTTCCAAAATTTGCAACTACTTATGAATTTTGTTGCAAAAGTGAAAGTTCGACACAATCAAGCAACGAAGGACAAGTTTCACAGTAAAACATACACTTTTAGCAACAACTTATAAAGTCGTTGCCTGAAAAATCGTTGCTAAAGCCCCATTTTAGCAACAAAAAAACTTTCGTTGCCCACGATGACGGGAAATCAAGTGGCCAAAAATTTTGCAATGAATTTCTAACGAAATTTTTTTCCGCCAATGAATTAGCAACGAAATGTTGCAACGACTTATAAATTTTGTTGCAAAAAGTGAAAGCCTGACACAATCTGCAACGAATGACAAATTTCGTTGCTAAACATATACTTTTAGCAACGACTTATAAAGTCGTTGCCCAAAAAATCGTTGTTAAATGCCCATTTTTTTGTAATGTTATTTGATGCAAATGGCATTGTAAACCTTTTAAGTTATTGAAGGTATGTATTAAGTTAAGGTTGTAGACCTTGGGGTTATGTTATAAAAGTTTATTGTATAAATAATTTATATTTATATCTTCCATAGTAGTTATAAAAATGATGTATCGTGACGTACCAGGTCCGAGGTAAAAGGTACCCGAATTTGGGGGCGCTACAATAATTTAAAAGGAATTTAAGTCTCAAACCTTTGCAAAATTTTAGTTAAATTACAGAGCTATCCATCCCAACAAACCTTAATCTAATTCCAAATGTGAAGCCCCCAAAATAGGTATACATCACCCATTCTGAGTTGTCAAATACATGGTACAGAAACAACTACAACTTTATTAATACAATTGTCGTACAAAATACGACAATACTTAAACTATGAGTTTAAATACAAATATTTTCTTCTAGACAATATCCACACCCAAATAAGTCCTCATTACAATTATTGATACATTATTTTACAAAAATAGTGAGGACTACTAAAACGACTTCCTAGAACCTTCATTCCATACCCCGAGTAGTACTCGCTACATTCTCGCCTCCTGAGAAGAAAAATAGAACAAAAAGGAAAAGGGTGAGCTCAATTAGCCCAGTAAAGAATATTATGACTAAGATAATATAGAACAAATTATCGTTAGTCTTCAACAGGGAAAAATCTGAGAGAATATAATAGACAACAAGTTTTAGATCAATATTCGCAGCGGAAATAATAATTCATAGAAGAGTTACGTAAAGAATGAAATTTACTATTATATATGAATTTAAAAGTCCATCATCAATATTTTATCCCTGTAACATCAATCAATGTACATCTTGCATCAAATATTCATCTTTGCACTACAGGC
Organism: Panax ginseng; assembly: GCA_020205605.1. Classification (NCBI taxonomy): domain Eukaryota; kingdom Viridiplantae; phylum Streptophyta; class Magnoliopsida; order Apiales; family Araliaceae; genus Panax; species Panax ginseng. The sequence continues at coordinate 184,666,325 of CM035132.1, forward strand.
CAAAGATATTCATTAGTTGGTCATGTTCATCTCAACACCTGTACATCTTTGCACTACAGGCCAAAGATATTCATAAGAAAATCAACCATCTTTGCACTACAGGCCAAAGATATTCAGTAATATCATCATTTAGGACTGAAGATGATGAAAAATATTTTAAAGAAAACGAATCCAGTGAAACAAAAGAACAAATAAGGATTCGTACTTTTAACAGTCCAAGTTCAAAAATACTTCATTAATAATCATAGTGAAGTAAAATTCAAGAATGATCAAAATATGGATACAATCAAAGCTAGTATCCACAATAGATATTTTGGACAAAAAATGAAAATTTAATTTTTCTGTGAATAGTGCCGTATTTGTGAAGTGTCGTATACGTGAATAGTAACCCAGACACTAAAAGACAAGAATTTCACAAGAAATTTTTTTTTACCAATATTCTGGCATAATGATATTAGAAGAAATAATATCATTTTAAAAAAAATAATATCCCTTACCTCGAAAAGACAGTACTTCTGACTGGAATACTGGATATAGTGTTGAAGGGAACTTGCATCGAATAGCAACACTCAAAGTATCAAAATATTTATAAGAATATGCTCGATAATATAGAGGGAGAAAGAGAGATAAAACTTGTGTTTCTGGTGTGATTTTCAATTCTAACCTAAACACCCTATTTATAGGAAAATGCTTAGAACACCAAAGCAGAAAATTTAATAAATTAATAATATTTTCAAAACTAATTCCTACGCACACCAAAGAATCTGATTTCAACCATTAACATGTGCCACAAAATGGAAAAAACGTTTTTATTAACAAAAATAATTAAAACTTCCAAAAATCAATTATTTCAAAACTTCGGAACTTCAATAATTCATAATAAATACCCCTTTTATCAGAAAAATTCAAACCTCATGTCCTTTCCATAAGAAATTTCATTTTCTACAACTTTACAGAAGAAAGTTTTTCCAAATTTCAAGCCGAAGTTGACCGAAATCCACATACGGACAATTTTACAGGCTATAATCAAATTTCAGTCAAAAAATGGGGTCCACCGACATGTTTAACATGCTTTAATTATTTTTAGTAACAAAAATACTCCTCCTCCACATATACTCATATATCCCACATTCATTATAAAAATATCACCATTATTATATTATTAAAATATAATAATATATTTAAATAAATTATTTTATCAGAAAAGATAAAATATCAATTTTTCAACAATTGTCACTTTAAAATTTTCTCCATCTATATCCACATAAAATTAATATTTTTCTTATCATATAAATCCATAATTAATTATTCATAAATAATATTACAGAATCATAATACTGGCAACAAGGTCGTTCTCAGAAAGAGGGCTTTTTCAATAAGGATTTCTCCTTCTTGGCACCGCAATTAGGTGACCAAACCTCTCCTTAGATGTAACTTTCTAGACATTGCCAATAATGTTATCTAATAATATTATTTAAATAATACGAATTATTGATCCGATAATGAAAAATACTGTGTAGTGACAATTATTAAAACAACAGTAATATAAAATATCAACGCAATAATTATTGAATCAATAAAATAAAATATTGAACAGTAACTACTGTAACAATTATTGAGTAGTGCCTTCTTACGTAAGAATCAATAATTGGTGCAATACCATATGCTACTATGTTTTTAACCACCAAGTATTTCAACAGTATTAACGGTAACAACTACGCCGTTATTTATAACCAACTTATACTTGTCGTTTTCTTCATTCAATCGCTTTCCGTTATGGGACCCACACAAGACTGCGCCGTCGTACGAATATTCCCCGACATTAAGAATATTCCACGACCAAATGAATATTCCCCGACAACACTGAATATTTTATAACCACTTGCTTATTTGAAATATTTGCGCATTTTACCCATAACTAACCACATTAATCAAATCAACCCTTACTATTTCAAAATAATAAATAGAGAAAATTCAATTTCATTTAATAATAAGCTGGGGTCTTACAATCTCCCCTCCTTATGAAATTTCGTCCTCGAAATTGACGTACGTACCTGGTGTTTTGAAAAGGTGAGGATACCTCGCTTTCATTTCCGTTTCCAACTCCCAGGTCATTTCCTCTATAGCATGATTCCTCCACAAAACTTTGACTTGTGGTATGACCTTTGTGCGTAGGACATGCTCCTTCCTATCCAAGATCTTGACAGGTACCTCCTCATACGTTAAGTCTTCGGCTATCTCGTCCGGTTCTAACTCAATAACGTGGTTTGGGTCTTTCACATATTTACGAAGCACAAATATGTGAAAAATATTATGAACACGAGACATACTTGGAGGTAACTCGAGTCTATAGGCCACATTTTCTACTCGACCAATAATCTGAAATGGACCAATAAATCGTGGATTGAGCTTTCCTCTTTTCCCAAATCTTGTAACTCCCTTTCATGGAGCAACACGCAACAATACATGATCCCCAATACTAAATTCCACGTCCTTTCGATGAAGATCCGCATAACTCTTTTGTCGATCTTGTGCCGTTTGTATACGTTGTCGAATCATTTGGATCTTTTCTATAGTCATACGTACCAACTCTGGTCCCAACAATGTTGCTTCACCAACCTCATCCCAACATACTGGAGAGCGACACTTACGCCCATATAATGCTTCGAATGGAGCCACACCTATACTTGCCCGATAACTGTTGTTGTAGGCGAATTCCACCAAAGGTAAATATTTATCCCAACTCCCTTTGAAGTCTAGGACACAGAGTCTTAATAGATCTTCAAGAGTTTGAATAGTCCTCTCTGATTTTTCGTCTGTTTGAGGATGGTATGCCAAACTGAATCATAAATCCATTCCCATAGCTTTTTGCAAGCTAACCCAAAATCGTAAAGTGAATCTTGGGTCACGATCCGAAACTATGGATACTGGCATGCCATGCAATCTCACAATCTCATTTACATACATATGAGCAAGACGTTCAAGGGAATAAGTCTCCGTGACGCTAAAGAAATGAGCGGACTTGGTTAATCTATCAACAATAACCCAAATAACATTTATACCTTGAGAAACCGTGGGAAGACCCGTAACGAAATCCATGATAATGTGTTCCCACTTCCATTTCGAAATCTCAAGTGGTTGCAACGGACCCTTAGGTACTTGATGCTCCGCCTTTACACGTTGACAAGTTAAACACCTCGAGATAAACTTTGCAATCTCTGTCTTCATATTGTTCCACCAAAATGTATGTCGAAGATCATGATACATTTTGGTACTTCCAAGATGTATTGCAAATGGTGTATTATGTGCCTCCATCATGATCTTGTATTTCAAATCAGAGTCGTTAGGAACACAAAGTTTGGAGTGGACTCGAAGTATTCCTTCTTCATCGATTCTCGCTTCCAGAATAGCACCTTCTTGTACTTTTTTTTTCATATGCATCAGCTCCGAGTCGGTGGCTTGAGCAATTTTAACTTTATCGATTAAAGTTGGTTCTATGCGTATACTTGACATCATCGCACTCGTTCCTGCATATGATCTTCAAATCAACACGTCAGCTACCACGTTTGCTTTTCCAGGATGGTATTGAATGGTGTGGTCATAATCTTTTAACAACTTAAGCCAACGTCGTTGCCGCATATTGAGTTCCTTTTGGGTGAAGAAATATTTAAGGCTTTTATGGTCTGAATATATCTACACTTTCTTCCCATATAGATAGTGCCTCCAGATCTTTAGCGCGAAAATGACTGCTGCCAACTCTAGATCATGAGTAGGATAATTCCTATCATATTCTTTAAGTTGTAGCGAGGCATAGGCTATGACTTTCCCATGTTGCATGAGAACACATCCTAACCCTTTGCTTGAAGCATCACTGTAGATAACAAATCCATCCGAACCAGATGGTATTGTTAGGGTGCCGAAATGAGTCTCCTCTTAAGCTCTTGGAAACTCTTTTCGCATTCCTTGCTCTATACGAATTTTATATCTTTCTGAGTCAGCTGAGTTAATGGAGTAGCGATTCGAGAAAATCCTTCCACGAATCTCCGATAATAACCAGCTAGGCCCAGAAAGCTACGTACTTTGGTTACTGACTTTGGTTGCTCCCAACTTTGTATTGCTTCAGTCTTCGCCGAGTCGACATATACTCCATGTTTTGACACCACATGCCCAAGGAATGCTACTTCCTCAAGCCAGAACTCGCATTTCTTCAACTTAGCATATAGTTTATTTTCACGAAGCCTTTGGAGTACCAGCTTCAAATGGTGCTCATGATCTTCACGGCTTTTGGAATATATGAGGATGTCATCAATAAAGACAACAACTAACTGATCCAAATAATCCTTGAATACTCGGTTCATCATATCCATGAAAGCCACAGGAGCATTAGTCAATCCAAAAGACATGACTAAGAATTCATAATGCCCGTACCGAGTTCTGAAGGCAGTCTTTGGAATATCCTTAGTTCTAATCTTTAGCTGATGATATCCAGAACGAAGATCGATCTTTGAAAAGAATTGTGCTCCTTACAACTGGTTAAACAGGTCATCAATGCGAGGTAGCGGATATCTATTCTTAATGGTGACAAGGTTCAATTCCCGGTAGTCAATACAAAGTCTCATACTCCCGTCTTTCTTCTTTACAAATAAAACAGGAGCACCCCAAGGAGATGTACTAGGACGAATGAAACCGATGTCCAACAACTCCTGTAGTTGGACCTTTCACTCCTAAAGTTCAATAGGATCCATTTGATATGGAGTTTTAGAAATGAGCTTTGTACCAGGTTCAAGATCAATAAAGAATTCAACTTCACGTTCAGGGGGTAGACCGGGAAGTTCTTCAGGAAATACGTCAGGAAATTTACTAACAACAGAAATATTATTCAAATCTGACGTGTCTTTATTCAAATCCATAACATGGCCTAAGAAAGCTTGACATCCATTTTTCAATAAATGAATAGCTTTATGACTAGATATGACAGTGATTGATTTTAATGGTTTAGTTGCTTGAATTCATACAACAGGCTGGTTAGGAATATGAAAACTAACAACCTTATGAAAATAATCAAATTTGGCATGATGAGTAGTTAACCAATCAATCCCTAAAATCACATCAAAAGCAAGTATCTTTAAAGAGATGAGGTCAACAGGTAATGTAATGGTGCCAACTTGGATTAAACAAGATTTATAAACAGTGGATGTGATGAAAGTTTCACCTAACGGAGTCTCCACAGATAAATCAAAGTCTAATTTCTCCAGAGTCAAGTTTAAACGTTGAGCACAAGCAAGAGAGATAAATGAATGGGTAGCACCGGCATCTAGTAAGGTATAAACTTCGCAAGAATTTATGATTAGCTTACCTGTGATCACCTCGTTTGGGTTCCTCGCATTTTGACCAGTCACGACAAATGCTCTTCCAGGAACCGTTGACTTTGACTTTTCTGGGACAGCCTTTTGAGTCACCATCCCCGTTGGACTTGGTTTCGCTACCATACAATCTCGAGCGATATGTCCTTCCTTTCCATAATTGTAACATACCTTTAACTGTTTTGGACATTTTTGACTGATATGTCCCTCTTTTCTGCATTTATAGCATACAACCGGTGGTCGTTCTCCTCCCTTAGAACCAGTTGCTGCTGGTGCTGACATCTTCGCATTGTCATTGTTGAATCTCTACTTTTTAAAATCTCCCCCCGACTCGCTTCTTCTATTTTCATGGCCATGATTACCACCAGAGTGGTTATCGCTTTTATCCGTATTTTTCTTTTTCTGCTGGTTATCGTTATTTTGATGACTGTTGTCACCGGTATGATCCTGTTTGTGGTCCCTCGGTTGAACGTTCTCGTAATCTCGCTCTAATAATTGAGCCTTATTGACAACATCTGAATAGAGAGAAAATTTATGAGAAATAAAATATTGATGTATGCCGGGTTTCAAACCTCTCAGAAACATCCGCGTCATACGTTCCTCGTTCTTCACCAAATGAGGTGCAAACCTGGATAACTCTGCAAACTTCGCCTCGTACTGAGACACCGTCATGTTGTTTTGTTCCAATCTAATAAACTCCACTTCCTTCATATGATGAATACTTTCAAGAAAGTACTTGTCATTGAACAGTTTCTGAAATGTCTCCCAAGACATGCTGAGTGCGGCTGGATGGGTACGCTTCACAGATTCCCTCCAGTAATCGGCCTCATTACGGAACATAAAGGTGGCGAATGGAACCTTCTGTTCCTCCGTGCATCCCAAGACATCGAATATCTTGGTGATTTATTTGACCCACGTTTCTGCCTTAATCGGATCCAAATTTTCCCGCACTCGTGGTCCCAACTCTTTGATCTGCTTGGCTGTGACAAACCGTGCGTTGTTATCATTTCTACCTGTATTTTGTGCACGAGTCTCCCTCGTCTGATTTTGCATGAACTGCCAAAAGCTTCTAAACATTCTATCGTTCATCATCTGCTCAGTGGTGTTGTTCATAGGAGGAACATTGTCAGCCTGTTGCACGTTCTCCTCGTTGGTGAGTAAAGGTGTCTCCACGGTCTCATTTACTCTACTGTTAACATTCTCAGTCGACATTCTCAAATACTGCCATAAAACAAGGGTTAATTAAAGAAATCAACATATAACATAATATCCCTATATACTGACCAACCAACAAATAAGCTTAGGTAGGACACACTAGCGAAGGATTTACTCGTCTCTCCCCTTCTAGTTCTATTCCCCGATCTCCGCCAGAGATCATATCCCTAAGCTCTGATACCAACTGTGACGCCCCCAAAATAGGTATACATCCCCTATTATGAGTTGTCAAATACATGGTACAGAAACAACTACAACTTTATTAATACAATTGTCGTACAAAATACGACAACACTTAAACTATGAGTTTAAATACAAATATTGTCTTCTAGACAATATCCACACCCAAATAAGTCCTCATTACAATTATTGATATATTATTTTACAAAAATTGTGAGGACTACTAAACGACTTCCTAGAACCTTCATTCCATACCCCGACTAGTACTCGTTATATTCTCGCCTCCTGAGAAGAAAAATGGAACAAAAAGGAAAAGGGTGAGCTCAACTAGCCCAGTAAAGAATATTATGACTAAGATAATATAGAACAAATTATCGTTAGTCTTCAACAGGGAAAAATCTGAGAGAATATAATAGACAACAAGTTTCAGATCAATATTCGTAGCGGAAATAATAATTCATAGAAGAGTTACGTAGAGAATGAAATCTAATATTATCTATGAATTTAAAAGTCCATCATCAATATTTTCTCCCTGTAACATCAATCAATATGCATCTTGCATCAGATATTCATCTTTGCACTACAGGCCAAAGATATTCATCAGTTGGTCATGTTCATCTCAACACATGTACATCTTTGCACTACGGGCCAAAGATATTCATAAGAGAATCAACCATCTTTGCACTACAGGCCAAAGATATTCAGTAATATCATCATTTAGGACTGAGGGTGATGAAAAATATTTTAAAGAAAATGAATCCAGTGAAACAAAAGAACAAATAAGGATTCGTACTTTTAACAGTCCAAGTTCAAAAATACTTCATTAATAATCATAGTGAAGTAAAATTCAAGAATGATCAAAACATGGATACAATCAAAGCTAGTATCCACAATAGATATTTTGGACAAAAAATGAAAATTTAATTTTTTTTTTGTGAATAGTCTCAGATTAAGTGAATAGTGCCAGATAATGCGTGAATAAGAACTCCGACACTAAAAGACAAGAATTTTACAAGAAAAAAAATCTTACCAATATCCCAGCATAATGATATTAGAAGAAATAATATCATTTTAAAAAAAATAATATTCCTTACCTCGAAAAGACAATACTTCTGACTGAAATACTGGATATAGTGTTGAAGGAAACTTGCACCGTATAGCAACACTCAAAGTATCAAAATACTCACAAGAATACGCTCGATAATATAGAGAGAAAGAGAGAGAAAACTTGTGCTTCTGGTGTGATTTTCAATTCTAACCCAAGACCCTATTTATAGGAAAATGCTTGTAACACCCAAAGCAAAAAATTTAATAAATTAATAATATTTTAAAACTTATTCCTCGCACACCAAAGAATCTGATTTCAACCATTAACATGTGCCATCAATTGGAAAAAACGTTTTTATTAAAAATAATAATTAAAACTTCCAAAAATCAATTATTTCAAAACTTCGGAACTTCAATAATTCATAATAAATACCCCTTTTATCAGAAAAATTCAAACCTCATGTCCTTTCCATAAGAAATTTCATTCTCTACAACTTTGCGAAAGAAAGTTTTTCCAAATTCCAAGTCAAGTTGATCAAAATCTACATACCGGACAATTTTTTACAAAGTTATAATCAAATTTCAAATCGAGAAATGGGGTCCAATTTACATGTTTAACATGTTTTAATTATTTTAGTAACAAAAATACTCCTCCTCCACATATACTCATATATCCCACATTCATTGTAAAAATATTACCGTTATTATATAATTAAAATATAATAATATATTTAAATGAATTATTTTATCAGAAAAGATAAAATATCAATTTTTCAACAATTATCACTTTAAAATTTTCTCCATCTATATCCACATAAAATGAATATTTTTCTTATCATATAAATCAATAATTAATTATTAATAAATAATATTACAGAATCACAATCATCGCAATGCGTCGTTCCTGTGAAAGAGGGGCTTTCCAAAGAAGGATTTCTCCTTACTAACAAGGCAATTAATTAGGTGACCAAACCTCTCCTTAGATTGAACTTTCTAGACATTGCCAATAATGTTATCTAATAATATTATTCAAATAATACTGAATTATCGATCCGATAATGAAAATATCTTGTGTAGTGACAATTATTGAAACAACAAGAATATAAAATATCAACGCAACAATTATTGAATCAATAAAATAAAATATTGAACAGTAATTACTGTAACAATTATTGAGTAGTGCCTTCTTACGTAAGAATCAATAATTGGTGCAATACCGTGTGCTACTGTGTTTTTAACCACCAAGTATTTCAACAGTATTAACGGTAACAACTACGCCGTTATTTATAATCAACTTATACTTGTCGTTTTCTTCATTCAATCACTTTCCGTTATGGGGACCACACAAGATCGCTACTACGTCATCTTAATATTCCCCAACCAAGAAGAATATTCCACAACGAAACGAATATTCCCCGACAACACTGAATATTTTATAACCACTTGCTTATTTAAAATATTTGCGCATTTTACCCATAACTAACCACATTAATCAAATCAACCCTTACTATTTCAAAATAATAAATAGAGAAAAATCAATTTCATTTAATAATAAGCTGGGGTTTTACACCAAATACACTAAAAGTTTTGATGGTTACAAATTTTCAACAATGCTTGTTTCAATTTTTCTTTTCTTATTTCTTGTAAGATTTTTGATTTCTTTTTCCATGGTCCATGTTATCACACCTTAACATGTTATTATTTACTCTTAACATGTACAGATTCTTATACATACATATTTACTCCATACAAATATTTTCTAGGAACTAGTTTAGGGTTTTAACTAGTTCATACTTCCTCCTTATTTTTCTTTGTATCCTCAACTTTTCCTCCATGATCTATAGATCTTCATAGGTGCTAATTATTTTCATAACATCAAGATTTTAAAATTTCGAAATGGATTAGGGTTTATAACTAGTTTTGTGTGTGCTCCTCTTAGTCTTGATCTTCTTTTTCTTCCTTATTGGTTGTTTGAACTCACTCATCTTCTCTCTCTATGGCAACGAACTCCCTCTCATTCCTCCTTTCTTGCCTTTTGATTTGTGTTGGTAAAGTGAATCAAATGAAGGAAGCTCGCTATTATATATATATATAGGCAAAGTTTTTGCAAGTTTATTTTTATTATAATTTTGTGTCATCATTAATAATGTTAATTATGTTTTATTTTAGCTAATTATCCTTTTTCGTTAATTAAGCATTTATTAGGTTACTTTGTTAAACTTGGTCAAGCTTTGGATAAGACTTCCCCCCAAAATTTGGCTTGTCTTCTTCCCTTGTTTTTTTCCTTACTTATCCTTTGGTATGTTGTGGAATTCTCTAAGAACTTTGACCAATTTTCTTTGTTTTTCTTTAATATATATATATATATATATATATATATATATATAGACACACACACACACACAAAATTGGGACTAACTTAACCCATTACTAGGATTAAAATTAATCTTAACCTTGTGCGTTCAGTACTATCTTGAATCAGCTGTACATCATGCAAAGATAAAATAATAGCTGAAAGTGCAGATAATTAAAATTTTCTTCCTTCTTTCCTGTGTTTCCCAAATCGTAACCTTTATGATCCCTTGTATTAGCATAATAAGTGAACTATGAAAGTTCAAGTACCATTACTTATAATTTTTATATATTGATGGTCTACCTGTATTGTTCTACATATAAACAGTCACCATAAAACATACTTATTTCAAATAAACCTTTCCTTATTTATTGAATACCTTCAAAACTACATAATTGTTACTTACACATTTCAAAACTATCAACTTCTAATTACAGAAAGTATTGTTCTTTTGCATATTGTCAAATCTTCATCATCCAGATAGCAAGTAATGTTGCATTCTATTGTTAACCTGCAAAAAATTTATTTTTGCAAGTTTGAACTCGACAGCTCAGCAAATCTAATAGCTTTCATGTCGCACATAGCACATAAGTTTTATGCTCAGCATATATCTCAATTTAAAACAGTTGCTCAACATAAATATCAGTTTAAGATACATGTAAATTTCACATGCCTGATATATCACATATCACATATCACAAATTGAGTTCCATAACCTAACCACATATAGTCATAATTTGACTTTCGAGATTCATATACTCATCATATGAAATTTAACATGCTCATTGTAACACAGTTTATAGACAATCCATATCAAGTTTATATAACAAATAGAAATTAGAAGACTTACCAAGGAAACAACGCGACCTCCCCCCCCAACCCCCTCCTCTCCTCTCCCCACCCTCCCCCCTCCCCCCTGCCCCCTCATTGCACTTATCCTCCAACTTCTTTCAATACATATTTAACCACACAAATATTATATTTAATGACACTTTCAACACACATTTGTTCACAATGAATTTTATTTTGTGAAATATAATATTTGTGTTAGTAAATGTGTATGATGAGAAAATAGATGATAGGTGTGATAGAGGGGATTCTAATTCAAATTTAACTAATTATGTAAGGAAAATGCAAAATATATCCCCAAATCATGAAAGTTCACAACATACGAAAAGACATATATGATGAATTTGTGGAAGGGATAAAAACGAGAAGAAGAGAGAAGCTTACAATAACTTGCTTTTTTTCCTCATCCTAACACATCACTTCAAGAATTTCTTCATCCTTTACAAGAGGATCGAAAGCTTAAACCAAAAACTTGCTTTTATTTATTTATTCCCGGATACAAGCAACTACCAACTAAAATAGTATGATCAATTAGTTTGAGTTAATCGTGGAACTCAACTAATATAATTAAGGGTTAGTGTTCTTTCAAATAAGCTGTTAAATAATGTTGAGTGTGCATTGAAACTAAGATCAACCACCACCTTTGTAACTTCTTGTCCTTAAATAGTTTTCCACCCAAGAGCAAATCATGCAGAGAACCAGGTATCACCACGACAAAATTCCACCATTGAAAGATAGAAGACCATACTCTCCTTGCCCAACAAAATATAAGATGAGGATTCCAAATCATCAGTACACCAAATACATCCCAGAAAATTGTCATCGTTTAAAATGTAGTCTCTCTTTTGGCCATCATTTTAAGGTCTGGTGTATGGGCAAGCTAAAGGAAGACATGTGCGACATATATTCCCACCTCCCAAATATGGTGTATTGGGTAGCATCTGATATTGTGATAAAAGATGAATAAAGTTGAACAATTAATTTGATACAAATAAACTTAAACAATTACGTCTGATATTAGAAAAGACATTGGGAGAACATATACCATACATGATGAAAATATCATTAGGAGTGGTGATATCACTCCACTGTATTTATTACAAGAATTGTAACCCGGATGACTGGGTATTTTGTGTTCATGATCATACATATATATATGATGTTTTATATAAGAAGTTGCTCAAAGGCGATATTTAGGCACGGCAAGCAAGTGCTTGACTCGTGGTGTCGTCAGTCCAAATTTCTCAGTCATATCCAAGTTATCAGGTGTGATCCCATTAGGTAGGTTCCAGTCAAAGCAATGTACCAACCGAGCTACCACTAGTTGAACAGTTATTAATCCTAGCTGCATTCCAGGACATCCTCTTCTACCTGATCCAAATGGTAAGAGCTGGAAATCACGTCCACGAACATCTATATTGCTTCCTTCAAACCTCTCTGGAAGAAACTCGTCAGCATCTTCAGACCACACATTGGGATCTCGTCCCAGTGCCCAGGAATTTACGATTACTCTTGACTGCTTAGGTATAAAATATCCATTAATAGTAATATCCTCCATAGACTCGTGAGGACCCAGTAATGGCGCAACAGGGTGTAGCCTTAAACCTTCCTTAACCACCATGTACACATATTCTAAGTTGGGCAAATCTGTCTCCTCCACCATTCGATCAACTCCGACAACGGCATCTATCTCTTCTTGGCACTTTTTCATGGCCCTTGGATGTTTAATAAGTTCTGTTAAAATCCATTCAATTGAAGTATCTGAAGTATCAATAGCAGCAGAGATAATATCTATCATGATAGCTTTAATCACTGATCTATCAATTACTTTTGATAGCTCATCATGGGTGTTTGAAGGCTTATTCTTTAACGACAGCATATCATCAATAAAGTCACCGCTTGCATTTCCATTGCTTGAATTTTGTTCATGCTCATCAATAATGAACTCCAAGATTTTGTCAAGTCTCTTGCCGGTATCCTTGAACTGGCGAGTCAAGCCCTGAAATCAATATTAATTGAGATTTTGTAAACTGTACATGAAACTTAAAAGCCAACAATAAAACATTTTATTTCAAACTTATTACCACTTCGTTCCTAAATTAGACTCCACCTTAAACTCAATTAATCAATTAAACTATATTTTGTAAACTGTCAAACCCAACAATTTCACTTTTTATTTTAGATATTAACCGTTTCCTCTCTTTTCTCAATTTTTTTCACCATTTTTTCTTCACTCCTAATTTCTTAATTGCATGCACGTGTGATAAATGATAATCATGCACAAGTTTGAAGCTTTTACAAGTAATTTAAAATTTAAAGTTAATTAGATACAAAATGAGGTATATTCTTACGGCAAATCTAAGAAAACCTTGACTAATTAATTTCAGATACTGCAATCAATTTATATATAAATAAACAAGTATACTACATTACCTGAATGTCAAGTGGTCCTAGGAAGGGTACAAAGTCTGCAATATTAAACCTTCCAGCCAAAGTCAAAGCCTCATTCATAATCCCCTTAAGATCATACCTATCATCTTTTGTGCGTCCCAAAAGTAAACGATAAGTCATGTTCTCAATAATATTCGCCACCTTTGCACTAAGATCCACCACCTCATTCGCCGCCGAAGCTTCCTTAATACTCTTCACCACCATGCCAAGCTCCTCCCTTCTCATCCCCACAAAGGAATTAATTTTTGCAGGAGTAAGAAGTTCAAGCACAACAAATTTTCTTATGTTGCGCCAATGTGGACCGTATGCGGTGAAGGACATGCCCTTAGTACCATAGGACATGTACTCTGCCGCTTGGAGCTTAGGGCGGCTAGCGAAAATATTGTCATGAGTCTTGAGGAAAAGCTCGGCAGCTTGAGGTGAAGAGACTACAATAGTTGGCACAGAGCCTAGCCGCATGGACATGATAGGACCGTACTTTTTGGCTAGGGTCTGCAAGGTGCGGTGGGGGAGGGCGCCTAGCGTGTGGAGGCTACCGATAATTGGTAAACCTCGGGGACCTGGTGGTAGTTTATGGTGGCGTTTTAGTGGAGATATGATGGGGAGTATCCACCATGAGAGAGCTCCAAGGAGGACGAAAAGAAGGGGATATGCTAAGGGGAACATTGTTGTATATCTTTGTTTTGTTGGGGTTTTGAGAAAGATGTTGATTAGAGATAGAAGTTGTGTTTGCTTTAATTATCAGAGCTTGTGTGGTTTACATGATTTCTAATCAGAGCTGGCCCTCTTTAAATAGGAAATCCCACAGGGATGGTATAACTATAGCTACAACCACATCATGGAGCAACTTAGTCAAAGATGGAATATTAAATTTGAAACTGATAGGGGGCGGCGTTGTATAGGAGGGTTGCGCCGAAATGGTTCAAGTTGCACGTATCTATGATCAAAATTTCAAATTTGATTTGATTTGATCAATTTTTGATTTGGTTTATTTCACCGATTCATATTTAGCATAAATACTATCCAACTTTGTATCAATTAAATATTTTCTAAATTTAAAATTATTCTTATATAAAAGAATAATAAAAAAAAAGATATTTTTCTTATTCAAATTAATACATGTTATTTATCAATAATTACTACATGTGTTCTTTTTAATAGTTTTATTTAGTTTATATATCTTAGTAAATTAGTATAAGATAATTTTATTGCTACAATTTTATTAATCCTCTTAACATATCACGCAATTTAATTAAATTAATGTTCTAGCTAATTTAATTCGTTAAAACTTAAAATTTAATCAAATTGTTAGAAATAAAGGAGTGAAATGTGGAAAGTGGAAAGTAAAAAGTGGAAAGTTTGAAAAATTTCCTCCTTATTAATCTTTATCAGTTATTAGAATATGAAAAGGTTATGTTTACCTTTTCTCTCTTCCCCCATGCCTATATATATATATGTATCAGATAGAAGAAAGGGGAGAATAGAAGTAGCAAGATAGGTTGACATTGCTATCTGAAAATATGAAATGAGAAGACACACTCATGCGAGTGATTTTGAGAGATATCAAATGAATTGTGGATGACTACTTGAATACAAGATATTATCAATATACATTTTGTTTGATATACATCTTGTTTTATCTATTATTTTATAACACGTTATCAGCACGAAGTTCTACCTAATTTTAGAAAAGGAGTTCTCTCTACTCAATGTAAGTATTGTTTCGTTACAATTAAATTTAATCATATATATATATATATAATATATATATATATGATAAAGTAGTGTAATATGGTCGTAGATTAATAATGCATGTTTCACATACACAAGTTACAAGAGTAGATAGGTAGTCATCAAATTCAAACCACTGAAGACAAATGTTTCTATTATTTTATCTATAGGTATTATCATTGCTAGTCATGACTCACAATTATTCAGCAAAAGCCACATGGATGGTTATAATCTTTAGTTTTATTATTGCTTTCTATATCAATATATTTCTAATGATCTTTTGATATATTTCTTTTTAGCATGGTAGCATATTTGATATATTTTTAATTACCTTTTGATATATTTCTTTTTGGCATGGTAGTATTTCTAATGATCTTTTTAATATATTTTTGTATGAAGTTACAATGACAAATATACTTAGTAGTGTTGGTTTGTTATTTAGTTTTAGTGGACAAATTTAGTTTTGTGTTTTACTGCATTTCTATAAATTGTTTCATTACAATTAAATTTGAACATATATAATTATTTAATTTAATGGGGAATATGTTTAGTTATTTAATATTCATATGTTATAAATTTGAATTTGTTGCCCTTGATTTATATCGAGCAAGAATTGTTTGTAATGGAATCTTGATGCTGAGATTTATATAAAGGCAAAGAACCTTGGAGATACATTTAAAGTTGACAATCATGCATCCCTGCAGGATCATGCAAAATTAATGATTTTTATTCGCACTACAAGAAAAAGCCTTAATTCCGACAAAATTAGGTTCGACGGACTGTATTCAGTCGGAAATAAGTTATTTTTGACAAAATATTCTGTTGACCATAATTCCGTCAGGAGTAAGTTATTTCTAAGGGAAATCCGTCAGAATTATAAGGCCTCAACTGGAGCCAAGTTTCCCGCCAGCGCGAAGCTTAAGTTCGACGGAACTATGTTTATTTCTGAGGGAAGATCCGTCGAGGATAACATAAGTACGATGGAAGTATATCCGACGAAAATTCCGTCGAAAATAAGTTATAAAACCTAATTAGCAGCATCTTCTTCAGCGCCTCCTCTTATTTCATTTCTTTCTTTTTCTCTCCTCACTCCCTCACTCTCTCACTCACTCTCTCTCTCTCTCTGCACCTACTTCGTCTCATACACCTCACTCTCTCTTTGCACCTCACTCTCTCTCTGGACCTACTCCCTCTCTCTACACCTCACTCTCTCTTTGCACCTCCTTAGCTCGCCAGACGCCACCAACGCCGCCGCCAGCTGCCAGCCGCCGTGGAACCTCCCAACCTCTGCATTGTAGTCCATCTGATTCTCCTCTTTAGTTGGATTGCAAACTAAGTCCTAAGGTTTGTTTAATTTCTGTCCAATATTGTATATTTAGGGTTAATTTTTTTCCTAAAAAATTTGTGCAATTTCTGTCCAATATTATGCTTATTGCTGAAATATGTATTTGAAATGACTCCTACTATATCTATTGTTGGTAAAATTACTAAAATTGGACCTTAATTTTGTGTGCTTAATGAAATTGGGACTGAAGTCGAATTGTTACTGAAATAGGCATATATATGTACTGCAAATGTTGTTGCTGAAAATTGGGATTATTGTTGTCCAATATTTTGTGCAATTGCAACTTCTTTATTTTGTGCAAATGTTGTTGCAATTGCAGCTTATGTTATTTTAGTTTAATTGCAGCTTATTACAGTGTATGTTTACAGTTTATGTTCATAATTTGTATATTGGTTATGACAGTGATATTTGATATTTTCGATGAAATTTTTGTCAAAATTCTTCAATTGCAAATTTTTTGGGCCCATGTAACTATTTAAATATGTTACTTAATTTTTCAATACTAAAATGAACTAAGTATTATTTACTTAGTTTTGTACTACTAAATAAAATAAAATAAAATTATAAATAATATAAATTTAAATAATATAATATAAGATAATATAATATAAAATAATAAAATTAAATAACATAAGTTAAGATAATTAAGATGAAATGAAATGAAATGAAATAAAATAAGTTACTAAATAAATTATAACTTAAATTATATCTAATAAATAAATAAAATACATTAAATTAAATTAAATTTAATTAAATAATTATAATATAATATGAGTAAAAATAAGATAAAATACAAAATAATAATAACTTATAATAATTTAAATTTAATAAAATAAAATAAATAAATAATTTAATAAATAAATTAAATTTAATAAAAATATTTAAAAATATATAATATAATACAAATAAAATACAATCCAATAAAACATATTTAAAAATAAAATAAAATAAAATAAATTTAAATTAAATTAAATTTAAAAAATTTAAAAAAAATTAACGAATTTAATTTCATAAAAAATTAAAAATTACTCCTATTTGTTGTTTGAGATGCGATAGAGGCGGCCGGGCAATCAAACCAGTCGAGAACCACCATCGAGATCACCAAATTTCCTCATAGTCTCCGATTTAGCACTGGAGGCTATGTGTGCAAGCATTATTCTAGATCTTGATGACTTGAAAAAAAGTCTGAAGCGGTGAAGAAGAACCCTGGTCAGCTCTCGATAGTACACACCACTGGTTCTCAGTCGTTCAAGGAGGAGAAGACGGTAAGTGCGTTATATTTAGTTGTTTAGTTATCAAGTTCTCACACAAATACTTAATACTTGTTTTATGAATGTTTTTATTAGGCCTTGAGGAAGACCTTGGGCCGAGATCCTACCATTTTAGAGTTTTGGGATCGAGCCCACACGCCTAAGGACGATCGTGCTTTGTCTCAGACAACTTTAGCTATACGGGTAAAACTCATCTTATTATTTAGCTTTTAGTAATATTCAATCATAAATAAAATGATATAATTAACATACGTATACAAAATAAATTACAGGACCGATTTCAGAGGCTTCGGGACGAGCGTATAGCTGAGCTGGAGGCTAGTAGGAGGGGTTTTGAGCCGTTAGATTCTGCCACCCCCTTCTCGATATTTTATTAGATCGGGATGAGGAGCTGAGACTATGGATCGCATCTTAGGATCCCCCTACTAGCAGTACCGGAAGATATCGAGTATTGGGTCTGCCGAGGATACCCGCATATACACTTCCTGGAGGTAAAATTTTTTATGTTCCACGAAATTATCCGAATTTATCACATTATATAAATTATTATTAGTAATCGAATTTGTATCTTTTTATAGGCTCCAGCCAATGCTAGCATCTGAGAGCACATATATGTCGGACCATCTCATATGGGCGCTGGCTTGGATGACGAGATCTTTCAGTGGCTGATAGGGGCCGTGTCGGATAGGTTCCATACCAATCCGGTCTTTCGGCGTCAGAAGTTGCCTACTAGTTCTCGTCTCCACCAGATTGTTCAGGATATTATAGCAGGGGCCTCCGTAGAGAGTGCGGGATTATTGTGGGAGTAGTTCGTGCTTTGGATGGTAATTACCCTCTTCGAGGAGGCTTTTCGTCCGTCCCGCCTACTCAGGTATTCTTATTGTTTATGTTTTTTTCAATTAAGGCTAGCTTGTTAATTTTCACATATATACGAACTAATGATTTTTATTTTTGATTCTATCAACAACGTGGCGATGGCGAGCGGACTGGCGATGATGATTAGCGAATGACGACTTCTTTTTCCATACACCGGGCGTCTTTCACCTCACTTAAAATGATACTTTTACTAGTTTATAGTTCATTTGTATTCATGTTATTGTAGAACATTTGTATATATTGTAGTGTCTAATTGTGTTTGTATAAGTATTGTAAATTATATTGTTTATCATTTATGGAACATTAGCTTATATTTGTAATTGTTAGCTCAGTAATGTTGATGATAATCAGTTAGTAGATTACGTTTTGCTTGATGTGTTGCTATCGTTTTTAGCGTTACGTTGAATATTTGAATCTGAGATATAGGTTTATATTACTGTGTATTGGGTTGTGACAGGTTACAGGTACATAAATGGGTTTAAACACCTGAAAACTGTACTTTTAAAATATGTATACAAAAAAAGGTTAATTCTAACAGAATAATGTATTTTCGACTGAATTTTTGTTAGATTTAATAACCAGCCAATTTTTAATAAATATTATTATAGTTTAATTTTTAGTATGAAATAGGCTATTTCCGAGGGAATGTTCCGTCGTATTTGTTCAGTCGGAAATAACTTATGTTCGACGAAATTCCGTCGTAGATTAGATAGGTACGACGGAATTTGTGACAGATGGTATCTTCGACGTGTATATATACGATCGAATTTCCGACGGATAATTTCGTCGAAAATACCCTACATCTGACTGAATAGGTTTATTTCTGAGGGAAAATTCCGTCAGAAATAAGACTTTTCCTTGTAGTGCCGCTATCATCTCGATGAAAAATTTAAATATGAGTACATTACAGTAAAAGACTCACTTGTCTTATGAAATGATTTTAAAGGAAAGATATGAGAATAAAAAATTTGGAATTCTCCCAAAAGCTCATTTGTGAGACCCCAGATTTTATGAATAAAGATTTAAATTTCTCGAA
Source organism: Panax ginseng (assembly GCA_020205605.1). NCBI lineage: Eukaryota > Viridiplantae > Streptophyta > Magnoliopsida > Apiales > Araliaceae > Panax > Panax ginseng. Next base: position 184,686,042 of record CM035132.1, read on the forward strand.
ATATTCTTTTTTTTTTAATATTGTGGTGTGGATTTGATATAATGTTATAGTTGTGGGTAATATTTATAAATTTTGCAAAGTAAGCAAGTGGTTATATAATATTCGATTGGTCGGGAAATATTCGTTTTAACAAGAAATATTTGTACGAAGCACAATCATTGGTGGACCCCACAACGGAAGTATTGTCGTAGTTAGAAAATGATAGAATTATCTTTTTATAAAAATAACTACGAAAGTGTTACTGTTAATTAAAAGCGTTGAACTACCCGGTTAGTAAAGTATATAGCAATACGCGTGGTTTGCATAATAGAACACGGTATTGATTATTGATGCTTTACGTGAAAGTCACTCAATTATACTCAATTATTGCTACAATTAATTCTTTGCATCATATCTCTCATATTATTGATTCAATTATTGTCACAGTATCATCTGTATAATATGTTATATTATTAAATCAATAATTGAGACGGCAAAGTTATTCATATTATTATTTGCAATATTGACAATGTCTAGAAGTTCTGTCAAGGAGAGGTTTGGTCATCTAATTACGCGCCAATAAGGAGAAATCCTTATCGGAAAGCCCCCTCTTTCCTGAGAACGACCTGATTGTTAAATATTATAAATTATAATATTAATGATGAATAAGTTCGTGTTGATTAAAGATGAAATTGATAGTTCCATTGTGTTGGAATTATTAGTGTTAGTGAAAATCGACATTTATTTCGATAATAATTGATGTCTAGAGGTTATATTGACCAATCGGGTAAATAACCAGATAAATGAGCAATTAATTGCTATTAATTCACATGATTATAACTATTTGTTCACATGTGTGTTCTATTGATTCACATTCATGTACTATTAGGGGAGTTGGTGCAAGATTGATAATACTTGCATGACTAAGTTAAAAATGGAGGTATAGATGGAGGTACTATACTTTAATTCGTATTTTCACATGATTATAACTATTGATTCACATTTTTGAACTATTGATTCACATTATTTACTATTAGGGGAGGTGGTGCAAGTTTGATAATACTTGCAGGACTAAATTAAAAATGAAGGAAAAGAGGAAGGTATTATACTGTAATACTTCGAGCCCCAAAACGTGCAATTATCGAAACTATAGTTTCTTATAAATAGAAGCTCATTCCTTCATTATTTTTCACCAATTCACTAAAGCTTTAGAGCAATTATTATAGAGAAAATTATAGAGTGAAAGAAGAAGAAAGTCTGCTTTCTCACTTATTCCAATATCCAGCTTCTTACAAGGTAAGGGGTATTATTCTTCTTTCGTATTCATGAAGAGAGTTATTTTCTTTCAATACTCGTAAGAGTTGTTATTCCATTCTTTATTATTATGTTGGAATAACCTATCTATGCAAAATCTGGTATACATTGTGAAATTCTTACATTATTCTATTCTTTATTATTACATTGGAATAACTTTTGCATGCGATCTATCGCGCACCTCGAATTGTTATTCCATTCTTTATTATTCATTGAAATATATCGCTTATGCATACGGATTACGCATGACCGGTTCCATTCTTTATTATTCTATTGGAATATCACATGCATGCGGATTCGCGCGTGACCGTTTCCATTCTTTATTATTACATTGGGAATAACATGTGCATGCATGCGATCTATCGCATGCATGGTGAATTCTTACATTATTCCATTCTTTATTATTACATTGGAATAACTTTTGTCTATGTGGATTACGCATTCATGGTGAATGATCCTTTGTATTCATTCTTTATTAAATTGTGGAAATGATCTGTCTACGTGGATTACCGCATGGCGGGTAAAAATCCATTTGCAGTTTCATATATTCTATTATACTCAGTTGGTTAAAGTGTTGGCTTCTATACTCCATGAAATTAGTGGAATATCCTTGATATTTGCGATTCATCCATATCTTTTTCATGAAAATATTCTTACGAGCATTCTTGAATTTTACTCCACAAAGAAGTATCGTGTTGACAATTTGAGCGTTATTAATTTACGGATAAATTAAAATTATAAATCTTTAAAATTTATCCTTGAACTTGTTTTATTGAATTATTATGTCATTGTCATCATCCTCATGCTTATATTGTGATGAAAGTCATCTTTGGCTTACGTGCATAGATGGACTTGGTATGAATATGACCAGAGATTATTCGATATAATCATGACCGTAATGTGACGAATGATGTGTTAAAAGTTCTCATTGGCCTGTAGTTCATTGATGGACAGTTGTTGGTATGATTATGACCAGGGATTATTCGGTATAATCATGACCATTGATGATTACATGAATATCCTTGGCCGTGGTGCAGGGATGATTCGCTTTTATTTATTAAGCTGAGTCTCAGCGATAAAGTTGATGAAAAACATTTTAAATCATAAAAGATAGTAGATTTTATGCTCTACTTGACTCTTCTAATGGATTGCTTATTCCGCTGCAGTTGTTGATCTAAAACTTGTTGTCTATTATATTCTATACTGTTAAAGGCTAAGGATAATTTATTCTGCATTATCTTAGTCATAATATTTCTTACTGGGCTAGTTGAGCTCACCCTTTCTTTCACTGTTTTCTTCAAGAAATGAGAATATAGCTGGGATGAGTCGGGGAATGGATTGACGGTCGATATGGTTGTTTTAGTAGTCCTCACTATTCTGTGAAATAGTGTGATAATAATTGTAACGAGGACTTCATTGAGTGTGGATATTGTCTAGAAGACGATATCCGTGTTAAAACTCTCAGCTATGTTTTGTCATATTTTTTACACGACAGTTGTATAATTAAGTTATATTTGTATTTTATACCATGTATTTTCTGGAGACCCAAGATGGGTGATGTATACCTGTTTTGGGGGCGTCACATCATTATTATAAGTTGCACCTGAAGTTGCAAGATTTTAAAAGTATTGATTGAGAACAATTCTACATTTTTTATAAAATAATCTCACTATTAAAATTTTGTGAAAAAACACTGTTGAAGACATGTTGGAGAAAATATTTATTATATTTCATGCCTTGAATATGCTCTTGCAGCAGCAATATCGAGAGCGAAAGTTCACAAAATAATCCCTGAAGGGATAAAGGAAACTATGTTCCCAAAAGTGATATTATGTCTTCTTGTGACGGTACAAAATAATGAGTTTTTGCTAAAAAACCAACAATCTCGCTCGAATGATTCTATTACATTCCTGAAATGAATGGAACCTCATTTGATAATCATAGAGGAAATTATGGTTGTGGTTGTGGTAGTGGACGTGAAAAGAACAATCAATATAGAAAAGGGAATGTACCCATCGTACTCCTAAACATTTGGTAGATTTGTACCAAGACTCCATAAAAGAAAAGGAAATGGAATTGAATTAAACTTTATTGATCATAATGATCCTTAAGATCCCATGAATTATTTTAACTTTTTAATGGAGTGGATATAACTCATTTTGATAGCTATGGTTTCCTTGATGATATGTTGATAGAAATGTTCATACCAATTAATTATTTTTATTTCATTATATTATAACATTATAATAAGTATTTTTATTATATGTTTTATTTATGTTTCAAGTAATAAAGTTAAATTTATGTTTTACATATATGAAGTTGCATGGGCCAGAAGCTCATTAAACTTAATTAAAGGCCCTAGAAGAGAGATTATTCATCAAACATAATTGAAGACTCTTGAAGAGTGATTATTCATCAAACTTAATTAAGTCTCTGGAAGAGCGATTATAATGTTGTCAAAGGACACAAAACGTTGTATTGATGATTCTTTATATTCTTTTGAGGCAAGTAGAAATATGCTCACCTTTAAGGATATATGTTATAATGGTTATTATATTGAAATCAATAACGAAGGTAGTGAAGAATTTCTTTATATTACTTCAATAGTATCGGGCCAGAAGCTCATATTAGAAAAACTGTATATTTTCTCTTCTGGGTTATATTATACTAAAATGAGAATAGTTAAAACAAATGTTGTAATACACTAGAAGTGTGCAATACACCAGAAGTGTTCGGATCCAAATGTTTTTATGATTTGGCATGATCATCTAGGATCAATAATGATGCATTGAATTATTGAAAACTCCCATGAACATCCCTTAAAGAACCAGAAGATTCCTTTACCTGTTGATTATATCAAAGTAAATTAATTACCAAACTATCACATTTAATTATTGTTATTTAGTGTTCATCTCTCTAAGAAAGCATTCAGAGTGATATATGTGGACTAATACACCCGCATTATGGTATATTCAAGTATTTTATGTTTTTACTTGATGCATTAACCAGATGGTTATATTTATGTTAAACATCTTATTGCATATAAACATACTCAAAATGGTATAGTTGAATCACTTATCAAGAGACTTCAATATATTACTTGACCTTTGATTATGAAATCAAAATTACCTGTTTATGCTTGGGGTCATGCTATTTTACATGCTGCATCATAACCTTAACATGTGATTTTTTTTAAAAAAGCATGTTTCGAGGATTGTCCTTGTTAATGAAACAGTCTTCCTACCATTAGGGGGAGAAAAGTCGTTGCCTGAAGCACGACCTGAGATCGTTGCCTGAAGCACAATGGGAGATTAATTGGAATGTTTCAACATGATTTAATCTTGATCCTCATACAAATCAATATAAACTAGAAGTTCAAAGGATTATTCATTTGCAATGAATTGCAAATTAATTACCAGAATTATTCATCGATAATAAGAAAATAGCAGGGATTGAAGTCCCTGTAGGACAATCAGTAAATACAATAGCAAAGTGAATCAAAGTCACACCTGAAACGTGGAAGAATGATCGTTGTTAAAGATAAAATTCTCCAGAAGAAGAAAGTATAAGAAAAACAAGTTGCAGCCTATAAAGAAGCTATACCCATGAAACATGCTACAAAATTTATCGATCTATCCAAAACTTATGAACAAAAATCTCCTGTAAATAAAACTCTTGAAGAGTTATCCCCTGAAGAGGATGAGTTATCCCCTGAAGAGGATCAGGTACCTGAAATTAACGAGATCTCGATACATTATGTATATACAGAAGACGAATATATTTGATAGAAATAAAATTATTGTTGACAACATATTTTCATATAAAATTGTTCTTGATATTACCAGAAGTAATGATCATGAATATGAACAACAAATCATTGATGAACGTAGAAATATTTGGCCAATGTGGAAAGAGGCGATTCAAGCATAATTAAATTTACTAAGTAAATGTGAAGTTTTTGAACTTGTAATCCAAACACCTAAAGGTGTAATGCATGTTGGATACAAATGGTATTTGTACATAAACAAAATGAGAAAAATAAAATTATAAGGTTCAAAGCCCGATTTATAGCACAAGGTTTCTCGCAGAGACCTAGTATTAATTATGAAGAAACATATGCTCCTATAATCGACGCAATTACATTTCGATTTTTAATTAGCTTGGTAGCAAGCGAAATTAATGGATATTGTTACATCATATCTATATGGATCATTAGATAATTATATCTACATGAAAATCACTAAAGGATATAAAACGCCTGAAGCATATAATTCTACATCTGAAAGTATGTATTCTATTAAGCTAAAAAGATCTTTATATGGGTTAAAGCAATCCAGATGCATATTGTGGTATAATCGCTTGAGTGGATATCTTTTGAGAAGGATTTGAGAATAATCTCATTTGTGCATGCATTTTTATCAAAAGATCATAATATGAATTTGCTATTATTACTGTATTTATTGATGAAAGATCTTGATCTAGAAGAGTCGATAAAAAATAACAAATTTGAGATGAAAGATATTGGTAAGACAAATTTTTGTCTTGCCCTACAAATTGAACTACGGAATTCTTGTTACACAGAAAAAGTCCTGAAGCAACTTTACATGGATAATGTTAATCCTTTGAGTACTCCAATAATAGATTGGTCACTTGATATTAAGAAAGCTCCGTTTTGACCATAAGAAAATAATGAAGAAATTTTTGGTCCTGAAGTACCATATCTTCGTGAAATTGTTGTTTTGGTCCTGAAGTAATATATCTTTATGTAATTAGTGCTTTGATGTATATTGAAAAATTTCTCATGACTTGATATAGCATTTGCAGTTAACTTACTAGTAATATGGATCAAAACCACAGTTGGTTGGATATGCTGATGCAGAGATTATCACAATTCATGAGGTAAGTCATGAATGTGTTTGGTTGAGATCAGTAATTTAACATATTTGTGAGAACTATGAATTATCATCAATCATAAATAGTCCAACGATATTATATGAAGATAATGTCGCTTGTATCACTCAAATTAGAGGAGGCTATATCATGGGTGATAGAACCAAGCATATTGCACCAAAATTCTTTTATACACATGAGCTCTAGAAGAGTGGCGATATTGATGTCAAATAGATACGATCATGTGATAATTTGGCTGATATGTTCACTAAGCCATTACCAACTACGATTTTTAAGAAGATGGTGCACAATATTGGCATGCGTGGACTTAAGGATATTTTTATCATGAATAATGGAAATTTTATGCTCTCATGAGAGGGAATAAAACGATATGTGCTTATTGTACTCTTTTTCCTTCACTATGGTTTTTTTTCTACTAGGTTTTCCTTTGCAAGTTTTTAATGAGGCAATCCTAAGGCACTGGAAGTTATTTAAGAATATTGTACTCTTTTCCTTAGCCAATTTTTTTTTCCACAGGGTTTTTCTTTGGTAAGGTTTTTAATTAGGCATATTCTTTGAAAGTGGTCATCCAAGGGGAAGTGTTAGAAATAAAAGAGTCGAATGTGGAAAGTGGAAAGTTTAGAAAATGAAAAGTTCCCTCCTTATTAATCTTTATCAGTTATTGGAATATGGAAAGGTTATGTTTACCTTTTCTCTTCCCCCATGCCTATATATATATATATATATATATATATATATATATATATATATATATATATATATATATATAGATAGAAAAAAGAATAAAAGTAGCAAGGCAGGTTGACATTGCTATTTGAAAATGTAAAATGAGAAGACATACTCATGCGAGTGATTTTGAGAGATATCAAATGAATTGTGGATGACCACTTGAATACAAGATACTATCAATATACATTTTGTTTGATGTACATCTTACTTTATCTATTATTTTATAACACAAATCACATTATTAATATTAATAATATATGTGAATTTGAAACATAATAAATGTAACATTAATTAAAAAATTATAGTGTATTCATTCTTAACTAATTGTCATAATTAAATTAAAAAAAATAAATTTGAATTTCATAATTCTATTCAGATTAGAATTTCAAGCAAATTTAGTCAATTTAAACGCTAATGTAAAATTCCATTACAAACTTAAATAAAATTAAAATAATTATTTTCTCATAATCATAACAAAATAAATCTACGATAATCCATTCAAACATTTAGCTTAAAATTTGATTGAAAGAACCTGCAATATATAATTCAATCATTAGTTATTTCAATAAATATTTAACTATTTAATAACTACAACTATGTTCTCGAAATCAAAATTAATTTATTTTTAATTATTAATAAAGTAAATTATTATTTATACCACCCATGTTTCGCATAGGGTTGGTGAGTTTGTATAATTAAAAGCACAAATACAATTTCACAAAATTTTAGTTAAACTTTCTTTCCTATTCAAATTAGTATAAGTACAATCTAAATTTAAAACAATTAACCACTTTCCAAATTTGTAAATAATTCAAAAAAAACTAACCTATTAGGAAATAGCCTGTTAAGAAAAAAGAACGTCTTTTGTTTTTATATCTCGATCTAATAGGAAAAGGATCTTTCAAAAGAATTTGTATTTGTAGATCTACCATTTTTATTATAAGCTTTTTCTATCACAATTTTGTGTAAGATAATTTATTTATACAAATTTTATACAGGATAATTTTATTATTAAAATTTTATTAAGATATGGAGAAATCTATTACTAGATCATGTGATTTGATTATATTAGTATTAGTCATAAATTTTCTTTTTAAATTAATATTCTAAATAAATTAAATTATTAAAACTTAAAATTTTATCAAATCATAATATTAATTGTATTAATAATAAATTTAAATTTTAGTTATAGTTGTAAATTATGTTTGGACAATTTTATATTTTTATTTGATGATGATGTGATAATGTATATGTGTAATCAGTAGTTTTTGTAAAATCCTTAAGAGAATAATCAATGTATAAGGACTTAAAGTAGAAGATCAAGTTTGTTAGGTTGATCTATAAAAGGATTGAATGTATAGATGATAGGAAATGAAACCATCATAGACTTTATTAAACAGTCATAAAGCTGTTTTACTAGAGATCTTTGAGTCAGTCAATCTATCGTAGAGCATTCAGTTCAAGATCGCAGAGTTTGCCGAGAAATCGTAAAGTTAAATCAAGATCGCAGAGTCTGAAGAAGAATTATAGAGTCTGCCTATGGATCGTAAAGCTTAATAAAGATCTTAAGGCAAGACAAAGATTGTAGAGCATATCTAGAATGGTAAAGCAGATTATAGAGCGAGAAGAATCGTGGAGTAAGTTTTGTCAAACACTCTACGATCATTATTGAATTCTACAATCACCATTAAAGTCTACAATCAGGTAAATAGTAGAGCATGTCAGGTCCAACATTAATTACACTAACATTGGGAAGACTTGCAGAGTAAGGATTTTGAGATGGTTGATAATCATCCTAAGTTTAAAATGAAGATAAGATCGTGTTGTGTCTAACAACTAGTTTGGCGATGTGACAGCACCCACGCGATTGTTGTTGCAGTAGTCTAATGTTACGTATCAGAGCCGAAAGTAAGCGGACACAGTCACCCTAAAAGTCAACATCGAAGATTTTCTACAATCAGAGCATTTAATGAAGCAACGACAACTTTCCAATGGGAACATCTCAAGGCTGTCTATAAAAGAGTATAAGGATTTAATCCAACGTACGAATCACAAATTACAAGTTGAATTTTTGCCCAAGTCTCAAGAACTCTACTCTATGAAAATAACGACTTGTTCTGCTACTAAGCTTTTCAGAAGCCAAGCTCAATGTCGTTTAGTAGCACCTCAAAAAATAATATTATTTAAATGTGATTCACTGGTCTATGTGACCTGTAAGACACCGAATTTTATGAAATAAAAATATTCAATTTTTCTTATAATTATTTTTCAGTAAATGGTTAAATTGATAAAAAGATAAAATTAAGGGTGATATATGTAAAGTTTACAAAATAAGCAAGTGGTTATAAAATATTCATTGTTTTTGGGGAATATTCATTTGGTCGTGGAATATTCTTGTTGTCGGGAAATATTCGTACGACGGCGCAGTCATTTGTGGGTCCCGTAACGGAAAATTGTTGGATGAAGAAAATGACAAGAATGAGTTTTTTAATAATAACGGCGTGACGGTTACTGTTAAAACTTTTGAAATACCTGGTGGGTAAAGTAAAGTAATACGTGTTGTTGCACAGTAGCACACGGTATTGCACATTATTTTATATTATTGTTGATTTAATAATTGTCACTACACATTATTTTACATTATCAAACCAATAATTTATATTATTTGAATAATATTATTAGATAACATTATTAACAATGTCTAGAAAATTCTATCGAGGAAAGGGGTTAAGTTATTTAATTGCGCGCAAGTAAGGAGAAATTCTTATCGGAAAGCCCCCTATTTCTTGGGAACGACCTGATTGTCAATATTGTAGTTATGTAATATTATTTATGAATAATTAATTATTGATTTATATGATAAGGAAATATTTATTTTATGTGGATATAAATGAAGGAATCAATGCTGAGGTATTTTATCAGTATTTTGTTGGAATGGAGGTGTTGAAAATCATCCGTATGTGGATTTCGGTCATTTTCCGTTTAGAATTTGGAAAAACTTTCTTTTACAAAGTTGTAGAGAATTAAATTTCCTATAGAATGGATATAAGATTTGTATTTTTCTTATAGAAGGGCTATTTATTATGAATTATTGAAGTTTCTAAATTTATAAATGATTTAAAATATTTTTGGTGGAGATTTCTAGAAGGTAGGCCCCACACTTGTCCTTTTGCATGTTGTAAATGCTGAAATTTGATTTCAAAGTGGGCATAGAATTTTTTTTATAAATAATAATATTTTATTAAATTTTCTGCTTTGGTATTCTAAGCATTTTCCTATAAATAGGGTGCTTAGGTTAGAATTAAAAATTACACTAGAATCAGAAGTTTTCTCTCTATATAATATCGAGCATATTTTTGTGAGTATTTAGATACTTTGAGAGTTGATAAGCAGTGTAAATTTTCTTCAGTATTATATATGATATTCCAGTTAGAAGTACTGTCTTTTGAGGTAAGGGATGGTAAGGGATGTTATTTTTTTTCAAGTAAATGATGTTATTTCCTTTAATATCATTATACCGAAATATTGATATGAATTTTATTATGAAACTTTATCTTTTTAGTTAATCGGGGTTCTTATTTACGATATCGACCTTTATTCATGTATATGACACTATTTATGTATACAGTACTATTTACGTATACGGTACTATTTACGAATATGGGGTACTATTCACGAAGTACTATTTATGGGATACTATTCACGAAGTACTATTCATGGGGTACAATTCACGAAGTACTATTCATGGGGTACTATTCACGATGAAAATTTGATTCTTCTCTGTCCAAATTATTTTTGATACGTGAATATTATTCTTGAATTTTACTCCACAAAGTAGTATCATGTTGACAATTTGGATATTTTTAAACTCTGGATAAATTAAAAATCTTTAATATTTATCCTTGATTTCATTTGTTTGATGCTTATAGCATGGTCATTATCCTCATGCTTATATTATAATGAAAGTCATCTTTGACCCGTAGTGCATAGATGGACTATTGATTATTGGTTTTACAGTTGTATATCTTTGGCTTATGTGCAAAGACGAACTGTTGATTGATAGCTTCGGCCCGTAGTGCAAAGATGGACAGGTGTATGACATGATCATGACTGTGAGACCCCAGATTTTATGAATAAATAATTAATTATCTCAAAATATTTTTTTTAAAATTTCAGATAATGTTATAGTTGTGGGTAATATTTACAAATTTTGCAAAGTATGCAAGTTGTCATATTATATTCGATTGGTCGAAAAATATTCTTTTTTAATCGGGGAATATTAAATTTACGACGGTTCAATCATTGGTGGATCCCACAAATGTATTATCATTTGATTAAGAAAATGACAAAAATATTTTATTGAAAATAACTACGAAAGTTTTACCGCTAATCTTGTTGAACTACTCGGTAGTAAAAAATACGATGTCTGGCATGGTTGCATAGTAGCACACGGTATTGATTATTGATATTTATGTGAGAAGTCACTCGGTTTTGTTCAATTATTGCTACAATAGTTCTTTGCGTAGTATCTCACATTATTTGATTCAATTATTGTTGATTTATAAATTTTGTTTTATTAGTATTATTAACGTAATAAAAGCGAAACATCTTTTTATATAAAACAGAATACTTTTATAAAGTTATTCGTTTTATTTGATAATAATTATATTATATTATATTTTATTATGCATAGTGTTGCATAGTGTTGTATAGTGTTTTGCATAGTAAAATCTTTTTATAAAGTTTTTCGTTTTATTAGATTATAAATAGAATATATTATATTTTATTTAAAAGATTTTGCTTTAATTATGGACCGTCAGATTAAAGTAAATAAATCTAGACCGTTCATGAATTAGTTACTATACAATCCATTCTTCTATAAATAGAAGCTCATTCCTTCATTATTTTCTTACGAATTCACTAAAACTCTAGAGAGAGAAATTATAGAGAGAAAGAAGAAGAGTTTTCTGCTACTTCACTACTCCGATATCAAGTTTTTTTTACGGTAAGGGATATTATTCTTTTGTACTCATGAAGAGAACTTCAGTTATTCCATTCCTTATTATTACTGTTGGAATAACTTTTGTATACGCGACTACCCTATACTTAGTGACATTCTTCATTATTACGCTCTTTATTATTCATTGAACATCCTCATCATGTATGTATTTTACACCGGACTGGTTAAAATCTTTATTATTCTATTGGAACATCCTGTTTGTGTGTTTTACACCGGACTGGTTCCGCCTCTTTATTATTACATTGGAATATCCCATGCATGTGTTTTACAATTTGACTGGTTCCGCCTTTTTATTATTCTGTTGGAACATCCTGCTTGGTTGCAAGTTTTGCTTCGACCGGTTCCGTTACTTATTATTCTGTTGGAATAACCTGTCTATGCGAAGTACCGCATGCATGGTAATTTTTTTTGTTATTACATTCTTTATTATACTCAGTTGGTTAAAGTTTTGACTTCTATACTCCATGAAATTAGTAGAATATCCTTGATATTTGCGCTTCATCCAGTATCTTTTCATGGAAATATTCTTCTGAGCATTCTTGAATTTTACTCTACAAAGAAGTATCATGTTGACAATTTGGACGTTATTAGTTTTTGGATAATTTAATTCTTGAACTTGTTTTATTGAATTTTTATATCATTGTCATCATCCTCATGTTATATTTTGTTGAAAGTCATCTGTGGACTATAGTGCATAGATGGACTTGGTATGATTATGACCAGGGATTATTCGGTATAATCATGACCGTAATGTTACAAATAATGTGGAAAAAGTCCTCATTGGCCCGTAGTGCATTGATGGACAGTGTTTTTGTTCAAGTCCATTACATGGGCTAAGAAAGCTTGACATCCGTTTTTTAATAAATGAATGGCTTTATAGTTTGATATGACAGTGATTGACTTTAGTGGTTTGGTTTCTTGAATTCGCATAACAGGTTGGTTAGGAATATGAAAACTAACAACATTACGAAAACAATCAATTTTGACATGATGAGTAGTTAACCAATCGATCCCTAAGATCACATCAAATACAAGTATCTTTAAAGAGATAAGATCAACAGGTAATGTGATGGTGCCAACTTGGATCAAGCAAGATATATAAAAAGTGGATGTAATGAAAGTTTCTCTTAACGGAGTCTCCACAGATAAGTCAAAGTCTAATTTCTCCGGAGTCAAGTTTAAACGTTGAGCACAAGCAGGAGAGATAAATGAATGGGTAGAACCGGTATCTAGTAAGGTATAAACTTTGCAAGAGTTTATGATTAGCTTACCCATGATCACCTCGTTTGAGTTCCTCGCATTTTGGCCAGTCATGACAAACGTTCTTCCAGGAACCGCTGACTTTGACTTGTCTGGGATAGCCTTTTGAGTCACCATCCCTGCTGGACTTGATTTCGCTACAGTACAATCTCGAGCGATATGACCTTCCTTTCTATAATTATAACATACCTTGAACTGTTGTGGGCAGTTAGGGCTGATGTGTCCCTCTTTTCCACATTTATAACATATGATCGGTGGTCGTTCTCCTCCCTTAGAAACAGTTGATTTTCGTGCTGACGTCTTCACATTATCATTGTTGTACCTTCTCTTTTTAAAATCTCCCCCCGACTCTCTTCTTCTATTATCATGGCCACGATTACCACCAGAGTGGTTACCATGTTTGTCCGTATTTTTCCCTCCCCGCTGGTTATCATTGTTCCAATGACTGCTGCCACTAGTATGACCCTGGTTGTGGTCCATCGGTTGAACGTACTCATTATCTCACTCTAATAATTGAGCCATGTTGACAACATCTGAATATAAAGAAAATTTGTGAGAAATGAGATATTGACGTATAACGGGTTTCAGACCTCTCAGAAATATCCGCAGCATATGTTCCTCATTCTCCACCAAATGAGGTGCAAACCTGGATAACTCTACGAACTTCGCCTCATACTGGGACACCGTCATGTTGTTTTGTTCCAGTCTAATAAACTCCACTTCCTTCATATGACAAATACTTTCAGGAAAATACTTGTCATTGAACAGTTTTTGAAATATTTCCCAAGACATGTTGAGTACGGCTAGCTGGGTACGCTTCACAGATTCTCACTAGTAATTTGCCTCACCACGTAACATAAAGGTGGCGAATGGAACCTTCTGTTCCTCCATGCATCCCAAGACATCGAATATCTTGGTAATTTGCTTGACCCATGTTTCTGCCTTAATCGGATCTGGCTTTCCCCAGAATTCTGGTGGTCCCAACTCTTTGAACTGTTTAGCTGTGACAAACCGTGCATTGCTATCATTTCCACTCATATTTTGTACACGAGTCTTCCTCGTCTGATTTTGCATGAACTACAAAAAGCTTCTAAACATCCCATCGTTCATCGTCTAATTAGTGGTGTTGTTTACAGGAGGAACATTGTCGTTCTATTGCCCGTTCTCCTGATTGGTGAGTAAAGATGTCTCCACGGTCCATTTACTCCATTGTTAACATTCTCAGTTTCCATTCTCAAATACTTCCATAAAACAAGGGTTAATTAAAGAAATTAACATATCATATAATATCTCTATATTTTGACCGACCAACAAATAAGCCTAGGTAGGACACACTAGCGAAGGATTTATTCGTCTCTCCCCTCCTAGTTCAATTCCCCGATCTCCGCTAGAGACCATATCCCTAAGCTCTGATACCAACTGTGACACCCCCAAAATAGGTATACATCACCCATTCTGAGTCGTCAAATACATGGTACAGAAACAACCACAACTTTATTAATACAATTGTCGTGCAAAATATGACAACACATTAACTGTGAGTTTAAATACAAATATTGTCTTCTAGACAATATTCACACTCAAATAAGTCCTCATTACAGTTATTGATACACTATTTTACAAAATAGTGAGGACTACTATAACAACTGCATTGGAACATCACTCCACAGTCCGACTACTTCCCGCTATATTTTTGCTTCCTGAGATGAAAAATGGAACAAAAAGGAAAAGGGTGAGCTCAACTAGCCCAGTAAAGAATATTATGACTAAGATAATATAGAACAAATTATCGTTAGTCCTCAACAGGAAAAAATCTGATAAAATATAATAGACAACAAGTTTTAAATCAATATTCGCAGCGAAAATAATAATTCATTAGAAGTGTTAAGTAGAGAATGAAATCTACTATCTTCTATGATTTTAAAGTCAATCATCAATATTTTATCTCTGTAACATCAATCAATATACATCTTGAATCAAATATTCATCTTTGCACTACAGGCCAAATATATTCATCAGTTTGTCATGTTCATCTCAACACCTGTTCATCTTTGCACTACGGGCCAAAAAAATTCATCAGGAAATCATTCATCTTTGCACTACAGGCCAAAGATATTTAGTAATATCATCATTTAAGACTGAGGATGATGAATTTTTTTTTTTAAAGAAGCGAATCCAGTGAAATAAAAGGACAAAGATTAGGGATTCGTACTTTAAACAATCCAAGTTCAAAAATACTTCATAATAAACCATAATGGAGTAAAATTCAAGAACGAAGATCAAAACATGGATACAATCAAAGATAGTACTCATAATAAACATCTTGGACAAAGAACGAAAATTTAATTTTTCTGTGACTAGTGTCATATTCATGAATAGTGTCGTATACGTGAATAGTAATCACGACACGAAAAGGTAGAAATTTCACAAGAAAAATTATACTAATATTTTAGCATAATGATATTAAAAGAAATAATATCATTTACGAAGAAAATAACATCCCTTACCTTAAAAGAATAGTACTTCTGGCTGGAATATCAGAGATAACGCTGAAGGGAACTTGCACCGTATAGAAACGCTCAAAGTATCAAAATACTCACAAAAATACGCTCGATAATATAGAGAGAGAAAACTTCAGATTCTGGTGTGATTTTTAATTCTAACCTAAGCACCCTATTTATAAGAAAATGCTTAGAACAACAAAGCAGAAAATTTAATAAAATAATAATATTTATTAAAAAAATTCACGCCCACCTCTTGAAATCTGAATTCAGCACATTTACAACACATGTGTGGCCCACCCAATTGCAATAAATGTTTTTCTTAAAATAAATATTTTAAACTCCAAAAATCAATTATTCCGGAACTTCAATAGTTCATAATAAATATCCCTTTTATCAAAAAAATTCGAATCTTATGTCCATTCAATAGGAAATTCAATTCTCTACAACTTTGTAGCTTTAAGTTTTTCCAAATTCCAAACAGAAATTAACCGAAATCCACGGACGATTTTATAGGCTATAATCAAATTTCAGTCAAAAATGGGGCCCACCAACATGTTTCACACGTTCTTAGCATTTATTGTAACACAAAAATACTCTTCCTCCTCATATATTCATATATCACGCATTCATTGTAAAAATATCACCATTATTATATTATTGTAATATAATAATATATTTAAATGAATTATTTTATCAGAAAAGATAAAATATCAATTTTCAACAATTGTCACTTTTCTAAAAATTCCTCCATTTATATCCATATAAATAAATATTTTCCTTATCAATAATTAATTATTCACAAATAATATTACAGAATCACAATAATGACAATTAGGTTGTTCCCAGGAAAAAGGGGGCTTTCCGATAAGGATTTTTCCTTACTGGCGCGCAATTAGATGACCTAACCCTTTCCTCGACAAAACTTTCTAGACATTGCCAATAATGCTATCTAATAATATATTATTCAAATAATATGAATTATTGATCTGATAGTGGGAAATATTATGCAGTGATAATTATTAAAATAACAATAATATAAAATATCAACATAGCAATTATTGAATCAATAAAATAAAATATTGAACAGTAATTACTGTAACAATTATTGAGTAGTGTCTTCTTATATAAGAATCAATAATTGGTGCAATACCGTGTGCTACTGTGCAACACCGCGTATTACTGCGTTTTAACCACCGAGTATTCCAAGAGTGTTAACGGTAACAACTACACCGTCATATATAAAAACTCATACTTGTCGTTTTCTTCATCCAATCGCTTTTCGTTATGGGCCTACAAAAGGTTGCGCCGTTGTACGAATATTCCCCAACAACAATGACTATTTTATAACCACTTGCTTATGTAAAATATTTGCATATTTTACCCATAACTAACCACATTAATCAAATCAACCCCTTACTATTTCAAAATAATAAATAGAGGAAATTTCACTTTATTCATAAAAGTTGGGGTCTTACAGAACTAGTCTAAGGCAGTAGGGAAATTTAAAGTTGATGCAATAACTTCTTTGGTTGCACAAGTTGAATTACAAAAAAAATAGGTCATTGGCAACGACATCATTAGCGGCGGCAGTATTCCCGTAAAGAATAACCTCATTATCGACGGCCTAGCTTTCGCCAATGTGTCCCGTCGAGAATGACCATTCCCGGGCCTAAATTTGGTGGGAATTTTTTCGCGGGGGTGGGAAAAGTCATAGGCGACGACCTTTCCGTCGCTATTAAGTCATTATCAACGGCCTTGCCGTCAAGAATGAGTGTTATTTTAAAGCCCTAGGCTTGACGGGAATGACTACTTTTCTTTTCCCTCTCCCTCTGCTACCTGATATTTGATTTTCCCTCTATCCCAATTCACCCCATTAAACCAAATCGCTCCCAGATGCCATTAATTGCCGAATTGAGCATCAAGGTGAGCTCCCCCTTCTGCCATACCTCTGATGACTCTCCCCCTCCTGCTATACCTCCGGCGACCCTCCCCCTCTCATACCATACCTCCAACGACCCATCCCCCTCCTGCCATACTTCCGGCCACCACGTACGGCTCCACCTCTCCTTCCTTCTTCTTCTTAACTCCTGGTTTCCCACAACTTGCAATAAGTATGATTTCGTTATTCTTATTTTGTTAGAATTACCTGATTTTATTTTTTTAAAAGTTTTAGACGAGTTTGCTTTAATCTAATTGTGTTAATAGGAAAGTTTTGATGGGATATTGATATGTTAATGCACTTGAATTGCTTTCCAGTCACTAATCTCATTTTTACCCCACTACTTAATGAAAAATTGTTCATTTATAGGGCTATGCCTTAATTTCTTCAATTGTGGTACTAAATTTGATTCTACTATATTATTTGTCGAGGACAGCCTTAGCCCTTCTTTTCTGTTGCTTTGATTTGCAAACCAAACAGGGACAAGAGAGAAAAGGGATTGTGTTATTCAAAAATGGGGTTGAATGAGTAGCTTGGAAGAAGATGTTGGTAATGTCCTCAAGTGGGGCTCTCATTCTTCTTTTCTTTTTTGTGGGTATTTCCAGAATTATGAAATATGGCTCTGATAAGGTAGGTAGAATGTTTTCTTTTCCATTGATTTCACAAATACAAAAGATGGTCATTGCAGGGTGTATACGAGAGAGTATATATATGTGTATGTATGTGTGTGTGTGTGTGTCTATATATATATAGATAGAGAGATAGAGAGAGAAAGAGAAAGAGAGAGATAGAGAGGGGGGGAGAGAGAAAGGTGAATTAGAACATAGAAGCGGGAGAAATCAGAGGTATTTGTAGGGTAGGGGGAATGGGTTTTTTTGGAGGGGGAAAATAAAAGTTTAGATTTTGGGGGTGAGAATTCAAGTTTGTTTTTGTATGCTTTTTCAATTTTTAGTACAAAGAGAGAAGCCGGGGAGGATTCATATTTCACATTTACCAAATTTGATTCTATTGTATGTAATGTATAGTCTGGCTCTGGTAGCATAATATGTATGTAGTGTCATTCTAGAGTAGTTAGGAATCACATATTCCCTTTTTCATCGTTATGTTGTCTTCACATTACATCATCTGTTGTCTTAATACATTTTATACTACTAATATATTTACAAGAAAAAATTGATAGCGGAATCAGTTGATACTAAACAGATTTCCCCACTAACTCTGTAATAATCATTCATTTCATAATTAAATATACACACGTATAAATACTTGTGTGTTTCTATATTATATAATACATGTATATATGTATATATATTAAGAGAGAGAGGGGAGTAAATCTGTTGGGATCCAAGAAAATCTTTGCCTTTTATGATCCAAGAAGGCAACCATTTACCACGCATCTTTTCTTTATTAATTACTCCTACACCTATGGAATTTACTAACGTCTTTTGGTTATTTTTAATTTTAATGCCAATGTATGAAATCAGGGTTTTCCATTCTGAATTCAAAATTTGTTCATTTATTGGGTTATTGAAGATTGCTCAACTTGGTGAATATAGTGATTATAATCTCATTTGCGAGTCTAAGAAAGTGATCTTCTTTGTGTTTCTTTGATTTCTTATTCATCCTTAAAAAAATCTGTCTTTTTTTTCTTTAGTAATCACTATGATCAAATGCTTGTATATATATGGGGGAGATTTGGGGGAAATTAAAGAGTCGTTTGGAATTTGGATAGCCTTTTTGAATTAGTTTTCAAAAAATTAGTTGGCATTAAAAACACTTTAACAAAATTGGCGTTGAAAACACAAAATAGTATTGCTTTGAGGAAGAAAAACTGTAACACATTTTTTTATGGTTGTCAAGTGTTTGTGAGTATGCTGCTAAGTAAATATGAGTAAGAGTAAAATAACAGTTATTCCATGTGACTTGACATGTGCATATTTTCATATAGTTTAGGAAGCTTAGAAACCCGTTTGAGATTCACCTAGTATGAGTGAATCTCAAATAGTCTCCATTTTGGGACTATTCTTGTTTGTTTCGATCTCACTTCAGTCGGTGTTAATGACTTGAGTACGTCTTTATATTTTTTGAATTTTCGGTCAGTATATATCTCTTGATGTTCTTCGGGTGCATATTTAGACTACGATGTGTTAGTCTATTTTGTGTACTTGAAGACCATGGGGAGGTACTGCCAAAATTTCTGAAAATTTAAAGATGTGTTCAAGTTGTTGGCATCAGTGAGGCGATACATCTGGGAATGGGATAGAAGCCTGACCCATTAGAGTGGGAGATGAAGTTAGGAAACTCATAAGCTTGCGTATACATTAACTTGGAGAGTTGATTATGTTTGTCTAACTTTCCATATATATAGCAGACAATTATCCAAGATGTCTGTTGATCAAATTGGATGGAACGTAAGGTAGCCACTGATAAAAGTGGGCTTAGCTCTTAGTATCGTAGTAGGGTTGAACAGTTTCTCAATTTCGCGTTTGAGTAAGTCAACGGCGATGAGATCAGATGTCCTTGTAAGAGGTGTGTGAATGAAGTGTGGAAAGAAAGGAGTGATGTCATGTGTGACTTATTTGTGTATGGGTTCAAAAAGGGTTATACGACATGGATCTATCATGGGGAAACCTGATTGGATGAACATGAATCAGAACCGGAATCCAAAGGTGATGAAACCTTTGACTGTATTTGTAATGACTCAGAAAATTCTATGTGATATTCAATTATTATAATGTCAATTTTTGTGTAAAATTTTTTTTATTGTGACATTATAATTATTTATTACTTTATATTTTTTTTATGTATCTTAGATTATGAATGGTAAAGAAAGAGATGATGATATACATTAATATAATGTTATATAAACATCAAGAATGAAAAGGAAAGCCAACATGGATTAGTTATGAAATATTCTTGGCATGAAACTACCTATGTGGTTAATGGAAAAATTATATTATAATATAATTAATTTCATTCAAAAGAATTATTTGGTGGTAAAGAAGGAAAATAGTGGGTACTAAAATATGTTAATTAAATTACATGGAACCATCATTTTTAATGGTGTAGGTGCCAACTATCTTTGCTAGCCCAAACATATGTAGTAGATAAAAATACATAAATATCAAGTGTATTAAGTGTCCATATTTAATTATTAGGCCATATTAATTTTGCTAAGTATGCTTGTAAGCCTATTTCATTTTCTTCAAGTGTTATGAGTTATTGCATTGAACCTAAAACAAAGTCATGACCAACGTAATATGAAGCCTAATTCAGCAGCCCTTATTGGAGAAGAAAAGGAACTATTTTAGTTCAAACATGAACAAGCAATTAGATAACGTTAATAGTTAGTAAGTTAGTTCATGTATCCATTAGTTAGTATGTTGGTTGACCCCTAGAGTGCCTAAGTTAACTGCTAGGAGGCTAAGACTTTGCAAGAGTCAAGTGTGTAAGGCAACAATAGGGGGCAGATAAGGGCCAAGTCAAGGGACTTTAGATATGTAAGATCATGATGATTAGCTAGGGAGAACTCAGTGTGACACCCCCAAATCCGGTACTTCCATTTCCATAGGATTTGGTGTTCACTGTACAAACATCATCTATCTATCTACCCATAAATAGATGCAAATCATGCAATAGATAGAAATAAATAATAAATCTCTCCCTTTATGGGGTTACATCAACTGCATAATACATAAATAAATCCCAGGTTACTCTAACCTTAAATCATCTGTGCAAAAACATAAACAAATAAGTCTTAAGTAACATCAATTCTAGATAACATTACATAATCATGATAATAAAACAGTCTTCATCACTTGCTAATATTTCCCTTGCCTTTACTAGTGGAAGGTTCGTCTATTCTTTCGTTCTTAACTGCAATGTTATTATTACGCAATAGTGAGCACAATTGCCCACAAGTATAACAATATAACAATGAATAATAATATACGAGAGAAATAATAACTTCATATATAAAAGCTCAACTTTTGAATCAAGAATGAATAACAAAAATCAAAAGAATTTCTGAGGGTCATAAGACCTTGAACTATGTCCTAGGTTGTCAAGTGTTTTTACTTGAAACCTTTAACGATCATAAGACTATGGACTCTTCTTCTACGTACTTGGGGGATCAAATTTTAGTACCATCATCACTGCATGCACAATATCTTAACGCTAAAGCATAAATAATCCCCTATACTGAGGTTGTTCATCTCGCTTTGACATTCGAGTCCGCACCAAAGGAAGTTTGGTTTGGATAATTCATCAAGGGTTCTGAAATTTAGAACGCTCATCAACTATGGACTAGTCGAATCAAATAAGGGTTCGCTAGTCTAACAAGGTTTAACAATAACTGATAATTAACTTAGATAAAATCTCAAAAGTATACAATAGAATAATTATTGTATAACAACATCATTCATGAAGGATTAATAAGATTTAATATACGAAACAGACTTAATCAATAATAATGAGAGTTTGCTCAATAATAACAAGTAGGGTTAGGAAACTTGCCTCGTGCGTAGATTACACTTTAACTAAACTAGTTCCTTGAATTAAATCCTACATATCATTCACGTTCACAATACCAGTTAATTATAACGTACTAAACATCACAGGTTCATTCTTTTGTCTAACTCGAATTCATGACTATACTTAGTCAATTACTACACTTAGTGTCAAAATTAAGATTTCACGAACAATAAGTTAGCTATGCACTTAATCATTCAGTCCACACGTAATTGTGTTATGGACGTGTTAAGAATTTATTTTAACACCTCATTATATGTCTAACAAATTTTTATATTCATTAGATTAAGTTAATAACACATTGCTAGACTTAAACATTTTTAGAAGCTCATTTACGGCCATTATTTCGCTAAGTGGCTATTTTATTTCACTTTTATCTTGGTCTTGGCGATGCGGCCTTGGCTGTAAGCGCTGTGGCTCTGCAGTATCTTAGCGTGGCCGTGGCATGCAGGGCCATGACTACTTGGCTGAGATCGATTCTGGAGTTGGCGCCACGGCGCGACACTCCAGAATTTGATTCCCAGTTCACGAAGAACACAGAGTTCAGCGAATTAGACACTACATGATCATTAATTCCCCAAATTAAACATACCCACATGCTAGAATTCATATATAATCAATACCCAACGTTTATAGAGTGATTTTAACCCATTAAAACACACAATCACAGAATTAAATATGCAAATTGTATTGTTCTTGATGTTCTTGAAATGTTGAACATAATTTCCTAAAATTCAACGCCACGGATTCGTTATAAAACCAAATCCAACCATTCAAATTTTGTTTTGTTCGTTTTAGCATGC
This sequence comes from Panax ginseng, assembly GCA_020205605.1. NCBI lineage: Eukaryota > Viridiplantae > Streptophyta > Magnoliopsida > Apiales > Araliaceae > Panax > Panax ginseng. The sequence goes on from CM035132.1 coordinate 184,709,031, forward strand.
ATAATCATATACAAGTGGAAATTTTACAAAAAAATTCATGCTTGATATATATTAAATCACGTATAAGGCCATATGGCCATATAACATACTCTGTAATTTTTTTGAAACAACAAGTCATAATATACGTTATAATATTATGAAATTGATGATATGAAAACATACGATATATATATTAAAACATGCCACTACTCGAATTATTACATATATTCTTATAACACAACTTTCCAAATTTACAGAAATTCACAGAAGACCTTAAGCCATATTCATGAAAACTTAAAAGACGTAAAATAAGAATTTGGGTTGAAGAGAATTACCCAAGCGTATAGTGAATAAGGATATCAAATTTCTCTCTATCTCAATCACAGAGTTTCTCCCACACTTTCCTCTAATTTTTCTCTGAAACCTCCTAGACTCTCAATTGAACTCTAATGAAAATGCGTAAGAAAATAAACCACTGAACCTTTATGCGCAGAGTTGAGGTCAGTTATTCCATTTGTGGTTTAACTGCCCCCAACTCCCCTTAAGGTCCTGTTTGTTTAGCAAGAATAGGATTTCAAAACCATTTAATTTAATAAAGCTTTATTATATAGTTTAAATAATGTCACATCCATTATAAAATAAATCAAATATCTAGTTTAATTTATTTAAATAAAATAAGATAATTTCTCATTAATTCACATAGTCACATGATTAAATTTCTCATTTAATAATAATGTCAAATTATTAATTCTCTAATTAATAATTAAATTAATTAAAATAACATTAGACTTATTAAGTATTTCTTTTAATTCAATAAGCTCACATAATTACATACATCGAATAATAAAATTCTCCACATCAATTTAATAAATATAACACATATAATTAAATTAATCTATCACAACTTCATCAATTAATTAATTAATCTAATAATTAATTCATCGAAAAATATTTATTCAATCCAATAAATATTTAAATTAAATTACAAAATCTTGGTTGTCACACTCAGTATATAGTTGGCTTCTCAAAACAACCAAAAGAGAGCAGTGGTTCAAAGTTATCAGTTAAGAGAAAGAGAGGTTAGGAATTGAAAAGAAAAGGGAGGAAAACTTAACCAACACTTTCCATCCCACTCCTTCCTTGCTCTGCCTCACCCGCCTCCTATAGTAGATTCCAGACTATTCAGGGAAAAACAAGTGCAAGGTATTTATTTTTTTCTTGTCGTTTTCTCGTTTTGATTAGCTATGAATGTAAATGTTTAGAAAAATGAGTTGGGTTAGTTTTGAATAATAACAATGAGTATATGGGCCAACTTTGGTTATAATTAATTAACTGAATTATTCCATGATCAAAGGATGGGGATTTCAAAAGAATTGAATTCGAAGAAGAATGGATAAACTAGATAGTTTACTAATTGTTTGATTTTGTTTAACTTTGATTATGTATTTGAATGCTAAATGGCTGAGTTAGAGTAAGGAGATACGTTGGTAGTGTGGAGGAATAAGGAAGCTAAAATGGGATGGTAAAGTGTTGGTCGAATTCTAATTACGCACAACACGCAAGTATACGTGGTCAACAAGTAATATAATGATAAGAAAATAATCTTTCCCACAGAGAATAGCAAGAAATTAATCCTAACAATTACCAGTTTTATATTAACCCAATTTTATTAAACTAATTGAAATCAAAGATTATAACTAATAAAAACTAAAAACTAAAAATACTAATTAATAAACAAAACTAAGAACCGTAATTTAAAGCAAATAATGGAGAATTAGGCTTACAACTTCACTTCAAGTCTCATTCCAATTATCACACCTTATTCCAATTTAATTCATTATCTCAGTTTATTTATCAAAAAGACTTATGTAGAATTAGACATCTCTCAATGCACTAACACCATATTAACTTAAATCCACAAATTAGATGAAATTAAGCCAAACACCCTAATTAACTATTCACTATATCTCTATGTGAATTAAAATTAAAAAGAGTTTAAGTTCCAAGTTCTTTACCCGATTACATGCGATGCTAGGTATATCTCTATCCAAACATAAATCAAGATTCCATTAAATCACATAATTCAAGAACACATGCTATTGTGACTAGGTCTAGACTCATACATCATCTCTCGAATCCATACAAATCCACATAAAATTAGTGATCAAGCAATTCATAAATTAATACAAATCACAACAGATAAACTGAATTAATAATTTATTAAACCCAAATCAAGGCATGATAATTGTCATTCAACACTAAAGATCCATTGCAAGCCTAAAAATTAATTTAGTTCATAATTAATGAATTAAATATTGAATAAATGAAAGAAAACATCATCCCAATTACAAAAACTGAAATTAAAGAATAATAATAATACACCACCCTTCTCGCCCTTCAATTATGCAATCTTTGTGAAATTACCTCCTTCCTTCATTCCTCCAAGATCTGTCTTCTCAGTTATGGTTCTCTAAGTGTAATTCAATTGTTAGATATGTTAAGCACACTCCTCCTTGATGTAAGTTAATTCAACTCCACCAAATCCAATCCCAATCCATATCAAAGTTATCCCATAGGAATTCTAATAAAAATCCAACTCCTAATTGTACCCAACAAGTTTTTAAGAAAAGAATCCCAATTAATATGAAATAACCTCCTTGACACACTCCTAATATGACCTTATTACATAAAGAAGACATAACTCCCAACACAACTTAATTTCCAGCAAAATAAAACAACTCAACAGCTGTCACGCCCGACCAGCGCGCCTCGCCCCAGGTCCTTCGTTAAAGCGGCCCGTGCTAATACACCAATAACTTTTCCACATGCAGTGCACCCCACGACATCTCCTTTGTATTCACAGCGCGCCCACGTCGGTGATGCAATATGTTCAGAATCGTTTAAGATTTCTCCCAATGCCAGCATTTTGATGTGTTCACCTTAATATCCTGTAAAAAGAACAAAAACCCATCAAAAGAAACATGAAATACTCAAAACTAAAAATATATCAAGCTAAATAAGGATAAATCGTAGGTTAAAAACCTACTCATCAAATTCCCCAAAACTTGAAACATTGTTTGTCCTCAAGCAAAATGATATACAATACAATGCAAACTATATACCTACGAATCCAGCAATAAGATAGAATATAGTCTAATTATATAGTCTTAAAGAAATCAAGCAAACACGATAGTATATCATATCTAAATCAATCAATAACTTCCCAATCAATATCAAATCTTAAATTGTTCTTACTAATATAATGTGTGTGTGCTCAACAACCATACTAACTGATATAATGCTAAATACAACACATAATAAATATTTTTGAAGGCATTATACAGTGTAAACTCACAAAATCCAAGAACAAGCTAGATCCAACTAAAGTCAAACATTCACCTAGTTCAAGAGTCCAAATGGGATACTTATGCTTTATTTTTCATTACGAGGGCTTTTCGCCCTTTTCCCGTTTTAATTTTTTTTTTATTTATTTTATATTATTTTTTTTAATAACTTTTCTCACGGCTGTGTAATGTCTAATTCCCTTAGGCTTTTCAATGCTACCTTAACGAGCTTTCGACCAACGACTCCCAAACCATTACGGCCTTAGGGCGCTAGGTGTAAAGACACTCCCTCGAGCTTACTTACTCAAGTAACAAAGGCTACAAAACTAGACTAGCCACGATGTTTATTCATCTTTTTTTATAAAGCTTATATATCCCAAATTTATCCCACAAACTTAGGTTCTTGTCTAGCTTTAGCCATCACTGCCCATTCTTATCATTCTTTCATTTAAACTAGTATTATCCTTAAGAATTCCATTATGTGCCAATTTAAACTTAATCAGTCAACACGGTTGTTTTAAAGTGCTAACATAATTATACCAGTTTCAAACAGAAAAAGATTCAATTCATTACAGGAAGTCACATCAAAGCCTAAATAATCAATATTTACTCGTCTACACAATTCCAATCTCATCATTGGCCATAATAGACTTTTACTATCTAATAGTTGGATTCATGCAAAATGAACATGCAAATGCATTTATTATTATTTTTTATATATATGCACAAATGAATGTATTAAACTAAATGCCAAAAAAAACTTACTAAACATGATTATGAAATTGTCACATTAAATTAACCAAGCGAAAGCAACCCCCCCAAACTTAATACAAGTAATGTCCCCATTACGACAATATAAAGCACATAAAGCATGAGGACTTCCCTGAAAGACGAGTCACTGCTTGTCGCCATCTGAAGGAGGGTATACTAGGAGGACATGAGGAACAGTCATGGACACCGGAGCAGTATTTCGATTGCAGTGAGAAAATACATCAGAAAGCGTGTTGAAAGCGTTAGTATTGTACTGATGAATCAAATCCTAACGTTGAGCCAGCCACAAGAATTATTTTTGTGAACCTCGAGAGTGTTGCTTTTCCATTGGATCCGCTACAACTGGGGGTGAGGGTTGGCTAATCATGATATAACCTTCTCATCTTGGATGCGATCTCGCCCCCTCCCATGCTTTATACTTCTTAACGGTAGCATGGTCAATTATATCCATTGGTTATTGTATCGGTTCAGAGGAATGCCACTGTACTCCAACTTTGCAGCACAATCGGTTATGAGAAATCTATGAAGAAGGCCCCTCGTGGTACTTCCCCGGCCCGTAGCAGCCTGTCAATCGATTCTTGAATACATTCACCCACATCCACATTGTAGAATAAAACTAAATTATTCAGCTGAAAATGGTGATGCACAATCCCATATAGCAGCCACGCCCTTTCCTTGGTCATATTATTCTGATGGCATGTGGGCATCAATCAGACACAAATGAATATGCACCATGCATTTCCATAACAACTTAACGTTGAGTGTAGAAAACTTATCTTTTCATCCATTCCGGCCCGAGTAACCCATTGTGTTCCTGGTTTGCACAATCTTGCTATTAGTTCATCTAAATCAGGAAAGCCATCTTCATAGCGTCTGTTAGTCGGTGTTTCCAGCCCTAAGTACTCGTTGATGGCATTGGCATGGAAGGACGCCAGTTTACCCTGTACCATGACAGTGTGATCAATATGCTCCATGGTGTTGGCATAAAACTCTTTTACTATGTTGATCACCGCTGGTAGTGGCTGCTCCACTAACTGAAACCAATTGTGTTCCACAACCATCAGTGTCATTCAGCTTGTCCACAACTCATTCCTTAGATTTCCGGTCCGATTCATTCCCTTCATTCTCACAATCCTTACCATTCCTAAGTGTAATAGCATTACATTGCTCGTGATTTCCCCTTGGATTCTTTTCCGTATCACTCAACAATGTCCTTTGAGGCCTGTTATTCAATGTAAAAGTCTGCTGTCCCATCTGATTTTGTAAGTTCTTAATGGCTACTGCTTGTGATTTCATTGTCTCTTCTTGCAATTTCATAGTCGCCTCATTGCTCGATATGTACTCTTCTAAATTTGTCTTTTTATCTTGGTGCAGAGCTACTTCTTGATGTTGATTCTAAAATCCCGGGGGATAAGATGGTCGTGGAGCCTGCTGATTCTGGTTGTTAATCCACGATTAATTTGGGTGATTCCTATTCTCCAGATTGTAGGCATTCTGATACATGTTATATGGAATCATGTTGTAGCTACCCATAAATTGTACTGATGTTAGGTTAATAACACATTGTTTCATAGGATGTTCCCCCATGCACAATTCATAAATAAATGCAATCTGCTGAGTTTATGCACCCAATAAAGCATCCACCTTCTTTGATAGCGCTGAAATCTGAGCCGCTAATGATGTTTTCCCATCTACCTCTAAAACCCCAACTACCTTAGGCTGTGTCATTCTCGATGTGGGCCACTGGTAGTTGTTAACAGCTATTGTTTCTATTAGCTCATACGCCTCCTCGTAGCTCTTGGCCATAAACGCTCCACCCGAAGTTGCATCTATACTAGTCCTGAGATTCCCATTCAACGCACTATATAATGTGTTCATCTACAGCAATTTAGGTAATCCATGATGTGGGCACTTTCTGAGCAATTCCTTGTACCTCTCTCATGCCTCATACAATGATTCCCCATGATGTTACTCAAACATGGTTATCTCATTTCTCATCTTCGCAGTCTTGGCTGGTGGGAAAAATTTGGCCAAGAATTTCTGAGCAAGGTCTTCCCATGTAGTAATCGACCCTGGCGGTAGAGAGTGTAACCAACTTTTCACCTTGTCTAGTAGTTTGAACGGGAAAAAGTGAAGTCTGACTGCATCATCCGACACCCTATTGTACCTAAAGGTGTCACATATCTCCAAAAAGCTGACCAAATGCTCATTCGGATCATCGTTGGCTAATCCCCCAAACTTTACTGAGTTCTGAATAATCTGTATGGTCCCAGGCTTGATCTCAAAAGTGTTTGCAGCAATCGCCGCCCTGGTGATACTCGACTGAAGCTCAGTCACCTTGGGAGTGGCATAATCCCTTAACGCTTTTTGATCTTCGGCAGCCATAATTTCTTCCTTATCAGAGTTCTCGAATTTCTCCCTCGTGTCTTTAATCCACTTACTTAGCCTTTGAAACCGTTTCTCGATATCTTCCTCAAAAGGAATCAATTCTGGCTTCTTAGACTGAGTTTGCAAAAACTAACTCAAAGAACCTGAAACAAGAAAGAGCAAAACAAAAAGAAAAATTTGTTTAAGTAAAACTGAACTAATTAAACTGATATTGAAAAATATTAAAATCAATACTATTCTCCAGCAACGACGCCAAAAACTTGTTGGTCGAATTCCAATTACGCACAACAGGCAAGTATACATGGTCAACAAGTAATATAATGATAAGAAAAGAATCGTTCCCACAGAGAATAACAAGAAATTAATGCTAACAATTACCAGTTTTATATTAGCCTAATTTTATTAATCTAATTGAAATCAATGATTATAACTAATAAAAACTAAAAACTAAAAATACCAATCAATAAACACAACTAAGAACCGTAATTTAAAGCAAATAATGGAGAATTAGGCTTTCAACTTCACTTCAAGTCTCATTCCAATTATCACACCTTATTCCATTTTAATTCGCTATCTCAGTTTATTAATCAAAAACACTTATGTAGAATTAGCCATTTCTCAATGCACTAACACCATATTAACTTAAATCCACAAATTATGAAATTAAGCTAAACACCCTAATTAACTATTCACTATATTTCTATGTGAATTAAAATTAAAAAGAGTTTAAATTCCAAGTTCTTTACCCGATTACATGCGATGCTAGGTATATCTCTATCCAAACATAAATCAAGATTCCATTAAATCACATAATTCAAGAACACATGCTATTGTGACTAGGTCTAGACTCATACATCATCTCTCGAATCCATACAAATCCACATAAAATTGGTGATCCAGCAATTCATAAATTAATACAAATCACAATAGATAAACTGAATTAATAATTTATTAAACCCAAATCAAGGCATGATAATTTTCATTCAACACTAAAGATCCATTGCAAGCCTAAAAAGTAATTTAGTTCATAATTAATGAATTAAATACTGAATAAATGAAAGAAAACAACATCCCAATTACAAAAACTGAAATTAAAGAAGAATAGTAATACAACACCCTTCTCGCCCTTCAATTCTATAATCTTTGTGAAATCACCTCCTTCCTTCGTTCCTCCAAGATCTGTCTTCTCAGTTATGGCTCTCTAAGTGTAATTCAATTGTTAGATATGTTCAGCACACTCTTCCTTGATGTAAGTTAATTCAGCTCCACCAAATCTAAACCCAATCTATATCAAAGTCATCCCATAGGAATTCTAATAAAAATCCAACTCCTAATCGTACCCAACAAGTTTTTAAGAAAAGAGTCCCAATTAATATGAAATAACCTCCTTGACACACTCCTAATATGACCTTATTACATAAAGAAGACATAACTCCCAACACAACTCAATTTCTAGCAAAATAAAATAACTCAACAAAATACACGCCGACCAGTAGCATACTCGTCTGAGGTCCTTCGTTAAAAGCGGTACGACTCGCTAGTATAACAGTAACTTTTCCACATGAAGCGCGTTCCGCACCATCTCCTTTAAAGTCACAACGCGCCCCGCGCCGGTGATGCAGCATTTAAGATTTCAAAATCGTTTAAGAATCGTTTAAAGATTTCTCCCAATGCCAGCATTTTGATGTGTTCACCTTAATATTCTGTAACAAGAACAAAAACCCATCAAAAGAAACATAAAATACTCAAAAACTAACAATATATCAAGCTAAATAAGGATAAATCATAGGTTAAAAACCTACCCATCATAAAGCAAATCAATAGCTATAAAAAGGGCGTTGGAAAATTGTGCACGCTAGGTGTTTGTTAAAAGTCCTAAATGAATTGTTTTGGCTAAAAGCTAAAAAATTGACAAAATAAAAGCTTGGGGATTAGTTTATATAACATATGTAATGATAATTAGAGTTTTTGAGTATGTCAAGATGGAACAAAATTGAAATTTCTAGCCAAAGAAAGAAATTGAAACTAGTTGGTCAAGTTATTCTCGATCACTGTCTTAGGCGTCATAAAGAATCCAAAATAGAGAGTGTATAACTTCTAATTAGACTCATATGTTATGTTTAACCTGTTTAAAAGGGGTTACCATCCAGTGGATGAGCTAGAAGTAATTGAACCACGAAGTGGGCATAATGGGTGTTGGGCTTTTGCTAACTGCAACAACAGTAGTAGTGGTGCGGTTGAGGCTTAGGGATCTTTTGAGCTCTCGACCAGAAGGGTTAAACTGTCCAGACAAGTTAGCTAGTACTTTTTCTAAATAGGTGAGTGTATAACCTTTAGTGACCCCAAGAGTTCAGCGTATTAAAATAATTAAAATGGAAGACAAAAATTTAAAAAGTTGGAAGCAAAAAGGGGAGAGCTACTGCCATTGGCAATGGTGCGCAGTCTCCAGTTCGCCATAACAGCGGATGTATTGGCAAGCAGTTGGGCTTGTGCAGGGTAAGTATTCGCTGCAATTTATAGGTTATTCTAATAGGCGAATTCTATTTTTTATTTACCAAAAGTAATTGGAAACTAGATTAGTGAGTTAGAATATATAATCACTTGAAATAAGGAGGAAGGTGTTGCTGCCTAAATGCAGCAATGAGCAACAATAAACCACTATTGTAGCAACAGGTAACAGTCACCCAAGACCAACTGTATTGGCTTGTTTTGGCTAATGTGTTGGGTTGTCTAGGCTAGGTGTTGTTTCAACATGTAAGCTAAGCTAATAAATGAAATTTAGCATGAAAATGTGTAGGGCTGCTGCCTTGGCAGCAACAGTGACCTTGAATGGTTGGATATTTTTTTAGCAGGGGCAAGAGTTGTAGCCATTAGCAGCAGCATAAAGCTGCTACAACAGCATAATAGAACCCTCGATGGTTTCTAAATGTAGCTTAACAATTTAGCTTTTAAAGAAATAATAATGAGAGAAAAGAATGGGTTGTAATTTCTCAAGTAAGTAGGTATGTAGAGGTCATAACAAACCCAGAACATAATATAATTAAGAGTAATGGTGAAAATGATATTTTTTTAGAAAAGAGTGGGGAAGGACTATTTTGGTGTGTTATTGAAACATGTTGGCCTAAAATATTAGCTTACATAAATAAATCTATAATAGACTCAAGTATGGTATAAGTGAGTTAGTAAACTCTATAATGAAGCTAACATAGATGGGTATCTAATGTTGGGATTATCAAGCCAAAATAGGACTGTTAATTCTAAAAAGAGGGTGTTAGGTTCAATAGGGGATGTTGGGACAAATGAGCTGAGTTTGGGGCCATGGAGCCACATGAGGCCATGCCAATCTTAGCCAAGCCTCATAGGGCCAAGCCAAGCTTGGCTGGCGGCATGATCAGTTATGGAGGGCTGTTAAGCCAAAATAAGTAAGGCTAGGGAACTGTTAATGCAATAGAGAAAGTAGCTACCCACATTTAGTCAATAACGAGACTGTTTTGACTATAATAGAAAAACAAGAGTATTTAACACTTTTGTATACAAAAATAAAGATACAAAATGTTATAGAAGTTATAAATTGCTCAACTAAGTTGTAAATATCCTAAAACATTAAAGAATATAGAAAGGGACTGTTTTGGGTATAAGCTTAAAACATGTTAGCTCTAGCACACTAGTTGATATGAATGAACCTATAAGATACTCAAATGTTGTATAAATGAGTTAACAAACTCTAAAATAAAGCTAGCATAGAGGGGCATCTAATATTGGAGGTATTAAGCCAAATTGGGACTGTTTTAACTTCAAAGAGATTGTTTTGGCATAATATAGAAAAACAAAGATAGTTAATGCATTAGTATGGAAATGAAGCTATAAATCATGGGATAGACAAAAAGTTGACCATGCAAGTGTAAAATACATTCAAAAGCAAAAAATAAGCTACAAAAGCACCATGTATGCTAGAAGTTCTATAAACGAGGCATGAAACACTTATGTGTTAAATTCCTAATAGGGTGTAAACTATATATATGTTGTGTTTGCATGTTATAATCATATTAAACCCCATTAAAGAGAAAAAATGTTTATTATAAAAACATGGATGAGGTATTTGAAAATTGTATAAAATATCTCAGATATAGGAATGTAAACTACAGTCATGATTACTGAAACTGTGTGATATGTGAGCTTGCAAACTATATGACTTGGCTATGTGGCTAATATGCTTGTAAATGTAAATAACTGTGTAGGATATATGAAAACACTTCAAATAAGCTAAAATCTTAACAATAGACTACAAACGAGGCAAGTTTCTAAATCTTACTCTTTATTATTCTAGAATTATTCAGATGTGGATAGGTTCTCTAAATTCTGAACTGTCTCTCATTATTTATGAATAATACAAGGTTAAATAACCTTTTTATTCCAATCAGCTTCAAGAGAATAGTAAGATGTTATCAAGTATATGAAACCTTTCTCTCTTAAATAGGTTTATATTATAGTATTTAATGCAAAAGCTATCTTTTTGAATTATTCAACTTACTTACTGTAATGCTTCAAATTCAGTTAGTTTGAAAAATGTCATTACTTCGACTGGACAATTGTTGAGATATACTATTAATCCATGAAAATCTCATTCAATGTTTTCAAAACCATTTTGTTGTGGTGCGGACTCATATATAATGTTGTGAATGAACAACCCTTTTATAGGGGCATATTGTACCGGACATATGATTTTGAAGGACATATAATGTGTCATTAGACTTTTATGTTGTGCACAATATAGGGTACTTAGGCTGATCCCCTAAAGTATAATCTAGGATATAGAACAGCTTCAATAATTGTTTGTATCCATGGATTGCAATGTTAGTACTGTCAATTCTAGTACAGAGTTCACTGGTCATTTGACCTTACAGCATGCTAAAGTCTGATTTTTCGACTCAAAATTTTAAAGAACTGCCATGTTTAACATCTATTTGATTTATATGCTCTGTATTATAAATATTTATGTTCCATTATATTCAACTGTTTATTTTCTTGTTGAGCAAGCTTTTGCTCACCCTTGCGTTGAATATAATGTTTCCAGTTAAAACCGAGAACGCTAGTATGTACGGGAAAGATAAGGGGAAAGGCAAAGTTACAAAATGAATGTTTATTAAGCGCTTGTGCTTATATGAACTTAAGTAGTTGATGTAATAAATACTTTTAGTATTATGTTTTGTAATCTTTTTGGTATTTAAGTCATGTAAAGGTCTATAGAACCTGGAATTTAAGTAAGATAATTATGTAATCTAAGACTAGTTTAAGTTGTATTTTGATGAAATAAATGGGTATGTTAGTATCGTGAGCACCAAACCCGAGGTAAAAGTAACCCGGATTTGGGGGCGTCACAGTACTAACATGATAGTAGAAGCTGCTGGTTCATACTTCCAATGGAATACTGACAAGGATGGCAGTAACATCAAGCAAAAGTCGAATAACGGGGCTAAGGGTTTTTATGAGTTATTGCATGAAGCAACAACGCAACTGTATGAAGGGCACGAATAGCACACCGTCTTATCTGCCGTGACTAAGTTTTTACACTTCAAGAACAAGCATGACTATAGCAAGAGAGGTTTTAATGAACTGCTAAACATTGTGAAGGAGTGCTTACCTGCAGGCAATAAGTTACCGGAGTCGTACTATGATAAGAAGAAAATGGTCAAAAGGCTCAATCTAGGGTATGAGAAGATTGATTCTTTTGAGAATGACTGTATGTTGTATTACAGTGTTGTCAATAAAGATAAGAGGTTATGTAATATTTGTAGTACAAGTAGATATTGTGAACAACGCAAGAAAAAGGGAAAAGATGTGCCGAGAAAGATCTTACATTACTTTTCCATTGCGCCGAGTATATGAGGTGGAACTCTACACGGGACATAGTCGAATGTCAACTGATGCACCCGGCAGATGGGCTTGAGTAGAAAAATTTTGATAAAAATTACCCCTCGTTTGCTGAAGAGGTTTGCAATGTTAGGCTTGGACTTGCTACAGATGGGTTTAATCTGTTTAATAGGCATTACACCAAGCTCTACTCAACTTGGCCGATGATTATTGTTGTGTATAACCTCCTGCCTTCGATATGCATGAAAGATCCCTACATGTTCATGCCTTTACTGATTTCGGGTGATAAGAGTTCGAGTAAAGACATCAATGTATACCTCAGGCTGTTAGTTGATGAGTTGAAGATGTTGTGGGATAAAGGGGTTCAAACTTCTGATGTATCTCTTAAATAGAACTTTGACATGAGGACAACTTTATTGTGGACCATAAATGAATTCCCGGTGTTAGGAATGATCAGTGGATGGTCGACTCACGGGGGCTTGTCATGTCCTATGTGCATGGGGTCAGTTAAAGCTTTGCGGCTCAAACTTGAGGGGGGAAATGAGTTTATTTGCAACATCCAGATAGTTTTTTCCGATTGAACATTGTTATCAACGAATGAGTAGACAATTCAATCAAAAAATAGAGAAACGTCAAGTACTTGGCCGTCTTTCTGGGACAACAGTGTTGAGTTGGATTACTCACTTAAAATTTCCACCTCCAAGGAAGAATCACAGATTAGAGAGAGCTTATGGTTACGACAAGGTTCACAACTGGACACACAGATCTATGTTCTTTGACCTGCCTTATTGGGCTAAACTATGCATCCGTCATTGTTTAGATTTAATGCATACTGAGAAGAACGTATTTGATAATGTTTTTTATACAGTCCTAGATGCAAGTGGTAGAACAAAGGACAACAACAAGTCGAGGCTTAATTTAGTAGAAATGAACATTAGGGAACATGTGTGGCTGTATCAGGAGGGTAGTAAGACGGTAAAGCCTAAAGTTGATTATACTTTGACCAGGGAACTGTTACTATTGATATATAATTAGATTAGTGGACTGAAGCTCTCAAATGGATATTCTTTGAATATAACAAGGTGTTGTAAAGTCGAAGAGCCGAAGTTTCGGGGTCTCAAAAGTCATGATTGTTATGTATTCACACAGAAGTTGATCCCCGTGGAATTTATCGACTTGTTACCAAAACGTGTGGTTGAAACACTGACGGAGCTTTCTAATTTCTTCAGATCTATGCTTAACGGAGCTCCAACTCAAAGACATAGATAAAATAGAAATGCAGATAGTGGAAATAATGTGCAAGTTAGAAATGATCTTCCCTCTATCATTTTTTGATTCAATGGAGCATTTGCCTATAAGTTTGGCAGTCCCGTGTAATATAGATGGATGTATCCATTCGAGAGGTAATGTCATTAATGTTTTTAATACGCTGAAATATGCATTCTTGTTTACTAATGTATACATGTATATATATATATATATATATAACACATAGGTATATGCGACGTCTAAAACAAAAGGTGAAGAACAGAGCCCATGTAGAGGGGTCAATTGCTGAGAGTTATGGAGGAACTTGTTAATTTATGCTCATTGTACTTTGAGCCGAATGTTCAGACGAGGAAAAATCACTTACGTTGAAATGAGGCTATCACACACGAGGAAAATGGAGAATTAACGGCTTTTAGTCATCCTGTACAACCATTTGGCAGGAAAAAAAAGGAGATTCTTGACCGATAATGAGTATGCAGCTTCCACATTATATGAACTTGTCAACATAAATGAAGTAGCGCCATACATTAAGTAAGTAGCCATAACTATATATGTCTTGTGTTACTACTATAAGTTCCTTCCATACACATTAAGTATATAACTGTATTGCAGTCAATATGATTTTGAGATACGTGAAGCGAATCTGATTATATCGAATGGGGATTTGCAAAATTTTAAGGAATAAAGAATTTTTGGGATGACTGGTATAGACGATTGCTAAAAGTTATCGTTCTCAAATATTGAGGTCATAGAGAGTTAGTTTCCTTCAATTGTCATTGGTTTGATATTGAGAATGGAGTTAGAGTAGATAAAAATTCAGGACTGGTGATTGTTAATGTTAAGTCAAAACTAAACTCAAATGAGCCTTTTATTTTAGTAAGTCAAGCAACAGAAGTGTACTACGCGCGGAGTGTTAAGACTCCTACAAGCCCATGGTATGCTGTTATAACCACCAAAGCCTGTGGTTTTCAAGGCATAACTCCTCGTCCAGACAATGAACCTTTACAAGTCGAGTCTACTAGTGTCACACCTACTGATGTGATAATTATTAGTGAGTCTAGTGAAGAAGGGGGTGATGTCGTCGTTGTCGAAAGTGAAGACGCTGTTCTTGAGGAGGTAGATATAATTAAAGAAATCGTTGAGGATGACGAAGATGGTGATGACAACGATATTGAAGATCTATTGCTCGAAGATGACAATTTTGATATTTATGGCTTTGACGATATAAATGATTAGGAGTATGTACTCTTTGTGTCCTTTTAGTTGTATTCAAATGTAATAGTTTGTAGTAGTGAAATCATTATCTTCAACTTATATTAATCTACTAAATAAGGTGTTAGTTGTTTTAGGTTACTATTTATGTTGTATCCTTTTAGGTTACTATTTATGTTGTATTCTTTTAGTTGTATTTGTATGTTATCCTCTTTGTTACTGTTCAAAAATATTGTGCTTACGAATGTCTAATAATATTTTTTTGATGATTTGACAGTATATATACATATGGCGCGTACACAAAACGGCGATTGTGGTGGGCGTGCAGGTCGTGGGGGCCGTGGAGGTAGTGGGGGTGATGATCAGGCCGGATCGTCAGGTATAATTACATGTTTTGTTGAAAAACA
This sequence comes from Panax ginseng, assembly GCA_020205605.1. Taxonomy (NCBI): domain Eukaryota; kingdom Viridiplantae; phylum Streptophyta; class Magnoliopsida; order Apiales; family Araliaceae; genus Panax; species Panax ginseng. Next base: position 184,724,272 of record CM035132.1, read on the forward strand.
TCTTATTATTTTTTATTTTATATAGTATTGACATTATATTCATTTATATAAATATTGATGTATTTCACTACATAGGTGATAGACGTAGGCCTCCGCAGGGACTAGCACGTGGTTTGCTAGGGAATCCCCCTCAGGCACCGCTTATTTGTCGTGTTGGGACTAATAGGTAATTTCATAGTCCTATATAGTATTGACATAAGTATTTAGTTCTTATATATTCTTTGTAATTTGCAAATGTATTAATTTCAATTTTAGTATCCTTGACGCAACGCCAAGGAACACGTTGTTTGGGATCGTCCGCAACCGATTCTCAAGCACGTGGATGAGGTGGACGGATGTGGATAACCGCACACGTCAGCTGATTATTGCTGAGTTTAGGGTAAGATGTCATTAAATCATTATTTTATTAGTTTTATATTCCATTTGAATATGTTTTTACCTCTTTAATTTATGTTGTCTACTAAGTTACTTAGTGTGTAATGTGCAGAGATATTACCGCTTTGAGGACGGGCAGGAAGCAATTGGCATGACTGTTCTACATAAATACTTGGAGATGATTTGGCACAAGTGGGTCTACAATTGGAAGAAGAAGGCCTAGACAAAGATGGCTGATGGATAGACACTTAAAGATGTCCGGCCAAATTTCATTAGTGTTGCGGTGTGGGACCAGATGTGCAGCATTTGGGACAACGAGGCCTTCAAGAAGATGTCAGCACAACATACAGCTGCCCGATAGCAGAGTCGTCTCCCACACTACACGGGGTCTCAGTCGTACGACCTCTACCTGGAGAGACTCGAGGTGAGTCTAAAGCATGCACCCTCCTGCTTGGAGTTTTGGTGGCATGCCCACCAGAAGAAAGGTGAAGGTGGCTATATCTCACCTGAGGCAGAACACATTGTTGTAAGTTATTTAATTCTCTTATTTAGTATGTGTTTAAAATTTGGATATTCTTTTGTATTTTTTTTGTTTTATACTTTGTGTATCATCTATTAATGTGTTTTTTTAGTGACGGTTCGAGGACCTTGTTGTGGCCCGGAGCAGCCAGAGAGGTGACACTCCAATAGATGATTCTATACGTGTGGATGAAGAGATGGAGGACTGGCTGTAGGCTGTAGGGGGATCGAAGAAGGGTAGAGTTGTGGACATTTCCCATGTCCCAGCCTACACCCCTACTACGAGATCTCAGCGGTGCCCACTCACTGGAGGTAGTGGTACGAGTGGATCAGGAGTCTGCCTTTCATTATCCGACGATTTCTTCTGGAGGATCATAAAGGGGTGCATGACGAGCAGTGTTGTGCAGTCAAGCGCACCATCACACTAGCAGATCTACTAGCTTTCTCAGGAGGTTTTCCACAACTCCATAGAACCTACAGCTTCCGCCGACGACCTCATGGGTGTAGTACAAGAGGAGGCCATTTGTGTATGTTCGATTGTCTTGGCCAACATCTTTTCACCACATATTCGAAAGGTAAAAACAATTATTGATGTATTTCCTTATTTAATTTATGTAATCCATAATTATATTACTTATATAAACTTAGGAGGCCGACATTTATTCGATTTATTGTCGACTTTTTGCCTAACTTGTTAAAATCTTGAAAAAATTTGCCAAAACGTAGGAAAAAAAGTCAAAAAGAGACCAAAACAAGCCTCGGTCGTTGAAACAACATGCAAACACATATATAGCACCGCATAGGTATTAGGCACGTGTTATAACTTACGGGACTCGATTCCGATATACGAAGGCCGAGTTATTAGCCCGTTTTCCTAACTTGCCAAAATATAGGAAAAAAGTCGAAAAAGAAACCAAAACCCTCGTCGGTCATCGAAACGACACGCAAACACATATATAGCGCTGCATAGGTATTAGGCATGCCTTACAACTTACGGGACTCAATTCTGATATACGGAGGCCGAGTTATTAGCCCGTTTGCCTAACTTGCCAAAACTTAGGAAAGAGTCAAAAAATAGACCAAAACCCACCTCGATCGTTAAAAATGACACGCAAACACATACATAGCACTGCATAGGTATTAGGAATAGATTAAAACTTACGGGACTCGATTCCGTTATACAGAGGCTGAGTTATCAGCCCGTTTGCCTAACTTGCCAAAACTCAGGAAAAAAGTCGAAAAAGAGACCAAAACCTGCATCGGTCATCAAAATGACACGCAAACACATATATAGCACCACATAGGTAATTAAGCACGCGTTACAACTTACAAGACTCGATTTTGATATACGGAGGTCGAGTTATTAGGCCATTTGCCTAACTTGCCAAAACTTAGGAAAAAAGTCAAAAAAGAGACCAAAATCTGCTTCGGTCTTCGAAATGACACGCAAACACATACATAGCACTGCATAGGTATTAGGAATGCGTTACAACTTATGGGTCTCAATTCCAATATATATAGGCCGAATTATCAGCCCGTTTGCTTAACTTGCCAAAACTCAGGGAAAAGGTCAAAAAAGAGACCAAAACCTGCCTAGGTCATTAAAATAACACGCAAATACATACATAGCACCACATAGGTATTAGGCAAGAATTAAAACTTACAGGACTCGATTCCGATATACGGAGGCCGAGTTATTAGCCCGTTTGCCTAACTTGCCAAAACTTTGGAAAAAAATTGAAAAAGAGACCGAAACCTGCCTCGATCATTGAAATGACACACAAACACAAATATAGAATCTCATATATATTATGCACGCGTTAAAACTTATGGGACTCGATTCCGTATATGGAGGCTGAGTTATTAGCCCGTTTGCCTAACTTGCCAAAACTTAGGAAAAAAGTTGAAAAAGAGACCAAAACTCGCCTCGGTCGTCGAAAAGACATGAAAACACATACATAGCACCGCCAAGGTATTAGGCACGTGTTACAACTTACGGGACTAGATTCCAATATACGGAGGCTAAGTTATCCGCCCTTTTGCCTAACTTGCCAAAACGTAAGAAAAAAGTCAAAAAAGAGACCAACACCCGCCTTAGACGTCGTCAAAATGACACGCAAACACATACATAGCGCCGAATAGGTATTAGGAATGCGTTAAAACTTATGGGACTTGATTCTGATATACCGAGGCCGAGTTATCAACTAGTTTGCCTAACTTGTTAAAACTTAATAAACAAGTCAAAAAAGAGACCAAAAACCAGCCTCGGTCGTTGAAACGATATGTAAACACATACATAACACCTCATAAGTATTAGGCACAGATTACAACTTACGGGACTCGATTCTAATATATGGAGGTTATCTGCCCATTTGCCTAACTTAGGAAAAAAGTCAAAAAAGAGACCAAAACCTGCCTCGATCGTCGAAATGACACGCAAACACATACATAGCACCGCATAGGTATTATTCACGTGTTATAACTTACGGGACTCGATTCCGATATACGGAGGCTGAGTTATCAACCCGTTTGCCTAACTTGCCAAAACTTAAAAAAAAAGTTAAAATGAGACCAAAAACCAGCCTCCGTCATCGAAACGACACGCAAACATATACATAACACCGCACAGGTATTAGGCACGCGTTACAACTTACGGGACTCGATTCCGATATACGGAGGCCGAGTTATCAGCCCGTTTTCCTAACATGCCAAAACTTGAACACAAACTAAAATAATTTAAATATGCTCTATTTTCGACTTCTTTATTAATATTTTAATTTTGTAGGGTCTTGTTGATGAGGCTCGTGTGGGTGGAGGCTGCAGCACATGTCAGATCCCGAATTTTATGAAATAAAAAGTATTCAATTTTTCTATTTTGGTAAATAGTTAAATTGATAAAAGTTTAAAGTTAAGGGTGATATTTGAAAATTTTGCAAAGTAAGCAAGTTGTCATAAAATAACCTAGTAAAAGTAAAAATGAATGTCGCTTGGTTGCATAGTAGCACAGCGGTATTGATTATTGATGCTTACGTAAGAAGTCACTCGCTTATACTCAATTATTGCTACGATAATTCTTTATCATATCTCTCATATTATTGATTCAATTATTGTCATAGATCATCTGCATAATATGTTATATTATTAAATCAATAATTGAGACGAAAAAAGTTATTCATATTATTATTTGCAATATTGACAATGTCTAGAAGTTCTGCCAAGGAGAGGTTTGGTCATCTAATTGCGTCGATAAGGAGAAATCCTTATCGAAAAGCCCTCTTCCCCGGAACGACCGGTTATTAAATATTGTGAGTTATAATATTAATGATGAATGTTATTAAAAATCAAAGTTGAGTTCGGAGTTGAATTTGGAGACGCGGACGTGATATTTGAGTCCGGAACGATGAAATTAGTAGAAATAGACTATAAACACAAAATTTGTTGGGGTTGGCTTTTTTGTCAAAAAAGTCAACAGTTGACTTTTTTGGAAAAAGTCAAACTTTGAAATTTCAAAAATGAAATTTTTGAGAAAAATATTTCTATTGTGTTGGGATTGTTATTGTTAGTGGAAATCGACATTTATTTCGATAATAATTGATGTCTGGAGGTTATATTGACCAATCGGGTAATTAATCGAATAAATGAGCAATTAATTGCTATTAATTCACATGATTATAGCTATTTGTTCACATGTGTGTACTATTGATTCACATTCTTGTACTATTAGGGGAGTTGGTGCAAGATTGATAATACTTGCATGACTAAGTTAAAAATGGAGGTATAGATGGAGGTACTATACTGTAATTCATATTTTCACATGATTATAACTATTGATTCACATGATTGAACTATTGATTCATATTATTTACTATTAGGGGAGGTGGTGCAAGTTTGATAATACTTGCAGGACTAAATTAAAAATAAAGAAAAAGAGGAAGGTATTATACTGTAATATTTCGAGCCTCAAAACGTGCAATTATCGAAACTATATTTTCCTATAAATAGAAGCTCATTCTTCCTTCATTTCTCACCAATTCACTAAATCTATAGAGCAATTATTATAGAGAGAAATTATAGATAGAAAGAAGAAGAGAAGTATGCTACCTCTCTATTCCAGTATCCAGCTTTATTCTAAGGTAAGGGGTATTATTTCTTTCATTTTCATGAAGAGAGCTATTGTTATTTCATTCCTTATTATTATGTTGAATAACTTTGTCTGTCCATGCTTTATTACCGCATACAAGGTGAAATTCTTCAGTTATTCCATTCTTTATTATTCTGTTGGAATATCCTGTCTGTGCGTTTACGTATGACCTAGTTCCATTATTTATTATTCTGTTAGAATAACCTGTCTGTGCGGTCTATCGCATGCCTGGTGAATTCTGTTGTTATTCCATTCTTTATTGTTCTGTTAGAATATCCTGTCTGTGCGTTTACGCATGACCTGGTTCCATTATTTATTATTCTGTTGGAATAACATGTCTGTGCAGTCTATCGCATGCTTGGTGAAGTCTTCTATTATTCTATTCTTTATTATTCTGTCGGAATATCATGTCTGTGCGTTTACGCATGACCTGGTTCCATTATCTATTATTCTGTTAGAATAACCTGTCTGTGTGGACTACCGCATGCATAGTGAATAATCCTTCGTATTCATTCCTTATTAAATTGTGGAAATGATCTGTTTACGTAGATTACCGCATGGCGGGTTAAAATCCATTTGCAGTTTCTTAATTTTTCGGACATTCAAAAATTCTGAAAAAAAATTGGGAGGATATTATGATAAGTTTTCTAACATCTCCAAGTGGAATCACCGAAATAGGAGTTGTAGATTTTTTGTATGGACTATTTTAACAAAGCACCTAAAAAGTGAAAAAGGAGAAAAAACTACTCGCCCAAAATTTTGTAAGGGCGGCGCTTTGCTACTTAATTTGTGAGAAAAAAATTTCGGCCTTTTGGGATATGGAAATATATGGTATAAAGTACCTCCTGTCCAAAAATGAGCTCATTCCACTTAAAATGAGCAAGTTATGACTATTTCAATATTTAGGTTTTTCCGATTTAAAATGCTATAACCGAGGAGTCTATAACTCAGATGACCATGAAATTTAAACTGAAGCTCACGTTAACATGTGTAAGATCCTCGCCAAGATTTGGGAATTTCTGAGTTAAACTTGAGGTAGCTAATTTCTTAAGGAATTAATTAGAAATTGATTTTGAAAAATACTTAAGGGGAGTTGAAAAATTATAAAAAAATACTTGTTGTGTATGAAATATATGTATATATGTTTGGACAAAGGATAGAAAAATAATAAGTTGATTTGGTAATTTTTCATGAAAATGGTTTAGTTACGAACATATGAGTTAAATATGTTATGTGAAGTTGAAAAATTGGTAAATAGGATTTTATGACTTGAAAATCCTATATAAGGTATATGCAGATTTTTGATGAGGGATTTGATTATTGGTGAAGAAATCTTATGAGTATGGCATTTTTGAATGATTAAATGCATTATTTGGTAAAGTGTAAACAATTAAAATAAATTATTTATAAGTTTAAGATATGATTAAAATATTGTTATAATATTAATGATATTAGATTATGAGATTATTAAGTGATTGATAACATTGGGATATTCTTGAACCATGGATAAATTATATTATAAATGTTTAATATTTATCCTTTATCTTATTTGATTGATTCTTTATATCATTGTCATGATCCTCATGCTTATATTGTGTTGAAAGTCATATGTGGCTTATGTGCATAGATGGACTTGGTATGATTATGACCAGGTATTATTCGGTATAATCATGATCGTAATGTTACAAATGATGTGGTAAAAGTCATCTTTGGCCCGTAGTGCATAGATGGACTTGGTATAATTATGACCGAGGATTATTCTAATATAATCATGATCAGTAATTAAAAACACGAATATCCTTGGCGTAGTAGTGCATGGATAATTCGTGGTCGTAATACTAATGAATATCCTTGGCCGTAGTACAGGGATGATTCGATGATGTGGATTAATTATTAAGCTGAGTCTCAGCGATAACATATTGATAATACACTTTTAATTCATAGAAGATAGTAGATATCATGCTCTACTTGACTCTTTTATAATACAGTTGTATATCTTTGGCCTGTAGAGCAAAGATGAATTGTTAATGAATATCTTTGGTCCGTAGTGCAAATATGAATTTATTAGTATGATTATGAACAAGAATTGTGATTTGGTATAACCATGATTTTTGATGTTTCAGGTAGAGACAGGTGATGAAAATTATCTTCGTCCTAGGTGCGAAGAAGAATTTAGAATCACAATTATGATTATGAGTTATTCATATGATTGTGGACAGGAATTGTTGATTGATGTTACAGGGATAAAACATTATTGGTGGACTTTTAACATGGAGAAGATAATAGACCTGATGGTCTATTTGACTCTTCTAATGGATTGCTCGTTCCGCTGCAACTATGGTTGAAAAGTTTTATCATCTACCATATGTTCTAAATCTCTGATTTATTATTGACGAAGGCCATTGATAATTGAATTATCTTTAGTCATGATATTCTTTACTAGGCTATTTGTGTTCACCCTTTGCTTCACAATTCCCTTCAGGTAATAAGAGTGTAGCTGGGTCGAGCGGGGATAACAGGGAAATAATGTGATGGTCCGAGACTGTTGAAGTTTCTCAATACATTATAAAACGACATGACATGTAATAGATAATTGTATTGAGGACCTAAGATGTGTGTGTCGTATTTTATACGTCACTTAATAATTGATTTTGGCGAACAACAATAGGGTGATGAGAACCCGACTTTGAAAGCATCAAAAGTGCACCTCATTAGAATGAATATTATAGTAATCTTCTCGTTCTTCTTTGGGGTCTATTGGGTCAACCAAGGATAATTCTGTGAACATATGATATCTATCATAACCTAGACGCATGGCCTCCCATGTACGAAGGTTTCTTTAAGCACTTTCCAAAGATTTTAATTTCTAAAATAGTTTTGGACTATTCTTTTATGTAAAGTACCATTGGAATGTTGTGGTTGAGGCACCATGAGAGTTACATACATTTGTATTAAAACTCACAGTTTAACTGTGGTCGTATTCTGTACGAAAGTTCAACAGTTGTATAAATGAAGTTTGTATTTAATTTTTTTAGTGTGATATTTGGCGACTCAGAATGGGTCGTGTGGACCTATTTTGGGGGCGTTACAACACAGACGATGCCCGTGGAGGAGATGGTGATGATTGTCGGACTGATTCTGATGAGACTATGGAGGGTGGGACCGACAGTCGGACCGGAGGTGGGACCATCGATGGGACCGTAGGTGGGACCGACGGTCGTACGATAGATGGCGGCAATGATGATACTGACATTCCTGATCTTGGGCTGTAGTTAGTTTATGTTTATATTTTGACCTTCATGTATATATTTATATAGCTTTTGAGTTGTACAGACTAGAGTTTTGTATCTAGTTAGGTTGATGGTTTATGTATCTAACTATATTGATTGTTTATGATTACATTTTATATCTACATTGTACGACTTTTATCTATATGTCATTACAGTGTCTACATATTTAATGGTTGATAGCAAAAAATATGATTGTTATTGATATGCGTTCATGAACAGGGGAATTTTGCAATTTTTAAATTTTTTTAAAGCAGAGCATTGGCGACTGGGGCATTGGCGACTGGGGCATTGGCGACAGTGTCCCATTAGAAATGACCTATAGCGACGGTTCTAAAAATATCATAAACAAAGCTCATTAGTGACAGAGGTTGTAGTCATTGATGACGGCTAGGCCGTCGGTAATGACTACATTATTAAAAATTTTAAATGTCTAATACTGACGGTCTATCCGTCGTTGGTGTCGTCGCTAATGACTTATTCCCAACGGCAGGCCATCAACAATGACCCCATCGACATTGACCTAATTGCCGACAGCAAGCGATGGGAGTCAGGGACGACGACCTATAGGACAACGGGAGGGGTGACGGTTAATGCCGTGGCTAATGACCTCATTGCCGAAGGCAAGAGGGTCATTGGCGACGACACTGCCCGTCGCCAATGACTTTTTTTTTGTAATGTTTCAACATTGACGAAAAAGATCAATTATTGTGGAATGCAGTATGTAAAGTCAGTTATAAATGCAAAATAAAAATAAAAATACTTAAGAAATAAGATAATAGTCTATATATTTTTATTTTTGAAAAATAAACACTTATATTAACATAACATTATAAATACATGGATATAGTCGTACTCACAACAACACAAATAACAAAGTACAACACAAACACAACTAAATCTACATATACACTATGTTAATGTTTTTTTGCAAGAGTTATAATTTCGAAATTATAATTCATGAGATTATAATTTTAAAACTATTAATTATAAGATTATAATACCAGAATTATAATATCTGTTTGAACATAATATTAAATAATCCCACATATTAAGTCATTTTATAATCTCTGGACTAATAGCCTCAAGTCTAAATTTTCAAAAAATAAGACCCTTGATATTAATAGTCATATCTCAAATATAATCTTTGCAAACAAATATAGCTGAATGTTGCATTTGGATTAAAGGAATGGAATGGAAATTGGAAAGATTCATTCCATTCTAGTTGTAATGAGTTATTTCATGCTCTCCTTCCCCCAAGACACTTGATATTAATAGTCATATCTCAAATATAATCTTTGCAAACAAATATAGCTGAATGCTGCATTTGGATTAAAGAAATGGAATGGAAATTGGAAAGATTCATTCCATTCTAGTTGTAATGAGTTATTTCATGCTCTCCTTCCCCCAAGACACTCATGGCTTAATAAAAAAATTACTCATAATGCTTTGTGTAGGGGTGTGCAAATAAATCAGTTTTTTTTTAGTTTTGGACTTAACCAGATCGAGTGCAGAAATCCTACTTGCCTCTAGATAAATATAAACCGGTCCGATTTGGTACAAAAAAAATCCAGATATTCGATTTTTTGGTACCGGTTTAGATGCAGTATTTTTATTGTTCTAAGATAAACCGAATCCTAATCGATATATACCAGTTTTCTATTTTTTATTATTATTAATTTATTATTAATAATAATAATAATAATAATAATAATAATAAAATAATGATTATAATAATAAAAATAATAATAATATTAATAAAAATAATAATAATAAATAATAATAATAAATAATAATAATAATAAAAGTAAAAATTATGTTAATTTTCAAGAAAAACCTGCATCATTGGATTCGATATACTTGTCCAATTCCAGATTTCGGACCACGATTTCGATATTAAAATTTGGCGATTTTGGTGCAGGATTCGATTCGATCTCTATCCTGGCTTCAAACCGTTTTTACTCTAATTGAACACCCTTAGCTTTGGGCATGAAATTTTGGGCAAGAATGTTAAATTTCAGTCAAAAATAAAAAAAAAAAAAAAATAGTTTAATCCATTTCAATCGCAACTAAACATAATTTTTTTCATTTTATAAGAATGAGTCATTCTATTCTCACTTTTATCACTTCAATCTAAACGTGAGTTTTTCAAAATACATCTAGGGATAGATTTCTCTTCCAGGTCAAAAGCTAGGTAGTCAGCTACAAAAGGAGGATCTTCAAATGTTACTCGTTCTCAAAAAAAAATTAAAAAAATAACGGCTTTTAATAATTATGTTACTCCTTTTATTGTTTCGAAATGAATATTAATTACATAAGTGAAATTTTAAAAATATAAAATAGATCACAAGAAAGAGGGAAGAGAGATAAAAACAATTTCATTAAAAAAAATATATCAATTATCATTGAGGAAATAAAAGGATAATAGATATAACAAATTGGAGAGAGAATGTAATTTTTTATATACAAACAGATAGTTCCTTGTAACTTCTTTTTGCAACTACATATCATTGCAACTACATATCAATACTTATATATAAAGACAGCAAAGGCTATCTTTTTTCAATTGATTGGAAAACTCGCTGAGTCAACTCTTAATTAATTAAGAGTTAACTCGGTCAAATTGAAAATCTCAGAAATCCAGTCCATTTCAATCGACAATTTTTTTTTTCAATCGACGGTTTTTTTTTCATTTCCCTGTCTTCCAGTCTTCCTCTTCCTCTCCCTCTCTCTCTTCCTCACTACCTTCTCTTTCCCCCTTCAATTCCCAAGCAAAAATTAAAGCATTCCTCTTCTTCAGCCTCGATCGTATTTCTTTATCTCCCCCTCAATAAATTCCATCTCGGTTTAATCTCCTCCCCATCCCATAAAACCCTAGAATTGGGTTGCAACAACAACTCACAGCCATAAACAATATCAATGGCGCCATAGGATGAAGGATGAGGGATGAGTTTTTAGGCCGATGTTTTGAAACCAACTCACAGCCATAAACGATATCAATGGCGGCAGAGGATGAAGGATGAGGGATGAGTTTTCAAGCCGATGTTCTGAAACCTATTTCTTCGTCGCTAAAAATCGAAGCAATTAAATCGCTGACAACTATTTAGGTAAGTATATAAATTCATATATAACTTTCTACTGTTGATTAAGCTTCCATTATATAATTATAAGTTATTCGTCAATTATATAATTCATACATAATATTAGTATTGACAATATTTTGTTTAATATCAGTAATGATTATCTGCACAAATAAACTATGATACTTTATGAGATTTTATTCTTCATTATTAATGGATGTGTTTGTAAATGTGAAATTGTTGTGTGTGCCTCTACTATAAAGCATTTTGCTCAAATGATATACATATGCATTTTTTTCCTGCACATCACCTGTTTGATATATTGTCTATGGTCTGTCAGATGTATGTGTGTATGTCTGTGTGTGTATCTGAATAAATAGAATGTAACAGAAAAGTTTATGTCTATAGTTACCTAGGGCTATTATCAAAATATAAATGAATATATATATATATATATATATATATATATATATATATATATATATAGGTGAAGGGATGATATTTCTTTCCATTTCTTTTTTTTAACCCAAAGTGAGAAAGTTAAGGGCAATGCTTGACTACATAATTTAGTCTTGAGGTTATCCATGAAGAAGGGAACCTAAAATTACTATATTATTACAACTGGTAAAGAGGTAGTAAGCTCACTACTGTATATCTCAGGACTAAAGAAAAACTATGCAAAATCTAGATGGTAAAAGGAGTTTTCTCAAACATACTAGGTAAAAATGAGATTGGGTTGTGAGTGGATGTCACTTTCTGTACTGCATTAGTAGGTGTGTTTTGGACAACAACACAGGGCATGCAGACGATTTATTGTTGTAATTTTAAGTTCAGTTTTAGAGCAGTTTTAAATAAAAATATGTAGATGTTTTGGAATATTTGGGTAGTGGTTCATGACCTACAATGCCCGATGTTATTTCCATGCTAACAAATGAAAATGTGGTTGATATGAAACATGATTGAGTATGTATGTGATTAATTGTATGTGAGTTGAAGTTTTACATTTAGGAAAAGTTTTGCTCTCTTTAGGAGGTTTCAATTGTCAATTTTGTAATTTTTAATTCAAATCGTGAAAAGCGGTCTCTATACTTCTAAATGAAGGTTATGGTTTGCTCAATCTGGAAGAATCACCATCATGGGGGTCTCAAAATGTGAACAACTTCAAGAAATTAGAGCACATTGACAAAGGCACTTGCGTGTAAAACTAATTACTAGGTGAGATTTTTTATATGAATTCTTCTTTTGCTTCATATTTTTGAAATTAATTGTTGCAATATGTTTATTTGTTGGTAGTAAAATGAAGGGAAAAAAAAACTTAAATATATGCTTTGATCTCAATTATTAATTTTTCATTTCGTTTGTATAGTCTATAGCTTTAGACTGTATATTCTCATTGTCTTCATCTTTTACTAATTACTAGGTGAGCTTTTTTATATGAATTCTTCTTTTGTTTCATATTTTTGGAATTAATTGTTGCAATATGTTTATTTGTTGGTAGTAAAATGAAGGAAAAAAACTTAAATATATGCTTTGATCTCAATTATTAATTTTTATTTCGCTTTGTATAAGTCTATAGCTTTAGATCGTATGATCTCATTGTCTTCATCTTTTAATTTTATTTTGAACTTTCTTATATTATAGCCTTCGCAAGGCCAGGGGCTCGATCTCGAGTTAATTTCAAGGTATCGTGACATCTACAAATCATAATTTATCTATTATCAATGTTTGAAATCATGACATTTCTATTTGTTTCTTTTTTTGACCGTGGAGTTAAGTCTAATCAAGGATGATGCTACTTGTTTTGATATGGTAATATTTTGTTTTATGTTAGCTCAAAATCACATGTATTAACTCATCAATTAACTTGGTTAAATTAAGTTGATGTTTGGCTAATGTTTTGGGTACTATTGAGCCATTGGAGATGGCATGTCAACAAACTGCTTATTAGTATATGTTAGCCATCTTTTAATACCTTGGGTTATGGTAAGACTCTCTACAAAGTCATGGCAACTTTATGGTCATTTGAGATTAAAAATGTGCTTTACTACCTTCATTTCTAGCTATAATCTTTAATTTTTCTTCTTATATATTGCTAGCTAGCTTAAAGATCTCTCTTTTTCTCATCTTTTTTATTTTTATATTACAGTGCAGTTTATATTTTGTATACCTGGGATTAGAAGTGATGGTGGCTGCTTTTATAGGTAAATATATAATCTCTTTCAACTATTTTTTCCCCTCAATAAGTGGTACATAGGCCTTTTTGTGGATATATAATGTCTCATGATAGATGAAACTAATGATCACATTAGATCACTGCTTTGGTGTGTCGAAGTCGCAGTTCGTTTCTACTGATGCAATGTTTTTCTGATGGTGATTCTATAATAATGCTCATTTTAAAAGCAAAGTGCTCATTTTTGGTATTTTTAAACAATGTCAAGGTAGTACTTGCAAGAATATACATTTTTGATATTTAAACTATCAATTTATCTATTGTCAATTGCCTTAAAAGGTTGTAGTTTTTGTTCTATGCTAAAATAATAACTATTATATTTTGATTATATATACGAGTATATTATGTAGTTGAACTCATTAATGTTGCTTAATATAGAATGTATTATGTTTTTGTTGTTTTTGTATTTTTATTCTAACAAATTATATAATCAGCTTTTACAACTAGCCCGTGCATTGCACGGGCTACCAACTAGTAAGTAATAATTGACCGCTAAAATAATTGAAATATTATACACTTGTATGGAAAAAAATTCAAATTCTGAATTCGAAATAAATTTTAGGTTAAATTTCAAGCCCAAATTGAATCAAACTTATCCAAACAAAGTCTTGAACCACTAGCCCAATAGTATTTTCTTGAATTTATTATATGCAAATAATTTTTTTTTTCATATTTCGATGTGAAATTGGAGTGTTACATGATATGACCATATAAAATGATTGTAAACTACACAAAACGTTACAACAAACTGTACTGGAATACTCAAAGCCTAAGAAATCATAAATATTTTAGAATTTAAGAGCACAATTTGCACAAACTGTAACTAGGTTATAAAGAAAGATTTAAGTGTACGATATATAAAATTTTACTTAATCAAAGGGGTCATTTTCAAACCAATACTTGAGCTCCATTGAAAATAAATTCATTTGAAAACTAACAATTTTTTCTTTTTTTTTCTTGCCCACTTTGAATAGTCTGCCTTGGCTCCTGAATACAGTCTGCCTTGGCTCCTGGTTTTACTTTGGAGTTAATTTGACTGGACTAACACCATTTTCCACGTTTAGTTAATGTATTACTCCATAATCTTAACTTCGAGATGAACGAAGGAAAATGACAAGTAATTATATAATTTTGGTCTAATTTTTTAGATAAATTTTAATTAATCGTATTGCGTAATTAAATATTCATCAAGTACTGACATATCAATTCTTATATATAAAAATAGGTCCAATGATAACTTGAGCAATCTCAATTCATTGAAAAAACTCTTATATAGTATAACTAGACAAAAAGTGTTTAATTATCTAACACTACTAGTACTAGTTAAATATAGATCAATTATTGACGTGTATAATATAACTAACTAAAGTTTTGTCTGAATAAAATACACAAAATTTGTTTAATTATCAAAAATTAGTGCCATAGAATGCTTGTTTTCCTAAAAAAACATAAATGACAACTTCAAATTTTTTATCTATTTAATAATAAAATTTTGTAGTAACATTGAGGAGGACAATATGATTTTTTTTTTTTCAATTTCAATTCAGTTTTTAACACATTTGAGATTTAAAGTTAATATGAATTTATTTTATTGTAGAATTGTAAACTATCCAAAATTATTACTAGCTAGTTACAAGTTTAATTGTATTTATAACTTAATTGAATTGCGTACATTTTGAATAATAAAAAAATTCTCAAAATAATTTCAAAAAATAAAAATAATTTTTATATTTCAAAATACACAAGGAGTATGTTAATTATAAAAATAATGTATTTGATGATCATGTTAGAGGATAAACCATTCCAATATTATGAAAATTCATTACATCCCTTTGTTTTTTATTCTATGTAGAGAATGTGGAATAAAATCAATTCTAATAGAATGAATATATGAGATAATTTTGACATTATACGACAATACTTACTATCACCAACAACCAAATATATACTTAAACTTAAAATCATTTCATTCAATTTTCATTCGATTCCTTAGATCCAAAATCAATGTAAGGGGAGTGACCAGCTATTCAGAAGTGTAGTTGAACAAGTCAAATAAATACCATAAAATCTATGAAACACAATATTTTATTAACAAAGTCCCGTGATTAAAAAAATAAATTCAATAAGGATTCCTGACAGACTTAGAAAGGAAAATATTGTTTATATTTTGAAAAGGTTAACTTTAGGAAACCATTTTTCAACTTAATATAAAGAGATCTGTTCAACTAGAAAATAACTTTTTTTATTAGAACTTACGATAGTACGAACACCATTTTTCAACTTAATATAAAGAAAGAAAATACACTGGTTCCACCTTAAATAAAATAGTTAAAATAATAATATTAAATTCACAATAAAGATTAAGTTAATTGTAACGTAATAAAATAGGTAACTCTTCATCAAGAATTATATCAAGGTATAACGCAATTAATTCTTATTGTTTCTAAAAGTAATGAATTTTATTTAAGTATTGTTAAAAGTAAAATAATTTTCATATATACAATTAATATTTTTGAATTTAAATATTGTCATTTAGACATATTTTAGGGACAATTTTTTCTATACTTCATAGATCATTTGAACAACGAGAGTATTTTTTTTATTTTTTATTTTTGTTTTTTACGAGAGAAGGAGGTCTACATAGAAAGACAAAAAAAAAATATCAATGATTGTGCATAAGTTTAAAAATAAATAAATAAAATTTAATCACTTTCGATTATCAGTTATAAAATAGTCCCTTTGTTCAAAAATTAGAGATATAATTTGATTTTTGAGATCAAACAACGACATATTAAATTTCAAATATGTGAATGTATTTAATTTTAGTTGATATAATTATTATAATTGTATATTATATAACAAAAACTATAAATTAAATAATTTATTTTATTCCAAATTTTTATGAGTTATGCCGATTGTGAAGTTTAATATATCATCATTTGACCTCAAAAATCAAATTGTATCTCTAATTTTGAGACAGATGAAATACTCTCTCCGTTATGTAAAAATTGGTTTAATTTACCTCTCTTTTTTTGTCAAATTGACCAACTTTGTAATCAAAATTTATATTATTTTTTTATAAATATAGGTGGAGAAAATATAAACATAAAAAAACTATATCGAATTTACTATCACCTCCAATTTTCATAACTTTAAAAATAAATATAACTATGCTTAATTCTTAATTTTAAAATTGATCAAAAAAATTAAACTATGCCCATTTTTGAGTACGGTGAGAGTTATCAACTATAACGTCTCTTTTAAGGATTCTTTCATTTACGGCAGTCATTTCTTTATTTATATTTTATGTTTTTGGGAAACTATAAACTAATAAAAACAGTGCATTTAAACTTTCAAAATTTTCTATGAAAACAAATATTGAGATGAATCAAATAAATATTAACTAGTCGTCCCATGAATATATTGTACGAACTTACAAAATTACATTAAACGGACTATAGTATTATTTATTTAATTTCTTTTAACACATAGTTAGCGAAATAAATATTACTTTTAGTAATATCCCCAGTAACAAATATTATTATATGTTCGTAATGAGTAGGCTATTGATAGTGTCAAAGTAAAGTATTGCTAAAGTTTAAAATGTCATTAGAACAATATAAATTTATTTTATTATTATTTTAACAATATAAATTTATTTTATTATTATTTTAACAATATCAACTGTTGATTTACATTAAGAAAAATTATTTCACGTTTGAAATGACCTCCATCTGCTTAGTCATAGACCTTAAAAACCTTAAGGTCATGTTTGTTTGCGAAAAGAATCTCTCTCGGAAGTGATTAGTATGAAATTAGCTTTGAGAAGTGATTACTATAAAATTAATTTTGGTCAATTGATTAACTTACCATGAAATCTCTCTCTGCATGTCATCATTGTATTGGTCAATTGACCAACTTATCATAAAATTAATTTCATGGTAACCGGATCCGGATACTTGAGAGTGAACTATTTATTTTAATTTAACACTATTTCAGACTATTTAATCATTTGATGAGGTACTATTAGTCTCTTAAAGTGGGACTATTAGTCCCATAAAGTCTTTGGCAATTTAAAGTGAAGGATACTATTGATTACACATTCATCACGAGATTATATAATCTCTCATAAATAGTCTTAGAAATGATAAAAAAAAAAAGTGTGTATGACTATTTAAATGACTATTAATCACACATTCTCCATCATGGAATAAAATAATTTGAAATAATATTAAATTAAGGCAAATAATATAATCTCAAACATATTTTTTACAAATAAATATAACCTTAGCCCTTATGGTAAGTATAATAGACGGTGGAAAATAGCTTGGGTTGTTTACATAAATTAATATAAAGTTACGAAAAACTTATCCTTTTTCATTCTTTGTAATTTATTTTACAATTAAAATATCTTGGACTAGGCTAGTTCAACATTCAACAATACCAATATAATTTTTAATGACAAACAATTTAGAGACGGTACTTATTAATAAATATATACTGCCACCAATTCAATGATACGTGAGGTATAAATAAGAATTTGCAACAATTTTCAATTGTGAGTAACATTTATTCAACAAGATTTTAAAACAATATAAGCACACAGCCAGCCAGACTGAATGTATAAACGTGCAATATTGAAATACCTATGGGCAATGGAAAACGCCATTGTAGGGCATACAGAATCACACAGGCGGCGGAACGTTGCATGGGAATTGATTATTTTTCAATTAAGCATATTTTATTATTTAGTTGAACTCAAAGCACAGACACCAGCGCCTGACATGTTTATTCTAAGAATTTTGTTTTTGTTTTTTTGTTGAAGAAACAGTCAACCGACTAAAAATATTATTAATATTCATCGACTGCGCAAACTGCGCTAAACTATGAACAACTCTATTTCCCTTGCGCCAACGTTGCTAAACACAGACGCCAGCGCCTGACATGAATTTATGTTAATATTATGTTGTTTTATGTTATTAATATTATGTTGTTTATGTTATTATCGGGTATGACATGAATTTTTATTAAATTTGAATTTAGGTATTATTTAGAATTCGTTTCGCTTTAAGAAAGTTATCTTACCTAGTTATACTAAATTTAGTATTTCTTATGTTATTTGGTTATGAAATTTTTGTATGGCTTATAAATATAGGTGTTAAGTTTTTGAAGAAGAGACATTCAGGAGTATTTTAAGAATTCTCATAATTTTTTTCTTTATCTTATATTCTTCAGATATTTATTTAGTGGATTTCTTCTATCTTCTCCGTGATTTTTTCTAGATTTGGATTTTCACGTAAAACCTTGTGTTATTGTCTTTATCTTTTTACGTTGATTTATTGTATTTGTCATAACAAAATGGTATAAATGTTGGAACCAAAGAAAGCTCGTAAACACACAAATTTTGGGAGAATTTTCTGATGTTTATTGAATAGCAAACATAGCTAATAAATAGCAGTACATCTAATAGAAAAGAAATAACAACCAACTACTTTAGAGGCCTATAATCGTGGGATATGACTAGACTAAATCAAAGAACATAAAACAACTTATCCCTTAAGACTAGGACTTATTAATCAAACAAGGAACAACTTTAACATCCTCCCTTAAACTTAATGTTGTCAATCATTCAGTTTATTCCTGGATATGCACATACACCCATGAGATCACACATCTTCACAAACACATTTAGCTTTAGTGACTTTGTCAAAATATCTGCGATTTGCTCTTGAGTAGAACACTGCACCAATTCAACCACTTCATCCTTGACAAGATTTCGAATAAAATGAAAACGCACATCGATATGTTTGCTACGACCATGCATAACCTGATTTTTTGACAGCTTAATAGCTGAGATGTTGTCGCAGTAAACCACCGTCGATTTTCTTTGAACATTGCTCCAAAATCCTTCTTAGCCACACAGCTTAGCAACCACTAGAAGCGGCAGCGATGAACTCAACCTCTGTACTCGAAAGAGTGACAACCAGCTGTTTCTTTGAAGACCAAGAAACTGAACCTGAACTTAAAATAAAGACGTAACTTGAAGTGCTCATAAGATTTTAGGCCATGAGAGTGTATCATTGATATACTCTGACATATAGACTACACAACCATGACACTAGAATACCTAGATCATGACTAGAAACAAAGATAATGATGGTCAAACATGGGTTGACCAACTGCCTGATAAAGATTTCTAGAAAACCAAGATTCTTCAAGAACCAGTTTCTGACACTACTTTGACTGGCCTAGATCTTTCATCTGTGATGTTGTTAAGCTACAAAAGTGTATTACTTTTGTACTTCGACATACCTACTACATAAGTGTGACACTTAAACACACAATTAAAGCCCAGAATCCAAGTTTTAAAGCTAGAAAATGGACCCTTGCACTGTTCTTATTTTATGGGTAACCCAGAAAATGAAGAACAACTCTGACAAGCCTAGAAACACAACTTACTGTAGTGATGTAGTTTGGCTATGAAACTTGTTTGTGCTTGTAGTATTACATCACTAATACATTTACAAGGCCTTGAAACATCAAGATCAAGAAATTGGAGATGGTCAGAGTAGGTACCCTGGTAACTGATTATGAATATTATTGAGTGTTCAAGAACACCTATAGCGACAATTTTGTCGCAATAGGCCGTTTTAGCGAAGGTTTTATTAAATTAAATTGTTTAATTTAAATAATTAGAATAAAATAGAAAATAATTATAAAAAATTCATAATTAATTTGTAAAAATTATTTTAAAGTATAAAATTTGATTTTAATAATTTGGGATATATTTCATTAATATTTGAATTTATTTAAATATTAATGATATTTAATTTATTTAATAATTATATTAAATAAATTAATTAAAAATAATTTTAATATTTTAAAAATCATTTAAAAATATATTAAAGTGTTAGAAAATATTTTAAGTTATTTTGAATGACTTTTGATATTTTGTGATTAATTTTATTAATAATTTAATATTAATGATAATAAATTTATTTAATAATTGTATTAAATAAATTATAAAAAATAGTTTTAATGTATTAAAAATCATATAAAAATGATTTAAAGGTTATAAAAATGTTTTAAGTTATAAAACATAACTTTTAATATTTTGTCATGAAATACATTAATATTTTAATATTAATGACAATTATTTCATAATGGTTTTAAATGTTTTAAAATCATTTAAATGAAATATTAAGGTATTAAAAATACTTTGAGATATTATAAATAACTTATAATATTATGATAATTATTTCATTAATATTTGAAATTAATTAAATATTAATGATAATAGAATTATGTGGCATTTAAATCATTTAAAAATGATATTAATGATTGAAAAATCATTATAAATGATAATAATTATTTGAAAATTATTATTATGAGTTTTTGAAAAATGTTTTGATTAATAATAAATTATCTAAAATAATATTAAAGCGTTTAAGTAGAGTCTTATTGATAATAGGCTCAATAATTATACGATTAGGCAGTCGGAATGTCGAATTAGTATCAAACTCAACTCAGACTAAAATAGTTTGACTTGATACCAGGTCTTATGTGCTTTATTGACTGTTAGGATTATGTGGTAATGTGTTTAAGTTATTTTATAACTGTAATTAGTAGTAATATATGTGATGATATTATTCTAATTGGGAGATCGATATTATCAATATTAGGTCTTCAGATGAAGCTAAAATAGATTGTGTATCAGTAGTCGATGGTGCAGGCAAGTTTTTCCTAACTCGAACTCGAGTTGTTATTGTATAGTATGTTCGTGATTAGTCATTGTTGATTACATCACATAGTTGATTATTGATTCGCACATTGTACATGTTGCATATGTTCATCAGGTATGAAAGGCTGATCACCTTCATTTATAGTTGTTCATGTTCATTGTTGGCCATTCATTTTTATTGACTCGGTTATTCAGTTATACAAATTGATTCATGTTCTTTCATAATTATTATATTGTTGAAAGTTTGTTAGCTTATTATTCATTCTTTTCAATCATGATATATCTTTCCTTGAACTTAAACTTGCTGGGCAAACTTGTTGCTCACCATTCATTTTTAAGACGAATACTTTGGATACCAGCAAAGGCAAATAACATTGTAAGTCCTTTAGGATTTGAATTTTTGTAATAAGTTAAGGTTATCGACCTTGGAGATTATGTGGAAAGGTATTTGTATAAACAATTTATGTTTATATCTTCCGCAATAGTTATAGAATTGGTGTACGTACTAGGTTCGTGGTGATTAGTACCCGAATTTGGGGACGCTACACAAACAGTTGACTTGTGTACAAGCAGGGAACAATAAAAAGACAAAGTTGATTTCTCTGCTGTCAAACATTGTCGTATGGAGTTGCTTTTACAGGAATGGTATGAAAAGAGACTTGAAATGTTCTTTAACTGGATTTTTTGGATCTTTATAGTTTAGCTTTTAGTAATATTCAAGTGGCATGGTTATGTTTATATATTTTTGTTGTTTCTTTTCTATTTCTTCTCTCCAGTGTTAACATTACTGAAAAAAGCTTCTAAGCACCAGAAGAAAACACATGAGTATAATGAAATGGGCAACCAATATGTCTCAAAAACATTATCGCTTATCTAGTTAATGGTTAATCTCTCTATCTCTTAATTTCAGTTTACCAGTTTCCTCTTTTCTTATTCTTCATTTCATTGAATTTTGGTGTTTCTCTTGCAGCATAAAGTTTACATGCCCAACATTGATTTTCTTGAAAAAAATGATGATGAAGTGGACCTATCATGACACTTTATTCCTTCTAGTTCGTTGTATGTTAGTTAATAAATATTTTAGATAATATAGTCCTTAAGAGACCAAGATAAAAAACAAATTATGTATTTATCGTGACTCGAGCATTATCTATTTATATATAGAGTATTGGTTTTATTAGCTCTTTATGTATTATTTTATCAATTAGTTTGAAAAAATATGACATTTATATTTATTTAAAATATTAAATTTAATATTTCTTATAGAGATTAATAATAATAAATATGAAATTATTGATTTAAAAATTAATTATAATTTGCAATGAGTTTTGATTATTTACCAATTAATTTTTTATTTATAAATTTATAATTTGTGAAGGAATTTTTCTCATTAAATTGAAGAAAGATTCTCAATTTATAATTAGTGAAGGAAAATATTCTCTCATTAAATAAATTAGTTCTTCACAATATATTATTTGTTAGGGAATAAAGTCCTTCTTAAAATATTATTCATGAAGGAAACCATTCTTTCACTAATAAACAATATTCCATTACCAAATATAATTTATGAATAAAAAGTTATTCATAATATATCATTTACAAAAAATATTTAATTACTACTTAGCGAAGAATACCCTATTGCGAAGAGGTCTTATGCGAGCAATCGTGTGAAGAAAATATTTCTTCTCTATAAATCTATTGTGAGTGATATATTATGTCTTGTGAAGGATTTTTCCTTTACTAGAGGCCATTTTTGGTGTAGTGGCCATTTTTGATATATCATTATATCATTAAAAATATAATGATATAATGATATAAGTATACAAAAGTAATTTTCAAAACATGATAAAATTTTAATTTTATTTTCAGAATTGCAAGTGTTACAAGTGACTTTGCCAAGAGAAATAGAGTCAACCATTGAAATTCTGGAGTTTGTAAAAATTTTAGATTGTTTTCCTAATGTTTCAATTGCTTACATGTTATTACTAACTATTCTTGTTACAGTGACACTGCTGAAAGAACTTTTTCGAAGTTGAAATTGTTGAAAATTACTTGTTGTCGACTATGACACAATAAAGGTTAAATGAGTTGACAACTATGTGCATCGAGAAGGAAATGCGGGACAAACTTGATTTTGAACATTTGATTAAAAAATTTGTCTCAAGGAATACTAGAAGAAGTATCTTTCAATGAATGTGTTCTTATATATTTTTTTGTAGTCAAACTATTTTGTTTAAAGTTTCGGAAAGACACTTTTTAGATATAACTTGTATTTTTTTTTTTTTTATGAAGATAATATATTAATTGTCTCATTTTCATTTTTCATCCTGGATCACCAAAATCTTGAGAACGTACTATTGGATATTTTAAAATCTAGAAAGTATATAATAAATATATTATATGTTGTTAATATAGCTAACAAATGAAATGGTTCAGTTGGTTAAGAAAAAAAGGAGTTATAAAGTTAAAGACTTGGGTTCAAGTCATGGAAACAACATTCTTATAATAATTATTAATTAATTAATTAACTAATTAGTTAATTGGGCCAACTCAATTAGGATGCGACCAAAACTGCAGAGTACGACAAACAGGGTTCTCCTCAAAGGGATGTTTAGATATCAACATACATCTTCAAAAGGACTGTTTGGAAACCTATAAATAGGTTTCAAGTCTACCCAAAACTGGCACTTTAAATCAATCCAAATCCTTCTCAATTTTTTAAGAAAAATTATCATAATAATTTTTTTTTATAATTTTCTTCTCTCTCATTTATATTTTTGTACTAGATTTGTTCATACACAATAAATTCTAGTATAGAGTAAAATATGGGTTTTTCTTTTCTTGGGAGACTAATTCGCACTAACCTTATGTAGCAAAAGTAAGGGGCGAATATAATGTTAAGGAAAGAGTGGTCAACCATTTGATTTAAACGATAATATTGTTGTTCTATATCATCATACAAAGCGGTTACAACATTCTTAAGACTATATTAACCATGGAGGACAACAATGCAAAAAATAGCTTGAATCAAATGAACAAAGTCGAGAAATTTGATGGATTATTCTTCAAACATTGAAAAAGCAAAGTGTATTTTTGCTTAACGGCATTAAAACTCTCTCTGTGCTGAATGAAGAAAAAATAGAAGAAAATGAAAATGAGACACGGGCAGAAATAAAAAGTCGAATAAAATGGGAAGAATATGACTTCATGTGTAAGGGATAAATTCTAAATGCAATATTCAATTCATTGTACGATGTTTATGAAGTCAAGTTCATGGAAAAAAATATATAACAAGAGAAATATGGGAAGATCTCGACAAAAAATACAAATTCGTGGATGCCAAAAATAATTTTTTTTAGTAAGTTCATTATTTGATTATCAAATGATAGATAACAAATCTGTTATTCTGCAAGTACATGAACTTCAAATTATTATGAATCAAATTATGTGAGAAAGCCATAGCCTTGAAGAAGGGTTACAAGTGTCGAGAATCATTTCAAAGTTACTATGTTCATCAAAAGATTGTCGAAAGTAATTGAAACAAAAGAAAGATGTAATTCCTATGCAAGAACTTATTAAATTTCTCAAAGTTGAAGAAAATTCTCGAAACTTGGATAAATTGGAAATAAAAAACAATAATGTTAAATCTCTTGTCATAAAAAATGCATCTAAACCAAAGGGCAACAACAAAGAAAGCGTGGTGGTTAGTATAACACTTCTGAAGATAAAAAAATTGAAAGGTATTTGTTAGATGTGTGGTAAGTTAGGGCACTTCAAGAAATAATGTATTTTATATTTGAAACAAGGCAACAAAAGAATGACCTAGCAAATATGGTAGACAATGAAGATATTGTTGCTATGATTATATAGACTAACATGATTGGAAATAACATGGAATGGTAGATTGACTATGGAGTAACCAAGTATATAGTCAAGAATAAAGCAATATTTAAAGCCTATGAACCTATGAATAGTCTATAACTATTCATAGGAAATTCATCATCTGTAAAAATGATGGGAAAATGCAAGGTGGTTCTCAAGTTATCATCCGGGAAGACAATCACTCTTAATGATGTTTTTCATGTTCAAGAAATTAGGAAAAACCTTGTATTTCTTAGTCTTTTAAACAAACATGGCATAAAAGTCTTATTTGACGCTAATTGTGTTGTATTGTCAAAGGGTGACATATATTTTGGAAAGGGATATAAATCTAATGGCATGTACAAACTAAATATTATTAATGAAAAATCATCTTTTGCTTATATGGTTTTTACTTTTGATGTTTGACATGCTAGATTAGGACATGTAAATTATAAAAGTCTGTGTAGCATGAGTAATCTTAGTTTAATTTTTAAGATTAATTTTTTTAATTTAAAAAATGTGGTATATGTGTTAAGTCTAAAATTGCCAAAAAGTATTTTAAAAAAAGTAAAAAGATATTCGCAATTATTAGAATTAATTCATTTTGATATTTGTGAATTTGAGGGCATATTAACTATGGGAGATGAAAGATATTTTATAACATTTATAGATAATTGCTCTAGATACAGTCAAGTTTATTTATTAAGGACAAAAGATGAGGCTTTAGAAAATTTTAAAATTTACAAGGCTAAAGTTGAAAATCAATTAGATCGATGAATTAAAATTCTTAGATCGGATAGATGAGGGGAATAATTCTCTTATAATTATTTTTGTGAGAATCATGGTATAATTCAACAAACTACAACCCTTTATAGTTCTCAACAAAATGGAGTGGCAGAACAAAAAAATAAGATACACTTGAAGAAATGATTAATACATTACTTCTTACTTTTGATTTACCTAAACATTTATGTGAATGTCGACGTCGGGATTTTTAATTGTCCCTTTTTGTTACTTGTTCTTTGGTGTTCTCATGTTAATGTGAGATTTGTTTAAAAAAACAAGTGAAAAAGGTCCGACATGTATAATGTCGACTTTTGACTTTAAGAGTCGCCAGTTGGTGTATTTAAGTGGTTGCACCAACGCAACCGAAAAGGTTTGCACATTGACTCAGTGATATGATACTGTTAAACGGGTCTGTGAAACCGAGATTCATTTGAGTTCGGAGGCTTGATTATGCGGAGGGAAGGTGTTAGGCACCCCCCGACTTCCGTGTTGCCACGGTGACCGCAATTTTTCAAAGAAACTATTATATGAATGTGTGTGTGTGTGTGTGTGTGTGTGTGGATCAATGTGCAATTTATTTGAAAGTAGTGCGAGGCCTCGTTCGCACCTATATACAGAGGGTTTGAATTTATAGAAAAATTTAATTTTTAGCAAGATATAGCAATGAAGTTTTATAAAAGAGGTTTTTCAAACCTGTTGCTCAATAGGAATTGAGGCCTTTTCATACTTCTATTTTATTATTAAATGTTCGACTTGTTTTCTTTTATTTTCGAGATGTGAGGCATTCTCGAGAAAATAATATACAGCAATGCCAAACTCCTCATGGGCATGACAGCCATTTAAGGAAATTCGGACACCGTAAATAATGTACAGGCTACTTACAGCTGAAAAATGTCCATCACGAAAACCGAATCTAGATTCAGTAGACTGAATCTGTGATCACATGATTTCTAGGCTCACATTGTAAGACCCCAACTTTTATGAATAAAGAATAATTTTCTCGAAATATATTTTTGAATATTATGGTGTGGATTTGATATAATGTTATAGTTGTGGGTAATATTTACAAATTTTGCAAAGTAAGTAAGTGGTTATATAATATTCTTTTTGTCGGGGAATATCTGTACGATGGCACAATCATTGGTGGACCCCACAACGGAAGTATTGTCTTAGTTAGAAAATGACAGAATTATCTTTTTATTAAAATAACGAAGAAAGTGTTACCGTTAAAACTGTTGAACTACCCGGTAGTAAAAGTAAAGTAATACGCGTGGTTGCATAGTAGCACACAGTATTGATTATTGATGATTACGTGAGAAGTCTCTCGATTATACTCAATTATTACTCACGATAATTCTTGCATCATATCTCTCTATATTATTGATTCGATTCTTCATCACGATTATCATCTGCATAATATGATATATTATTAAATCAATAATTGAGACGACAAAGTTATTCATATTATTAAATTGCAATATTTACAATGTCTAGAAGTTTTGTCAAGGAGAGGTTTGGTCATCATCTAATCATTGCCGCTAATAATAAGGAGAAATCATTATCGGAAAGCCCCCTCTTTCCTGGGAACGACCTAGTTGTTAAATATTATGAGTTATGATATTAATGATGAATAAGTTCGTGTTGATTAAAGATGAATTTGATAGTTCCATTGTGTTAGAATTATTAGTGTTAGTGGAAATCGACATTTATTTCGATAATAATTGATGTCTGGAAGTTATCGGGTAATTAATCGGATAAATGAGCAATTAATTTCTATTAATTCACATGATTATAACTATTTGTTCACATGTGTGTACTATTGATTCACATTCTTATACTATTAGGGGAGTTGGTGCAAGATTGATAATACTTGCATGACTAAGTTAAAAATGGAGGTATAGGAGGTACTATACTGTAATTCGTATTTTCACATGATTATAACTATTTATTCACATGATTTACTATTTATTCACATTATTTACTATTAGGGGAGGTGGTGCAAGTTTGATAATACTTGCAGGACTAAATTAAAAATGAAGAAAAAGAGGAAGGTATTATACTGTAATAGTTCAAGCCTCAAAACGTGCAATTATCGAAACTATATTTTCCTATAAATAGAAGCTCATTCTTCCTTCATTTCTCACCAATTCACTAAAGCTATAGAGAAATTATTATATAGAGAAATTATAGAGAAAAGAAGAAGAAGTAATGCTACCTCTCTACTCCGTTATCCGGTTTCTTTCTAAGGTAAAGGGTATTATTTCTTTCGTATTCATGAAGAGAGCTTCTGTTATTCCATTCTTTATTATTATGTTGGAATAACCTGTCTATTCGAAGTACCGCATACATGGTGAAATTTTTCTATTATTCCATTCTTTATTATTCTATTGGAATATCCTGTCTGTGCGAATTACGCAGGACTTGGTTCCATTATTTATTATTTTGTTGGAATAACCTGTCTGTGCGGTCTATCGCATGCATGGTGAATTCTTCTGTTATTCCATTCTTTATTATTCTGTTGGAATATCCTGTTGGTGCGTTTTACGCATGACCTGGTTCCATTATTTATTATTCTGTTGGAATAACCTGTCTGTGCGGTCTATCGCATGCATGGTGAATTCTTTTGTTATTACATTCTTTATTATTCTGTTGGAATAACTTGTCTATGTGGATTACCACATACATGGTGAATGATCCTTCATATTCATTCCTTATTAAATTATGGAAATGATTTGTCTACGTGGATTACCGCATGGTGGGCAAAAATCCTTTTGTAATTTCATATATTCTATGATACTCATTTGGTTAAAGTTTTTGCTTCTATACTCCATGAAATTAGTGGAATATCCTTGATATTTATGCTTCATCCGGTATCTTTTCATAGAAATATTCTTCGGAGTATTCTTGAATTTTACTCCACAAAGAAGTATCATGTTGAAAATTTGGACATTATTGATTTCTGGATAAATTAAATTATAAACCTTTAAAATTTATCATCAAACTTGTTTTATTGAATTATTATGTCATTTTCATCATCCTCGTGCTTATATTGTGATTAAAGTCATCTTTGGCTTATGTGCATAGATGGACTTGGTATGATTATGACCAGGGATTATTCGGTATAGTCATAACCGTAATGTGACAAATGATGTGGTAAAAGTCCTCATTGGCCTGTAGTTCATTGGTGGATAGTTGTTGGTATGATTATGACCAGGGATTATTCGGTATAATCATGACCATTGATGATTACATGAATATCCTTGGTCGTGGTGCAGGGATGATGTGGTTTATTTATTAAGCTGAGTCTCAGCGATAAAGTTGATGAAAATCTTTTTAAATCATAGAAGATAGTAGGTTTTATTCTCTACTTGACTCTTCTAATGGATTGCTTATTTCGTTGCAGTTGTTGATCTAAAACTTGTTGTCTATTATATTACATCGGTTGTTATATCTTGTTAAAGGCTAAGATAATTTATTACGCATTATCCTAGTCATAATATTTCTTCTTGGGCTAGTTGAGCTCACCTTTCTTTCACTTTGTTCTCTTGAAATGAGAACGTAAATGGGACTAGTCGGAAAGCGGAGTGATTCAGTCCGATTGATAGCATTAGTAGTCCCCACTATTCTGTTAAATAGTGTGACAATAAATGTAATGAAGACTCCATTGAGTGTGGATATTGTCTAGATGACAATATTTGTATTAAAACTCACAGCATTTGTTTTATCGTATTTTACACGACAGTTGTATAATTAAGTTTTTATTTGTATTTTGTACCATATATTTGGAGACTCAAGATGGGTGATGTATACCTGTTTTGGGGGCGTCACACACATGATACCGCAGTTTGTATGGAAAGAAATAAGCAATTATATAAATAAAAGCTGTAAATATATATATAAAGACATGATCAACCACCACGAAGCAACTCCATGGGGGATCGGAAATGTAAATATATATAAGCGGTAAATATATATATATATATATATATATATATATATGGACATGATCAACCACCACGAAGTAAACTCCAGGCCTGACAGAAATGTAAATATATATATATATATAAAAGCAGTGCGGATGTAAATCCAGGCTCATCGGATATATCCGACAACAATTATATATATAAGTATATATATATATATATATATATATATAAGTATATATATATATAAGCAAAATAAACGCTCCAGACATAAGTCTAGGCTCAATCGAGGCATAACTCGATAATGTTAGTCCATATTTAAAATATATACATATATAAGTATATATATATAGACAAAAATGAAAACCACGGACCGAAGTTTGGGCATACGCACACAACACGACTCTCAATGTGTATAACAGTGTGTGCAGAGAAGAAGAGAAAGGCTTTATAAAATGTAAAAAGGCTTACAATGGGCTGCCAATGTAGACTTCTATGACTCTATATGGATAAACACTCAGCTCTCGCCGGATAAAACTATAGCTATATGTGAGCTAACAGATGTTTAGAATGAGAAAACACTCAATATGAGTGTGTATAGAGCAAATTGGACAAGGCTTTCTCGCCTTTTTCTCTCTCTCCCCCCCTCAAAATGGCTGGCCCAAGGTCTATATTTATTGACTGATGGCATGAGTGTACCTACTGATGGCCATGAGATGCACTCACCGGGCCGAGGTGTCCCCGAGCTTTGCGGGTCCCGTCGTCTCAAAGTACGTGCCCTCGTGCATTGTAATGTCCTCTCAAACTTGTAGAACTTCAATCTGAGCATTCGAATGAAGTATATGTGACCTTCTTCGGATTTCTTGTGTCGAGAGTTACGCAATGACATGGATTAGAGGTTGTACGAAGTCAGGAAGAGGGGACCATGCCCATGGTCTTCAAGCTTCAAATTCTATCTGGTGTGTTGCCATGCGTAATAGTCACTCGGGATTGTAACTCCTCGGTTCTTATGGGACATCGTTGTAGGTATGTATGTATGAAGTGTTGAGACGACGCGCAGGTGTTGAGGTGGCAAGATGACGTTTGACTCTTCACCGGGGTTATCGTCGGTTTGAGCTGAAAGCAGACGTTGCTCACGGTTACATCTGAGATTGGACTACTTGTTTGTATGCTGCAATGTCATCTTCTGAGAGTGCCTGTCTGCCCGGTGTTAGCTCTTGGTCTGAGGTATGAGTGCCTCGGCAGGAGGTTTGATATTAAAGTTGATAGCATGTATTTGAAACAAGCATTTCTGGAGTTATCGCCGGAACTGCAACAACATTCCTTGGGGTTATCGCCAAGGAAAAAACTCAGGGTTATCTCCGAGGTTTGGAAATGATCCTTCCGGTGTGTGTTCCAGGTTTACAACTGAACCTCTGGTAGTATCCGGAATGGATGTGAGCTATCTTTCATGGTTATCTCCGAAGAGCGAATACGCCTCGTCTGCGATGTAAATGTGAAGCATACAGAAATTTCGAGTGTCTACAGATGCCCCTCTTTATCATATTCATGCAATGCAAGGCATGGATAGGATAAAGAATCCAAGACACTTGAAATGCAAGCAAGATAGACATGATGCTATGTGCAAATACATGATGCATGATGAATGATTATCGGTTCCCTGATAATCCTGCCGGGATGACAATCAGTGATGGCTTGGACATGCGATCCAAGTCTTCAAGGATGTTGACATTGGGGATATCACCAAAGTCTTGAATCCTAGACACTGGCTTATATTCCATAGAGGTGCCTCTTGTGTACAAGAGATCTGTGGGGATTAAATTTTGTCTATTTGAGGATGTGTATAACATATTCCCTCATCCTATCGAAGTTACTGCCAACAGTCTGTTGTTGTCAGGGTTGCCTGACCTTCGTTGATGTGTGTATCACCGGATAGATCCCTGCTGGGTGCATCATCAAGGTTACTTGACCTTCATTGATGTATGTGTCAATGGTTGCATTTCATTGTGACCCTTACTGGGGAAGGTTGCTTTGATGGGTTTACTTGCCACTGACTGATATATTGTCAAGGTTTCTTGACCTTCATTGATGTGTGTATCAATGGTTGAGAATGCGCTGTAACCCCCGCTGGGGATACGTGGATGCTTGAAAGATTTGCGTTGTGACCCCTGTCGGGGGTACTTCATCAGTTTGTAACTTCGGCGTTGTAACCCCCGCCGGGTATACATTAGCATTTCTTGACTTAGACGTTATAACCCCCGTCGGGGAGGTTTAGGGTTGTGACCCTGCAATGATGACATCGGACCTTTGTGGGGTATTGCCGAGCATGATCTGTGAAAGCTAAGCTCATTGGTATAATATACCCTGTATTCAGGCGAATACCAATGAGTGAGATGTGGGACCAGATTGCGGCCCATGAAGACCAGGATTCTAGGCTATTCCGCCACGATCGCGTAAGCGTTTTATTCTGATTTGGCCTTTTCGACATGAGACCTCCTTTGCAACTCTAACTGGAGCGAGCCGGAGGTGTGGAACCCACATAAGGGTGCCGCAGGTATATGGATGAGATGGATATCGGCGTTATTATGGCAGTGAGAGCTCTTAGGGAGGGTCATACCATTATACCGATGATCATTGCAGAGACTCTGAGGTCAGCTACATATTGCTGCACTTATCCGGTAGGAGTGTTCACAAGCAGCTCGGTCATGCTGTATGTGTGGTTTATGTCACACTTAAGACCGATTGGCACATTCAGATGGCAGGGGTATTGCTTCACCCATGATATAGCCATGTCATACTCTTTTCAGCCTGCAGAATGTACAAATAATGCATCTTGGTCAGCCTTTCTGGCAGGGATCGGAGATCCGTTTGCTATATTGTCGTGTTCAGAGCTTAGCTCACCCTACAGCTTCATTACTCATGCTCTGGGCATGGATTATCTCCCTCTAGTTGGTTTGAGGGGCATGATTACTTACCACCCAGTGGCCGTGATGTGTCAGTTTGACCAGTTTCAAGATTTTCATCCTTATGAGGGGGCAGTAAGTCAGCGCTTCTCTTCACACCATTTATCAACGGAGGACAGATCCAGGTTATATGCGTGTTGGGATCAGCAAGAGTTGGATGAGTTTTCTGTCAGTCATCCGGGTTGTTCTGCAGAGTATTCCGCATGGATGGAGACAGAGACTGCATCGGCTGCGGTAGTATCCACAGTGCAGGGGACTGATTTCGACGATGAGGAGCCTATAGAGGAGGTTGATCTTCCCATTGATGGGGATTTGACTGCTGGGCTGCCAGTGTTTGTGATGGATTCTCCCACCCCGAGTGCTACTGTTACTCAGTATTCAGCACATCATTTGGAGCAGAGCTTACATCTGATGACCTATGATAGAGATCAGGCTAGGGCCACGATGTTGACAGCTCTTGATGAGAGAGATATCGCTCTATTAGAGAGGGATGAGGCTAGATCAACTAGGGATGCATTTATTATGGAGCGGGATGCCGCATTATCTGCTAGGGATGTGGCCATTGCAGACAGTACTTTAGTGAGATCCCAGATGACTGTCACTCTTGTTGACATGAGTGCCTACATTGATGAGCATTATGCCACTATGAAGTTAGCCTCTGATCTGCTAGCTCGTACAGATACCCTTGGGCAGGAGCTTGCAGCGTTACCTCCTTCTCCAGAGAGGGATGCCATGTTAGATCTGATAGTCCGCATACACACAGATCTGTAGATAGCTTTGAATTTTCCTGCACAGACTAGCTTAGCCATTTTGTCATGTATAACACATATGTATATATCAAACAGTATTATGTATGGCAGGGAAATATATTTTGATTCACTTCCCTTTTAGTTATTCCATGATACTTGCTTGATATTTGCCTATTTCTTCAAGGCCTTATGATCTTGATGCATTCTGAACCTATTCTTGATAGGTGGACATTGAGACGTCTCAAGATCTCTCAGAATAGATCATTGATTTCTGTATATCCCTACCATCTTTGGTGTCTTGGGACTGGTATCTGTATGGAAAATGTGGAGAGGATGGGTGATTTTTCCTCTCTGAGATTGACCGCACCACAGATGGTCGCCAGTACTTTTATTTGTGAGAAGCCTAATTAATTCCATCTCTTATGGGTTAGTATTGCTCTTTGAGGCACGATCACAGCTTAGGTGGTCATTGAATCTTCTATTTGTGAGAAGAGGTTGGGTAATTCCATCCCTTTGATCTGAAACCGATGAAATGTGGTAAATTGAAGGTTGATCCCAGTACCATGTGACAAATATTTTTGTTCTGGTAGGGGTTAGACTCAACCATAAATGGCTACCTACGTACTTGTTGCCTCTTTTATAGTTCTGATAAAAGAGCTCTAACTCATGCAAGCATACATGTGTCAACAAGTAATACAGAGTAAGTAGAGTATCAATCCCACAGAGAAAGTTGTTAAACTTAAACTATCATGCATCAATTAACTCACCATATTTATATGCTTAGACTAATGACTAAAAGTGTTGAATTAAACTAATTGTGAATACAAACTAAAAATAAGAATACAAATGGAATAAATATAATATGGAAATAATGGGACCCTAACTTCATTTAATATTTCATCTAATCGCCACTATCATGCATGAAGTGTTCACATATCACAGGAAAATAGCCAAGAGCACGAATAGAGTTATAACCATTTTTCAATGCACTATAACCTACTTACACAGCATCTACAGATGTTAGACTCCATGTAATCACCCATACAACCAAAATCACTATATGTCTATGTGAAATTGCAATTATATTGATTTTAAGCACAAGCCCTTACTCTAGCTCATACGGTGAAATAGTATATGTCTATCTGGTTCACAAAATACGCAAGCCATATACAACAACCCCATATTCGCATGTTATCATGATTACAATCCATATTTGCATGTTCATTGTCAATTCCATACAAATACTGAGATGAATGGTGATCAAGCATTCATACATGTAAAACAATCATGATAAATATCCCATATGATATGCTTTATCAATAATGGGCTTATTGCTGTATTGCTACTCACGAGGGCGATTTTAGCACTTTCCCGTGGTGTTTATTGATTTTTTTTATATATATAGCGAGTGCGTTTTACGCTCCATCTCACTTTTCATTTCCATTTAAACGAGTGCGTTTTACGCTCCATCTCCTCCCAATAGCAAGCATACCCATGTGTTCCCAAAGTTTGAGTATCTGTGTTTTCATAGTCTATGTCTCACTTCCTACACAATTCTATCCTTAAAAATAACATTTTCCTCTCAGCAGACGAGCATGCTAATCTTAACCAACAAGTAAATAGGAACATTGTTGTGCTACCTGGTAACATTTAAACAGCAAACATGAATTATATCATGTATAAAATTATAACTAAGCTCAAGATATCAACCAAGTTCAAAAATCAATCAAATTTCTATATCATCATTGGCCAAATTAGAATTCAACTAACTAAAAACCTGGGATTATGCAATGTTATGCAACTAAACAGATATTAACCCAATAAAAAAGAAAAAAAATATTTATCACAAAAATAAACTAATAACTACTAACATGCAATTAACTATATGTAACATGAAATTACTCTATATGATCCAATTATACTATATGCTCTAAACTACTAACTAGACCCAATGCCCCCAAACTTAAAATGAACAATGCCCTCATTGTAATTAAAAGTGAAAGAATACTCCCCTAAGTGGCAATGTCATCTCTGTTCACCTCTTTAAGATCCGATGGTATATCAGGCGATGGCTAAGTTTGAGATATTCTATAGTTGGAAACTGAGTGTGGGCTTCTAACTGTCCGAATGCTTGAGTCAGAAATTCTTTAAATTTAGTAAAAAAAAATTTGTTATGACTGAGCTATGGCGCGGCCGCGCAATGTTTGGCTTGTAGTTGGGCATGGCCGCGCGACCCTGTACCTTGGCAGCTTCAGTTTTATTGACTTCTATTTGATCCTGAAGGCTTATAGCAATTAGATTGAACCTGAGAGGAGAAACAATAAAACTAATATTAAGACTTCATCACTATCTAACATCTACTAAATATGGAAATGTAAATAAGAATTAAACAAGGAGGGAGAAAGATTGGATGGGGTGCCTCCCATCGAAGCTTTCATGTTTATAGTCAGATTAAATTTGGACTCTTTTCTTGACACCGCTATCCAATTCCTCTACGATAAGCTAGGAACCCTCCATCCATTAGAATTGTAATGTGTATAGGTAGGTTCCCCATCATGAGAGTCTGTGAATTGAAGCCACCTAGCATATTTCCTGTACATGATGTTTCCATTTCTATCACATCGCCAGGTGCTTCTCCCGTTGTATCTGTGAATAGATTTTTGCATTGAGCCATGAAAGATACAACATGCTTTTCTTCTTCTATTATCTCTTCCTCAGCCCACCATGGTTTGTAAGAGGCCTCATAATCGCAGAAATTTTTGCTTTGGATGTGACTACCAAGGGGACATGGGTGTGCAAATTTCACTGAATTTTTCAACTCTAACTCAGAAGGCACTTGGGGTATTATACAAGTCAGCTCATGTTCTTCATTTTCCATGCCCCCATTTGTCTCCTCAATATCCACTCCTTTCAGTTCATTCTGTGGCATGTACACTTCTGACACTCCATCAGTTTCATCGTCCATGTCATAGCACCAATTGTTTGGAGGGCGATTGTTCAAGGCTTCGAACATTAGATCCAGCTGATTCTGAAGATTTTGAATTGACCTCTCTTGCTCAATCATCTTCTTCTCAGTTGATGCTACAAATTTGAACCACAAATCCTCCAATCTTGAATTATCTTTCTCAAGTTTGAAATCCATGTATTGAGGACCATTCATTGAGGAGTTAATGATTTATTCCATCTATCTGTTAAGATTTTGGCTTGATAACTCCTAACTCATCATCATCTCTTCATGGTCTGCTATGCTTTTTGACATGAATTCCTTCAACTCTGAATTTTCTTCATGTTGCACTGGAGGTGGATATGAGAAATCTGATGGATATGTTGGACTTTTGATGCAGTATTGATATTGATAGTTATAACCCCATTCCTAATCTGGGTGATACCCCCAACCATCGTTGTTAAAGAAATCACCCCCAAACTGCACTTGTCCAACCTTGATGTTGCCCGATAACTTCGGATGCTCGCCAAAGACAAGATCTACACATGTAACTACTATCTCTCGAGTGCATTGAATGCAAGAATATCCAACCTCTCCGAAAGTGTTGCAATTTGTGCTGACAATGTAGAGAATACATTGAGTCCCTCAGTGCTTATGTCCCTTGGTTGAGTCCTATTTATATAAGGCCGTTGATAAGAAAAGTCACCCATGGTACCTGAAAAGAGAGAAATATAGGAAGAGAATTAAAATAAAATAAAATAAAATAAAATGTTTAAATTAAGACTAATTTGATTGAAATTAATGTTGGCAAAAATTATTAAAATAATTCCCCGGCAACAACGCCAAAAACTTGTTACCTCTTTTATAGTTCTAATAAAAGAGCTCTAACTCATGCAAGCATACATGTGTCAACAAGAAATACAGAGTAAGTAGAGTATCGATCCCATAGAGAAAGTTTTTAAACTTAAACTATCATTCATCAATTAACTCACCGTATTTATATGTTTAGACTAATGACTAAAAGTGTTGAATTAAACTAATTGTGAATACAAACTAAAAATAAGAATACAAATGGAATAAATATAATATGGAAATAATGGGACCCTAACTTCATTTAATATTTCATCTAATCGCCACTATCATCATGCATGAAGTGTTCACATATCACAGAAAATAGCCAAAACACGAATAGAGTTATAACCATTTTTCAATGCACTATAACCTACTTACACAAAGATCTACGGATGTTAGACTCCATGTAATCACCCATACAACCAAAATCACTATATGTCTATGTGAAATTGTAATTATATTGATTTTAAGCACAAGCCCTTACTCTAGCTCATACGGTGAAATAGTATATATCTATCTCGGTTCACAAAATACGCAAAACCATATACAACAACCCCATATTAGCATGTTATCATGATTATAATCCATATTTGCATGTTCATTGTCAATTCCATACAAATACTGAGATGAATGGTGATCAAGCATTCATACATGTAAAACAATCATGATAAATATCCCATATGATATGCAGAACAACCCTAGCATTTAAACGTGCAACCAAACTACATATTAAAATCCGTTAGAATCCCAAAATGGAGTTTAGTTCATAGCTGAACTAGAAGCCATTATGGGATCAACGCTAAATATGATCAATAAGCAAACAATTGAAATAAGAAAGACAGAACGATCAAACCCAATCGCTGAATAAAAACCAATGACAAACGCTTAAATCCTCAAAGAAATCCAGTAGATAATAATGAAAATCCACAATGACAGAGAATCCGAAGAAGAATTAGAGAAGTGGACGTTTTGGATTCGTTCTCCGTTGGAATCTCTCCAAAGGTGTAAACCCTAGTTACAATATGAAAAATAAGTCAAAAGTCTCGATCCTCCCTCTGACACACTTCAGAATCGTTTTTAAAAACCAAGCCCACATCATTCAATTAAAATTAGAATAAAATAAAATCACAAACATCAAGATCGAAGATCGCGCGTCGTGCGGCCGTCGCCTCTCGATATCTCTCGCGAGCGATTGAGACTTGCGAATGTCTTGCCCTGTCCAGTCGAGTCCTCGCGCGGGCACGCGTTTCTTACGCTTGACATGCTCATGGTAGCAAGAACTTGCGGAAGAGTAAATCGTATGCGGTTCCGTGGTACTCACCCCAACTTTTTTTTAATAAAGATGATTTTTCTATAAATATCATTTTTAATATTATGGAATGAATTTGATATAATGTT
The DNA here is from genome assembly GCA_020205605.1 of Panax ginseng. Classification (NCBI taxonomy): domain Eukaryota; kingdom Viridiplantae; phylum Streptophyta; class Magnoliopsida; order Apiales; family Araliaceae; genus Panax; species Panax ginseng. The sequence goes on from CM035132.1 coordinate 184,763,121, forward strand.
ATAGTTGTGGGTAATATTTATAAATTTTGCTAAGTATGCAAGTTGTTATAAAATATTCGATTGGTCTGGGAATATTCTTTTTTGTCGAAATATTCGTATAACCAAGACAATCATTGGTGGATCCTACAATGGAATTTTTTCATTGATTGAGAAAATGACAAAAATATTTTATAAATAACTATGGAGGTGTTATTGTTAAAACCGTTGAACTACCCTAGTAGTAAAGTATAAAATGAATACGCGTTGTTGCATAAGAAGACACACCAGATTGATTATCGATGCTTACGTGAGAAGTCACTCATTTATACTCAATTATTGCTACAAAGAATTGTCGTGATCATATCTCTCATATTATTGATTCGATTATTGTCACAAAGATCATCTCGCATTATATGTTATATTATTAAATCAATAATTGAGACGACAAAGTTATTCATATTATTAAATTACAATATTTACAATGTCTAGAAGTTCACAAGGAGAGGTTCGTCACCTAATCATGCGCTACCAATAGGAGAAATCCTTATCGAAAGCCCCTCTTTCCTCGGGAACAACCTCGTTGCTAAATATTGTGAGTTATAATATTAATGATGAATAAGTTCGTGTTGATTAAAGATGAATTTGATAGTTTCATTGTGTTGGATTATTTGTGTTAGTAGAAATCGACATCTATTCCGGCGATAATTGATGTCCGGAGGTTATATTGTTCAATTGGGTATTCGGGAACTTTTTCGTGTCGAAGTACTATTCACGAGTTACTATTCACGAAGTTTACTATTCATGAGTTACTATTCATGAATTACTATTCACGAGTTACTATTCTATTCACCCTCTTATATTCACTCTAGTATTGTGGTATTCGCATATTTGGGTACAATATTATTCCATGAGGAGATGTGCTAATTTTTCAGACCGTTGGTTGAAGTTATATTAGTGAATCAATATGGACCGCTGGTGGAAAGTTATAATAGTGAATCAATATGGATCACTGGTTTAAAGTTTTAATAGTAAATCAGTATGGACCGTTGCTTTAAGTTTTAATAAGAAATCAATCAACCGTCTGCTTAAAAGTAAATCAATCTGACCGCTCAGAATTAGTTACTATTCAATCCATTCTTCTATAAATAGAAGCTCATTCCTTCATTATTTCTTACTTAATTCACCAAAACTCTAGAGAGAAAATTATAGAGAGAAAGAAGAAGAGTATTCTCGCTACTTCACTACTTCGATATCTAGTTTCTTTTACTGTAGTGGGTGTTATTCTTTTTATTCATGAAGAGAACTAAAATTATTCCATTCTTATTATTCTCATTGAAATAACTCGATACGCTGCATACCCTATACTTGGTGAAATTCTTTATGTTATTCCATTCTTTATTATTCTGTTGAATATCCTCGTCTGCATGCGCTTTTACGCCGACTCGGTTCCGCTCTTTTATTATTCTCATTGAATAACTCAGATACGCTGACTTTCTATACTTGGTGAAATTTTATGTTATTCCATTCTTTATTATTCTCGTTGAATATCCTCGTCATGGCGCTTTTACCTGACCGGGTTCCGTCTTTATTATTATTCTCGCTGAATAACTCAGATACGCTTAATTCCTATACTTGGTGAAATCCTTATGTTATTCCATTCTTTATTATTCTCGTTGAAATATCCTCGTCTGCATGCGCTTTTACGCCCGACCGGTTCCATATTTATTATTCTCATGAATAACTCGCTGTATGCTATCTATCACATGCCCGGTGATTTCTTTTGTTATTCCATTCTTATTATACTCATTGGTTAAAGTTTTGACTTCTATACTCCATGAAATTAGTGGAATATCATCGATATTTGCGCTTCATCCAAAGATCTTTTCATGGAAATATTCTTCCGAGCATTCTTGAATTTTACTCTACAAAGAAGTATCATGTTGATAATTTGGACGTTATTAGTTCCCTCGGATAAATTAATTCGTGAACTTGTTTTATTGAATTCTTATATCATTGTCATCATCCTCATGTTTATATTTTTTTTTAAAGTCATCTCGTGGCTTCAGTAGTGCATAAATGGACTTGGTATGATTATGACTGTGGATTATTCTTAAGATAATCATGACCGTAATGTTACAAATGATGTGGTAAAGTCCTCATTGGCCCGTAGTGCATCGATGGACGCTTGTTGGCATGATCATGACCATTGATGAATACACGAATATCCTCGCCCGTAGTGCATGGATAATTTGTGGTCGTGACCCTAATGAATATCCTCGGCCGAAGTGTGTGGATGATGTGGATTATTTATTGTCGAGTCTCAAATGATAAAAGTGATGAAAAACTTTTTAAATCATAAAAGATAGTAGATTTTATTCTCTACTTGACTTTTTTAATGGATTGCTTATTCACCGCAGCTTAAACTTGTTGTCTATTATATTTTATCGCTTTAACATTGTTGAAGGCTAATGATAATTTATCCCGCATTATCTTAGTCATAATATTTCTTCGGGCTAGTTGAGCTCACCTTTTCTTTCACCGTTCTCTTCGTGAAATGAGAACGTAGCAGGACTAGTTGGGGGACTGAGAGTGATGGTCCGTATGATAGAATTAGTAGTCCCTCACTATTCTATGAAATAGTGTGATAATAATTGTAATGAGGACTTATTCTCGAGAGTGGATATTGTCTAGAAGACAATATTTGTATTAAAACTCACAAATTTTTGTTGTATATTTAAGATTGTATTTGTATTCTCGCACCATGTATCCAAGCGACCCAAGATGGGTGATGTATACCTATTTTGGGGGCGCACAACAGTATCAAAGCTTAGGATATGATCCTCGCTAAGATGTGAGATAAGAACTAGAGGGGAGAGACGGGGAATTCTTTCACTAGTATGACCTACCTAAGTTTATTTGTTATTTAATTGGTTTGGCCGTGAGTATAGGGTTAATATGTGATATGTTAATTAACCCTTGTTTTGTGGCAAGATTTGAAAATGGCATCCGAGAATGTTGAGAACATCAATGGAGCACAGAGACCGCTGAGTCTCCACAGATCAATAACCAGACAATGTGCATCGTGAAGGCGATAATCCTCATGCAAACAACAACACCGACCAAATGATGAACGATGGAATGTTCCGAGGCTTCATGCAATTCATGCAACATCAAAGCGAGAGCCGGCTCCTCGCCCAAAATGCAGGTGGAAACACCGGCAACTCTGACGGCCACCGCCAAACATTTCAAGGAGCTCGACCACCGAGTTTTTTGGAGAGCCAAAACCACTTAAGGCGAGACGTGGATAAAACAGATCAACAAGATATTTGATGTCTTGGGTTGCTCCGAGGAGCAAAAGGTTCCTTTGCCACCTTCATGTTATGCGGCGCGCAGAGGCATTATCGGTGGGAATCAGAAAGCGACTCAACCTCGCCGCACCAAGATGTCTTGGGAGAAGTTTCAAGAACTGCTCAACGACAAGTACTTTCCGAAAGTATTCATCACACGAAAAGAGGTAGAGTTCATCAAGTCGAGCAAAACAACATGACCGTGTCACAAGACGGGCCAAGTTTGCCGAAGTTGTCCCGCTTTGCGCCCCATTTGGTTGATAATGAGGAGAGAATGACGCAAATGTTTCTAAGAGGTTTGAAACCCGAGATACGCCAATATCTTATCTCTCATAAACCGTGGTTTGTATTCAGATGTTGTTAATAGGGCTCGCTTATTGGAACGCGATAATGAGTCAACCCAACCAAAAGAGAGCAAATTTAAAAAAATGATAATACCAAAGGATAAGCAGCCATCGGGCGGCAAGACAATAAGCGTGAGGAATCAACATGCCGTAAATGGTAACCACTTCTGTGGTAATCATGGCCAAAATAATAAGAATGGACATTTCAAGAAGAGGAGATTCAACAATGATGGAAAGACGCCAAAGACCATCACCCGTTGTTAAGGAAGGAGAACGACCACCTATTATATGCTTCAAATGCGAGGGGAGGGACATATCACCAAACCGCTGATGCCATCCAAAGCATGTTACAATTGTGGAAGAGAAGGACACCTAGCCCGATTTTGTCGCTCACCAAGACAAGTCCAACTTGGAAGGAGGCACCAAAGGTCGCCCCGTAAAAGTCAAAGCCAGTAGTAAGGGAGAGCATTTGTCGTGACCTCCTCAGAAAGCAAGAAACCGAATGAGGTCATCACTGTAAAGCTTATCATAAACTCTAGCGAAGTATATACCTTATTTGATACCGGTTCTACCCATTCTTTTATTTCTCCTACTTACGCCAACGCTTAAAATTGACTCCGAGAAATTGGACTTTGACTTAGTCATTGAAACTCCGCTGGGAGAAACCTTCATTACATCCATCCATCGCTTATAAGTCTTGTTTGGTTCAAATCGGTATCCCTCACATTACCCGTCGATCTTATTTCATTGAAAATACTTGCATTTGACGTAATTCTAGGATTGATTGGTTAACTACTCATCATGCAAAAATTGATTATTTTCGTAAAGTTTGTAGCTTTCATATTCCTAACCAACCTATTATGCTAATTCAAGCAACCAAACCATTAAAATCAATCATCGCTATCATCTCAAGCCATAAAGCTATTCGCTTATTGAAAAATGGATGTCAAGCTTTCTTAGCTCATGTCACACGGATCTAAACAAAAATACGCCGCTTTTGAATGATATTTCTATTGTTAATGAATTTCCGACGATTCCCTCAAGAACTTCCCCGCCTACCCCCAGAGCGTGAAATTGAATTTTGTATCGACCTTGAACCCGCAGACAAAACCTATTTCCAAAGCCCCATATCGAATGGCTCCTATTGAACTTCGTGAGTTAAAGACCCAACCGCAGGAATTGTTAGACATCGGCTTTATTCGTCCCTAGTATTTCTCCTCGGGGTGCTCCTGCTCTATTCGTGAAAAGAAAGATGGGAGTATGCGACTTTGTATTGATTATCTGGAGTCAACCATGTCACCATCAAAATAGAGTACCCATTGCCACGTATTGATGACCTGTTTGACCAGCTCAGTAAGGCGCCAAATTCTTTTCAAAGATTGATCTTCGCTCCGGATATCACCAATTGAAGATTAGAACCGATGACATTCCAAAAACGGCTTTCGTAACTCCTAAGACGCATTATGAATCCTAGTCATGTCTTTTTGATTGACTAATGCTCCTCGCCGCCTTCATGGATATGATGAACCGAGTATTCAAGGATTATTTGATCACTTTGTGGTCGCCTTCATTGATGACATCCTTATTTATTCCAAAAGTCGTGAAGATCATGAGCAACACTTGAGGTCGATACTCCAAAAGCTTCGTGAATATAAGCTTTATGCCAAGTTGAAGAAATGCGAAGTTCGGCTTGAGGAAGTAGCATTCCTCGGGCACGCGAAGTATCAAGTCATGGAATATCCGTCAACCCAAAGAAAGATCAAGCTATTCAAAGTCGGGAGCAACCTAAATCAAGACCAAGTACGAGCTTTCTCGCCTTAGTCGGTTTATTATCTGAGATTCAGAGAAGGGTTTTCTCGAATCGCTACTCCACTAACTCAAATTGACTCAAAAGATACAAAATTTGGTTGGAACGAGGAATGTGAGAAGAGTTTTCAAGAACTCAAGAGGAGACTCATTTCAAAGACTGCTCGACAATACCATCCGCCTCGGAGGGGTTTGTCATCTACAAAGGATGCTTCAGCAAAGGTTTAGGATGTGTTCTCATGCAACATGGGAAAGTCATAGCCTATGCCTCTCGATAACTCAAAGAATATGAGAGGAATTATCCTACTCATGATTTAGAGTCATAAAGCAATGCTTTTTGCACTAAAGATTTGAGGCATTACTTGTATGGGGAGAAAGTAGAGATCTTTACTGATCATAAAAGCCTCAAATATTTCTTTACTCAAAAGGAACTCAACATGCGACAACGACGTTGGCTTGAATCTGCTGAAAGATTATGATCATACCATCCAATACCATCCTCGAAAAGCGAACGTGGTAGTGACGATCGAGTAGAAGATCATACGCGGTACGAAAAGCGATATTGACAACGCAAAGGCCCATTTTGTGTGACTTGCAAAGGATGGATGGAGATAGAGTTAAAGACTCAGGACCCATGTGATGATAGCTAATATACGAGTAGAACCGACTTTAATTGATAAAGTTAAAGTCGCTCAAGCTACGCACCTGAGCCGATGCGTATGAGGAAGAAAGTGCAAGAAGGTGCTATGCCTTAAAGCAAGAATCGATGAAGAAGGAATACTTCGAGTCAACTCCGCACTTTGTGTTCCTAACAACCCCGATTTAAAGTATAGAATCATGATGGAGGCGCACAACACACCGCTTTGTAATCCATCTCGGGAGTACCAAAATGTATCGTGATCTTCGCCATACATTTTGGTGGAGCAATATGAAGAGAGAGATAGCGTTGTTTATCTCAAGGTGTCTAACTTGTCAACGAGTCAAGGCGGAGCATCAAGTGCCAAAAGGTCCATCAGAACCACTTGAAATTCCGTAATGGAAGTGGGAGCACATTACCATGGATTTCAATATCGGGTCTTCCCAAGGTTTCTCAAGGCATAGATGCGATTTGGGTCATTGTTGATAGATTGACTAAGTCCGCTTCATTTCTTACCGATACGAGAAACTTATACACTTGAACGCCTTGCTAGTATGTATATAAACGAGATTGTAAGATTGCATGGTATGCCAAGATCCATAGTTTCATCGAGACCCAAGATTCACTTCAAGATTTTGGGTTAGTTTGCAAAAAGCTATGGGCACGGATTTACGATTTAGTTCGCATATCATCCTCGCATGGACACGGACAATCGTAGAGGACTATTCAAACTCTTGAAGATTTATTAAGACTCGTGTCCTCGACTTCAAGGGAAGTTGGGACAAGTTCTTACTCATTGGTGGAGTTTTCACACAACAACAATTATCAAGCAAGTATCGGCATGGCTCCATTCAAGCGCCAGTATGGAAGAAAGTGTCGCTCTCCAAAGATGCTGGGATGAGGTGGGTGAAGCAACGTTGTTGGGACCGAGTTGGTACGTATGACTACGGAAAAAGATTCAAACGATCCGACAACGATAAAAACCTCACAAGATCGATAAAAGAGTTATGTCGATCTTCATCGAAAGGACGTGGAATTCGATATTGGAGATCATGTGTTGTTACGTGTTGCTCCATGGAAAGGAGTTACGAGATTCGAAAGAGAGGAAAGCTCAATCCTCGATTCATTGGCCCATTTTTAATCCTCGAACGAGTAGGAACTGTGGCCTATAGACTCGCTTTTACCGCCAAGTATGTCTCGTGTTCATAATGTTTTTCACATATCTATGTTACGTAAATATGTGAAAGACCCGAACCACATTATTGAGTTAGAACCGGATGAAATAGCGGAAGATTTAACATATGAGGAGGTTCCTGTTAAAATCTTGGATAAAAAGGAGCATATTCTACGCTCCAAGGTTATACCTCAAGTCAAAGTTTTGTGGAGGAACCACGATGTTGAGGAAATGACCTGGGAGTTAGAATCTGAAATGAAATCAAGGTATCCTTACCTCTTCGACATACCAGGTACGTACCCTAATTTCGAGGGCAAAATTTCATAAGAAGGGGAGGTTGTAAGACCCCAACTTTTTTTTTTTAATAAAGATGATTTTTCTATAAATATCATTTTTGAATATTATGGAATGAATTTGATATAATGTTATAGTTGTGGGTAATATTTATAAATTTTGCTAAGTATGCAAGTTGTTATAAAATATTCGATTGGTTCTGGGAATATTCTTTTTGTCGAAAATATTCGCATAACTAAGACAATCATTGGTGGACCCCACAATGGAATTATTATTTGATTGAGAAAACGACAAAAATATTTTATAAATAATCTACGGAGGTGTTATTGTTAAAACCGCTGAACTACCCTAGTAAAAGTACAAAGAATACGCTGTGGTCGCATAAGAGCACACCTGTATTGATTATTGATGCTTACGTGAGAAGTCACTCATTTATACTCAATTATTGCTACAAGAATTGTCGCATCATATCTCTCATATTATTGATTCGATTATTGTCACAAAGATCATCCGTGATATATGTTATATTATTAAATCAATAATTGAGACGACAAAGTTATTCATATTATTAAATTGCAATATTTACAATGTCTAGAAGTTCTCACAAGGAGAGGTTTGGTCACCTAATCATGCCGCCAATAGGAGAAATCCTTATCGAAAGCCCTCTTTCTTGGGAACAACCTCGTTGCTAAATATTGTGAGTTATAATATTAATGATGAATAAGTTCGTGTTGATTAAAGATGAATTTGATAGTTTCATTGTGTTGGGATTATTTGTGTTAGTAGAAATCGACATCTATTCCGGCGATAATTGATGTCCGGAGGTTATATTGTTCAATCCAGTATTCGGGAACTTTTCGTGTTGAGTACTATTCTATTCAGTTACTTACTATTCACGAGTTACTATTCATGAGTTACTATTCATGAGTTACTATTCATGAGTTACTATTCATGAGTTACTATTCACGAGTTACTATTCACCCTTGCTTACTATTCACTCTAGTATTGTGGTATTCTTAGTATTTGGGTACAATATTATTCCATGAGGAGATGTGCTAATTTTTCGACCGCTGGTTGAAGTTATATTAGTGAATCAATATGGACCGCTTGTGGAAAGTTATAATAAGTGAATCAATATGGATCACCGGGTTTAAAGTTTTAATAGTAAATCAAGATGGACCGCTGCTTTAAGTTTTAATAGTAAATCAATCTGAACCGTCCGCTTAAAAGTAAATCAATCTGGACCGCTCAGAATTAGTTACTATTCAATCCATTCTTCTATAATGTAAGCTCATTCCTTCATTATTTCTTACGAATTCACCGAAACTCTAGAGAGAAATTATTATAGAAAAAAAGAAGAGTATTCTCTACTTCACTACTTTGATATCCAAAGGTCTTTTTTACTAGTAGGGTGTTATTCTTTTTATTCATGAAGAGAACTTCTATTCCATTCTTATTATTCTCGTTGAAATAACTCAGATATACGCCGGCTATACCCTATACTTGGTGAAATTCTTATGTTATTCCATTCTTTTATTATTCTGTTGAATATCCTGTCTCAGGCATTTTACGCCGACCGGTTCCGCTTTTTTATTATTCTCTCGTTGAATAACTCAGATACGCTGACTCCCTATACTTGGTGAAATCCTTATGTTATTCCATTCTTTATTATTCTGCTGAATATCCTGTTTTATGCATTTTTACGGACCGACCGGGTTCCGCTTTATTATTCCTTTGGAATAACTCAGAAACGCTGTTATTACTTTTTATACTTGATCAAATCTCTTATGTTATTCCATTCTTTATTATTCTCGTTGAATATCCTCGTCTGCACGCTTTTACGCCGACCGGTTCCATATATTTATTATTCTCGTTGAATAACTCGCCTTGTGCTATCTATCACATGCCCGGTGATTTCTTTTGTTATTCCATTCCTTATTATACTTAGTTGGTTAAAGTTTTGACTTCTATACTCCATGAAATTAGTGGAATATCCTCGATATTTGCGCTTCATCCAAAGATCTTTTCATGGAAATATTCTTCCGAGCATTCTTGAATTTTACTCTACAAAGAAGTATCATGTTGATAATTTGGACGTTATTAGTTCCTCGGATAAATTAATTCTTGAACTTGTTTTATTGAATTCTTATATCATTGTCATCATCCTCATGTTTATATTTTTTTTAAAGTCATCTCGTATTCTGTAGAGTGTATAGATGGACTTGGTATGATTATGACCGTGATTATTCTAAGATAATCATGACCGTAATGTTACAAAATGATGTGGTAAAAGTCCTCATTGGCCCGTAGTGCATCGATGGATGCTTGTTGGCATGATCATGACCATTGATGAATACACGAATATCCTTGGCCCGTAGTGCATATGGATAATTTGTGGTCGTGACCCTAATGAATATCCTCGGCCAGAGTGCAGTGGATGATGTGGATTATTTATTGTCGAGTCTCAAATGATAAAAGTGATGAAAAACTTTTTAAATCATAAAAGATAGTAGATTTTATTCTCTACTTGACTTTTTAATGGATTGCTTATTCCGCCGCAGCTTAAACTTGTTGTCTATTGTATTTTATCGCTTTAACATTGTTGAAGGCTAATGATAATTTATCCTCGCATTATCTTAGTCATAATATTTCTTCCGGGCTAGTTGAGCTCACCTTTTCTTTCACCGTTTCTTTCGAAAATGAGAACGTAGCAGGACTAGCTTGGGGACTGAGTGATGGTCCGATGATAGCATTAGTAGTCCTCACTATTCTATGAAATAGTGTGATAATAATTGTAATGAGGACTTATTCTCGAGAGTGGATATTGTCTGTAAGACAATATTTGTATTAAAACTCACAGCCTTTTGTTGTATATTTAAGATTGTATTTATATTCGCACCATGTATCCGGCACCCAAGATGGGTGATGTATACCTATTTTTTGGGGCGCAGAATGTTGAGAACATCAATGGAGCACAGAGACCGCTTGAGTCTCCACAGATCAATAACCAAGACAATGTGCATCAGGAAGGCGACAATCCTCATGCAAACAATAACACTGACCAAATGATGAACGATGGAATGTTTCGAGGCTTCATGTAATTCATGCAACATCAGGCGAGAGCGGCTCCTGTCCAAAATGAAGGTGGAAACACTGGCAACTCTCGGACGGTCACCGCCAAACATTTCAAGGAGCTGGGACCACCGGAGTTTTTTTGGAGAGCCAAAACCACTTAAGGGGGAGACGTGGATAAAACAGATCAACAAGATATTTGATGTCTTGGGTTGCTCCGAGGAGCAAAAGGTTCCCTTTGCCACCTTCATATTGCGAGCAGAGAGGCAGATTACTGGTGGGAATCTGTAAAGCGTACTCAACCTCCCGCACTGAAGATGTCTTAGGAGAAGTTTCAAGAACTGTTCAACGACATGTACTTTTCCGAAAGTATTCATCACATGAAAGAGGTAGAGTTCATCAAGCTGGAGCAAAACAACATGACCGTGTCACAGTACGAAGCCAAGTTTGCCGAGTTGTCCCGGTTTGCGTCCCATTTGGTTGATAATTAGGAGAGAATGATGCAAATGTTTCTAAGAGGTTTGAAACTTGAGATATGTCAATATCTTATCTCTCATAAACTGTGTTTCTATTCAGATGTTGTTAATAGGGCTCAGTTATTGGAACGCGATAATGAGTCAACCCAACCAAAAGAGAGCAAATTTCAAAAAATGATAATACCAAAGATAAAGCGGTCATCGGGCGGTGACAATAAGTGTGAGGAATCAACATGCCGTAAATGGTACCCACTTTTGGTGGTAATCATGGCCAAAATAATAAGAATGGACATTTCAAGAAGAGGAGATTCAACAATGATGGAAAGACGTCAGCACCATCACCCGTTGTTAAGGAAGGAGAACGACCACCTATTATATCCTTCAAATGCGGAAGGGAGGAACATATCAGTCCAAACTGCTCGATGCCATCCAAAGCATGTTACAATTGTGGAAGAGAATGATACCTAGCCTGATTTTGTCGTTCACCAAAGACAAGTCCAGCTGGGAAGGAGGCACCAAAG